>JARHVA010000389.1:3550000-4245000 GCA_037957365.1 Torreya grandis
AGTGATCAGATGTGTCTGATCATTTTTAGTATGAGAATGTGATGAGGCATTTAGACATCCTATAGGATGTACCTCTTGTAGAATACATATGGATTCAATAATGTATAAGTCCATACAACAAGGTGATATGTGTCTTCTTACTCTTTCCTACCTAGCTCCAATCCCTCTAGATGATGTTGTTCTATTTATCCAAACACATGATACTAATGATTCAAGTTACACTCCTTATAAAATATGGTGGACAACCAATAAGTGGCCTCTTTTGTTTCAAATAGTAGTGAATACTCATATAGACTAGGGTGGAATAGATGAAGCTAATGCAATAGAAGTTGATCTTGAGGCTTTGCATGTGAGTAAGTATATGTGGATGTTTAGAGTTTAGTATAAAATTTTATTTATTTGTATGGTAAAGACATCTAAAGTATTAATTTTGATATTTTTGTAAGGGGTGATGATTGTTGGCCTCTTATTATAAATACATACCTCTAGGTGATCACATGGAATATGCCCAGTGAGATGGATCTTAGTGGGATGTAGGAGTGAGTTATAGATATTTTAGGATATCATGGTCCCTTATTTTATTGTGTATAGATGATTAATATCACCTATGTTGAGGTGACAACATAAAATGAGGACATGTTGGCTGATTGAGATGTGCTTGTTATCGAGCATGAATAGTTGACATTAGAGCTTCTAAGATAACATGTGACACCTATAGGTTCACCATTAGATTTAGTTAGAGTGTAATTTAGGATTATGTGCATTTACCTTGATATAATTTGGCACTAAAGGTGAGATTGAATGTATTGTATGACCAAGAGCATAACAACACATATCGATTGAGATCACAAGAGGATGATGGTGATGAATCTTTATCTATATTGTTAGTAGAGGATGATGATGTGACCGAGGGAGGTGGATATAGATAGGTTGATGATCCCATTATAAATTGATAAATTTATTATTTTATACTTATATAAAACATTATTATCCATATGGATATGGACTTAGTTTACTTTATTCTTATTTTATGCAATGTGGAATATTTACTTTTATATATGCTCATTTGATATGTTTTGTAATTTTATAGTGGCACTTTGATATTACAAATTTACTTGAGATTTAGAATTTGTTATAATAATGCATGTGATATTTTTATATTTGGTAATGGAAATGTTATTGTAAGTGTAAATTAAATGATATATTTAGACTTGTAGTACATGTATGCATTAATTTTAATTATGAACTATTGAATGAGTGGACCAACCTGATGGAAAAAGGAATTATGCATCATGATGAGTATTATTTATGGTTTTATTATGATATTATGCTTTTGGATCTCTAAGGATATTGGTATCTATATCAAGTATTTGTGGTACCTTTATTTTATTCTACTCATTCAATGTTGATTTTTTTTTCTCTGATGTGTGTGATGATGATTTTTATTTGGTATCCAAATTGGATATGTGATAGTATCCTGGATCTATATATATTTATTATTTATTATGTTACTCTAAAATTTGGTAATGTCTTTATTGAAAAGTTATGAAATACTTTCTCATAATGTGTAACAATATTTATTTTGATATCCATTAAGATTATCATAAGTTTAAAATGACTTTAATTTTATATACTCATGATGATGAGGAAGAGGATAATCATTAGGATGGAGATTTATTAATTATTCATCCAAAAAAGTATGTAGAATATCATGTGATCGACCTTTTAGTTTGTAAAACTAGAGTAAAGCCCTCTTGTTGGGAGTAGGCTTATGTACTTTAGGTGATGTTTTTTAAATTATATAATTTCATTTATTGAGTGCTTAGACTTTTTTTTGTTATAGAAACCATTTTGGGTGTTTAATATAATTATGAATGAATTGAAATGAATTTGTTCTCTTATATGGCCAAGTTGGATTCTTTTTTGTATTGATATTTGGTTTCTTGTTTATAAATGGTTTTGATTGAGTAACCTTTATTGTTACATAATTTAGCTCACATGAGTATTTGAATACATCCATGTATAAGTTATCAAAATACGTGTAAATTGTATGCATGTGCTTTTATTTGAGTGGAGATAAAATACCTCTACTAAAAATAAAATGCTTTTCTAAATCTAAAGGTTTATAAATTAACTAGTTTAATTATTTTTGAACCATAATATTTAGTCCTACATGAGATTATTGTGACCTTGGTACAAAAAAATAAAGTGTGCTAATGTGAGCTTAGGTACCATGTATTTATGATTATCAGATAAGAATGCATATTTAAAATTTTGAAGCTAGATAAATAGCCACTAGGTAAATTGTAGATCCAATCTAAAACTTATTTTGTAAAAATTATATGAAAATTTATAAGTAATATATGTTCATTATTTACCCAATCTCGAAAATAAAGGGTGTATTATGCTAAATGAGTGAAAGGATCTCCACAACCATTAAAAATTGGTAGTGTAGTCATAACAAAAGTTTTTGGGTATGGATAATCATATAAAACTTGTGTAAGAGGTTTTCCTAGGATGACATCATCTTTGATATTCACACAACATGATCTAGTTTGTAAAGTGAGAACAATAACTTTATTTTTAAGTTTTCCAATTTCATGCATGATAGATTCAATATTAATGGTAGGAATAGTCGTGATTTAGAAAAGATCACTTATGAGTTGTAACTAATTATCCATTTTAAATATGGTATAAGAGGATCATGATAATTTTAATTACATGGTTGGGAGTTGAATTCTAAGGTAACATTTGTACAATCTTGAGGTTCATTTGTTAGATTATAATTTTGCACTTGTATATAATTGCAAACATGGAATTGCTCATTATTAGGTTAGAGTGATTTAGGAGAGGATAAATAATCTTCACAATGGGTGTTAACATGTAACTCATTTTTAATGGGTAGAGAATGAATATTATAAAAATCCTTGCATAATATTTCATTATCCTTACTTTGTAAATCTAGGTGAATGGTGTCATTTTTGAATTATAATCAACCTTCATTTACCTCTTTTACATTCATTTATCATTTTAGGTGAGTGATAAAATGATATTACTATTTATTGATTTGAGAGAGAGAGAGAGAGAGAGAGAGAGAGAGAGAGAGAGAGAGAGAGAGAGAGAGAGAGAGAGAGAGAGAGAGAGAGAGAGAGAGAGAGAGAGAGAATTCATATCATTAGGTATGAATAAAGGATAATTTGTAATATATTTATTTGCTTCATCTATCATTTCAAGAGAAAGAGAGGGATTAGCACATTTGTTTGTAACATTTGACATTTATATGCAAGAAATAGATATTTTTTAATTGTATTTGATTAATACAATGGAATGTATGAGTAAAATTAAAATGAAAATAAGATATTCTAATTAATGATTTTTTATATTCTAGTCCTTCTAGGATATTAAGAGAGATAAGTTATTCATCATTAGTATGTTCATTTTGTTCTAACTATAAAAAAGAGGAATATAAGTGAGAAATATGTTGTACAATTTCAATATTGGTTAAATTAGTTTCTTCCTCACCATATTCTCCACTATTGTGTTGGCTGAATATTTTGTCACCATCTAACTGATGAACAAAATAGGTAGTTTCAACCATAGCATAGGGAGATTGGTCAGCCAGATGTGCAGGTTTACCACATCAAAAGGGGACAAATCTCTGCTCTCATCAAACGGAGGTTCCCTAAAACTATGAGGAGCTATATAATATATATATATATATATATATATATATATATATATATATATATATATATATATATATATATATATGCAGAAGATAACACTCAGGGTAGGATAACACCATCCATATCTCTTCTTTCAGAGATGATTTTCACAAACAAAGGATAAATCCAGGTGAAAACATTAAAGTCACTTCTCTTCTTTTAGAAGTGGTCTTGCAATAGACAGCAAGAGTTCTTTCTGATAGGTAATCGATAAGTAAATGTAACTAAAACAGGGTGCAATAACCAGCAGACTGAGATGTAGCACAAATTCTCCACCTCAACTACCAAAGAGTGAAATACGAAGGATAATAGGGACACAAAGTCATCTCAAGATCCTTTACATAGAAATAAACTAAAAACATACACACTAAAGACAATTGTGGTAGCACAAAGTCTTCCCACATTTGGCTTCAGGAGACCTTCCTGATTACTTCCACTAATTCTTCTTATTTCATTAAATGGACAAGAACGCATTCAGGAAATAGACATAAGAATAATCTCCTAAATGACACAAGTTATTAAATCACAAAGTCTGAAAGTAACTTGCTTTCTCATTCAAACAAATAAATATAATTAACAATTTGAGCTCAAAGTCTCAATGATCACCTCATAATTTTGGTAGAGTTTTACTTCTATAACCAAAAATATCTCCTACATAAAAGAAGAGATTTACAATATATAACAGCCAAGGAAGACTTGGCACTTTATTTCATGGAACGGGTCATGCTACATTCAATGCCTTGAATGTATTTTTGGTTTTGATAGGGTCCATGCTTGGAACAGTGCATCAGCCTTAACTATGGCATGTTAATTCATCTCATATGTTTCCTCCCAAGTATAGGCCGCCTGGTCCTCTTCCTCATATTGGCACAGCTGTCCACTTTGTCTTTACTCCATGGAGAAAATCAGGCTGCATCCTTTAATGTTTGTGAGCCTAGATGTCTACTTGGTGGACTATTTCACCTATTGAAAATAACTCCTACACAGATATTTTTGGTCTTTCCCTCTTTCCTATTGCAATTTGAGCTCTCGTGCTATCTTTTCCCCAATCTACTAGCTTTGTTGGCTCCTTCAACTAGTCACTGAGTTTATTTTTAGGTTCTACACCATATTTGAAAAATCAATGGATATTTAATTACCCTAAATTTGACATCCATGGGGATGTCATTGGTTGTTGGTTGCTTGAACCATTTTGAACCATAAACCTTTGAACCTTTGAAAGTTGGTTCAATGGTTCAACGGTTCAGACGGTCATATTGGCTCCTTGGTTCCATCACTTCTTTGGTTCATTCACTTCTCTAGCTCTTTAGTTGAACCATCACTTTGAACTAGTCTCTAGAATATTCCACTTCTTTCCTTTGCTCAGAGATATCTTTGAACTGTTGGACCTTTGAACCTTTGAACCTTTTTGGTTTAAGGTTCAATGGTTCATTCTCTTTCTCAAAATCCTTTATTTTTCTAAGTCTTTTAAAGCTTTGAAATTCCTTTAGCTTTATATCTTTAGAACCTCCTGAAGGAAAGGTGTCCCTTCAGTCCTTGAGAAAGGGCCATTTCCTAATTTTTGAGAGCCCCACCACAAGGGCACCTACCCTTCGAGGTCCTTTGGGTAACCTTCTTCTTCAAATCCTATAGAGTCCATAAAACCAAGCCTACAGAGTCTATAGAAATAGGCCTATAGAGTCCGTAGAAATATGCCTGTAGAGTCCATAGAAATAGAACTATAGAGTTCATAGAAACATGTCTATAGAGTTCGTAAAAACTAGCCTGTAGAGTCTGTAGAAACCAACTTGCAGAGTTCGTAGAAACATGTCTGTAGAGTCTATAAAAACCAACCTATAGAGTCCATAAAAACATGTCTATAGTCCTTTGATCATTCCTTTGGACAAAATGTCTTTGGAACCTCTTGAAGGGAAGGTGTCCCTTTGGGATTTGATAAAGGTCCATTTCCTGGTCGCTAAGAGCCCCCCGTATGGGTACCTACCCTTTGGGGTCCTTTGGGCGGCCTTTTTTCTTCAAATCCTTCAGACAAAATGTCTGAAGGAATTTTTTTAGACATTTTATCCAAATGAAATATTTTCTTTGCCTTAGCCACTTTCTGTCGGGCCTTTGATCATTCCTTCAAACATTTTGTTTGAAGGATTTCCCTTGTAAAATTTTCCATGGAAAATCTTTTTGAAGGATATCCTTTTGTTCCTTTTGTTCCCTACCCTCTGCAAGGGCACTTGTCCTTCAGGATTTGGGACACCTTCCTTTGAACCTTTCGATTGAACTGACTGATTGAACCAACTTATGGTTCAATAGTTTAATGGTTCAATCTTTTGTTTGAAGCTTTCTTTCATCTAAGTCTTTTGAAGCCGTTGAACTTTGAACTTGCCGAAGTGCTTAACTCTTTAAGTTTGCCGACGTCATTGAACCTTTGAACCCATTAAACCTTTAAACCTGTTGGAAGTGGGTTTTAATGGTTCAATGGTTCAATCCTTTGTTTGAAGCTTGTCGATGGACCTTTTGGTTGAACCTCAGTGTTGAACCTACCTTGGAACTACCTAAGTGTTGGGAACTTATTTCTTTGAGAGAGCTCGCCTATTGAAGTCATTGAACCTATTGAACCTGCTAGTCCCTTAATTGAAAAAGCTTGAATAATCAAGAATTTGAATGCTCAAAACAATTTTTGAGAAGAGAATAAATAATTTTGGTCTGCAAGACCAAAATAGTTCATATGTTGTCCCAAAAATGAGTGACAAATTTTGGGAACAACAACTGGCTCCAGTTGGGAAAATTCCTTTAGTTGAAATTTTGTAATAGCTGAGGGGAGTAGAAAATAGAATCTATAGTGCATTTAAGAATGCCATTGGGCTATGGAGTCATGCTAACTAAAAAATAAAGGCACCAAAAAATGAAAATGAAAAGTAGAAAATAGAACTAAAGACTATACAAATATACATATGTATAGATGATCTTATCTGATACTTCAAGAATTGAAGTGCTTTAGATGCTGCCCATTATGAGGCAAAAAAAAGGGGATGCCATCTTGATACTTCAATAGAAAACTATTTTCACCATTGATTTGATGGATAGTAAGTGGGCCTCTCCATAGGGAATTGAACTTCCCATGCATTCCCTTTGGTTCTCTCCTTTTGTCCCATAACAGGACTTGATCTCTAATCTAGAAATCACAAGTTTTTGATTTTTGGTTGAAGAGCTTCTTCACCAGTATTTGATGCATAATAATTCGATTTACCACCATAGTTCACTACTCATCCATCTCATTTAATCACATGATCCTCTTATCAATGGAGCTTTCATATGTCTGATCTTCGACTACCTTTGCCAATTTCAATGCTGGCAATTCCAAGGTGATTGGTATCTCTGCATTGAGACCATACAAAAGTTGGAAAGGTGACATACCTACCACCCTCTTGGGTGTAATTATGTCTACCCATAAAGAATCAACCAATGCTTTATGCCAGGTTCATTGGTTGTCATCCACCAGCTTCCTAATGATGGTCACCAGGTTCTTGTTGCTTGATTCAACTTGGCCATTCCCTTGTGGGAAATAATTAGAGGAGTGGGAGAAGGTAGTCCCATAGTAAAAATAGAACTGAGTGATCTCATGTGAAGAGAAATAGGCTACATTATCTGTCAATCTTGGTTGGGACCCCAAACCTAGAAATGATGTTTTCCTTGAAGAAATCACATACTACTTTTGAAGAAGCATGCTTGGTTAGAATTGCTTCCACCCATTTGGTGAAGTAATATATGGATTTGAGGACATAATCATGTCCAGCACTTGAAGATGGGTTTACAAAACCAATGAAATTGATTCCCCATTGCTAAAATGGCTCTTCTATTACCAGTAGCTTGAGAGGTAGAGCAGTTAACTTAGGTCTTCTAATGAACTATTGGCACAGTTCACATCTTCATACCCATTTGTATGTATCTTGAAATAGAGTAGGCCAGTAATACCTAGCTCATAGAATCTTATAGGAAATTATAGGAGTATAAAAATGTCCTCCATAGGCCATATTATGGAAGGAATTCAAAATTTGGTTCTGTTGCTCTTTATCCATGCAGTGAAGGAATACTCCATCAAGGTTCCTCTTATATAGGCTATTGTCCCATAGGACAAAATTGGCAGCTCTCAATTTAATAGACCTCCTTTCTTTACAAGACAAGTGAGTAGGATACTCACCATAAGGAAATGAGAAATACTTAAATACCACTCATTCATGGTGGAGACAAAGAGGACTATTGGTGTGTCTTCCACTTTTGTTTCTTCGTGCCCTATTTCTTCTAGTATGTTATCAGTAATAATTGGTAGAGGCCCCTTCCTCGTACAAGCTTCATTGGTTTGATGACTAGATCAAACTCCTAGATTTTAGCAATCCAATTGCCTCTTTTTATTCCAAACTCCTACTGAGTTAATATGGATTTAACTATGGTATCAGGAACCAGGGCAGTAACGTGTGAATTTAGGATGTAAAAATGGAAGTGCTTTACTGCCTTTACCACTACATAAGCATGCTTCTCCATGTTTGAATACTTTAGCTTATGAGCCTTGAGAGGACAACTCATGAAGGATATGGGAGATTCCACACCTTCTTTGTTCTTTTGAACCAAAATTACTGAAAGTGTGTGCTCAGAAGCATAATTGTATATAGTGAAATCCTTGGTATAATCTACACAAACTAGAATTGGGCCATGGGCAATAGCTATCTTGATGTCTCAGAATGCCAATTTACCTTCTTTAGTCTAGTTGAAGGTGGCCTTTCCCTTCATCATGTTTACAATGTGGTAAGTCTTCTCTATGAACTCAGAGATGAACCTTCATAAAAAATTCAACTTTTCAAAGAAAGAGTGAACTGCAGTCTTACTTGTGGGCAGGGTAAGCTCCTGGATAGATTTGACTCTTTCTGAGTCAATCTTTATGCCTTCTCAAGATACAATGTGTCCAAGAAGTTTCCCTTCTATTAATCCAAAAATAGACTTCTTGGGATTTAGAGAAATGCCATTCTGGTGACATCATTCCAACACTTATTTCAAATGGTGCACATGATCAGGATGATCCTTGGAAAAGACTATTAAATCATCAAGGTATACCACAATGAACTTACCCATTTCATCTTTGAAAGCAAGGTCCATTGCTCTTTGGAAGTGGGCGCCAGTATTTATCAAGCCAAATGGCATTCTTTGATATGCAAAGGTGCCCCAAGGTGTGGTGAAGGAAGTCTTATGCTAGTCTACTTCACCAACTTCAACTTGATTGTATCTAGAAAAGTTGTCTAACATTGATAACATCTCTGAACCAGTCACTGTCTGAAGAATTTGGTCCATGATGGGTAGAGGATAGTTATCCTTTAAGGATGACTAATTCAAATTCTTGAAGTCCACGTAGAGTCAAATTTCACCATTCTTTTTCCTCACAGGGACTATGTTTGCAATCTATGTGGAATGATGGATTGAGAAAATTATCCTAGCATTCAGCATTTTTTGTATTTTATACAAAATAGTACCTGATATCTTTGGATTGTACTACCTAGATTTTTTCTTGTAAGGTACCAAATCACTCTTGAGGGGAATTTCATGGTGAATTTCTTCAAGCCTGAGTGACTTTAGATCATCATAGGAGTATACCAAAAAATATATGTACTAGTGGAGCATAGCAGTAAACTTGAACTTCTCTTTCTAAGTGCAGCACTTCCCAATGTTCACCATCTTGGGATTTTTCTTGGTACCCAAATTTATTTGATCAAACTCCTGGGAGGAGCTTGAAATCATTTGTTACTTTTTGATGAACTTGTCATGCTTGTCAAACAACTTCTCAAGGGAAACCAATCCTTTGATAATTTTATTCCCCTTTAGCTGTAGGAATTCTTCACCTACGTCTGAACTTGATTCAGGGGTTGGTTCAAGCTTCTGAGGCTCACTGCCTTCGAAGTGAAGTTGTTCAAAGCTATCTTTTTGTTCCAAAAAGGTGATGATTTGGTTGTCACCATTAAACACTTGCCAATGATTAGAATTATTAGGCACACTTGGTCAAAAGACCAATTTGATAGTGTACATGTCTCTTTTAAAATTTGAGTGAGGAATCAAAAGAGTTGCAGAAATAGCTAATGCATCAACTCGATCATTAAATTCCCTAGGCACTACAGAGATACTGAAAGCATCAAAGCTTTCAATTAGATCCCAAACCAGATTGTGGTAATGATGTAATCTCTCATTTTTGGTTTGGTACAAGTTTCTCACCTAATAAACCACTAGCTCAACATCTCTTTTGGCATGAAGGAGTTTGATGCCCTTGTCTTGAGCGGCCTTCAATCCAAGAAGCAGTGATTCATATTCAAAAGTATTGTTAGTATTCTTGAACTGCAACTTGTATGAAGAAGGAAAAATATCTCCTTGAGGAGATATCAACACAATCCCAGCTCCAAAAATGGTAGAGGAACAACTACCATCAAATTCTAGAATCCACATATTATTAGAAACTATTTTTACCCTAGATTCTTCTTCGTTTGGAGGGGAAGATTCTTTTGCACTTCTACTGTGTTCTATTAATTCTTCTGCTATTTTGTCTGAGCTAATTTTAAAATTATCATTTAAATAATTTTCATCAAATTCCACATGAATTTCCTCCATGGATAAGAAGTAATTACCCATGCCTGAAGACTCAAATAGAATTTGAGCTTCAGGCACTGATGTTTGAGTGACCATGTATTTTGCTTCCTTCTCATGGAGCAATCTCTACATAACACCTTTGACTAGGATCCTTGCCTTAGATAGGTCCATACTTAATTCACCACCAACATCTTTGTAGAAATTTCACCTAAGAAGAATGTTGTATGAGGCTGAGACGTCAGCCACCAGGACTATCATCTTGATCCTCTTGTCTGGGAATGCCACAAATACAAATTAGGCATCCTTGATTTGTCCCAGTAGTGGCACTTGTTTGTTCTCCATGGAGAAACATCTCCCAAATGTCTTGGTCAATGTGAGACCAAGGGATTTAGCTACTTTGGTAGGCATAACATTGTCAGATGCACCTGAGTCTATGATGTAATTGTTCAGATGGTGTCCATTTATCAGTAGGGAGACATAAAATGGTTCAGTCCTTCTAGGAGCGGTAGGAGGAGCAATGACAAGGTTATTCCAGGTGGACGTGGGAGTCACCTTTGAAATAGTTGGTCTTTTAGGGATGGTTTTATTACTCACACATTCCACTAACTTATCCAACTGCTCAAGGTTGGATTGCAGGAATTCAAATTTAGACATTTGAATTTAAATTTTCTTGACATGGTCAACTATGTCAAATGTCTAAAATGAATTATGAACAGGGGAAGGGAGTTCATCCTTCTGGTTTTTAGGAAGGGGAGGACTGATTTTTGAAATTAAACTTGAAGGTGTAGAAACATTTGGAGTACTTACTTTTTTAGCGATTACTAGGTCCTTTGGATGGAAAGGCAGAGAAGTTCCTCATTTGGCAATTGAAATTATAGGCTAAGCTCACTCCTCTATTTTTTCTTTATCATCTTGCTATGCTGACTGATTTTTGGACCAGGTGAACACAGTGTATGATCCCTTAACTCCTTTACCTTCACTTCTAGGTTCATCATAGTAATTTAGAAAACCAATGTTGGAGTTGCCAACTAATTCTTCTTCTCCCTCTATGAATAGATTAGCATCATCTTTTGGGTTCAACTCAGGTTGGAAGGAGAAATCTGATTCTGCTTCAAGATTTCCAACTATTGAATTGGTTGGAGGTGCTTCAATGGCCAATTTCCCCTGAGGGGGAGGAAGATAATTTGGTTGCCCTTGACTCTTAACAGCATTGCCTTGGTATGACTAATTAGGGAATGTCTTCCTTGGTATATCTATGTATGAAGGGGTAGATGACATCCCTTGCACCATTTGCCTTCTAATAGCAAGCAACTCATTTTTCAGCTTCTACACCATTGGATCAGTGGTGCCTGTAGATGAATATTTAGAAGATGAAGAAGATTTACCTCTGTTAGGATCTCTCCTTATCTTTCCTACCAAGATAGGTTCATCTTCCACCTCAGTAGCCAAATCTTGAGTAGTAGCAAGGTCTATGTGGCCAGCCTATCTCAATAGAAAACTTACTTCGAGTAGTTGAGAGTTGATAAAAAAAGCACTTGAGATTCTCTAGTGTAGGCTGAACAATCATGGAAATCTTGTTCCTTATCTTATCAAATCTGGCTATGAAATCCCTCATAGGTTCATGAGGTTCTTTCTTCATTTATGTGATCTAGGCCAGCAAGGCATGTGCATCTTCTGTAGGCTTGAACCTTGCTTCAAACTTAGCTTTGAGAGTGTTCCAGTCAGTCATTGATTGAGCCTGCAGGTGATAGAACTAGTTTGTAGTAGCATCTTGTAATGTTTCCATAAATAGCCTCATTGCTATGTCCTCATACTCCATGCCTATCACACCATAGGCTATGCTAAAAACTGTAATGTGTTCATCAGGATGAACTCTCCCATCACCAAAAAATTTAGGGAAATTCTTCCTTGAACTGTGTGGTAGCTCATGTAGAGGTGGAGTTAATTTGAGTGGGCCAAAAGAGTTACCCTAGGGGCCTTGAACTGTCATGATTTGATTATGAAAAGGGGAGATAACAAATCTAGGTGGAGTATGTGTAGGCAAAGCTCTGCTAATAGTAGAAAAAGAAGCTCAGCCTTGTATTGGTGACCTAGTATTGGTAGGAGGAAGACTCCTAGTTCATTAAACTTAAAGTTGTGGAGGAAATAAATAAAAATTGCCCTACTACACCAACTCAAAAGTAGGTTCAACAACACCTTGGGCTCTCTAGATTTTATTATAGCATGGAGTTGTCAAATTGTAGAATAAAAATGGAAAAGAACTAGACCTACTTTAGCTTGAAGCTTGAGGCTTCAAACTAAGCACTCTTCCCCAGTGAAGTCACCAAAAAACTATTGGCATGAAGAAGGCATTGTTCTTTCCTACTTCACGTTGTTCCCTAGTGATATCAAATGCTTCAATTTAAATAGTCTGGAAAAAGACTAGAAATGCTCATCGATCTCCAGTGGAGTCACCAAAAAACTATTGGCATGAAGCTGGCAGTGTTCTTTCCTACTTCAGGTCGTTCCCCATTGATATGAAATGCTTTAATTTGAATAGACTGGAAATGATCATTCGATCCCCAACGGAGTTGCCAAAAAATCGTTGGGTGAATATTTTGTCACCAGTGAATTGATAAACAAAATAAGTAGTTTCAACCATAGCATAGGGATATTGGAGGGCCAGATGTGTAGGTTTACCACATCAAAAGGGGAAAAATCTCTCCTCTCATCAAGGGGAGGTTACCTATAACTATGAGGAGCTATATATATATATATATATATATATATATATATATATAAGATAACACTCAAGGTAGGATAACACCATCCATCTCTCTTCTTTCAAAGATGATGTTCACAAACAAAGGAGAAATCTAGGTGAAAACACTGAAGGCACTTCTCTTCTTTCAGAAGTGGTCTTACAATAGATAACAAGATTTCTTTCTGATAGGTAACTGATAAGTAAATGTAACTAGAACAGGGTGCAATAACTAGTAGATTGAGATGTAACACAAAGTCTCCACCTCAACTACCAAAGAGTGAAATACGAAGGATAATGGGGGCACAAAGTCATCTCAAGATCCTTTACATAGTAATAAACTAAAAACATACACACTAAAGACAATTTTGGTAACACAAAGTCTTCCCACAGTTAGCTTCAAGACACCTTCCTAATTAGTTCTACTAATTCTACTTATTTCATTAAATGGACAAGAATGCATTCAGGAAACAGACATAAGAACAATCTCCTAAATGATATAAGCTATTAAAGCATAAAGTCTAAAAGTAACTTGCTTTCTCATTCAAAAAAATAAATATGATTAACAATTTGAGCTCAAAGTCTCAGTGATCGCCTCACAATTTTGGCAGAGTTTTGCTTCTATAACCAAAAAGATATCCTGCATAAAAGAAGAGATTTACAATATATAGAAACCAAGGAAGACTTGGCATTTTATTTCATGGAATGGGTCATGCTACATTCAATGCCTTGAATGCATTTTTAGTTTTTTCAAGGGGCCATACTTGGAACAATGTATCGGCCTTAACTATGGCATGTCAATTCATCTCATATGTCTCCTCCCAAGTATAGACCACCTGGTCCTCTTCCTCATATTGGCACAACTATCCACTTTGTCTTAATTCCATGGAGAAAATCAGGTCACATCCTTTAATTTTTACAAGCTCAAATGTGTACTTGGTGGACTATTTCACCTACTAGAAATAACTCCTACGTAGATATTTTTGGTCTTTCCCTCTTTCTAATTTCAATTTGAGCTCTTAGGCTATCTTTTCCCCTTTTTGCTAGCTTTTTGGCTCCTTCTTCAACTGGTCGCTGAGTTTGTTTTTAGGTTCTGTGCCATATTTATAAAATCAATAGATATTTCATTACCCTAAATTTGATGTCCACAGGGATGTCATTGGTCGCTAGTTTCTTGAACCATTTTAAACCATGAACCTTTGAACCTTTGAAAGTTCATTGCTTAATGGTTCACCAATTCGGGTGGTCTTATCGACTCCTTGGTTCCATTGCTTCTTTGGTTCATTCACTTCTCTGGCTCTTTGATTGAACCATCTCTTTGAACTAGTCTCTGGAATCTTCTACTTTTTTCCTTTGCTCAGAGCTTTCTTTAAACCTTTGAACCTTTTTGGTTCAAGGTTTAATGGTTCATTCTCTTTCTCAGAATCCTTTGTTTTTCTAAGTCTTTCAAAGCTTTGAAATTCCTTCATCTTTATATCTTTAGAACACCCTAAAGGGAAGGTGTCCCTTTGGGCCTTGAGAAAGGTCCATTTCCTGGTCGCTGAGAGCCCCCCTACAAGGGTACCTACCCTTCGGGGTCCTTCAAGTAGCCTTCTTCAAATCCTGTGAAGTCTGTAGAACCAAGCCTGCAGAGTCCATAGAAATAGGCCTATAGAGTCCATATAAATAGGCCTATAGATTCCATATAAATAGGCCTATAGATTCCATAAAATCATGTCTATAGAGTCTATAGAAACCAGCCTGTAGAGTTCGTAGAAACTAGCCTACAGAGTCCATAGAAACATGAGAAACCAACCTGTAGAGTCTGTAGAAACATGTCTATAGGCCTTTGATCATTCCTTTGGAAAAAATGTCTTTGGAAGCTCCCAAAGGGAATGTGTCCCTTTGAGCTTCGAGAAAGGTCCATTTCTTGGTCACCAAGAGCCCCTTGCAAGGGTACCTTCCCTTCAGGGTCCTTCAGGTGGCCTTTTTTCTTCAAATCCTTTGGACAAAATGTCTGAAGGAATTCCTTTAAACATTTTGTCTGAAGGAAAAAATTTCTTTGCCTTAGCACTTTTTGTCACGCCTTTGCTCATTCCTTCAAACAAAATATCTGAAGGAATTCCTTCAGACATTTTATCCAAAGGATTTCCCTTGTAAAATTTGCCTTAGAAAATCTTTCTAAAGGATATCCTTTTGTTTCTTTTGTTCCCTACCCTCTGCAAGGGCACTTTTCCTTTGGGATTTGGGACATCTTCCTTTGAACCTTCCAATTGAACCAACCAATTGAACCAACTTATGGTTCAACAGTTCAACGGTTCAATCTTTTGTTTGAAGCCTTCTTTCATCTAAGTCTTTTGAAGTCATTGAACTTTGAATTTGCCAAAGCGCTTAACTCTTTAATTATACCAACATCATTGAACCTTTGAACCCATTAAACCTTTGAACCTTTTGGAAGTGGGGTTCAATGGTTCAATCCTTTGTTTGAAGCTTGCCGATGGACCTTTTGGTTGAACCTCAGCATTGAACCTACCTTGGAACTGCCTAAGTGTTGGGAACTTGTTTCTTTGAGAGAGCTCACCTGTGGAAGTCATTGAACCTATTAAACCTACTATTCCCTTAACTAAAAAATCTTGAATAATGAAGAATTTGAATGCTCAGAACAATTTTTGAGAAGGGAAGAGAGAATTTTGGCCTATAGGACCAAAATAGTTCATATGTTGTCCAAAAAATGAGTGACAGATTTTGGGAACAACATATTGTACCACTCATATTTATTTTTTCAATTGTAATCACATTTATCTTAATCATACTCTTGGTTAGCAC
Organism: Torreya grandis; assembly: GCA_037957365.1. Taxonomy (NCBI): domain Eukaryota; kingdom Viridiplantae; phylum Streptophyta; class Pinopsida; order Cupressales; family Taxaceae; genus Torreya; species Torreya grandis. Next base: position 3,565,883 of record JARHVA010000389.1, read on the forward strand.
AAAAAAAAGTATGATCATTAGTCCATTCATTATCATAAGCATATGGTGTAACATTGCTAGGAAAAAAATCTAAAGGATAGCCATTATTATGTAGTTCAAATTTATATACATATTGATAATTCATTCTTTATTTTTTAACACACACTATATAAAATATGACAATTAAAGTTTTTAATGTTAAAAAATAAATAATCATAGAATAAAAGTAAGGCCATCAATGGGTGAAACTAGGCAAGTTAAGTTTACTTTATAGGTTTTGAGATATAATAATCTCAATCATAATTAGTGTATATGATTATAAAGGCACTACCTACAGAGGGTTCCACCATTTTTTAACCACCATATCTCATTTCATGGGTCTATTGAGAGTAACTTCTTGGGGTTAACCACTTACTAATGCACTACGAGAACAAATGAGGGAAGCCTTCCTATGGATAAAATACATGCCATAGGAATCTATCATATAGCATGAGGTATGTGGAAAATTATATATATATATATATATATATATATATATATATATATATATATATATATATATATATATATATATATATATATATATATATATATATATATATAGTTTTGTATAATAGATTGATTATTGCTTTAATACCCCTCACAATATGGTTTAGATAAAATTGATAGTGACTTTCCCCAGACTAATAATTCCTATGAACGTTGAAATTGTCAAAACATAGTTTGTAGGAAAACCAAACAAATAAATATTAAATTAGAAAGTAGATGCTCAAAACTAAAAGGTTAAGGTTCATAAATATGATTTTTATAAATTTAATAAAATAATAATCGTGGATAAATAAGTGTTAATTATAAATATAGGCGTAAAATTGAAAATACTAGAATGTTAAAAATATACAAATGATTAACTATTCTGATTTTGATGAATTGTTGAATATGGAAAGTTACTATTTTGGGAAAGTAATAAAAATACATATAATTATCTCATATGTGGATACTAGTTGACTATTTTTATATTTTAGTTATAAAAATGGAAGGAGATATGACTATGTAAGCTCAATATTAGGCATAAAATTAGAAGCAAAATTTGGACATATGTGGACAATAATATATACATGAGTCTATTACCATAGACTTGTCTTGATTGAATGTGACACGTTGAAACAAGAAACATATATATATATAATATTGATCTAAAGATTATAGGTCAGAAGCATAAATAGAAACTATATTTAGATAGGTTTGTTGTAGATAAAATATAGTGTACTATACCTAAGTCTATTAGCCAGGAACTTGTACAAATTTATTGTGACATTGAACTAATTATTTCACCATTTTACCATGTATTACTTATGGTCCTATATGTTATTTTTTATACCCAATAATACACAAAGTGTATGCAATGATCAAACCTTATATTCATTCACACAAACCAAATCTAAATAAAATGTTGGGGGTAGGGGGAGGGAATCAGGTAAGGGGCTTGAGTTGGATTTACCTTGGTCAATCCTTATTGAAAGACCAAACATTTCACTACAATGTCAATAATCAAAATAGGGATCAAACTCAAATTTAGTTCTCCCACTTATGTGGGTGTGTGGAATAATTAATTCAAATCTAGATTCTCTTTCTCTTTTTTTACCCTTGGCATAAGTATGGAGAAAACAAATTGACCTTGAATATTTATTTAACATACTTATATAAGATAAAATTAAAATATTTGAATCGATTTTGAGAGTAAAGATAATTTTCATTAATGCCTTAGAGGATCCTTGTATTTATAGATTTTTGATTTTAAATTTGGGACCTTTTGGTATGCAAAATTCAACCTGAGATAGAACCCAAAGATCAAAAATAATAGTAAAGTGAAACATGCACATGAAAGAGTTACAAAAAATACCCTTGGACAAGTTTGTGCTAAATGCCATAGGCTACCCCTACTAGTTATTACAAACTTGTCTAGAAGTGTTAGAAGCACAACCATTAAGAGTTGGGGTGAATCAATGAGATCTTAAAACTTTCTTCTAATTCTTTAGTTCATTAGTCAAGCATCAATATAAAATCCATAGAGAAATCAAACCAAAACAAATAACATAAATACATAACACACGATATATGTAAGAAGCCATTAAAGGAAAGAAAACCCACAGTGATCATTGCATGGATTAGTTATCCTAAATTAGATATGCAATGAGTCAAAAATATTTTTGAGCACCCACTCAGCTTGAGGCACCAACCCTAGATATTCAAGCACCAACTTGACAAAAAGATTAAGCAAGCACCCACCTGTTAGGAAGCAACAACTCCCTGATTTGTATATACCAATCTATAGGAGGCTTTAAACCCCTTTCCCAAACACTAACTCAACTGATTCAAATCATCCACCTTTCTCAGTTTTTTCTATCAACAAATGATGGTACAATTCTGCTCTCTCTACTTATCAACTTCACATTTACTCTGTTATTTTTTTGCTCATCAATCTCATGTTCATTCTACTATTTTTTTCTCATCACTCTCAGATTCATTCTATTATTTTTATTCTCATCACTTTTAGATTCATTATGTTTTTTTATCCTATCTTTATTTGCTCAATCAAATAGACACATTAGTCTCTATTTCCTCATTATTTCTCAAAGAACTTATCCTCTCTATTTTTCTACTCATCTCTTTTAGTAGATTATGTTTGAATCATTTGATGATTTCATACTCAGACCTCTCTGGCTGTCTATTCCTCAATAGACCTTTGCTCTACTCAATGAATAATATTTATCTAATTTTAACATTAAAAAATGAAAATTTGATCTTAATTATATACAATTTGTTGATCAACAAACTCTTCAAGTCAGCCAAACAAAATTTCATGGTTGGCTATAAAATGATTTATTCTCTTTTGAAAACATACTTCACATTAGCTTATTTAAAATCTCACTCACATAGGTTGACTTGATTAAAATGAAGCTAGGATAGACAAATAAATCATTATAATACATTTAGTATTGGCATAATGAAGTTTTTAGTATTCTTGATGCAATTATTAACACCCTTGATGCATTCTGTAGCAACCCTGATCCATTCCATAACAAGCCTAATGTAATTTGTAGCAAGCCTGATGTAATTTGTAGTAGCCCTGATGTAATCCTTAGCAAGACTAATGTAATCCATAAGAGACCTAAGGTAGTCTATGGAAACCCTGGTATAGTTTGTATCAACCCTTATATAGTCCATAACAAACCTGATATAGTCCACAACATGCCTAATGTAGTCCATAGAAAATCTGATGCAATCTGTAGCATTCTCCTAGTAGTTTCAAACATGATCTTATTCTCCAAACTACTTATATCACCTTCTTTCACACCAAATAGCTTATTAAATGGTCTTTAGTCTGAATCAATTCCTTAGACTATTTATGTGTCTCTATATGATGTAAAATATAGATAACAAGTCTTTAGGCCAATTGTCAACTTCACAAAAAAAACAAATTTAATGGTAAGCTACAAACTCAGTCAATAGCTATTAAATCTGCAAAGACTACAAAATTTTATCAGTAAAATTTCTTTGACATCAATGACCACATTATTTTACTAAATATAAAACCCTTTGGCATAACTCTTTGACATCAAACCTCACAAGATGCAATATTAATGACAACATCAACCTTGATCGCTATCACCTTTGACAACATCATGTTGCCAACTGAGAACACACTCTCAATAGGATAATGATATACAAAATACTCACTCATTGATCAACACTCTCTTTATGCCACTATCATGCTCAATCACTTGACCAAATAGAACTTTGACATCAATGACCATTATGCCTTTACATGATGAACCTTTTTGAGATCAATGCCAACAAACTCCCCCTTTGTCATAGATGGCAAACACATTGATGGCAAACACACTACAATTTGAAATTACTTTAAAATTGTACTTTCCCATCTACTCATTATCCCTATTTTGACATTAATGACAAAGGGTCTTCCACAAACATCCATTTGATATTCAAACCTAAACTTCAATAAAAAAACACATTGAAATATTGATAAAAACTTACTTTAATCTCATACTAGTTGTTTTAGACAACTTCTGGAACACTTGAACTATACCTCAAGAAACCATGCTTCTTATGACTTCTACATCATTGTCTTGACACTTCACAACATAGAGAAATAAAATATCCCTAACTCTATACTCTCCCCTTGAGTCACAAGATGGAAACCACTCTCAGAAACATATATAAACATGCAACTTCTTCCCATTTTGAAATTTCTCCCAGAACTTAGCTCTTTTCTCAAACTAGCATTTTTTCAACTGATTCCCTCTTTAAAATTAAATAAAAAGAGACACCTTATCCTTGATATGACTGATATAGACCAAAATCTTGATCACTCACTAGGTTATCCCACTTATGACACCATCTAAATAATTAGGGACTCCTCCTTTGTCTTCACAACTTATGCTCATCACTTGAGTCATCAGGACTCTCAAATGATCCTCAACTTCCTTCAAGCATCTTGATACCAATACCAATTCTTAACACAAATAAATTTATCAACTATTATAAACATCTAACAACATTTTGGTTACTTCTCATAAACCAATCAACTACACAAGCTTTCATTATGCTTCCAACTCTGTCAACAACATCCAACTTGTCTCTATGACCATATTGGTCTTACAGACCAATCCATATTCCATATGTGTCTAGACATAATCCTATGCTCAGACTTGCATTCCATACCATGGATCCTCATGAACTGATCTCTACAATCAATTCTCATACTAACCAAAACTCCTCTCACCTTTTCATATACATACAAGCTACAAAAAAACAACTCATACGTTACAACATAGACGACCTGGAATCCTCTCAAGATGAATCTTTGTTTGACTCTAACCTCTTGCTTCTACTGATAAAAGAGTGTCTCCATGAAGCCTAATGGATTCACCCATTTCCATGGGGATCTCAAAACATCATGAACATAGGAGATTCCTAGATCTCCAAACCATCTTCTTAGTGATCTTGCAATTATGAGACTGATAGTCCGTTCTTAGAATCCACTTAGGTTTGATTGAAGCATTTGACTCATCCACCTTATCATCCTTCTTCTTTACTTCAATTTCCTTGTCATTATATCTAGTTAACAAGTGTTCATGACATTCCTTCACTTCTAATCCTTGCTTTTCTTTAGCAAATAATCCATCCTGACTCTTGGGCTCAATATGATCAGTGTTGACTTTTTTTGGCTTCCATACCAAGGTTTGAGCCTTCTCATGAACTCTAGGATCTCCATATACCTTGTTAAGTCTTGAGGGCCTTATAACTCTATTAAGACACAATATTTTAATGTGTCCCATATTATGACAACTGTAGCAAATAACATTACTATACTTACCCCTTTAATGATCACTCCTTCTCCCATGGTCCCATGATAACTCATCCCTTGAGACCATTCTACAATCACTTGCTCTATGACCAAAGATATGGCAATAAAAAAAATAAACATTGAAATAATTGGAATACCTCATTAAATTGGGCTACCTAATTAGTCTCTTCATGTTTACTTTCATGTTGGTACTCTTGACTTGTTGATGATCACTTTGAGTCTCAAATTTGAGAGTTTTTGCATAGGTATTTGAGGTCTGATTCTCTTTATTCTCTTTTCAGGATTTTTTGAACCCAAGACCTATCTTATCATGTGGAGACCTTTGACTAATAAAAATATCACAAAGAACTTTAGTACTTTTTTAAATTTATAATGTGTCTTTAAATTGACTATTCCCTAATCCAATTCTACCTTCAAGGGCTCCATTTCTATTCTAAACTTGATGCATTTTTCCTCCTTGGTCTTAAGACTTGTAGTAAAAATTTCAACCTGAGTTTCCAACTATTTTATGATCTCCTCATGTTCATTGGTACTCTTAGTTATCTTAGTTTCAAATATACATATATGTTCTTCATGACTTTTGACTAGAGACTTCAGCTTTTGTTTTTTCTTACTTTGACTCTTCAATTCATTCAAAGCACTGATAAGTTCTATCTCAAGATCAACCTCAACTTCTTCTTCATCCACTTCTTCATCATCCATGAAAACTTATTATTTTGAACTATTCCCTTATTCAACTTCAATGGCCATGAACAAAGCTTCATCACTTATATGATCTGGACTACAGTCAACACTATCTGGGATATCTTTATCATTGAATTCAGAAGAGATGTTATCTTCTTTACAATATAGACTCTTTTTTTATTGAAGAATGTTTTCTTATAGTCACCTTACTTTATTTCTCTTTTCATAATTGTTAGACTTATTACTCTCTTCATCATGATCATGTTTTTCCTTTTGAGGACACTTGGTAGAAAAATTACTAATCCTACCAAAATTGAAACATTTGAATGGTAGCATGCCCTTGTACCTACCTAAACTTTTTTTCCCTCACAAATAATGCTTTGGTTTTATCTTCATCAACATCAATGTCACTAATAGTTTCAAACTTTTTGATTTGTGTTTTCTTTATAACTTTGAATGTTGTTTCCCATTTGGAAGATCTTCCAACATCAATCTTCATCTCATAGGCAGTAAGTATTCCATAAAGCTCATCTATTTTTAACTTGTCTAAGTCTTTTACTTCTTCAATTTCTAACACCTTTGAGTCAAATATTGGGTTCAAGGATATTAAAACCTTTTTAACAACAATTGACTCATTTACCTTTTCTCCAAGACCTCTATTTATATTTCCTACTTCATCAACTCTAAGAAGATATGCTGCAATATGCTCTTCTTCCTTCATCTTTAGATATTCAAACTATCTTCTATGGGTCTAAAAATTTGCTAGTTTTACCTTGGTGTCACCTTCATAGATGAGATATAAATTGTCCCAAATTACCTTAGTTGACTCACATTACATCACCTTGACAAACTTAGATTTTGTCAATCCACACAATATAGCATTCACAGCCTTTGAGTTTTTCTAACTTACTTTCTTTCCTTCAGCATCAATTGGAGGATTTTGAGGGATATTATATCCATTAATATGTCTTCATTATAATGCTCTAAAATTCATAATTGGTTCTAGTGAACAAATGGGCCTTGTTTGTTGAAAACCCTTCCTTTATATGATAACTAGACATTATGCTTCTTAGGATCTACCTTCCAATTGTTAAGCTTGACCTTGAAGGACCTGATTTGATACCAATTGTTAGAGGTAAAACCACTAAGAGGGGAGGTGAATTAGTTGTCTCTTAATACTTTATTATAATTATTTAGTTCATTATTCAAGCATCAATATAGAATGCATAGAGAAATCAAACCAAAAAAAAGAACATAAAGACATAACACATGATATATGTGGGAAACCCTTAAAGGGAAGAAAACCCACAGTGATCACTACATGGACTACTTGTCCTAAATCAGATATGCAATGAGTCAACAAGAGTATTGAGCACCCACTTAGCTTGAGGCACCAACCCCAAATAGTCAAGCACCAACTTGACAAAAAGATTAAACAAGCACCCACTTGCTAGGAAGCACCAACTCCCTAATTTATAGATACCAATCTATAAGAGGATTCAACCCCCTTTGCCAAGCACCAACTTAGCTGCTTCAAATCATCCACCTTTCTCAGTTGCTTTTGTCAACTATAAATGATGGTACAATTTTGCTCTCTCTCTACTTATCAACCTCACATTTACTCTATTTTTTATGCTTATCACTTTTAGATTCATTTCACTATTTTTCTACTCATCACTCTCAAATTCATTCTGCTATTTTTTTGCTCATCACTCTTAGATTCAATTTACTATTTTTTGGCTCTCTTTATCTACTCAATCACATATACACATTAAGATGTCTTTCCTCTCTACTCTTTATTTCTCAAAGACTTTATTCTTTACTTTTTTTTATCATCTCTTTTAATAGATTATGTATGAATCATTCAATGATTTCATACTCCCATCTTTGGCCATCCATTCCTCAACAGACCTCTACTCTACTCCTTAGTGAATAATATTTATCTATTTTTCAACTATAAAAAGAAACTTTCATCTTGCTTATATACAATATGTTGATCAAAAACCTATTCAAGTTGGCCAAAAAAATTCCATGGTCAGCTATAAAATGATTTATTCTCTTTTGAGAACATACTTCACATTAGTTTATTTAAAAGCTCACTCACATAGGTTAGCCTGATTAAAATGAAGCTAAGATAGACCAAGCAATCACTAGAATACATTTAGTGTCAACTTGATGAAGTCTATAGTAATCTTGATGTAATTCTTAGGAATCTTTATGCAGTCTGTAGCAAGCCTAATATAGTCCATAGTAAGTTTGAAGTAATCTTTAGCAAGCCTAATGTAATTCATAGTAGACCTATTATAATTTGTAGCAAGCCTGATATAATCTTTAGCAAACCTAATGTAATCCATAGTAGACCTGACGTAATTCATAGAAACCCTGATTTATTTCATAGAAACTCTAATATAGTCTATAGGATGCCTGATGTAGTCCACAGAAAATCTAATACAATCTATAGCATTTTCCTAGTAGTTTCAAACATGATCTTATTCTTCAAACTCCTTAGATCACCCTCCTTCACACCAAATAACTTATTCAATGGTCTTTAGTCTGAATCAATTATACGAACTAGTTTTGTGTCTCCATATGATGTAAAATATAGATCACAAGTCTCTTGACCCGTTGTCAACTTCACCAGAAAACAACTTTCATGGTAAGCTATAGACTCAGTCAATAGCTATTAACTCAGTAGAAACTACAAACTCTTATCAACATAAATTCTTTGACATCAGCGACCATATTTTTTACTAAATAGAAAACCCTTTAACATAACTCTTTAACATCAAACCTCATAAGATAAAATATTAATGACAACATTAACCTTGATCACTAATCACCTTTGACAACATCATGTTGCCATCTACTAACACACTCTCAACAGGCTACTTATATCCACAATACTCACTCACTGATCAACAATCTCTTTATGCCACTACCATGCTCAATCACTTGGCCAAACAAACCTTTGACATTATTGACCATTATGCCTTTACATTATGCACCCTTTTGACATCAGTGACAAGAACATGACAACAAGGATGAAAATTTAAAACTGGGGATCCCCCATGAAAATGTGGTAAGTAAAATGTTTTATAGATGAACTCATATATTATAAGAGAGAAAGACTTGATTCAATTGCACCAATACATGCCTCATTCTCTATCAATATTCTATGTGCATAAACCTGCAATAAATGACATAAATGGCATACTTGTACTAAATTAAGGTGTTTACAGAGGAAGTTATCCTAAAAAGGGAAATTTACTTTTGATTAATATCTATGCCAAATGTGATTCAATTTTGAAAAATGATTTATTGGATGAGGTGTATCTATTTTTTTAGAATAACTTAGTAGATGTAGTTATTATTGCTGGTGATTTCAAATTTATCCTAGAAGATAAAGAGAAAATATGGGGAACTTAGAGACAAAAAAAATCTAAAAAAACATTTTATTATTTTTTTCAACAATAAAAACATATAGAAAAAAATATCGAATCCACATGGTCCAGTAAAATAAATGAATTTAGTATAATTATATAAATATTAGATAGATTTTTGTTAACAACCCTTTGTCTCTCTTAATCCTAAAGAGTGGAATCAAATATTCTTAGTCTTTAGTTAAGATCTTGTTAAACTTCAAAAACTATAATGCTAGTAGGGGAACTCCTTTAATATTTTAACTAATGTGATTAATGGATTAAAAAATGATCTAAATAAAATAAACTTGAGTGGAAAGAAATAGTTTAGATAACAATTCTATAATACATATTTTTTCTTACAAATTGAGAAATGTCAAATCTTATTTCAAGGATAAGATTAAAATTGTCTTTAATAAATTTTTAGGAATGAAAAATAAATAGAAGAAGATATTTAATACTTACATGAGTGGACACAACTTCAAAGTTATGACAAGGCCTAGATTTCAAAAGGAAAGATTTTACCTAGTAATGAATAAAATTATTTAAAAAATGGAGACAAAATAAAAGAGAAATGTGAATAAAAATAAGAGATTAAAAAGACTAAATTATTCCATCAATCTATAATTTTTAAAATGAATACTAGTAGGATTTCACATCTCAAAATAAATGGAGGAAAATTAATAGAAGAAATTGAGAATATAAGAAAAGTTGCCAATTACTTCAAAACTATTCTAAATGAATTTCCTCCTTTAAACAATGAATTCATGGAAGAAATATTAAATCCAATTCCTACGTTGATTAATGAAGAGTAGAATGAGAATCTTCTGAGAGTATTTTTATGCAATAAGTTCCCTGGTTCGTATGGATCACCCCAACCTTTGTTCAAACATTCTAGAGCATAGTCAAAACATATGAATATGGCAATCAATGAGTCTCATGGATCAGGTAGAGTGCTCAACAACTATAACAGCATGTTTTTGTCTTTATATCATAAAATTGTGAATGTTAAGACTATGGACTCATTCTTCCCAAATTTTTATATGTAACACCATCTATAAGATAATCATCATGTAATTATATCACAAACTAAAAATTATTCATCATGTACTTATATCAAACTAAAAATTATTCATCGTGTAGTTATACCACAATAACGAGGAGGATTTTTGGTTGGAAAAAAAAAAGTTGAAATAGTCTCAACACACAAATTGGTAAAATTTGTAAATCTAAAAGAAAAGAATATGATTTTAAAGGTGGACATTAATAAGGCATATGACAGAGTCTATTGGGATCTCCTCCTTAATATCCTCTATAAATTTGGATTCCCAAACAGATTTAACATTATATCTCTTCCCCTTTTTTCTCAATTCATGTCAATGGGGTATGCGCTAGTTTTTTCAAATCCTCTATAAGATTGAGATATGGGGACCCTCTCTTTATTTTTTTATAAACATGTTTAAATATTTGGGGAAGATTTTTCAAAAAAATTAAATTTATTAATAATATTATTGGGATTTATATAATATCGGATTGAAATTATAATCATGCACAATTTGTTGATGACATTGTAAAAAGGAACAAGGCAAAAATTTTAGAAGTTATAATTATTAAAAGAGTTTTAAATATTTACAAAGTGGCTTCAAGATAAGTGAATAAATTTGGGAATTAAAACATATTTTTACTCAATATTTCATTCAAAATAAAATTAAAACTTAATTTAATTTTTTATTTTTCGATTGAATAAATTTTAAGAAAAAACTTATAAATTATTTTTTTATGGAAGATCTAGAAATTAATATTTAGAATCAATGATTTATTTTTTATACAGTAGGTTAGATTATGGAGATGAAAATTATAGATTTATTGGGTCGGTAGAATATAATTGATATAAAAAAATCTTTGTGTACATAATGTCAATAACTTGGGCACCTTCGAGTGTCAAGAAAATATTGATTGGCATAATGAAGAGCTTCCTATTGAACAACATATACTATCACAAACAATTATCATTAATGAAATGGAAGGAAGTTATAAAAATTAAGTCTAAATGGGTCCTAAGAATTAGATACTCATTCCTACTCAGAATCAAATTGTTATGGAGAGCCTTCAAAGAGAAAATATAGCTTTTATAACTAAGGTATCAGTAAAAAAATATCTTAACACCTTTGAGGTTCCTTTAATAATGTTGTCTAACAAAGCATAGATAAATGGATTCCATATATGAAATTTCATGATAAAATGTAGGGTTTATAATTTATATGGAATGTTAATAATGGTAGAAATGCAGATTTTTTTTAGAGAACTTTGGGTTAATTGTGGCCCAATTTTTATATAGTGAGACTCATGAGTTCAAATTATTTAAAGACCTATAAGGATAAAAACATGGCTAATAATTAAGAATAAAATAAAATAAAGTGGGTAAAGATGTGCTCTGAGAAGGATCCAAGGACTATCAATTCTCCATTTCATAAAATCACTCTTAAAAATTTCCACAATCTTATTCAATTTCAATATATTTTATCTTGAGAGTAAAACTCTACAAAATAATATGTTCACCCATCAAGGATTTTTATGGTTAAGGTAGATTATTAATTTAGAGTAGATTTTGATCTCCAGTTAATCTTTGAAAAGAAAATGTTTATCTTTAAATAATTTTAAAAAATAACTTATTTGTGACAAACTACAAAGAATTAGGTTTGAAGGCCCTTTGAAATGTGTCTTTTATCATTCTACGTAAGAAAATCCAAACTAATTTCTTCTCCACTAATATTTATCATCAAAGGTTTGGGTATGGTTTCTCAATAAAATAAAGGTATCTTTGGTTCCTTTGAAGAACCTTAATACACTATTCAACTCTTATGATAAAAGTAAAGATAAATAGGTGAAAATTATATAGAGCAAGTATTTAATGTTAATTGTCTGAAACTTTTAGAAAAAGATATATAATATAATTTTTAAAAGTAATATTATCAATTAAAATAACATTATAAATATTCTTAAATCTAATTTCAGAGAGTTTTCATTAAAAAATTCATAAATTGAAAGAGAAAATAATTTGATGGAAAAGACATGCTTATTAAAAATAATTTCTTAATAAATTCCTTATTGAAAAATAAAATCCCCAATAGAGTAAGTGAACTGTAAGGCTCTAGAAAGTGATTTTATTAAACTAATTTTTAATGAAGTCTTAAAATGAAACAAAGGTACAATAGGTGCAGGGGATATTTTGAGGAGTAATAAAGGAAAAATGGTGTAAAATTTTCAATAACATTCTATATGCCAAAAATATTTAAGTGAATGTTGAGATTTGTTGGAAGAATTTAAAATGGCATTATAAAATATGGTACAATGGATGGAAATAGAAGGATATTTTCAAAACATTATCAATGGCATGAAAAAAAATAGATCTCAAATTAGAATATTTTAGATGATGCATTATTCCTATTTAGTTAGTTCTAAAAAGATATTTTTCAACAAATGTTCAGGGATATCAGTAACTCCAGTAAACTTATTTACTTACATAGGCGTATAATTTGTCAAGGATATCAATAAATGTAGTAGACTTCTTTTCTTACATAGGCATATTAAAAATCCAAAATGGTATTGTTAAGAGATTCAATCATGTTAGTGTTTGGTTGGGAGTTGAAATATTAATCAATGAAGATATATAATGTCATCAAATTCAAATTCCCCTTGATTTCTTTGAGATGTCTCTTCATGATTTTTTATCTAAGGCATGTGAATTATCTTTACATAAGTTTTGGTTATTCCATTATTGACATCAAAGTTATGAAACACGTGTGTAGTAGGAGTGGGTAAAAATAGAGAGATGAATCTACACATGGGTAGCCTTCTCCTTAGTTTTCATTATGAAAACCAATCTACTCCAAGGGCCCCTCGATGATAGTGACTTATTCTTAGTATTTAATCCTTCTTCATCTATTGATTTAGAGTTAGTTTGAGATGTTCTCAGCTAAAAATTGATGGATGATGAAGATAATGAATCGAATATGGAGGACTCACATTTTTCCTTTTCTTTAGAAGTTGGTAGTAAGGGTGATAGACCGTCATTGGTTTTTTAATACTGGGGAGCATGAAAAATCATAATTCCTTTAGATGGTAACTATGATTATGGATAAATTTGGGAATTTAGAGCATAGAATGGAATCTTGAATATATATTAAGAAAAGTGTTTGAGGTGGTCCAACCACTAGCCACCACTAAAAAGGATCACGTAGTGATTGAAGAAATTTTATATAAAGTAGAATATTTTGGGAGATTTATTATTAAAAAAAACCTTAAATGAGGTTTTTTTTTATGGGTCATGTTTTTATATATTTCATGGTTGAACAAATGTTTTGGATGGCACCAACTTTTATAATGTCATTTTAGGTGATTTATTATAAAAAAAACCCTTAAATAGGGTTGCCTTTTTATGGGGCATGCTTTTATCTTCCTTTATGGTTGAACAAATGTCTTTGGATGGTGCCAACTTTTATAACATCATTTCAAGTTACTATATCACCTTTTAAGATGATTATAATGCTATATTTGGTTATTGGAATGCCATTTCTAGTTCTTTGAATGCCATGAAATGCCAAGAAATGTTTAGAAGCTTTGGAATGCCATTTTTGGTTTCAAAAAGTAGATTTAGAATTCCATACATGAAATTCAATGCCTTTTTTTAGGAAACAAATGCCATTTACAGGTTGGACACCATTGTTTGTTCTTCTAAATGTTAAGAAAATAGATTTTAGACCTCAAACTATTGATTATCAATTCTGAGACATCATATATCAGGTATGAAAACCTCCTAGGATGCCTCAGTTTACCAGAATAGCCTCTTGGACACTTCAAGGCCAAAGAAATGATATATGAAGATAACTTAAAAATACAAAATATATTTTTCTAGAGAAATATGCATTAATAAAATAAATGAGAAGAAGCTTCAAAATAACCTAACCTAATGTGCCTAGGTAGTTAAGATATAGATAGAATGATTTTACCAGCGTCCTTCTTACTTATTCTTTGTTGCTTCTTTATCGCTTGTTTGTTGCTACCAATAGTGTGCAATAACAAGCTGGATGGTGTGGATAGGGCACTGGCCTGGGAGGAGGTAGGTAACTCTGTGATTTTCTTATTGCTCAAACCTCTCCTATATTCTCTAGGAACTCCTATAAATTCCCTACACCATTTCATAGGGGCAAAGTCTCATAAGCTCTAATACTAGATATTACAAATCAATTAGAATAAAACATATTATTATATTGATTTTTATCATTACAAAAATAATCACAACAATTCTTATAGGATTTGTATTGCTTATCACATTTACAACCAGAGTAAGTAGATTACAATATAAAACCAATTTATTTAAATAAAAAAATTATCCTTATTCTATCCCTATGAGAAACAATTGGACATAAAAACCTAAAAATGGTGGGATAGAGATAATTATACAATAACAACTAAGTAATTTTTTTAAAAAAAAAATATTATTATTAATCCACCTATGGTGAATTAAGTAACCTAGCCTAGTCCTGACAGTTTTGACATGGGTTTAATCTAATGGAAAATGTGGCTATCAAACAAGGATGGTTTATTGAATAACTTTTAAATCAATAAAAATTTAGTAATTATTAGCTTCATTAAATTTGACACAATTGTCACACATGAAGTAAGAATTAAGATCTCTAGAGTCCATACCACGTTTCCTAATTATGTGCATTTCCCCTTGGATGTTATTACAATTTAAAATATATGAATAGATATTAACAATACTATGAAATGTAGCCATTCACTTTAGTTAAGATAACTATTGTTATTAATTTAAATTACACCATTTAGGAGGTTTCTCAAGCCTTCCTCATTTAGATGATAGATGGAGAAACCTCTAGGTTGTGGGCAGCCTAATGGTTAAGGTAAATCTCTATATTAGGGATAGCTCCTTTGATGTATCACCTGAAACTACTACTAAACCTATTGCTTGAAAGGAAAAGGGGAATAGAGAAATAAAGTAAGAAAAACAAAGAGGTGATGCACAAAACTCATGACCACTATCACACATTTGCAGGTGCATAATGAACTATATGACTGACCTATCATGTACTAATCTCATAATTTTCCTCTTACATTAGTGTTTTATAGATAGGTAAGCCATTGTAAGACTAGGATGGAAGATGATTACCACTTCTAATCCATACTTAACCCATGATGACACTAACTACAACTTGTAAAAAGATATAAATCTTCATGGAGGTAAAGGAGTGAGACACAAGCCCATAAAAACTAAATTATCACATAATAAGATCAATCACCCACAAGTTTACACTAAACACAACCAAAAGAGAAGGTAAAGATTAGTCTTTTACTCATTCATATGATTACAAAGGAGTAGGGATTATCCATACTCAAGTGGAGGATCACTACAATTTTATTCATGGTAGTACATAGAGGAGAAATGAAAGAGGAGAGAGAAAAGGACATAGAAGAGAGTCATGATAATTGTCACACAATCATTAGGTAGTTATAATATAATATTTTGAGCAATAAAATAGTCATATAAATCCTTATTTTCATGTGTTGGCATGGTATGATGATGGTCTTCATGAAGTTGGCATAGGACTTCTTGGTTGTGCTTGATGACTCATCAAACCTCTCTTGAAACTAACCTTCTTGATTTGAGAGTTAAAAAATCATGTTCTAACATATGCCCACTTAGCCTCCTTGAAAACTTGCTACACCATTCTTAGATTTTCATTGTCTTTCCCATCTTGATAAGATTTAAATTTAGAACTTAGACTCCTTCACATTGATTCTACCATTGGAAACTTGTAACTCTTTGACAAGGTTTACCTAATCGCATAGAAAGGAAAGGAGATAGATCTATCTTAACATACAAGGTATAGTATTACTTAAAGAATAAAAAAAATATTTAAAACCTCTTGAGTGACCTATATTAGACCACATTAGATGCCTACATAGATGTTATGAGGTGTCTTGTGTCATAAATGACCATTACTAGCCCTACAACTTCTCCTCTTGGAAACAAGGAGAAACCTTCATTTAGACTTATTCCTACTACTTGAATCCTATCTTCGTACCTTAGAATGGATGTTTTGAGCTATTTTATGCCTCTACCCAAGTCCATAAGGTTTTTACAAGTGATCAAGAAGCTTTCATTAGTTTAAACACATATAAACATGCCTAAAACTACCATTTTATGTACCTTTTTTCCCCACACATGGTAATGTCTTTCTCCACTATATGCTTAGGAGGTGTATAGGTGTCTTCAAGATGTTTCTATGGAATTTGAAATGAATTAGATTCACTTAGAGGTAAAAACTCAGTCATCGACCTCCATTAGGCCTCTTAAAGGTAGAATTGATGACTTCACCTTCTTAACAATTGTTCATAAAGTTAAGGACATTAAATTATGAACCAATGCCAAAAACTTGGATTATAAAAACCTCATGAACATCTCATATGATTATTTTATCCCATCTACCTTCTCATCATATTTCCCATGTGTTGAATCAGACCTTCTCCGGCTTTTAGGCCTATGTGATGAGGTCTAGAGAGACTTTTGAGTAAAAATGTCATTTAATTTCTAGTTTATTACTTGAAAATGACTTAATGAGATATGAAACAGATCCATCCAGGTCTAAATATGGTTTCTAAATGAATTGGATCTTCAAAAATCTCTAAATTTGATTTGCCTATAATGAGGGTTTGTAGACATTTAGGCAAATATAACCCTAACAGTCTTATTTTAGTGTCTTCTTCATGTCATAATGAATATAATCAATGTATATACATTATTAATGATCCATTTGACCTATTACAAACCCTCAAGTCTTAATCTCAGCTCAAAATTGCATATTATCTTTACACCCCTATGTACAGGTCCGTAGAATTGGTCTTGAAACTCTTGTTTGCAATCTATCTAAAGAAGATTTAGATAGGGTTTATCACTTTCATAATGCCTTTATGAAAAATTTTATATCATCTTCAAGAAATAATAAACCAATTATGTCTATTGATTTATACAATGCATAACTTTTAGAGACTTATTGATCTCTTAGGTCTCCTATAGGCCTATATAGGCTCTCTCTAAAATATTTTGGCTAAGGACTAATGATCTCTTTCATGGAAAGGAAAATTTAAGGATACAATAAGTTTATATAAATTCCTCAATGTTCCATAGACCTTTTTTGGTCTTCCAAACCTCTTTCTCAATACAAAGTCTACAAATTTTGTGTATTCAATCATTCAAAACTATAGCTCTCTTGTTGAACTTATCATCCTACCAAGACTTGAAGATGACTCTTGTGAACATATATATGTATCTAGATAATATAATATGAAATATATGATGTAATTATATTTTTTTATGCTTGGTTGTGAGGATAAACATCTAAAATTGTATTGTAAAGATCCCTTCTTCACTTGCAGGCATGTATGTTCTTATCTAAACATGTCACCTTATTAAAGCTTGAGAGTGCTTCTTCTTGTGTGATTTATATTTTTCATAAATTTAAAACACTTGAAATATTTCCCTCAAGGTATATCACACCTTACATGATTCTTAGATCATATATTTAACACATAACATGCATTTTTTTCATATTCTTGTATACAGTCTTGTAGATGTCCATCTAGGCCCAAATTTATTACAAACCTATTATGGAATTGGACTCCCCTATCCTTTCATGTCCTTGAATTATATTAAGGGAAAATTTATATTTTGCATTAATTTTTCAAAGATCTTCCCCAAGGATAAAACACACAAATCTTGACAAGAATCTCCTATTCAAACTTGCAGACCTATCATAGTCTACCACTACATGCATGACCGGCTGTCTCTTTACCCTTTCTGACCATGGATGATCTTGTATAGGTTTGAGAGACTTGGTTGGAGATTTATAATTAATAGGAACATGTAAAATTATGTATTTAATACCTTTATCATTGATTATAGATCTATTGTTTGTTTTTTACACTTTGGACCCTGGTCAAGCATATTAGGCTAAATGGCTTTAGGCTTATCACCTAAAACTTTCCATCAAGGTTAATATTGGAAGGATATGTATAGTTATAGGATGTTATTCACATGTATTTCCAATTTATCTTTAGGTTCATTTATCCTCATTTCAAAAAAATATTAGTCATCAAACTTCTCAAATACTTGTCTACATGACTATATTTTCATCATTTGAAGACTGTGTGCTTCGATTAGTACAAAAGACATATTGAGAATGAATTTAAACCTAGAGAAGCATGGAATATATAATATGAAATAAATCAAATGTTTCCTAGGTTTTTTGACTTCCTTCACAAGACCCAAACCCTTCAAACAATGCCAAACTGACTCACAACCTATAGATTCATACTTTGCAGACCTGTACCTATAAGTTTCATCATTGTTCACATTGAAAATTCGATTTAATATAGTGTAGGGGGTTTTATAATATCTTTAAATAACTCACCCAACTAATATATTGTAACAACGAGTTCCTAAATTCTTTCAAAAGTGAGAAAACTAAGCCTATGGGGTTTTGTAAAGGTTTTGGACACTGTATCTTGTTAGTAATTGTTAATAAAGCATAATACTTGTATCTATAAAAAATTTACATGATTTTTAATTTCATGGGGGTACCTCCTCACCCCTATGATCATTGGTCCTGAAACTCTTTCTTCTCCATGAACCATTCATCACAAACTAATTTTTTTGCTTGTGCAAGTGACCAATGGAGAAATGGAAGGGATTTTATTCTATTTTGATCATAAAAATGAAGTATAAGAATGATTTTAAATTGAGAAGGCTAAAATGAGTTATTGTGTGCCTCTATTTACCTTGGATCAATGTAATCTCATGTAAAAAATATGTTATTCTGCCTTGACAGTTATGTAATATGTTTGTAACTACCACCTTCTAAATTATCTTAACATCTGACCAATTATATGGCATATAATAAATATTACATGACATTTACTAAGTGAAAAATTCCTTAAAAACACTTTCTTGGCCTCTAGACTAGCTTGGGACACGTTGGACCTTGAGCTAGAATGACCTAGACAAGTCTAAGACAAAAAGAACTACTACCTTAATTTATCCAAAATTAACTTAATATTTACTAAATTATTTGGAGATGACTATAATTAGTAACTTGATGACAATATTAGATGTTTTAACTCGCCTTTTAACTAGACCACCCTAAAAGATCATGAAAGCTATAAAAAACAATACAGAGTTTGCTCCTATGAGGCCAACCATGACCAAGACAAAACCCTTTAGATGGATATCAACAAATTTAAAAAATCTTGATTATCAAATTTTGAAATATAATAGTCTATGGTAGCCATTTTTGGCTAACAACGATCACAACTCATTTACAGGTTAACAATAAGTATTATTAATGTTGGGTAACTTAACCATATAGATTGGTTGAGATGACTACTAAAATGTTGTGAAAGAGACTCATACCTTGTTAATTACATGTCTACTAACTAGATTTTATTAATTCAATTCTCTATTAATCAATAAAATACATTTAATTGAAGGGCTAGTTGCTATGCGGCCCTTGTCAAAATTGCCATGGTTGTGTCTTTTTATGGAAATTCTTGATTATTTTGAAAAACTTAATTATATTACAATATGAAAAATAATTTACACATAAATGAAAAGAATAACTTCTAAACAACTCTTATTTCATAATATTCTATGATATCACAATTTTATGTTAAAATTGATAATAATCAAATTTCAATACAAAAAATCAATGAAATGGCATGTACTAGCCACTATGATTTGAGATGCATCATCTTGATATGTAAAAAAATTAAAATACAAAATAAAATATAGAAGTCAATCATTTTAAATGCATACACACCTGTAAAACATTCACAATTAAATTTAACAAAAACAATACTTTTTTTTTGTTATTATTATAGTGAAGATGTGAGAGCTATGAACAACCCATGTATTTATTGGAGTGAAGTAGATACAAAAATTCCAAAGGTGGGCCAATGAGCTTTCTCCTTCCCAAGGACTCGCCACAAAAATCTAAAATAGCCAGTCACATAGCCTTTAGTGATTTACTTCTTAACCCTGTTGTGTGAAGGTTTTGATGTGAAAACCATGTACTTCTTAAAGTGGATTAGATAAAAACAATTCCAATATGGGTCAAGTGGCTCTCTCATTTCCAATTATTCATCATAGAAAATTAAAATGGCTGGCCTTTAGTCATTTTTTGGCTAGCCATGTTAAGTCTTAGTGTTGGATGAAAGTTTTGATGTGGAAGTATAACTAAATCATGTTTTATTGATACACTACTATTCATGTGAATAAAAAATATGGCTCATAATTATATCATAATATTGGTGGTTAATTACGGCTATACAAAATAAGTAATAAAATGTCATAATAAGTGTGAATTTTATGTACAAGTAATAGCACTGAGAGGTAGTGGGGAAAGATCATATTTTAGAGGTTAAATAACTCAAGAAGTAAGTTCTCACAAATTTAAACTGAGTTAAACCCACCCATCTTGCATGTTCTCTAGAAGAGGAAATAAAACCATGATACCCCAACTTTGAGGTAGATGCACAAAAATTGCCATTGGGTCACCACCCTACATAGGTAAAGACAATTAAAAAAAACCCACAAAATACTTTTATGTGTGTCAGTAGATTCTATCCCCCTAATAAGGATGAGAGAAGGAGCAATTTTTCCAACATCTAGGCACCATAGGAGGTACTTGCAATGGCAGAACTAGAGGAACTCAACTCTAAGTAGATGGTGCACTCCCCAAATGGTTGAGTAGCTCCTAGAGATTTTGAAACTCTAGAGCCACTATCTTTGCTTGAGATTGAATTTGTAAATAAATTGAGGAGACTACAAAAACTTTTTATTTAACCAAAAAATAAAAAAAAATAAAGATAAGGTTCTTCATTATTGAAAATCATTAAGTTTATAGATTTTCATAGTCAAAATATTTATAGCTCTAGAAAAAATTTAGTGTATGTTAACCACTCAGTTTTGCACTCAAAAAGAGTCATTCTCCAATTGAAAGGTTCTAGGTGAAAATTCTAAAATAAATTTTGAATCTATTTCCAAGGTTTTCAATCTTTATGACAAGTCTAAACAAAGTGTTTAAATTTCTCAAGTCTCAAGCTGATAAGGAAATAACGATTAAGAATCCTATTGTGTTTGAAATGCCCCCCAAGTAGAAGACCCTAGTAGACAAGACACCAAATAAAGTGGGACAATAATTAAAACTCCATCACTTTTTAAGCTTACCTAGATCCAAGTAGAAGGGACTAATAATTTGCTATAAAAGACTAGGAGAGTAATTTATGAAAGTGATGTCAAAATTCCAATACCAAACCTTCCACCATACTATCATAGATTGAAGGTCTGTTTTGTGGAGAATGGAATTCAACATAAACTCTTATATATGGATAATATAAGGTAAGTCAAAGGCTAATAAATTAAACATCCTTTTCAAGGCAAGCCATAAAATCCAATCTTTAGATGAGGCAAGATCTCTAGAAATGGAAAAGCATTTTGTAAAATCTAAAGGGATTATATACATGGCCTTTTAATAAGAGGAATATTGATACTTGCCATGATATCAAACCACCATATGTTATGATCATTAAATGAGAGAATAATTTTTAATCCATCACCAACACATTTTATATTATTTTGGCCACAAAGGACAAGCAAATTTTGATAGGGAAGTAATAAAATAAAATAATGTGTAACCCTTGTTTTTACAAAAATAATTACCATAGGGAGAACTTGTAGAAATGTAGTGTCTCAAAAGGATTTTTCAAGCTTCATTCCCTTCAATATCCCTCACTATCCTCTTGTCATAGAGAACAATTATTATTATGTAGACATCAATAATTCCCATTCCTTCCTTATCCCTTGGAGAAGACCAAATATCCCATGAAACTATTTGAAATCCTCTAGTCTACTTAGTGTTATCCCAAACAATGTATGTAAGATATTTAGCTAACTTATTATATAAGGATTTTGATGGATCCCAATAGGAATATTAGTTTTGTATGAACCAAAAATTATCTTATTAGAAAAATAGGCTTAGTGATCCAATACACTATTTTTCTCCAATCTTTCCTTCAAATATTTCCACAATTTAGAGGGAGAGTTGTCAAAATAAATTGAAATTCCTAGGAACTTGAATTCTCCCCCTTTTGATCCATTTATATTGAAAATCTTTGATCCAATCTGGTAATGGAATTATACTTTGTTTGAAGCATTGGATCTTTGCCTTGTGCATATTAAATCCCAAAATTGTTGGCTATAATTTTTATAAAGCTTTAGATAACTAGATATGCAAGCTCAAATTTTATGACAAGAATAAAATAAAGAGTAAATATTCATGAGCCACAATAAAATAATATTAGAAATAAGATAAACAATGAAGCCATGGAAGAGAAATCTTATGAGACAATGTCTTTCTTTTGCCTTCTTCTTACACTTACCCATATAGGATTTTCAACTTCTCACTTGACTCATTGGTTCCTCACTTGTCTCTTTGGATTTTTAATACCTTTTAATATGTATTTTATCTTTATGTTATTTTTATCCTTTTAAACAATTACCAATTTATAATAAATGCAAATTCCTTGTGCCCATGCTAATAGTCACTCAAATTAAAATAGGTGTCTCACCTCGAGACACTTCGATAAAAAACCCTACATAATCAAGTGTCTAATTTTTTTCCATTATAATGAATTTGAGGTAAGCTACTTAAAAAATTACTTGGCTTCACATTCCATAACTCTCCTCTCTTCTCCAACTAACTAATTCCTCAGCCTCTAATGCTGAAACTCCATGCTCTTCTACAACTAACTAATTTATTCAACCTCTTATTTTGGCTCTCCATTTCTACTATTTTAACTATTTATATAACTTCAAATACATATATAATTTTTTTAAAGTATAAACTCTTCACTTTTTTCATACCTCTTCACCTATTACATATAAATACATATTTTACCTAATTAATATTGAATTGAAATTTCAATTCCTATGTTTAAACACACATAAGAAAATAAAGACTTTCAGCCTCTTCTCTAGTTTGAGACCCACCATGCCATATACTCCATCCATATTTTTGTATTTACTATCAATGAAATAAAAGGAATGAAAATTGATAACTTATTGGGCCCTCCATTACAGTAACCATTTGTTTTACCCAATTTTTTTAATATATTCAAAGTGTTTGGTGGACATAAGCAGGGAAGAGGAAGAGTGTGAGAACATGCATGGAGGACCATAGCATGGGATAGAATGATGCAGAAGAGAGAGACATGGGATAGTAATGCAAAATACCTTGGCATGGATAAGTGATTTATAAAATATAAGGAAACAAAGAAGAAGGATCATAAAATTCAAGACTCATAAAACTACAAGATGAGGACAAGTGTGCAGGAAGTGGATGTGGTTACAAATCAATTTGTAGAAGCATTAGAGATTAATGAAAACATGAATCCAGCATTGCCTCATAAAGGAGGAGGAACACAAAATAAAATATCTAGTATAGAGAGAGTATATAGGGGTTATTATGCTCGAATCAAAAGGAACTTAATTGTAATGCCTCACCATAAATTATTTTTCTAAACAGTCATTGGCTTGTCATCTATAATTTGTTAATGATGCAAGAGAAGAAGGGGTTCACTTCTGAATAAATATCACCTAGTTTTCATTAGAAAGAGTTGTTGGATGTAGATGTGTTATAACTGTCAAGATAGAGATCTAAATATAGAGTGTAAGGAATGAATTACCTTTGTAAACTTATCAAATGAGATCAATGGCACTAATAATTTGTGAATATTGATGTGTTATATATATTCAGTGTTAATTATACTATTATGATACTAGATAAGTACATGCATTATGTGAACACGTTAAATGGATAACTCTAGAATGATGTTTGTAATAACAATGATTAAATGTGTTAACTCAAGTGCCTAAGTAATATTTTTCTATTCACCATCATGTGTGAGAACCAATGGAAACCAATCTAGGTTGCATGCCTCAAGTGAGTGTACAAGGTCACTCATGTGATATTCTGATGTGCTAGCACATTAGTTTCTTCCTTCCTCTAGGTGAATGACTAGTACTTAGTCATGCATAAATAAGGATGAATATAAAATCCAACATTTTACTTGGACACATATGGTGGATATGTGGTGGAAAGGAGTTCTCAATAGCTACATTTTAGAATATGTTGTCTCTACATACTCTTGTCTAGAGGAAGATAATTCAAATTTTTAAGGGAACCACATGGGGGTATCTCAAATAATTTCCTTTAGATATTAATAATATTACGGTTGATTCTAGGCTAGATAATTTCCCCATGGATAGCTAAACTCTATCATGTATGAGCAACATGGCTAGACATAAAAAAGGAAGGTTATGCATTGGTATAGGATTCATAGTTTAGCATGGAATTTGGATAGTGATAAATAAAAAGTGTAAGTATAATGAATCCATGGGTAATTCAATGAGAGGAAATGGTCCCAAGGAGAAATGAGAGGGTATTGGAATTGTCATGAGAATCCATAGGAGGATGGAAAGGCATGGTGAGTACTCCCTAACCATGGGTCTATGCCCTTCACTAGCATAGGTACATGCAAAATAATTAGGACAAACCTTTATATCAAAAACCAATCCAAATAGACCTAATTCCCCCACCATAATGTATGCTCATGTATTTGAGTTTGATATAATGATTTTTATAAATTGGGATATTGATAGTGTATAATCTGAAGTTGAATATGAAGTTGAGACTGTAGAGGAAAATTCAGAAGTACAAGAACAAGATAATAATTTACCATTAATTTATACCTTTCCAATGAAATTAATTCCTATGGCTCACCTTGGAATTCCTAATATACCAAATCTAACTAGCAAGAAGACTATAGGCCCAACACTAATTAATCAACCTCCCTCATCACCCAACATACTAGGTGCTCCTATTTCTATAGGAAGTAGGGGAGGTGGAATTGGTAGTGAATTTGCTAGAGGAGGATTAGGTGGTGGCATAGGATTCATTATCATACCTCCCCCATAGTGTTTAAGATGAACTGGAGGAGCACCAAACTAAGGTCTATTATACCACCCAATATACCTGTAATCCACTATGAGATGACACTTAATCTACCTAAATATCAAGGTGTCAAAAATATATCAAAACATGTTCACAAGTGTGAACTCATTTGGTGAGCATAGGGTTTAACTTATTCTAAGTGAAAGTCAACTCAATTTTCCTCTACTTAATTAGATCACATACGTAAGTGGTAGCAAAAATTTGATCCCCAACAAGAGATTGTGAATTATGAATTATTAAAGACTATTTTTCTCTATGAATTTCATATCCCTCAGTTTGAGTAGAAAATTTTTGTTGCCCTAAAATATATTAAGAAATATCTCATTAAGAGTGTTTGCATATGATGCACATTTCAAAATAATTATTTCAAAGCTATCATTTGAGATTAACCCAACGTAGCATGCTTTGTGGTTTATGGAGGCTTATTACTTTTGTTCCAATGCACCGTATCTCAAAATACTTTTATTAAAGCACATGAGGCCCTAGAAGCTTCCCTCCACACCAAATCTTTGGGAATCATAGATATGGGGATTATCCCCTTTATATAGGCTCAAATTTATACAATGGATTCTCAATTGAATAATCTTATGGCCAATAATGTTCATGACACTCATAGTGGATTATAATGTGTTGACTACGAAGTGGAGAGCTTAACAAGAATAATTATCCATAGAGGAAAGTTCATATTATAATAAATTGGTCATATGAGATATAAAAATATGATCATGATACTATATCACACCACTTAGGCTAAAGTGTCACTATACTATAAAATATATAATGCATATACACATTATACTAATGACTATCAGGTGATCAATGAGATTCATGTAGCATGTACATGAGGTACTTGTATATACATAATATTTTCAAAATTTGATAATTACTTGTTATTTATCTCTTATAAGAACCCATCAAGTCTCAATCTCTCTGATTACATGCCTTAAAGGATGCACCAAGAAAGGGATGGGTAGACCATTGGTGCTTCACAAGATTGTTGTCTCCTATACTACCACTTGCTAGTTACACAACCTTTTCCTATGTACTTCCTAAGCCTTGCCTCCTCACTTGCACACTCCTCCAAGTAATTCACCACCTTCCTTAGCACCTACCTAAGCCTAAAATCCTTTTTGAAAATTTATATTACACTATCAACTTAGACTGACCCTGTATTCAAATTATTAAAAGCACATTATGAGTCTAGATCAGCTCCAGCTAACCTAGATCAGGATATAAATTGTATTTATCAATTAATGATACAAATTCAATTGGGCTGACCATATCAGTTAAAATTTCATAACTATTTAGGGTTATATTTAGTAATGTATACACATCCATTTTTATCATTTATTAGGAAAAGAAGAAGAATAAGAATATATTTTACATCTGCTTATCCACCATTCTATTTGAGGAGCATAGCTTAGAGTTTCAATACTTTATTTGGAGATACAGGGCTTGTCTTGTTGATAAATATTTTAGATGCATATATATGTCATGTAGCCTATATTCAACTTATCCTTATCATCCTTACATACCATAACAAACCTCTTGCGAATCACCTTGGCTAAGGGAGAGATTGAGGCTCTATGGATTCATCTTCAAAGGTAATTATTCTTAACTTTATTGCTCCTTTATAAGAGTAGATAGATTTACATTTTTTCTTCTCTCCCATGTATTAGGATTTCATATACATTGACGTGAGTATAGATTTTCTATGCATGTTTGTTTTTTATTTTTATTACCCCCACTTTGTGCCAAAAGCTTTGGTGAGCACTAGATTAAACTTTTCTTTGCATTTACTTAGTGAATATGAAAACATAGGACCTATCTAGGGTTATTTAATGGTGTTGCTTGACTATAGGATTTGAAACCCTCTCTAGTAATGTTATTGTAGTAAGAGATCCCTTGGTTAGGTCTAATGGATCCATCTTGGTCATGACCCTAAATATCTAATGTATCAATAATTAGAAGTGTAAGTATGATTTATCTTCTCTGAGTGAGGATTGATTAATAGATTATTTGCATTTCCCTTTGTATACATTTTGGTGAAGAGGAGATAGTCATAGGCATCCATGGGTAGTGTGGCTAGGCCACATGATAGACATGATGGAGCACAGCCTTAGAGCTGGAGCTATTGTATTTTGTACTTGTATTATATAAAACACATGATAATATATATAATAATTTTGATAGTTGTATTGATCTCATGAGTTTTACTTGAATTTGGATGTGGATGAGTGGATATATTTACTTTCTAGCACATGTATTTATTTTTTATTGTATATGCTATGGGAAATATGTGATGTATGTTTTCTTTTCTATCATTATGTGCTACACATGCATGGTCATGCATGGTTAAAAAGCAAAAGGCAAAAATTATTTGGATAAGTATAATTAATCAAAATGAATGTAATACACACTATATCATGATATCAAATGTGTAAAAGCAAATGGTGAATAAATATAACAAACCCAAGATGGAAAAAAAAGATAACAAAATTTTTCAAACCATGTAAAATATTTTCACCAAAATTAAAACAAATAAAAATAAAACTATATCACATTGGGAAGTATGAAAATATTATAATAAAATGGAAGATACATGAAAGACCAATGGTACAAAAACAAAATAATTAAGTAAAGCAATCATACTAAATCACATTGGGAAGTGTAAAAAGAAATACAAAAATGTAAAAGGGAATTAAATTAATCACACTAATTCAAGATGGGAAGTATGAAAAAATTAATAAAATGGTTGTAAGCATACATGCAATCATAAAAGAAGAAGAAAATAAATGAAAGACTTATGAAGTGAGCATAAAAAATATTAAATCAAGATGGTAATTATGTCAATGAAATGTAACTCATAATCAAACACTACTTATCTCAAATTTGATGCATGTAATTTCATTATGACTAGTTATAGTAGGAACTGGGTAATGGAATATTTTTTTAGGAGAGCCTGATATCATCCATGGTATTACACTACAACTCACAAAGGGAACACCAATGAGGTGGAAAAAAAAATATGAAAATGATTTAAAATATGTTTTTAATGTGGTAATTTGTAAGGAGGGTTTGGTCCTATCCATGGTCTTACATTGCAACTCACAAGGGGAAGACCAATGAGGTGAATGGTTATAAGAAACTATTTTAGTACGGTAATTTATGAGAGCCTAGTCCTATCCATGGTCTTACACTATGACTCCCAAAGGGAACCCCTAGGGGGAATTATCAGTTAACAAAATAATATTTCTCAAGGGGAAATATTAGGATTGTTTTAATGAAAGAGGGAATGTAAAAAGCATGGCATAGATGTCTATGAGAAAACATTAGGAAACGTGAGGCATATTAGGGACAAAGGTGAGACACTAAAAGTCTAATGACCATCAAAATACAAAGGATACCTACTCATAATAATCAAAAAGTTGTATAGAAAAATAGGTGAGATACTAAGATCGACTCATGCTGGTTATATTAATAAGAAAATTAAAATGGACCTACCTTCTAATAACATACTCCCTATTCTTTGAGACCTCTTTCAAAACCATCAATGTACTATGAAGATTGGGTATTTGAGTAAGAAATTATGTATCACTAAAACATTTTATTTTATTCTCCTTTCCTAATCTAATGTCTTACTGCACCCCAATGGGCCTTGACTCTATCAAGAAGCCAACTTTGGAGTTTGAGATTTAATTAGAAGTAGGAGATGTGTTATGAGTCACATCTTTTAGTGGAATTTGACTTTTGAAATTGTATGTTGGCTTTTATATCATTGTATTTTATTTAAATGATTTGGATTTTAACTTTTTTATGGCTAGTATGATTCCTCGTCCATACAGATTTGGAATAACCAACATGATGGATAGAAGTGATACACATGAATGAGATTTAGACTATGGTTAAAAGAAGCTAAATATCTAGAATATGAATGACTAAACACTTAAGCTTACCTATGAACCAATATGTAATCTCAATTTTCAAACATATGTATGTTTAGTATGTGAAAGGAATAAAGGGAGATATAAATTAGATTAGTAGATATAAATACAATGAGATGTATTATTTGTTAACTGATCACATAGTGATGAAAGATGACTAAAGAGATCAAGGTTTTTATTACCAAGTCAAAATATGAGTTTTTGAGATAAGATAGCAAACAATCAGTGGAAAAGAAAAGAAAGTCATGAAATAAAATGATTCATAGACATAAGTTTGTGATCATGGAAAGAATGAAAAGAATCCATAATAAAAATAGAATGAAAGTAAATGAAACCATATACAACACATAATGCATAATATAAATATCCATGTGAAATAGATAGGTGAAACCAAATTTGACACAGTCAAATGATATAAGATATATAAAAGTGGATCACAAGTCTAATCCAAAATTATAATAAAGAAGAAAGTGAAATAAAACTATTCCATGTTCACAAATAACCATAAATTTGTCCACAAATGTTATCCATGACCTCTAAAACATCACTATGAAATTGGATCTTAATGGAAGCTAGAGTCTCATCAAGATACATGAAAAGTTATACAAAGACCTCTCTCTAACTCTCCTCAACAGATAATGTAGGTATAGCTAAAGGATCATGCTCATGAGGGATCTCATGCTTAGAATACTCAAGGAGAGAATAAATTATTGAATAATAATGTTATATATGGGACAAGGAGGCATTAACATTAGAGAAGGAGCCACAATTAGGGAAGAAACCATAGGTGGGGAAGGAACCACAAGTAGGGAAGAAACCAAGGGTGTGGAAGGAGGTGTCATGTGCAAAGAAAGAGGAGCTTTATTTTGTGGGTGACCTATGGAAAGGGGAATCAAAGTTGCAAGTATCATCAGAAGGTGATTATGAAGGTGTTTCTAGAGAATATAGAAATGGTTGGTATGATGGGTACCAAATTGGTGACAAAGACAATATACCTCCTCATATTAAGGGATATAATAAGGTAACAACTTGGGTGGAGATATAGCTTTGTCTTTGGGTTGAGCAAGGGTAGGACACAATGTGTCATATTATCAAAGCTTTAAACAATGGGTGGAAGAATGATTATATGTTCCATAGAAGTAACATATATGCTTGTTAATAAACTTTGGGGGTCTACTAACAGAAGAGGTGGAATGAGAATTTAGGGAAGGCTGATGTAACTAAAAGTCTCTAGTCTAATGATCAAAAACTTTATGGATATCACAATATGGTTGATTAGCCCATTGGGAAAGCATGGGATAAATATATGATAAAGGAATAAGGCCATCACTAAGGGAAGGTAGGTGGGAATAGAAATTAGACTAAGCTCATTGGAAGATAAAGCAAGATCATAAATAGGATGAGGCTTAATTGAAGGTAGAGTGGGAGTAGGAATTGGACTAGGTTTAGTTGAATGTGAATCTAAACATGTGAAAGGCTTAAGTGTAGTAGCTAACATCATTAAGGAAAGCAAATTAAAAGGGCCCTAATATCTAGTAAAATGGTAAGGAAAAATCATGGAATGATCCATATGTAGGATTATAAGAGGCTCTACTAAAACTAGAGGTTTACCATGCAATTGTTCCATATCTAACCTAAAAAAATAAGAAAAATATTACAATGAGGTAATATGAAGGAAGGATTGTGATAAAATTATATATATATAAGTATAATATTAAAGAATATCAACATCTCTAACCTGGACAAGTCCTCCTAGAAATGGGTCATCTAAATAATAACCATCATCATAATCAGGTGTATGTAGGTTGATGGTATAGGTAGATATAATCTTATCATCAAAAGTCACATGATGAATAGAATGTCTAGTCTTAGTTAAGAACATAGGTATATCATTGATAAGAGGTTGAGGTTGTAAAGAGGGATAAAGTTAGGTGATGATATGAGGGGATAAATTATAAGTTTTGATCTTGAGGTTTATCTCACCTAGCTCCTCATCATCAAAGTTGAGGAGGTTAGGTGGTGTGTTCCCAATGAGTTCAAGGTGACCATTATAACCTCAAGTAAAATTGATAGAATAATTGAAACTTTGCTATTCCCTAAATGGGATACTAGACAAAGTTTCAAGTGAATTTTAAATATACCATATTCCTAGAATTGTTCAAAATTATAAGGGTTTGTGCCTCTTGGAATCTTATAAATAAAACCATTATGGGAGAATTTGATGCATTAGCATGAAGATGAGATGAAATCCCTCATACGATGAGTCTAAGGTCTATCAATCAAGATGTTATAAGAGAGGGGATATTTAAATATCATAACTTTTATGTAGATGGTGATAAGAGGGATGATAATAGGAAGACACAGGCAAAATAAATGAGGTAATTACCTTCTATCATAGCCTTGACATGTGTTGCATGTGGACTTGAGATTGTATTCAAAATATCCAAGAGTTTTAATGAAATCGAGGGAGGAAATAAAATACCTAAACCCTCATCAATCAAAGTTTGATTAACTTGGATATCACTAATTTGGATGCTATTGAATAGGGGAGGGTCATCCACATTAATTAGAATCTCATACGAAATCATGGAAGTGATAAGAAACTTTAGGGAAATATAAGTATCCATTTTATCTTCAACATGTATGAACATCTTTTCACATTGTTGAAGGATACTCTTCAGACCCAAATAAGGTAGCTTCAAATCCTGCTAGAGGAGGATGACAAATGTTCATTTCAAACAATAATTGCATTAGATGGTTTTAATTATGGGGATAAGTTTGCATTAATTTGAGAAAAGGAATTTTATGTGGGAATTGATAAATTTCTATAATGGGATCCCATTCATCATAACCCATGGAGGGATTTCTAGATAGAGGTGCATATTGTTCCAAGAGTTCCTATAAAGGAGGGTTGGAAGTGTAATCAAACTTGTGTTAGTAAGATGTATTTGGTTTAGTTTGAGGAAAAATATGTTGATGATATTTAGGTGGTGGGATGGTTGATCAAGGTATTTATTTTGATTGGGTTGAATAAATACTATTATAAGGTTGGGGAATGTTGTCTATATGTGTATATGTTGGAGGAAAAGTAGAGATAGTGTGAGAGATATTATAAAATTTATTTTTTGAAGGTTATTCTTGGAAGGTTATAATGTCTTCTTTCCCCAAATCCATGAGATGAAATGGGGAAGAGTCTTGAATGACACAAAATGTTTGAGATGTTTGATGTGTGTGTGTGTGTTGGATTAGAGTTAATAAAAGTAACTACTCTTCACATCTTAGTCATATTTATCACATTTTATTCATTGGTAGTGAGGTTAATAAGAATTTCAAAATTACTATTAGAAGGATTTGGCTTGTTTTTGATATCTTGATGATTGTGAAGAGGATATTTGTATATAGCAAGATGAGTATTAGCTTGGTTTAAAGCTTGATTTTTGTTTTGCATTTCATGGGATTTAAAAGCTATGTCATATGATTTTTGGCACTTGTAAAGGAGGGATTTATGATCAAAATTTGGACCAAGAAGGAAATCAATAGATAGATTATGTAATTATCTACAAGTCTCGTGAGATTAACCCCAACTTGCATGAAACCAAAAAAAATTATTTGGATCATAACATGTTTTCATTGGATGAGTGGGGTCAATATCTCAAGTTAGAGACCTTGGAAGATGCTTTTGAATCTTAACTAAGGATAATTTTTGTGGACATTGATGTTTTTTTTTTGAGAAAATGTAGGATTATGAGTGTTTTTTAGAGGGGAAGCATGCTTCATAGTGTTGTTGGGATCAATGGATTGAATGTTTTGAATAGTGTCATAAGTATCGGTGATGGATTTTGTTCTTAATGAGCATGCAAGTGCCCATGGTAGGTTGATATGGTTCAAATTGGTGCATGAGAAAATCTTGTCTCTTTGCTTAGTCGAGGGCTTGTTCCAAAGTTATTAGGGATATAGTCTGTCATGTCCCCAATTTCTACCCTTCCTTAGTGACAACATTTCTAGCAGGGTTGGTCTATTATCTGGCTCTCATAGGCCAGCAGAGCGTAGAGGGAACCAACCCAGGGGATTTAATAGTCATGCATGAGCCTCCCAGGTAGTTTGGAGTAGTAGACAATAGTTTCCTACAATTTAGGAGGGATTCCTAATTTGTAGGGATTGACTAGGAGTGGTCTAGGAGGCATTTGGAGACCTCGGCGAACGTTTTGGAGACTTAGAGTGCATCTCTTATTCTTTAAGAGGCATTCCTATTTTTTAGGAGGAACTACCAGTTTGGTGATAGTTCTCTCTGAGGTTCACACAGTAGGGGAGAGTCATTGGGACTCAATTTTGGTTATTCAGTGTTGGGGACTTGGTGTTCTGGCAGTTATTGATTAGTTGGGAGACTTTCCTTGTTTTTAGGAGGTATTTCCTACATTTATGGGGGTTATTCCTACTTTGTAGGAGGTATGATCATGCCCAGGGTTGGGAATCCATGAGATTACTCTTTGGGTTTAGTTTCAGAGGGATAGGGCTTGTTTCCTAGATTTTATGAGCATCCCTAGATTTTAGGGTTGAGACTGCCAGTGGATCCTTGATTTCTGACTTTAGTCATAGACAGGTGACAGGATGATTTGTTGGTTCGTGATGTCAATTGGACATTTTATGGCTACTTGGGTTATATTTTTAATGTTTCCTAAGTTTCTGTCTTTTTATTAAATAAGGCTAAGTGGTTAGCCATTTTGGAGTAATAAGGGGGTTTTGGCCTCATCTGAATGCGCACCCTATGGTATGATAGCTCATTGGAAAGGTCTCAAAATTCTATAAATCTTTCTCTTTTGTCTCAGGGAAATTTAGTGAATGGATTTCTGTCTATGAGGAAAAAGGTCATTTTCTAGTAACATGACCACTTTAAAAAATGAAATTATAACACCTTCACTTCCCAATGCCACTTGGAGACACTTAGGGTTCACTTTGCATTTGAGAAGGGTTATAAGGAGATGGAAGATTCATTGTTGGATTATCATTTGACATATTATATTTTGGAGAAGTGCGCTTGGGCTCAGGAGGAACTTTCTGCATTGGGACGCCAAACCCCAATTGCTAGCCTGTTGGGACGTAGCCCCCATACAGTGGACTTTACTCATTCAAATTCATTGGGAGATTAATTAGTGTTTCTTTGAGAGGCACTAGAATTTTGACAGAATTCAACAGATATTAAGGAGCAATTTCAGATTGTGAGGGTTTATTTTGTACGGCTGAACCTGGCAGCTTGTGTAAACAGTATGGCTGTACTTGACAGTCATTTCTTATCATAGCAGCACATCAACAAAGTATTCTTTTAGCTGGCTTCCATTCTTCTTCTGGATTAGATTACCTTCAGCAATTTAGGTTGGCTGTTTGTCATTGTAATTTACCAGAATTATTGAGAATTCATCAATGGTTCCTTATTTGATTCAATATCTTAAATTTTGCCCTTTTGAAATTGGATCTGGCTGTACTTGGGTTTTAATTTCATAAGTTATTTGTGTTATTGCATTTCAATTATTTATTTATTTCAAAGTTCCTCAAAACACAAAAACAAAAGAAAAACAAACAAACCCTTCTGCAACTTTCCGTCTATTACGGAAAGAAAACATTCAGAAATAGGAAAACACCATTTCAGATTACAAAATTATAGCAGATCTATAGAAGGGATCCATCAGCGATATTTTAGTGGTATCAGAGCCTTGATTCTGCCAGCCTATTGGAATTTCATGTTGCATGTTAGTTTTTAGCAGTACATGGTCAATTTTTGCTCTTTCATATTAGTTTCAGTTGGTTATCATGGTAGTTCATTATGGAAAAATGGTTAAGAGATATAACCCTATGGAAAGAATGTGAACAGTCACCACAAAAATTCAAGCTTCAATTGCAGCAGTTCAATGATTCTATGTCAAGGAAATTTGGACATGCTAGTGGATCATCATCTGCTTCTAGAAATGATCCATTGCCACTAGACAGGAAAACGGTAGTAATTAGCATACTTGAGGAGTATAATACTCTTCCTCAATATGTTAGGGAGAACTTTTCTTTCAAAGATTACATTGACATGCATCCAAAAATTTGTCATAAGGTTGAGCTTGCAAAAAAGGAATACCATGCCATAATTGATGATATGTTTTCATGTGAGAAAGAAGATT
Source organism: Torreya grandis (assembly GCA_037957365.1). Taxonomy (NCBI): domain Eukaryota; kingdom Viridiplantae; phylum Streptophyta; class Pinopsida; order Cupressales; family Taxaceae; genus Torreya; species Torreya grandis. The sequence goes on from JARHVA010000389.1 coordinate 3,601,607, forward strand.
TGTGTCAACCTATCTATGTTCATGATAAAAACACCATAATAGATCAGTCACTTGCAGGGTATGTAGAAGAAAGGCATGAAGATGTGTTATCATTTGAGTTACAGCCTAGGAAAAACAAAAATCAGTCATCATGTGGGAATCCTAAAGAAGAAATAACTCTAGAACAAAAAGAGACACATAGCACACCATTGATTCATCAAGTTGATCAAAAAATGGGAGAGATTACAATCATGGATCAGCCCATTAGGGATGTTGAAAGCATGTCTCCAAGGTCTGGTACCTATTCTAATTTTTGCAACAACAGTTCTAGTCATGTGGTATCATCCATTTCACATGAAGGTAATGAGGTTGTTGAGTCTTCCTATGGTGGTACTCTGGTTAAGTGTGTTGCACATGAGATCTATATTATGGATTCAAACCACAAAGGTTCTGATTTTGTTTACCCCACCTTGGAAGATGTGAAAAAGGCTCAAGAGACGTGCAATGGATGGTCACATAGAGCTAAGAAAGCCAAGATGCTTGCTGCCCAAGCAAGACAACACTTACAAGAGGTCAAGAAAATCTGCAATCAACTTGATATTGCAAGAAGACAAAGAGAGTCATACATTAGATGATTACTTCTTCCAAGGGAAGAAAGTGAGGATGTTGAGCATATAAAGGAAGAGCTTCTTGAGGTAAGTCCACAAGAAGAGCATGTTGAGTTGTGTGAAGAGGAAAAGAGTTATGATCTAGAAAATTCAGTTCGGTCTAGTTTGCATCATGAAGTTTATGACGTTCCTCTTTTAAATAGACCCTTAAAGGCTCCAAACAATGATGATATTGGTTACACACTTGATGGACCAGCCACAAGTGTTATTTTCATTTGTGTGGAATGGAACATTATTGATTTTGATTTGGTTAGTCATACATCATCTACGATGGAAGGACAATTGTTAAGATCATATGAAGCATATTGTCTTAAAGAGATGATTAGGGAGACTAAGAGGCTGCTTACTAAGAAGATATTGCATTTTGATAATGTTTGGTTTGTTTGGCATACTACACCGTGGAGTTTGTTAGTAATGGAAAACATATCAGTTATGGAGATAGAGGTATGGATCAGATTTTTGGCAGCTAAGGCAGTTAATGGGACATGTTATATTCATTTGAACACACCCCATGGACGAGCACCTTTAGAGGAGTCACCTACCTTGGATGGAGAGGCAAGAGAAGACTGCAAAAACATTGTGGAAAGGTATGAACATACTTCTGATTTTTTGACTTTGAACAACAATTCTCTTTCATCTCATGAGCCAAACTTTGAACCTTGGGTTGGTTACATTCAAGTTGGGATGTTCAAGTGTGAAGTTGATCCTTCCCTTCCAAGATTTTATGATATATTAAGTTGCATATCTAGTGGACCAGCCACAAAGAGCCTATCTTTGTTGAGACATTCATCAATGGATTTATCACCTCTTTCATATGATAGGGCAGTGATGTACCTTTTGATTGAAGATTTAGACTTTTTAGATATTACATTGGGCTTTCAAGATCAGAATATAAGGGACTTCGTTGGTTGCATGGTTAAACAAAACATTTACTTAACAACCTTTAATGAAGGCACACTAATTTGTGGAAATATAGGTAAAGTTGCAGCAGCTGTTTGGAGGATTTGGAAAAGTATTCAACAAACTTTCCTTGCTGATGATTGGCTCATTTGTGAATTCCTCATATCATTGGTTGTTGGTAGTAATTGTGGATTCATTTGGAGTGAATTTTTTAGTTGGTTAGATGAGGTACAAGTTCACAACAGCAACATAATGAGTATCAACATGCTGGAGGGATGTGTCAGTGCAAAGATTTGGGATTTTGGTATCAACATGTGTTGGGCATTTCTTCAGTGGATTCATGTTGGGTTGCTTCACTTTTGGTATACATATGTTTATATCAGAGTAGCACAGTGGTTAGGTAGAGCAACATTTCTCAGATTGATATGGGATTCAGGAATTGATAATCCTACAATTTTGGGTACAAATGATACATGCTTTGGTTTTTCTCATGATGGCATACATACTTCATCTTCAAGTTTGTCATCTACATCCATTGATATGGTAGTGGTATCCTTGTTGATTGGTGACTCCATAGTCTTTGACTCCTTATGGACTAGTGGCTATCCAAGCTGGAATCATTCACTACTTGACTTGGCATTGACTACATCCATGATTCAGTATGAGGGCATTGAGAAGTGTTTCTTTTGGACATTTTTTGTTTGGCATTGGTATGATGACATCTATGATATCATTCAAGTTGCTGGTCAGAATTATAGCAGCATTGCTAGGTGGTCATGTGGGTTAGAATACTGGTTTATGGGAATTCACTTTCACGCCTTCTTGTTGGTCTGCTTCATTGTATGTATGTTTCATGGAGTGCGGTTGAGATACGTCTTCATCTCATTTAGCACATCTGGTATTTTGGTTTGGGATCCGGCCTTGGTCTCATTGATACATTAGTGCTTCAGGGTCCTAGTGAGTTGCTTCATGGTTTGGAGTGTTTGGGCATATTTGTCAGAATGGAACAGTTAGTTGTTTGGTGGGGAGATGTTGAGGCATACATGCGATGGTTGAGCACGATATTTGTTCAGTCACACCAGATGGTAACAAGTTCTAGGATTTTAATTATGGATCTTGATGAGAGGCATTGGTAGTATGGATTTGCGTGTCTATTTAGAGGGATACAGTATCTGCATGGTGGTTCCCTTTTGAGGCTGATTTGGAATCCTAGAATCACTTGGGTTTGCAGTTTAATAGTTGAGGATGTGGAAGCCAATGTTGGCTTACTAGAGTTTTCAGCTTTAGAGTTTCAATTTGGTTCTTTCAGAGAGCAGTTCATTGAGGAGTTGATAGAGTTGGTACAGTATTTGGTTGCTCTTCCTTCAGGGGGTTTTTAGGATGTTACTTGTTTGGGTGCAGTGCAGGACAGTGTTTTTAGAAGATGGTACTACAAACCTTCCAGGATGGCTTGGGACCCTGGGATCATTCTTGGTTATGGTATGGACTTGCCTAATGATTGTGGAGTTGGATTGAAATTGCCTGAGGACAAGCAATCTTTCGGAAGGGAGGACTATCATGTCCCCAATTTTTGCTCTTCCTTAGTGACAACATTTCTAGCAGGGTTGGTCTATTATCTGGTTCCCATAGGCCAGCAGAGCGTAGAGGGAACCAATCCAGGGGCTTTGAGAGTCATGCATGAGCCTCCTAGGTAGTTTGGAGTAGTAGACAACAGTTTCCTACAATTTAGGAGGGATTCCTAATTTGTAGGGATTGACTAGGAGTGGTCTAGGAGGCATTTGGAGACCTCGACAAACATTTTGGAGACTTAGAGTGCATTTGCTATTTTTTAAGAGGCATTCCTATTTTTTAGGAGGAACTACGAGTTCAGTGATAGTTATCTCAGAGGTGCACACAATAGGGGAGAGTCATTGGGACTCAATTTTGGTTATTCAGTGTTGGGGACTTGGTGTTCTGGTAGTTATTGATTAGTTGGGAGACTTTCCTTGTTTTTAGGAGGTAGTTCCTACATTTATGGGGGTTATTCCTACTTTTTAGAAGGTATGATCATGCCCAGGGTTGGGACTCCATGAGATTTCTATTTGGGTTTAGTTTCAGAGGGATAGGGCTTGTTTCCTAGATTTTAGGAGCATCCCTAGATTTTAGGGATGAGACTGCCAGTGGATCCTTGATTTTTGACTTTAGTCATAGACAAGTGACAGGATGATTTGTTGGTCTGTGATGTCAATTGGACATTTTGTGGCTACTTGGGTTATATTTTTAATATTTCCTAAGTTTCCGTCTTTTTATTAAATAAGGCTAAGTGGTTAGCCATTTTGGAGTAATAAGGGGTTTTTGGCCTCATCTAGATGTGCACCCTATGGTATGATAGCTTGTTGGAAAGGTCTCAAAATTCTCTAAATCTTTCTCTTTGGTCTCAGGGAAATTCAGTGAACGGATTTCTGTCTATGAGGAAAAAGGTCATTTTCTAGTAACATGATCACTTTAAAATAAGAAATTATAACACCTTCACTTCCCAATGCCACTTGGAGACACTTAGGGTTTGCTTTGCATTTAAGAAGGGTTATAAGGAGATGGAAGATTCATTGTTGGATTATCATTTGACATATTATATTTTGGAGAAGTGCACTTGGGCTCAGGAGGAGCTTTCTACATTGGGACGCCAAACCCCAATTGCTGGCCTGTTTGGGACGTAGCCCCCATACAGTGGACTTTACTCATTTAGATTCATTGGGAGATTAATCAGTGTTTCTTTGAGAGGTGCTAGAAGTTTGACAGAATTTAGCAGATATTAAGGAGTGATTTCAGATTGTGAGGGTTTCTTTTGTATGGCTGAACCTGGCAGCTTGTGTAAATAGTACGACTGTACTTGACAGTCATTTCTTATCACAATAGTGCATCAACAAAGTATTCTTTTAGCTGGCTTCCATTCTTCTTCTGGATTAGATTACCTTCAGCAATTCAGGTTGGCTGTTTGTCATTGTAATTTACCAGAATTATTGAGAATTCATCATTGGTTCCTTATTTGATTCAATATCTTAAATTTTGCCCTTTTGAAATTAGATCTGGCTATACTTGGGTTTTAATTTCATAAGTTATTTGTGTTATTGCATTTTAGTTATTTATTTATTACAAAGTTCCTCAAAACACAAAAACAAAAGAAAAACAAACAAACCCTTCTGCAACTTTCCATCTATTACGGAAAGAAAACATTCAGAAACAGGAAAACACCATTTTAGATTACAAAATTACAGCAGATCTACAAAAGGGATCCATCAGGGATATTTCACAGTCCTAACTCGATAATGAAACTTGGGTTAGAGAACATTACTGAATAGGTGGAAGAGACTATCAATCACCATATTTTGTTCAAATTTATTAAGAAAATTCTTCTAACATTTAATGAAAACTTGTGTCATTTTAGTCTCAATTTGCTTAAAATTTATGAAGTGAGCTAAGTTATTCTTAGGGAGATCACTAGTCTGAAACTCTTTTACTAGGTAGTTAACCAAAACTTCCAAACTAGTGATAGAATGTGTTTTTAGTTGATTGCACCAATCTAAATCATCACCTTTAAGTATTTTAGCTAATAGTTTGGTAGAATCAAATTTATTAAGTTTAACCCAATATTTATAGAGGTTACCAAAAGTTTTTAAATCTAATGTGGGATCGGTATACTTTTTATAACTTATGGTAGGTGTGATACCTCCGATGTCAAGATGTTTGATCCATGAAACTTGTTGGGGTTGATTTTGAATGTTAATGAGATGGTTTTACATATTCATCATTTTATTTTAATTATTTGTTTGAAAAATATGCATTTGATTGAGTGTCTTTAATAAAAATTGATGAGTTTGGGAAGTATTTTGACTAGTGGGCATAAGATATGAAGCATTGGTATTGGTATTAGTGGCTTGAGATGCACTATGAGTAGTAGCATGTGTCTTACTAGTAGCATGAGAAGCATTGGTCAAAAATGAATCACTATCAGTGTAATTATCATTTTTATAAAAATATGTATCAGTAGAGTGGTTAGCATTGGAAGAAAAGGAAGCACTAGTAGCATCATTAGCATTGGTAGCAAAGTATGCACTAGTGGCATGATTAAGGAGGAGGGTATTTTGAAAAGGCTCACTAAAGGTTAAACCAACCATATTAGTGGAGATACTTTGCATGGATGTTGGAGAGGTCATATAATAAGATGTCATGGTGTGTGAAAGAGATAAAATAGAAGGTACAGGTTGAGTAGCAAAGAAAGTGTCTTTCCTAAATTTTTGAGAGAAGGTACGGGAAGGTGAGAGGGGTTATTTTAATTGATAACATATCATAAGGTTATAAAAGGTTGAAGGGTTTTTTCCTCTATTAAGTAAATTTGCTAATGAAGAAAAGATTTCAAGTGTGTACGCTAATTCATGCTCATCTTCAAAGGAGTACAAAGGATTATGAGCTGAGGATGAATTAGGATTCCCATAACTAATTATGTGAGTGGAAACATGAACATTGATTTCATCTAAAGTGGAAGTCACAATTTGTTTCTTTGGAAAGCTATTAGTATGGGTAAGACTCATCATAAGAGAATTCATATTACACAACTAAAAATATAAAATATAAAATAGAAACTATGTTAAGAATTAAACCAACACAACATTTTAGGCCTCAAGCTATGCCCATCATTAAGAGATAAAATTATTTGAAAATATTAATCAAATAATCAAGTATAAATACATAAAAACACAACATGGGTTGGCTAAGGTGGGAAGCATTAATTTTTAAGAACTTTTGAAATCAGTTTCCAAGAATTATTGAGTTTCCAACCTTCATCCCTATTTAAGTTATTAGGGAATTTTTTTATCTCAATGGTTTCATAAAATTTTCTTCTAAGAAAGTAATCTTATTTAGCTAAAACCTTTATCTCATCCAAATATATATGATGCCATGTATTATTTGAATGTTTAGCTAAGGTAAATTTATGAAAATGATTAAGTGAAAGATCAACATAATGTTCTTTTAATCATGTTTGGATAGAATGACCAGTTTCACCAATATAAACTTTCCCACAAATATAAGGAATAGAATAAACCCCATTATGACACAATGGATTAGATAGGTCTTTGGTCCTATCAAGCATATTCCCAATAAAATTAAGAGGAGAGAATATGTTAAGGAAACATATTAAGGTTTCATTATCTCCTCTTAATTTGAATGGGAATATGCTTGATAAAACCAAAGAATCATCTAAGCCATTGTGTCATAATTGGGTTTATTATATTATCTATAGTTTTGGGAAAGTTTATATTAGTGAAATTGGTCATTCTATCCAAACACAGTTAAAAAAACATTGTGTTGCTCTTTCACATAATCATTTTCATAAATTTGCCTTATCCAAACATCAAATAATATGGGACATCATATATGTATGGAAAATATAAAGGTTTTACCTAAAGAAGATTACTTTCTTATAATAAAAATTCATGAATCCATTGAGATCAAAAATTTACCTAATAACTTAAATAGGGACGAAGGTTGCAAATTCAACAATACTTGGAAACTAGTTTTAAGACTTCTTAAAATTAATGATTCCTAACTTAGCCAACACATGTTATTTTATGTATTTATAATTTACTCATTGACTTATATTTAAAAAAAAAAAAAAACATCTCTTTATGATGGGCATAACTTGAGGTCAGAAACGTTGAGTTGGTTCAATTATTAATGTAGTTTTTGTTTTTTATTTTATAAGACTAATCATGCTTGTTGGATTTATCTTTGTATTATCATCTAATAGGAAATTCATTATGAGAAACAGAGGGGAAATAATTTATGAAAATAAAAATCAATAAATAGGATATAAAATCAAACACGTTGACTTTGTTCTATAAAACATGGAATAAAATAGAGAATAAGAGGACATAGTTGTGGAAGTCGACTGTGTATTATTAAACAAGAAACAAGAGGAAATAGTCAAAAAAGTTAAATATGTACTACTTAGACAAATAAATAAATAGGAAGATAAAGAGATATAGTTAGATAGGTAAACTATGTACTATAGGTAAATAATCTGAACAATCTTCAAGAGACTATGTCGATAACGATTATAGTGTTATGAAAATAGAGAAAGATGTTGGAAGACAATATCTAAGTAAATGAATTTAATCACACAAGAAATTAGATAAATGTGATTGATCCAAATTTTAATACACAACACAAACCTTTCACCAACATTGACTAATACAAGCTTTTCAATATAAAATACAATGATCAAAGAGCAAGTAGCAATTCAAAAATAATGCTAACTAATTGGTCATGCCTAAGTGTTGTTTATGATAAATTTTGAAATTAATGTGATAGGAATTCAGATATAAGAAGAATTATAAATTAATCTAAGGACGGTTTCAAGAAGTTAAGGCTGAAAGGGATCTATATTAGTGATGGTATTGGCTTGGTATTAGGGCTTACCCCCTCACTTCATAATCTCCTAGCAATAAGGGTGTCAGGTGATTTAAAAATATATACCATCAACCACATGATTATACTTGGATATAAAACCAATTTTTCTTCCCCAATGGTGATTAAATCCAAGTAGTTAGGCCTTAAGAAGACAAATATTTAATGTTTTTTGTGTAAAGTGATTTGGAAGTGTGTACAAATGAGAAAAAAATAGTGTGACTAGATATGTAAATTGAAAAAATACCTAATTGATCTATATTTTTTATTCTAAGCCTTGAATAAAATAAAATTAAAGTGAATTAATTACTAAAAAATAGCTTAATTCCTTGACTATGAAGAGTATAAAATTGGTTTAGGCAATACTATATGCAAAAAATATAAGACAGAGTCGAATACATCATTATTGTTCTATAGAAGCAAGATCTAGAAGAACACAGTCAAATAGGTTGACTATATTTTCTAAATATAAAATAATTTATAGAACTATGTTGAGCTAGTCTGTTAGGAACCCAAAGAAGCACCATTGATTACCATATACAAGCAACTGAATATGCAGAATTAACCAGAAGCAATAAGTAACTAGAATCAGAAACAACACAGAATATGAGAGACAATACACAACTTGTATTAATACTCTTCCATAAAAGAATTATAATAAAGAGACACCACACTCTTCCACCTTACAGGTTTGCCACACAAAGTGTTCAGTAATTCACATTCAAGAGCTCACTCTCTCTCTTATGGTCCCAACACACAACTCAAACACAGAGTTGGTGTTCACCTCCAACCAGTCAGTATCACTACTGCCAGTACACAAGTGCTCCACGCACTCCACAAGTGCTTCATGCACTCCAAGTACTCAAAGTACTCCAAGTAGATCTCCCATGAACTTACAACAACCTACAATTCAAATGATCTTACTTATGGAAGGATCTACCTTGCCTTCCTCTCTTGCTCTCTGATGTGTTGCTATCACCTTTGATCCTGCTACCACCTGTAGATCTCTTTTGACCTCGCACACACACCTGTTACCATGTATATCTCTCTACACCCTAAATAACCCTTGTCCTTGCCTCACCAAGTCCTTATGATTCTCCAAACCAGTACCCTGTTGGATCTTCTCCCTAATCTAGCACACCTACAGACCAACCTGATCATACACACTCGACACCCCTGTGGAACTAGGAGGAACACCCTTGCTCTCTTCACACACAGAAAGAGCTAACTTTGCTCAACTCAAACTAGAAAAATTTACAATATAGCCCATGAGTCTATTATATATATCTCATGCAAACAATAATTAGACACCTAATTACAATAATTAGATCCGTAACCCAAGACTAAAATTAGCCTTTCAACATGCAAATAACCAGTTTGTTAACAAATTGTCTGTAACACTCACAGTTTTGAACCGCACAGGCAATCGACATCGATCCCTATCTACCTGGGGTTGACTAACATTGGTCGATCTCTGACCATCATCAAAAACTTCCTATCTCCACCTGACCGACGTTAGTTGGCCTGACCGACACCAGTGACTGTGACACTCAGCAACCTCCTCCTCCATGTTTACATTAGTGAAGCTTTTAGCTCCACAACCTAACAATATCCCACTTGGAGATAAATAGTTACACTATACCTATACCTGTACCCTATCTAATCTATTTCCTGGCTTGTATCCCTCTTCAAGATCAATCTTAAAGACCACCCACCACACAACCTGTGGTGCACCTCCTGTCATCCAAGTAACCTGTCGCATCCACATCTACAAATCCATGTAGAAAATAACTTGACCTTGCATAGTATGTCGTCCTATTATTGGTCTCTCTTAGATACCTGAGAATCCACTAAACTACCCTCTAGTGCTTCTTTCCCAGATCGGCTCCAAACTTTTTGACAACACCCACTGCTTGGGCAAACTCAGGTCTATACCAGACCTCATGTGATTTCAGACACTAAACTATCCAGCCCTTAGTGTGCTCCAATTCTGCATCCTACATATTGAACCTCACTAACACCTGATTCACGTTAGCTCCCACTGGAGACAAAATCAACCTATGATCTTCCATGTCTCTCATGCCAAAGAATTTCACTGCTCCAAATTCCTCATGACATGCCACTGAACTAACCTTACCCTTAGCTCAGCAAAACCCTGTATGTCTGAACCTACAACAAGCATACCATCCACATACAGTAACAAGATAATGTTTCAACCATCATCCACCTAGTAAGATAAAAACAATGGTTATACTGACATTGACTAAAGCCCTGCTTTGTCATCCACTTGGTACCACCTATCAGCCCTATACCACTGTCCTGCAGCTTCCTCAAGACCATATGACATGGCCTTCCATCTCACGTGTCCATTCTCTCTATTCTTTAACTAAGGTATCCATTTGTCTTAGTGCTTTTATACCAGCTGACAACCCTACCAAATCTCTCATTTGGTTCTACATCCTGTTCATGCCATGCTCCCACTATTTCTTGGATCCTTCCTACTCTGTAGTGAGCAATGAGTATAAAGAAGAGGAACAACAAATTTTAGGCTTACTTACCCTTTGAGTCCTCCATATGGGCATTTGAGACTCCTTGATAGCTTGCTGTCTACCCAAAATCCATCTCAGTGACTGACCTTGATCACCACACAGTCTGCATCTGACCGACGTCAGTTCCATGTGACTGTCCAGGTCGCTGACGCCGATTATCCTGTCGACATTGATCTCCACCTGCCCAACACCACTGACTTCTCAGGTCTACACATGATCGATGTCAACACCTATCTGTTTGACTTCAGTTACCCTTGACTGACACCGGTACCCGTGTATGCCTGTGAGTGATGACTTTTTACCCGCGAGCTCTCCATGGATCAAAACCCTATCCAAACCACCCTGCTCAGAGATGTCCAGCCCCATCCACTAATCTCTATTCATCATCTCCTCCAAGAACACCAAGGCTTTCTAGTTCTTAAGTTTATCAAACACATCTGACTTCCTCTTAAGAATATGCATCTCCTTCTTGCTCATGTGACCAAGCCTACAAAGCCACGTCCTTGCAACAAAAGAAGAATCAGTAATATAAGTAGATAGATAAAGGATACCTACTTTCTTGCCACTAGCTAATTCAAGTGCATCCACTATGAGAGTTCTTGTGCATCTCTCATCACCTAACTTTCCTGAAGCAATTAGTCACATCTCCAAGATTGGGACCTGCATGACCTTCTTCAACACCCATGTGTTGGCCGCCTACAATTTCAGCCACACTTCCCCTTTGCCAATAATCTGACAAGGCTCACCAACCCCTCTAATTGGGGCTGCATGGAAAGAGGAAACGGAATCTATAAAACAAGATTCTACTTTATCCAAGAAACATCCTAGAGCATCTTGTGCAACAACACCTACAAAATCTACATCTTCAGTTCCTTCATGCTAATCTGCTACCAACCAATAATATTTCTTTACCTACTCTATCTTTCCATAACACCATAATTGACCATTCATGCTATTCAATTTATCCATTCTTAGTGTACTTTCTTCTGTCGTTGCTATACTCACACTCAATCAGAAACCCCTGAGAGTGACCTGTAACCAAACACAAACCTGCTCCCTGCAACCTTAGCTCTGATACCAATTGTTAGGAACCCAAGGAAGCACCATTGATTACCATATACAAGCAACTAAATATGTGGAATTAACCAAAAGCAATAAGTAACTAGAATCAGAAACAACATAGAATATGAGAGACAATACACAACTTGTATTAATACTCTTCCAGAAAAGAATTACAACAAAGAGACGCCACACTCTTCCACCTTATAGGTTCACCACACCAAGTGTTCAGTAATTCACCTTCAAGAGCTCACTCTCTCTCTTATGGTCCCAACACTTGACTCAAACATAGAGTTGGTGTTCACCTCCAACTAGTCAGTATCACTACTTCCAGTACACAAGTGCTCCATGCACTCCAAGTACTCAAAGTACTCCAAGTAGATCTCCCATGAACTTGCAACAACCTGCAACTCAAATGATCTTACTTATGGAAGGATCTACCTTGCCTTCCTCTCTTGCTCTCTGATGTGTTGTTGTCACCTTTGATCCTACTGCCACCTACATATCTCCTTTAACCTCGCACACACACCTGTTACCATGTAGATCTCTCTACACCTTGAATAACCCTTGTCCTTGCCTCACTAAGTCCTTATGATTCTCTAAACCAGTACCCCAGTGGATCTTCTCCCTAATCTAGCACACCTGTAGACCAACCTGATCATACACACTTGGCACCCCTGTGGAACTAGGAGGAACACCCTTGCTCTCTTCACACACAGAAAGAGCTAACTTTGCTCAACTCAAACTAGAACAAATTACAATATAACCCATGAGTCTATTATATAGATCTCATGCAAACAATAATTAGACACCTAATTACAATAATTAAATCCGCAGCCCAAGACTAAAATTAGCCTTTCAACATGCAAATAACTAGTTCGTTAACAAACTGTCTGTAACACTTACAGTTCTAAACTGCACAGGCAATCGATGTTGGTCCCTGTCTGCCTGTGGTTGACTGACATTGATCGATCTTTGACCGTCATCGACAGCTTCCTGTCTCCACCTGACCGACGTCCGTTGGCCTGATTGATGCCGATGATTGTGACACTCAGCAACCTCCTCCTCCATGTTTGCATCAGTGAAGCTTTTAGCTCCACAACCTAACATAGTCAACCCAATTAGTAGTAGGGTTGTAGTTTTATAAACTGCAAACTTGTGAAAAATAATACTGAAAAAGAAAAAATTGAAATGACAAAGAAAGAATGAATTTTGGTGGGTTTGACGATGCTTAGATTAAAAAAAATTATGTTGTGATGCTCAACTATTGATTCAAAAATTATGCTAATTAATTCGACTATCTCAATGGAGTTTAAAAAACCTGGGTTGAAAATAAATTGTGAATAGAGTTGACTAGCTTGACTATGTTTGTGTATCTATATGCTAAAAAGTAAATATGAACAGAGTCGATTGGTTTGACTATGTATGAAAATATGTAGCTAAAAAAGAAGACTGTGTTGAGTTGATCAATCCAATCACCTATATTTGGATAATACATGCATAGACAGAACAAAGTTATTTTTGGGTGATTATGTGTTAAACATTTTCACAGACTATTAGAACTATATCGATAGATTTGATATAGTACTACAAAAATGGAAATATATAATATGATGACATAAATGAATGTGTGAAAGAAAACCTATAAGGGTTTGTTTCACATTGGGTTCAATAGAATGTATACAAAGTTAAATTCAATTTATTTATTAATCAATCCTAGCTCAGAGAAGATAAATCCTACTCACAATTCAAATCTTATAGTCAAGTGACACCATAAAATAACCCTATATATGTCATATGCTTACATATTCACTAAGTAAATGCCAATTAAAGTCTAATCTAGTGCTCACTAAAGCTTGTGGTAAAAAGTAGGGTTATTAAACATAAAAAGGAAACATGAATAAAATTTTTATACTCATGTAAATGTATAGGAAATCCTAATACATGGGAGAGAATTAAAAATTCAAATATATATATTCTTACCAAGGAGGAACAAAGTTAGGAATACTTACCTTTGAAGACAAACTTGTGGAGCCTCAATCTCTCCCTTGGCCAAGGTGATTCACAAGATGTTGTTATGGTATGTAAGGATGACAAGGATAAGTTATCTCTATGATACATGAGTTCTCTATGCATCTAAAATACTTATCCATAAGATAAGATTTGTATCTTTAAATAAAGTATTGAAACCCTAAGTTGTGCTCCTCAAGTAGAGTGGTGGATAAGCAAATGTGAAATATAGTATTCTTATTCTCTTCTTAGTAAATGATGGAAATGGATGTGTATATATATTTGAATTTACCCTAAACTTGTAGTCACTTAAAATTAGACATTTTGTGTTGATTTTAACCTTATTTACACTAATGCCTAATCATATCTATTCATCTCTATTTTTTCCCTATCTTAATTCATCACGACTATTCCTCATCACTATTATTCATCACTAATAATTTTATGATAAATGATAGAAATGGATGTGTATATATAATAGAATCTAACTGTAAACCTTTTTAAAAAATTCATCAATAGGGTTATCCCAATCGACTATGTATCATTAATTGATAAAAAAAAGTTAGATCTTGGTCTAGGTCATCTAGAGCTCATAACCTGATTTTAACAATTTGACTATAGGGTAAACTACCAAAAAGGGTTTTAGGCTTAGGTAGGTGCTAAGGGAGGTGGTGAATTGCTTGGAAGAGTGTCCAAAAGAGGAGGTAAGGCTTAGGTAGGTACATAAGAAAAGGTTATGTAGATAGAAAGTGGTAGTATTGGGGAAAATAATCCTATGAAGTATAAATGGTCTACCCACCCCTTTCCCAGTACACCCTTTAAAGCATACACTTAGAGATATTATGACTTGATAGGTTCCTATAAGAGAGAAATCATAAGTAATTGATAAATTTTAAAACTATTATTTGTATCTAGTACTCACCAAACTTAGCTAACAATCAGGAAGCTAATGGAAGTTGATCTTTCAGAGGTTGAGGGCATTGAAATGGATGTGAATGTGGTATTTTTCCAAATGCTCATTGGAGACTTTGCCCTACCACTCCATCAACTAGACCCAAGTTTAATATTACTACATGAAATGGCACTCATTCTAAAATAATTTAAAATCCATGTATTGAAAATATTCAGTGTGAAAAACTTCATGCACAATACTATCTTGATGCTCAACACCCAAAATAAGTGTTGTATGACATAATAGTCTTAGTCAAAGAAATTTAAGATCATATTGAGTTCTTAAAGGACACCGATGCTAACATGTGAACCAATATGTAATTAAATACAATACCCACAAACTCATGGAATGATGAGTTTTGAGAGGTATGAAAAATATTCCTTAATGAGGGCATCATCCCTCTCCATAAGAATTTGTTATGAGAACAAATGGTAAAGCCTTTGGAGGATCTTCATTTGAACCATTCATGATGAAAAGATACTCATTTCAACCAAATTTAGAATGTGACAAAAAGGTCCTTATCAATGCATCCATTGATGGCTAGATGATCTTTAATATCCTAGTGGACACTAAAATAGAGGTTAATGTTTTAACCAAATATGCTTAAATAAATGGAGAGCCCTACCTTAAAAACCTCCCCACATGTCTTGTTCATGGCCAACAAGACTCGTGTACTTCTTATAGTCATTATTAAGGATGCCACAATCAACATCTTGGGATTCATATTCATATTTGATTTCAAGGCGGTTGAGCTTGATGAAGTTTATTATTTCCTTGATCTTTTGGGTTGACCTTGGTGTTATGTGAATAATGTTGAATTATGTTTCAAGAAGTGATATATCATCTTTGATAATGACACTCAGTGCATAGTCATTCCTCTAAATAACTACCAAAGAACCCCCTTTGTGTAACCTATTGATGATGAGGATGTTAATACAATTTATAACATCACTACCCAAGTAAATGAAAAAGTGGATTCATCTCTTAATGACATCTTGAGATGGGAAGATGGACACTCTATTTTTGACACTACTAATATCACATGTCACCAATGGGTTCAAGGTTCATATGATCTAACAAGGCATGACTCTAGTGTCCTAGATGTATACCTAATCTCCCCTCCAAAGCTTGATCAATGCCATAAAACTATTCACCTCATTATTGGATACTTTATGGATAGACCACCCTTGTAGTTAGACCAAACACCTAGGTTTCATGGTCAGATGGAGGTTTAAGGATACTTACAATAGTTAGAGGCTTACTATGTTAATGAGGGTGAATGTTTTTGTGTGATCAGCATTTTATTTCAAGGCATAACTACTTGATGGTGGTATACTCATTGGTACCAATTGGATACATGCTAATAGGTGCACATAGTTATGTATAATTATTTATACCATGATAATTGGGTTTGTACCACCCTAAGTTATAATGGTGTTTCTTCTCTAGAATAACATATAACATAATGTGAAAACCTTTAGATCAACAATGAAACATTTTTACCATAATTATTATGGTTTAGTTTATTCTATAATACTTTTGATGCCTAAGATACGGCATGGTATATTCATAAAATAACATGCAAAGAAATAGATACCTAGAAGCAAATTAAACATGGTTTGATTACCACATTTGCATTTGCTTCACCATGAACAAATTTGAGTTTATCTCTACAACCAATCTATCAATTAGTTTATGAGATCATGCATCAATTGAAGATTAAATACAACAAATGTATTGGGTAATTGAGGATAATTTATCTATCCTTCAATAATCTGATACTCCTACCATAACTTTGTTAGAGTTTGAATCTCAACCAAACCATGCACATAGGGAATAGATATGAAAGGGCAATCAAAAGGTCATTTACCAAGTTGATTATGATACTAATGTTGATCCACCAGAGCCATCACTTGACCACTTAAATATACATATAAAATATGGGGTACATAATATCATAAATATGATGCAGTCCAAGCATAAACCATATTCTACACCACTCCAAATGGTTCAACAGAACATTAGAATAGAAGATGTGCCTAAACTAGTCATTATGGGAAATTACTTGTTTGATTTTGAGATATCCAAAATATATGAACTATTATATGAATATTAAGATGGTTTCCTATGCAACTACATGGAAATGAAATGTGTGCATCCATTATTAGGCAATATGCACATCAATTTAGTTGAAGGTGTTTTACTAGTGAGGAAATGACCATATCATATGAACTAAAATTTATTCACTTAGGTTAAAGAGGAAATTGATATCATGTTACATGCTAGAGTTATTACTCCCATTGATGAATTTGAATGGGTTAGTCTAATGGTGATCAACATCAATAAGGATGGTTGCATTTGAATTTGTGTGGATTACAAGATACTCAATGTTTTAAGTGTAAGACCCTTTCCTAATGGTTTTCACTGATGAAATTTTAGAAGGTTTTACTAGGTGTGAGTTATACACCTTCATCAATGTCTTTTCTAGCTATCACCAAGTCCATTGATGAGGAAAATAGGGCAAAGATAATATTTACAACTAAATGGGGTTAAATTGCATGTAACATTGTGTATTTTGTCGTTAAAAATGTGCTAGTCTTGTTCTCATGCATTGTGGTGGAATATATCAAGTATTTCAACCATAGGTTTCTTGAGGTGTACTTGAATGATTAGACCATGTATGTTTTAGTGTGAAACCATTGTAACAATCTATGCCTCATGTTTGAACATTTTTTCCTACTTCATATTTATTTGAATCTAAAGAATTGCATCTTTACCAACCCATTTGGGATTTTATTGGGACATATTATTTCCCAACATAGACTATTGGTGGATCCAATTAAAATTATGGTCAGTTTCCATCTCCCAATTCTAACCACTCAACCCAAGGTATGCACCATTTTAATTCACACAAGGTACTATCAAAATTTTGTTAGAGGTTATGCTAACATAACTGCATCAATGGAATAATTACTCAAGCACAATGGCCTATTCTTATGTATGGAACAACACTAGAAAGAGTTTGAATCTATGAAAGATAAACTAGTGATTGCACCCTTTATCCAGTTCCTAAACTAGAACTAGATATTTCATGTGCATGTTGATGCTTTATGCATGGTAGTAGGCACTCTCCTAGCTCAACCTCATGAGGGAAACCTTGATCATCCTATTTATTTTGATAGCTAGAAGCTTACGCCAATAGAACATAAATACTATATGATATATCTTGAGTCCTTTTCTATGGTTTATGCACTTTAGAATTTTCATCAATATTTTTCAGCCATCCCATTTATCTTCTATATGGATCATGAATCACTCAAGTATTTAGACAATAAACTGGTAGTACATAGACACATCTACTGATGGAATGCCCTTTTTCAGGAGTTCTAGTTCTCTATGGTCATAGATGTTAATAAAAAATAGCTCCCAAAATGTAATAAAAAATGTAAAATAAAAAAAGTTATAAAATCATAGAGAATAAATAAAACACATTACATAGAGATTACATGAAAAACCCTTGAAAACAAGCAATGTAAAAAACCACAAGCAAAATGGTAACTTCTAGACTTCATTACTTTAAAAATTCCTCTCTTATAATAGCTCTGCCAAAAACTCTTTCAGTGTATAAAACCAAGCACTCAATGCTTACACTTGAAGAATTTAGATTGTGAACCAAGCATAATAGTGCCTCCAAGATCCAACCTCCAAAATTGAAAGCACAATATTTCATGGATCCTCTAACATGATAAATTCCAATGAGAAATATTATGATATTAATAGCATTTACAACAAGAGGGAGAAGAGAGAGATTAAGATGTGATCCAAAAAATGCACCATACTTGGGTGAACAATGATCCTCAATAGTGGTAGTTATCCTCATGTGCCAAAATTCTTCAAAGGAGGTCCTCCTTTAGGCAATATCATGTTCCACCTCCATGTGGATCCAAAACCATTATCCTCCACTCCTCATGTGAGGAAAATCTAATAAAATAACCTTCTTGTCTTCGTTCTTCAAGGGTCAATAAAGTGGATGCTATAATTTAGACAAGATTTCATCTACCTGCATGTGCTTCTAAATATGGCACCTTATCCACACATGTGAATCCAATCACTCATAATGATTTTCTTGTCTTATTTCACCATGTGACCACATGAGTCCAAAAGGTGTTTTAATCACCTTTGGACTATCTCCACACATGGGAATATTAGACACATCAACAAATGAATCCCACACCTTGACCTCTTAACTTTTTCACCATAAGACAATACCCATGTGCCTTGGTGTAGTGATATGCCTCACTCCCATCACACCAACTTGATAACATGTGAGAGACCCTCCATGGGACCTACCACATCACCAATCAGCCGCATCACTAACCATCAACATCACCATTAATAGTGGCCATGAATAGTGACTAGGAATAGTGACTTCACACCTAACATACTCCCATTTGAAGTCATTGTACATAGTGTTTTACCACACCTAAGTATTCTACAATTAACTATCCATATATGCCCATTTTTTCCCTAAGACAAACTAAGTAGAAGTTTTATTTCACTAATAAAAATTCTCTACCCTAACTAGCTTTGTTAACATCTACTTCTCCACAGCAGATTGTAGCACCTAAAATGACTATCACTTCTCCACAGACCAATTCTTTTATCATTATTCTTCCATGAACTGCTCACAACTCCCACTACTTGGAATTATCTAATCTAGTGCTCACCATGGAATCAAGAGGCTTCCTAATCCTAATGAATCCAATACATAGGACACAACATGTCTTCTCCTCCTTTAGGACACTCCTGGAAAGTCAAATCTCAATGAAAGAAGTGGGGTACTTCCTTTCTTTCCTATCCTTTTACATCTCCATCTTTAGTTTTCTCCTCCTATCAACTTCATCACACCCTAGTCATTGAGCCATAAAAATAGTGATCATGTTTGGGCCTACATCCAACATGTCAACAACACATATAGCAACAACCTATACTAAACACTTTAGCTCTCAATGAAGGTACTGAATATTGTGTTCCCTTAGCACATTTGCTAAAAACCTATATAGTGATTTATTTAATATGTAAACTAGAAATACTTTACCTCATCCATCAATATTTATCTACCTAAGAGAGATCACCTTATAGGAGTCATGTTGCTTCAAATCCTTGAACATAAAAGAGTGTATGTATCACTCTTGATATTAGTGAGGAGAGAAGATCTCCAAGAGGTCAAAACCAAACTTCTCCACATAGCCACCAAGTTACCAACATGGCACAAGTTCATTGGACCAATCATACTTCCTGGGAATTCATCATGTTACTTGGTGTATCACTATACATATCAAGTTTTTGAGCCTTAATAATGCATCCAAAATGCATCATGCTCTATGGCATGTCCAAACACATGGCCTTCTCTTTCTAGGAACACTAGGTCTTATTTGTTCTTTTGCATGTAACCTTCATCTACCAACCATGCCAAACATGACACAAGTAGACCAATAACAAATCTAGGGAAGTCATCACACTACTCAGTGCATCAATGTACCTACTAAACTTTTGAGCCAAAAAAATGCATCTAAAATACATCACTATTATACCGAATGTTGCCAAAATACTAATTCATGTGCCTCTAGTGTTAATCCATGCATTGGTCTACCTATCCAACACCACAACCATATGCACAACACTCCAACACCTTGAGTTATATGGTCAACAATGGCCTTCTCCTTATATGAACACTATGTCCTAATTATTCATCTGTATCTTCATTTTCCTCATCCATAACTACTTTAAAATAGGTACAACTTCAAGTTTATTTGTACCTCCTTCCTTTGCATGAATTTTTATCTTCAACATTTTGGATAAAAACATGTGGTCAGTATGATACCACATCATACACCCCTTTGTTTATTTCTAAGAACCATAACAAGGTCATGCTTTTTCCTCAACCTACTCCAAAGGAAACTAGCTTACTCCTCAAGCTTTACAATTACTTCATCTTGAATAGGAACACTGTGTAGGTTATTGAATTATCTATCAAGGATTTTTAGTTTTCCCATCTACTCTATTATGGGCTTCTCTTCAGCAACATGAAGAGAACAATATCTTCATGTTGAGATCCTCCATATCTCCATAGAGAGATAACTACCAAAACAAAACTTTTTTTTTTCTTATCTTCATCTTTAACTTGATCTCTCCTCTTGTCATAGTAGCTTCAACTTGCAAAAACTCACAAACTATAGAAAACACTCACAAACACGAGTTTTTCAGCAAGGCTCTGATAATATATTTTAGTAAAAAATAGATCCTATAGTGAAATTAAAAATATGGAATAAAATAAGCTAAAAAATCATGGAAAATATGGAAAACACAATACACATAGATTACATGAAAAACACTTGTAAATAGGTAGGGGAAAAACCACACCCAAGACTTCATTACTTTAGAAATTCCTCTCTTACAATAGCTACTCGAAAAACACTTTCAATGTTTACAACCAAGCACTCAATGCTTACACCTATAGCATTTATGTTGTGAACCAAGCTTAGCAATGCCTCCAAGATCCAACCTCCAAACATGTAAGCACAATCTTGCATGGATCTTCTAACAAGATAAATTATAATGAGAAAGTTTATCCTATTAATAATATTTATAATAAGAGAGAGGAAAGAGAGAGTAACAACATGTGACCTAAAAAAATGTGCCACACTTGGGTGAATAGTGATCGTCAATAGTGGTATTTGTCCTCATGTGCCAAAAGTCTTCAAAGGAGATCCTCCTTTAGACAAGATCATGTGCCACCACCATGAGGATCTAAAACCATTATCCCCAACTCCTCATGTGAGGACAATATGCTATAGTAGCCTTCTTGTCTTCATTTTTCAAGGGTCAACAAAGTGGATTTTCCATTTTAGATAATATTCCATCCCCGTCCACGTGCTTCTAAAGATGGCACCCCATCCACACATGTGAAGCTAATCACTCATAGTGATATTCCTATCTTATTTCTCCATGTGACTATTGACTAATTTGACCCCAAGTCAATAGGTTAACCCCTATATAGTTCAAATTTGTCATAGGGTCTCCTAGGTTGAAAATTGGCCATGTAGTCTTTAATGGGGTCAAACTTATGTTTTATCTTTATCATTTTTTTCTAAGTGGGTCCTATGTCATCTTCGGCCACCTTTTGGGTCTTTTAATGAAATTTTATGATTTTTATAAGAAGATAAAAGTGTCAAGATGAAATGTAACATCTCACATTTCATGAATAGTTAGAGAAACCATTTTTAAACTTACTAATTTTAGTTTCAACATAGATTCAAGAAGATAAACTATAGATAAGGGAGCGTAAATCAAGTTGTAAAGATTGTATATAGTTATATCATGTGTGACCACTTCATTAATGTCTCTTAAAATACCCTTAATTCAATTTCATGCTTAGTAACCTTTGACAAACCTAACATCGAGAAAATTAATTTTGATTTCTCATCACTCTCTTGGACAAGGTCAAACAACTCAATGGTTTTCCTTCAAAATGAACAGGAGGAGTAGAGTTCAAGTGAGTGCACTTGGTGGGTGAAATTAGTCTCTCTGTAATCCAAATTCATAGTCATAATTCCAAGTTTGGTGGTCTTTGATTCATGAATCATCACTAAGAATGTCAGTGACTCTAGGCTACCTATAATACCTAATGGCTTCAATTTTCTTCCCTAATTATATTGATATGAGAAAACTAGGTGGTGTACATGATCTTGAGGGATATAACCATCCTTCTCATAGGGTTTTTAGTCTATTTTTCATGTGTGGGAATTAACTAATAGGCATAAACATCTCATTTTACTAGTAGAAGACTCCATTGAATTATGCATGCATTATTTTCATAATTGCAAAGCTTATCTTCCTATATTGGTCTTTAAAACCAATGTTCTATTTTGTGCTTAATCTCTCATTGCATGGTGATTAGTTTCTCCTTTGATTATGTATTCTCAAGGCTAGCATTGATGGATTGAAAGGGTCTAAAACAAAATCACAATCAAGATCTCCCTACAACAGTCACCTATCATCAAGTGGATCTAAGCCTTGATTAGTCATGTTGATGAAGCAAGAAAGTTTTAAGATTATGAGAAGACTCTCAAGATGGATAAAGTAAGACAAATATATCCAAATGGTTAGAGATTGGTTGTGAGAACCAATTTAACATACACATTCATGTATTATATAGTAGTACTTGTAGTCAGTCTCTAGTAGTCTGAAGTCAATCTAAAAGAGGTAGTGTAGGGTTGAATGGTAGATGTTTGAAATCTATTGAGACCTTCAATTAGGTCTCAAAGTATAGAGAGGACCATTGTGATAATGGTGATGTAATTATATGTAGTCAAACTTAGGACCATGTTCACTAGTTGAGAAAATTGCAATTGACAGGTTTTACCTTAACTTCTTCAAATTAAGTTTTTCTCTACACTAGGTCATCCCATGGTGAAGTGTCTTAAGGTCTAGATAGGTCTAATAGTTCATCTCTTATAGCCCAATCCTAGAGATAGTGTATTTATATAAATATAAGTTTATTTGATTAATAAATAATGATAGATGAGTTTTTTACAACTTATACAAGTTTTTACCTAAAACACTCAGTAAACATAATGTCAATATGACTAAAATGAACTGGTAGCTCATAAGCAAGAGAAGTACATTGGCGACAGAAAATGTCAGCATAGACCTAAGTCAAAAGTGATTTAAATGAAATTTATAATGGTATTAGTGACCTAAATATGAACTTAGGGAATGAAACACAAACTTAAAGCATAAACAAACACCTACATGAATCCCATTTTCCTAAGATGAACATCTACTATCTGATTATAGACCCACAGTTTGTTAATAGTGAGAGATAAGAAGCATGGCTTATAGGCATATATAATCATTTAGGTATAAATGAATTTAAGACTTTAATATCAATAAAAAGAGTTTAGGTACAATAATTTTACATAGGTCATCATCTACAGGAGTCTTTATTTCTCTTAGATTGCCACCTATAATTGGGATATAGTCTGCACAGTAGTTCAAGCTAGAGAGAGATTTAAGGTCTTAGATAACATACAGAGATGTAATATGGTGAAAATATTGATGCCACTCTCAAATTGGTGATAAAACACATTCATATGATTCTAATATAAAAGGAGATAGAGTAAATAGGGTTTCAAACCTCAACCACAGTTAGCCCTAAACCTTACACAGTTACTAAGCTTGAGAAGCTAGTTTTAGGGTTTTGGAGTATTGAGAGCTTTGTAGAGGAGATAAAAACTTGAAAATTATATGGTCTATATGACCTAATAAATACATCCATAATCTCACTTTGGTTTGGAAAACTTGGTAGATGCCTTCTATTTTGTCTCAGATAGAGAACACACGACAATCAAGGCCAGCTATAGGTTTAGCACATGAATGGTAAAAGAATGTGATGGAGAGTTTTAGGGGACTGTATAAATATGTGAAAGGTTGATATAGATATGAAAAAATGTGAATAAACACCTAAAATTAATGAAAACCACTCAAAGGTGGTAATATGTAATCCAACACATTAGACCTATTAGGCTTAAAACCTCAGGATGCCTAGTTCCACTTACATGACCACATGATCTTCTTAATCCATTTTATGGCCTTTAGGGGATAGTGGAGAGTCCAAAAGAACCATCAAGTTGTAGATAAATAGATTAAATTGGCCATTTTGGCCTAAACCTCTCTCAAGGGTACTCAAAATTCCTAGAAGGAGCTTGAGATCCATGTTCAACTACTCATATATGTAAGGATAGTATAAATGGTGCCTCAAGGATATAAGAATAGTTTAAGGATGTCATACACTTTATCTTAGTGGAATTTATTTGGAGGTTGAGCATCCATATTTTATGAATCATCATTAACAGTCTAGGAAACCAAAAACCCTCATAAAACCCTTATGCAAACCTGATGTAGAATATATGAATAGAGATGCACCTAAAAGTAGATAATTAGACAAGAAAATGACTTGAACCTACATATCACTCACCTAGGCTCTATGACATCCATTTTATCTGTACTGTCACTTATACAAACATACTAAAATCTAAGTTTATTATAGGTTTTGATGTGTTTTTTAAGTATAGAGGAGAATTGGTAGATGAAAGCCCTTGAGGGAGGTCTGTAGTTACTTCTTTCAAATCCCTATACTCATATATCACTGAAGTGAAGCATAGAAACTCCTCTTCTAATATTTTCATTGTAGGTTGTTCAAGACAAATAACAAAAAAATAATTGACTGCTTAGTGAGAAGATGAGAAGTTTGATATTAGATATTTTTGAGGTCTAATTGATGGAGTAGAAGACAAAGGGGATTTGAACATATGTACTAACACCTAAAAATGCATCTTATTGAGAAAATACCAGTCACCTTGGTGATTAATGTGAAGATTAAATCCAAGAGGGCTAGTAAGTGACTACAGATAATAAAGACTTATGTCAAGAGGAAGGATATCAGTTAAAGGGATATCTGATGACTGTCACATCTTGTTTCTAACCTCCCATGACAAATAATATGTGTTAAAGACTTCATAACTCAATTTCAAGTAGTCAAGTTATGCTTCATCATGAGGGAAGTTTCAAGAAGTCTAATTGAGATATTTATGCCAATTTTAGGAAAATGATGCAATTCTAATAGACACTTATCCATGACAACTTCCTGACTTCTTTTCTACTTCATTCTCTTTCTTTGTAAATAGTTTTTAAAGGTTGACACTTATCCTTGTAATCCTTCCACTTCTCTTCTTTTATCTCTTCTCCTATGTTTTACGTATGTAGGCCATTTTGGCCTTTATATTAATCTACACCTAGTATGGTGAAGCCTTTCTAGTTTGAATATTATATTTGCCTTTGAAATAAAGATTTGCAATCTATTTTTGAGTTCATAAGAATTTTGTCTAGTTGTGTGAAGTAGTGAATAGTCGAACGTCAAGTGATAAGTATCTATCCTTGTGTTCTCTTTACTCTTTCATGTTTGGTACAAGTAGTTCTCCCTCTAATAGGTCACATGAATTATTGTCAAATGTATTTGTCTATCTCTAAGTTTCATGAGTAGCATTAGTGTCTACAATCTAGCCTTATTTTCAATCACCTTGAGAAGAACAATGCATATCACCTCCATGTTTGAAATACTTATGTTAGAGAAATCTAGGATGTTGAGACTAGTGTTATGAGTCATGTTTCATATTTTAAGTGTATGTTATTTTAGTGGATATCTATCTGGTGTATCACCTCATTAGCATAGGTTAATTTTTACCTTCATTTTATCCCTTTTCATCTATGCAAGCAAGAAGTGTAGGTGATAAGTTATCAAAGACTAATCTAGGGATTTAGCCCTTAAACCTAAAGGTTTATCTTTTCAAGGAAACCCACAAATCTAGAGGCAATTTGATGTTTCACTCAATCTAGAGAAGGCTTGAACAACCTCTTTAGGGTGAAAGATTGAGTGACAATAGTGACCACATGAGCCCAAAAGGTGTTGTAATCACCTTTGGAATATCTCCACACATGAGAATATTGGACACATCAATAAATGCATCCCATACCTTGGAATCTTAAATTCTACACCACAAGATAACACCCATGTGACTACCAAGGACAAATTGATGTGCTTTAGTGGAGTGTTATGCCTCATTCCCATCACATCAACCTAATCACATATGAGAGACCCTTTATGGGCCCTACCACATTACCAACCATTCACATCACCAGCATGCCACATCACCATTAATAGTTGCCATGAATAGTGATTATGAATAGTGACATCACCTAATAATGTAAAACTAGGCAAATTTAATTTTGGACCCAACCATCTCTCATATGTTCAATATGGTCAATTGGCACATGCTATAGAGGATGATTTACCTGATGTATAACCTTTTCAAGGTATGAGCATGCTCAAATAATTTGAGGAAATTATGGATTTTATTAAAACATATTTTATACCAAACCACCTTAGCACCCAAGATAAAAATCAATTGGTTGTATGTACTACCCCTTTATAATTTATTGAAGTATACTTGTACAAATTTGGCCAAGATGAAGTCTTACAAAGGTGCATAATGTAGCATGAGAACATAGAAGTCCTTTAGGATGTCCATGAGAGTGTTTTAGGAGTCCATTATGTTGATGATGTAACAACATGAAAAGTTATTCTAGCTGGGTTGTGGTGGCCCACCTTATTCAAATATGTGAAAACTTATGTGTGCCAATGTGATATCTATTAGTGCATCAGAAAACTAAATCAAAGGAATGTTATGTCTCTTCATCCAATACTTGATCATGAACCATTTTAAAAATAGGATATTAATATTATTGGGCCCATTTATCAAACTCTATGATGGGCTGGCATGTGGTACATTATTACTACCACAAACTATCTCACAATCTAGGCTTAAGAAGTTCCCACATGGGATTTTACTATTGTGACTGCCTCTAGATTTATATGGTATCTATCATCATAAGGTATGGATTCCATTTAAATTTAACAAGTGATTGTGGCAGTCACATTCTAAATGAAATATTGTGCATCCTTTTGCCTAAGTTCATGATTACGCACCATAAGGTCATACCATACCACCCTCAAGATAATGGCATAATTGAAGCCGTAAATAATATCTTGGGTAATACACTGACCAAGATTGGAAACATTGGTCACAATTATTGGGATGATTGAGTTTTCATAGTCTTATGGGCATATCAGACACATACAAAAGGTTGAATAAGAGTACTCTTAACCTTGTCTTTGGCACTAAAGTCATCTTATCAGTGGAGTTCCTTATGCCCTTTTTGAATTTTGCATGCATTGGTAGATTAGATGATGAGTCCCTAAGAGAATGCCTAGACATTATAATTCAACTAGATGAAACATGATTTCTTGAACACATGAGCCAAGGAGTTGAGAAGAAAAATTTAAAATCCTGTCATGATGGACATATCAAAACCAAAGTTTTTCATCCTCATATGCATGTACTAGTGTATGATTTAAATTTTGTGCACCATTCAGGTAAAATATGGATCCAATGAGATGGTTCATTTATTATTCATGGTATCTATTGACATGCACTTGTATATTAAAAAGGTTAGATGGCCAATTCTTACCAAGCCATTTAAATAGTAGTTGACTTCAACCCTACCGTTCTATGTAATTATTCAATTCAGTGAATAAGACATATGCCATTATGTTAGTCTAGTAATTTCATTTTCCAATAAGCATGGAATTGATTGTGTGCCTTTTATAAAAATTTTGACACTTTTTATACTCTTTTGATATTTATCACTCCTTTTCTCTTTATTTCTTGACATGAATTTTACTAAGCTATGACATGGAAGACTATGCTCATATGTTAATGTGGGGTATATTTTAAGGGTGGATAAGCTACTTAATATAGAGGAACGTGAATGAGGTGTGTAAGAGGAGGCACATGAAGGAAGCATGTAAAAGGGGGCACATAACCTAGGAATGTGGAATGAAGATGGAAAAATAAATACCATTACAAAAGTGGGTTAAAATAGAAAAGTTAGTTTCTTACGATTAAAATGGAAATTTTGAATTATTACCATTGACAAGCACTCTAGGAAAGGCACCAAGGATGGGACATGCATATATTAATGAAAAAGTGGTATAAATGGCAAGTGTGCCAAATAGACACCAAGGCATGGTATTTAAAGCATTAAATGGTTGAAGTGATGGACGGAATCATAGAGAGGAGTTAATGTGAAAATTTGGGATAACCTATAAAAGACTAAGAGAATTATTATTTTTATTTTTTACTATTGAATTATGGAAAATTATAGAGCTCAAACAAAAAATAACAAGCATCAAACAAGGTGTCTACACAATGATCTTATTATAAAAGCAAAGTAGATATTGAGGCAATCAACATTTAAGAAAAGAGGAGTGAAAATGCATCCACACAAGTAGGAGAAAGAGACGTTACGGGTTGCATGCATTAAGTTTGACATTAGAGGAGGTAAAAGTATGAATCTGAAGTGTTTTGGGTTATAAAAAGTAATTAAAATGTATTCATTTGGAAGAATTGGTTGATTGTGCATTAACCTTGAGGCACCCTAGTTGGTGTTGTGGCTAAAGTAGAAAGATAGGAAAAGAGATCCACTTCTAGTTATTCCCAAAGTATAATAATATGAGGGTACATAAGGAAGAAGTCATGTTTATATACAAGAAGGATTTAGTGAATGTCGTGTATTAAGCAAGGACAGACACCATAAATGGCACACATGGGAATTAAGGCTGATAAAACACCACTACCCTCTCCTATTTTGATTGAGGAAATAGAATACCCAGAGATAGTTCTATATGTGGATGATTAGGAATATAAGTTTCCCACATGTTAGCTCTTTGATTAAAATGATTTTCAGACTAGAAACAAAGGTTACTTTCAACAGGACTATCATTTGGAGTGCTAGAACACTAGGAATGATATCACCTATTATCTCACAGTTTAAAACTCATTGAAATATGTGGGGCTGCTTCAACTCTTCTAGCTACCTTATTTTCGGAAATCATAAGACATACTTTGTTATATAATTTCATACATTCATGAAGACTACTTATACTTTTTTGGCTATAGAATTAGGATTACCCCTGAATGAATCAATAAAGTAATTTGGTTACGTTGTTCTATAGTTGATGTCAGTGCATATCTTGAGGATCAAAAAGCAATTGATAAAATGGAAATGGTAATTCAATATAAAAAAGAAGGCCATGACATGTACATTAATAGCTTGATAGATCCCATAATATTAGTATCTACACACTTGGCCATGACCAAGTTGGGGGGCATAGATAGGTGGAAGGACGTGGATATGTCCCACCTCTATGTCACTAGCCAAATGGACAAGGGTATGAAGTATAATTACTCCATGTATTTTGATAATAAAATTGAACAAGATGTAGAGAAGGCAAATTATTTTCCCAACTACAAGTTTCCTTTGGAAACATTTTTGTTTTTGTTGATTTTTTATGAGATTGGTATCCCATAGTATTTTGGTAAGGAACTAAAGTGGGTGAACCCACCAAAGCATAAGTCCCCCACTGATAGGTTCAAATAATTCACATGCCCCAGTGCCATCAGACCCTCATACAAATCAATTATTAAGGTTTGGTTTGATGGCATGAGGGAGGCATTTGGAAATAAATGGTGCATACCAAAGGAATTTACATCATAGATGGGAACCTATGCTAAGTTTTATTAAGATGTTATAGGATCTTATACAAAGATTTATAACATGCATGTTTAATGATAGCCAAATAACCAGAGAGAATTTTAAATAATATTTCTCATTCTCATTAATCTCATTCTATTACATGTTATTATATAGTCATAGAAATAACAAAACAACTTCCTAAATAATAGGAATACATGATAACAAATAACCCGATAATAGTCATGGGTATAACCACTCTAACCACTAACCTATATATGAATATCACTATGGTAAATGTTATTTACCATGATACTATATGGTAGCTTACACATAATAAATTTTGATTTACCACCCTATAAATTTTCCATGTAAACATTATCTGTAACATTCACCTCCCTAATGTTGACATGCTACAACATAACTCTTTCTTCTAATGTAACATGTTGCATGGGCTTACCTCATAATATGGATCAAAGAAAGGCATGTAAACTTCCAACTGGTTGACTATCTTATTGCACATGACCACAACTATGTGAAGAAATGCATCCCATATTTACTCCATGAAAATAATGAACTCAACATTCCACTAATGGATCATCTTCATAAAGAAGGAAGGCAATCAAAGGACCACTACACTAGTAAAAGTTTATCTACCTTTTTACATATATGGTTTTATGGATCAACCACTAGCCCTTTTTAAATTTATGAGTGTTACAATAAACTTAGATACAAACTCTATAATTTTTTATGTTAGGAGTTAAAACATCAGGATTTTATTTACATCTTCTGCACACTAAACTAGAACTTAAAGAAAAACACACACTGAATGTCACATTTGACCTTGTAAGAAATTAACTTTTTACTTATAGCCATTATGTATGGTCATACCACTCAATCTCACATAGCAAAGAAGACTACCACTGCCATTGGTAGTGTTCCTTGACTTTAGCTAGTTTGGTTTTGAATGGAAAATGAAACATTGATCTATGTTCCCCTCCCATAATGTGAACATTTCCAAAAAACAAACACACCACACAACTAAAAAGAAAATGCAAACCACACAAATTTGCTACCACATAATATCAACAACCTCATCATTGGTGACAAATTAGAGGTGTGAAGATCCTCCTACCTCTATTTTCCTCCTTCCTCTAGTAAATGGCTACTTAGTCGATTAAGAGTTAAAGCTTTGTAGTAACCTAAGCATCACGTACAAGCAAAAATGTATCCATAAGGCAAATTTTTTTACAATATTACAAGACACTTTTTAAAAATGACTTAAATAACATTAACCTAATTCACCTAAATGAAACCCTAATATTCACCTAAATGATAAGACACACATAGAAATTAATTGACATTTGACATAAAAAAATGACTAAGAACCATTTGACATTTTAATTTTTGATATGAATTTTGACATAAAAATGATTATTTTAAATTGACTCAAATATTGACTAGAGATAAAATTAATATAGCTAGACATAAAAATACTCTTTTTGATAAAATAATACAAAATCTAAAAAACCTGACTAACACCATATAAACAAATAAACACTTCTAACAAGAATAACCTAAGACTAAATATTAAATACTATTTTGACAACATTAATAATGTGACTATACAAAGACATGAAAGAATATCTATAATAAAAAACTCATAACAAAACAAAATCCTATTAAATGATTTGACTCATATAACATCTATGCTAACATTTATGTTCATGCTTTGGAAGACTATACACCTTTTCCATGTAATAATTAAAGACTTTTAATGATTGAACAAATACCTAGATGCATATATACACTACAAATTTTCCAAATAGGTAGATGACGTGTCCAAATTGGTGGAGGTGTTGATCTCTATAGATTAAAAAATGGTAGATCATGAATAATTCATTAAACACAACAACAAATAGAATGGATGTTGGGTGTAATTCTTGATAGAATTTTATAGCTCATATATATTTTAATGGTGTAAGTAAAATCATGTAGCTTCGAATACCAGATGTAATGGGAGTGTGGTGAGTAGAATGCAATTTATTTGATATGAATGTAGATGTCATGTTAAAAATATGTCGATGACTTGGATCAGGAGACATCAAAATGAACTGAAATATGCTTCCTTGGATAATTATTTTGTATTGATCCAAATTATGAGATAGTTATAGTGCATTGAATTGATATCATGTTGAGTTATGTTGAGGAAAAACTATAACATAGAAATGTGAAATAGTAGGTTGTACGTAGATTAATAGATGTACATAGATCAACTAAATTGTTGGAGCTACA
Source organism: Torreya grandis (assembly GCA_037957365.1). Lineage (NCBI taxonomy): Eukaryota > Viridiplantae > Streptophyta > Pinopsida > Cupressales > Taxaceae > Torreya > Torreya grandis. The sequence continues at coordinate 3,633,676 of JARHVA010000389.1, forward strand.
TACAAAAAAAAAATAGATGCCACAAATATCTTCTAAATATGATCATAACATGCTATGAAGTTAAAAATATTTTGTCTATAGGACAATTACACACTACCTGTAATAGAATGCTCTCAATACTGAAAACACTCTTAAGAAAACTTTCTTTACTAACAAAAATGCATATATAAGGGCAAACATGAAATCATGGAATTACCCTTTTTTCCTTTTTAGTCTCCATTTTAAACCTACTTTGATACCAAATAAAGATGTTATAGGATATTATACAAAGATTTATAACATGCAGGTTTAATAACAAAGACAAATAACCAAAAATAATTTTAAATAATATTTCTCACTATCATTAATCTCATTATATTACATGTTATTATATATCCATAGCAATAGTAAAACAACTTCATAAATAATAGGAAGACATAATAAAAAAATAACTTGATAATAGTCATGGGTATAACGACTCTAACCACTAACCTATATATGAATATCACTATGGTAAATATTATTTACCATGTTACCATATGGTAACTTACACATAGTAAATTTTGATTTACCACCCTGTAAATTTCCCATGTAAACATTATCTATAACATTTTTGTAAAGCAACACTATTATCTTGTGCGAGTCTGGATGGCAAGTACTGACAACTTGTCAAGATGGCTCAAATTACCTTACACATTCACTACCAAATATTTTATATACTATGAATTGCATTGAGGATGTGTGCCCTATAACTATTAATGTAGATAAGATTGATGCTGAGATTCACACTTTTCATAATCTTTACATCTATCTAGGAAGGTAAGCATATGTAGAGTGACATAAGACCAACAAGACTAATATTAAACCTTAAAATATAGTAATGTAAGAGAAGATATGAGTGATCTTCTATATTCTCAGGCCATGAAAGAGAACATCAAGAAACCAAGAAGTGTAAAATGAATTATCCCCCCTCAATTGTGAAGACACATAGAAGAAAGGGAATGAATGAAGGAGAAGAGGTTATGACCTAAGGACACCATCTTAAGCAAGGCATAGGAGGAAAAACTTAGGGCTAATCCCAACATAGTCTATCTTACCCAGAATACTTAAAATGTACTTATTTTTTACTTTTTCAAGTCTTGAGCTTATACATGTTTTCTTAATCTATAAACACTAACGTTTGGGGTAGATAATAGCATCGATGTTAGTGTCCTAACCCAAAACATATGTACATTTCCCTAAAGTCATGTATTTTACAAATAAAATGCATCTTAATGGTCATCCTAAGTGCTTTAATATGAGTTACTTATCTAAAAGGATTATTATAAATTCAATATCAATGATCAATCATTCCTCACATACAATACCTAAGACAAACCTATAAAATACTAAGAGAGACCAAGGTAACCTATCAAAAGAACTCTATTAAGCATTCAATTGAACAAAACTTCCATATTTTCATGCCAATCATATTAATAACACATATATAGGTCTAAATTACTAAAGGAGTAGCCCAAGATCTCAAATTTTGAAGTTACAAGATAGGACATTATTGTACTTTTTTTGCACATATTACATAATTCAAACACAAGCCACCACATAAGGGGGACTACATCAGTCTAAATCCCTCTTTAAATTATTGTCTATGTGGGAAGTGCTCACTGACATAGGAGTCTTTGGGGTTAGATATGTAGAATAGGATTACAAGATGCGTTAGTCCATGTGTTAGTCAAAAAAATTCTATAAGAAATAATATAAACACTAAATAATTAAGCCCACTCCCTCATGGGGTTTTGCAAATGAATTATAAGAGATATTTAAAGAAGGAATACTACCAAACCTTTAAAATAATGTCCTTCCTTCCAAGAATGGTCAAAAATCATGTTTTCCCCCAAATTTGTTGCTCCAAGTCTATGCCAATAATGAGTAACAAGCTTCTCCACCATTTCATAGTGCACCAATGGATTAAGCTCATGACTTTGACCAATTGATGCAAATAGGTGAAGCTTTGTGGCAATAATTCTACATAATAACATTACATAATTTAACCTATCTTAATCAATGATGAAGCACTATATTTATATCTTTCTAAAAATGTTCAAGATCAACCATGATCGTCCATCTTGAGATCAAGATGTGTGGCCATGAACTAATTCAATTTTAGAGGGACAAGATAAATATTTAGAATAATGGGTATTAATGAGGTATGGGGAGGCTTAATCCTGATATTTGTTCCATTAATAATTTATGGATCATGCCAAACCATTCATGATGTCATGGGATAATGCAAATTTGAGGAATGAATTTTTAATTAATAGATTTTCAATAACTTCCATGGAATTTTCACTTAAATTTTTGAATTAATTTGATTAAGTGACTTTGATCAAATTTTTGCAATTCTTTGGAAATAGGTTGAACACTTAATCAACTTGGTCAAAAATGTCATTTTAAAAATTCATAATTTGATTGAAGTATAATTATAAGGTGTTAATTATGTATGGAACAATACCCCAATTAGGGTATTATAGACATAAAATAAAACATGCACGTGACATGTGCTACCAAATTAGAAGAATTCAGTGGTCCAAAGTGTCATTTGCACATTTTCATAATTTGAATCGAAGTGATTTGAGAAAAGATAATAATCACATAAAATGCATTTCCCTATTCAAGAATACATTAGCCTAAATTAGCATCTATACGTGATAAGTTTGAACCATATAGTGCATTTTAGTGAAATAACACATGCATGTGACATGTGCTACCAAATTAGAATAATTTAATGATCTAGAGTGTCATTTTGTGTGGCCATAATTTGAATTGAATTGATTTGATAAAAAATAATAATCACATAAAATGAATTTCCCCATTCAGGGATACATTGGCCTAAATCGGCACCTGTACATGACATGTTTGAACTATTTAGTGTATTTCAGTGATTTTGGCCTAGATTGTGCATTATCATAGAATATTGCTTAGATTGACAATTTTAGCACAATAGTGATAAGAAATAGATGTCTATATGTTTCCCCTATTTGAGAAGGTGTGGCAAGACATTCAGTTGAAGTGATGTCTTTTTAAAGAATAAAAAGGTCACTATAATCAGAAGAAATAAATTTTGTTCTCACTTTCCATTTTTAAAATTTGCATGAATTACGAAGAAATAGGTTTACAAAAATTCCCAAAGCATCATTTAGGAATCCCATGATTTCCCTTAAGGGGTAAACAAAATTTTTGGAAATATTTGATGGGTGACCTCTCAATCAGAAGAAATTATAATCTCGTTAATTTCAGCAAAAAAAGTCTAAAAATGGGGTAATTAGAAGAAATCAAAAGTAAAATTAATCAGAGGGATTAAAATAGTAGCCCAAAATAGATAAAATGCAATAATGATAGGCCTAAGGGTGAATTATTTTTAAAAATTTTACTATATTTTGACCCCTTGGGGTAAAACAAGTCATTTTGCACTCTAGCTATAGTAGTTTTAGAGATCTAGTATTTGTGCATGAGTGAGTTGAGTAAAATGGCCAATATCCCACATCATCAACACCTTGGGAAGCATGTGAGAGAGTAAAAATTACCATTGAGGATTGAAGTATCAGTAGGTATCTTTTTTTGGTTTTATAAGTAATCATTTATTGCATTTATTCCACATAGGATGTGGTAGTTGGAGCAAATTCAAAAAAGGATGAATTTGCCCATGAAAATGGTGAGAATACCAAAAAATCAATGATCTCACCATTCTTTTGATGGGATCATGGGACAAAATAGTGATAATTCCAAGACAATGGTGATTTCACATTTTTTACACTATCAAATGGAAAGTTCACCAAAATTGGTAGGATCATCATGCCAAATGGCAAGAACAACCTGCGGATTGATGAGGTCATGGGAAATAATGGGATCACCCTAATAAACATCCAAAATGCCTTGTGAAATGGTGGGGTCACCAATATAATGATGAAAACACCATTAAAAAGTACAATGGGACCCTGAAGAGATTAATCTAGACCCAAAATTAAAAGAAAAAGATAGATAGAGACACATTTAGTCTAGGCCTCAAAATTAGAAGAATATGATAGAAAGCTAATTGACATGAAGCCCCACTTTTGATTTTTAGGAGTGAGTGGAATTTATCACATTTTGGGAGAAACACTCCTAAATACTATGATTATAGGGGCTCATAATAGACAAGTTCATGGGCATTCTTGTAATGATGGACCTATATCACTTGGCATAATTGTTAGTGATTCATGTAGATAAAGCATATTTATCAATGCTGGAAGACAGATGACACTCTAAGACTTTTGCCTTTGATGTTTTAACTAAGGGGCAATGGTAACATTGGAATATATTCATCAGATTCTGTGGGTACCCATGTAAGGACCCAAGATTACATAGATGGGGGTAGGGAGATAGGTTATTTTGGATGACCTAATTGGAGTAGTGGAGTAGGAGAATGTGGATGAATACATAGATGTGGATTCACTGGAGGATTTTATGTGTACCCTAGAGAGTGAATCAAGGTATGGGATGAGTAGGTTGATTATTGATTCTTATATGGTTTATGGACATTTCTCAAGATCTGTTGATGTGAACTATAAGTTTAATGCTAGTTTTGAGAATTCTGTGATCAATTTACCAAAGGATGTGTCATTTGGGAGGAACTTTCCAAAGTGTTTTGAACAATACCCCCAATATGTGTTGAATTTTTCATTCCTTGGTTCTATGAAGGGACAAGATCCTCTTGGTGATTTAAGAATGTGTGCTTTATATCAAGTAAAACATGTTGTGAAGCATCCCTAGATTTGTTTTGTTCAACTGAAGTGTTAGGATATATCATATATGTAGGCTCACCTAAGATATGTTGTGTTTGATCGATCATATTATATTACTCTTTAGAATATTTTTTGTTGATCGAATTTTTAGCCAAAGAGTCTGTTAAGCCCATGATAAGTTATTCTATTTATCATTGACTAATTTTATTGATCTTGATAGAAAGACCTTGATCATTAGGCATATACTTTATGAGTGTTTCCTTCCCATTTATATAAGAATCAATATTGAACATTTCATTTTGAGTGAGAGGTTTCTCTTACTATTGTTCTTCTACCCTAGCAAGTGTATGCAATTTTTCAATAGGGAAATTTGGTGGTAACCTAGCACCTGATTCTATCAACCTTACTAGGGATTCATTTTTATCTTCTAAGGGTTGATGTTCACAATAATCTTTTTCAAACCCTATGTTTTTTGGGATATCTTTGAACACAATGGAGTTATCTTGTCCATCATAAAAATTCTCTTCTTCATAACTAGGGCTGTAAGATACCCCACTAAAAGTGTACCTTTACATCATGCTTGGAAGATAGTTTTCTACATTTTCTAGGATGTGAAATGTGTTTTGTAAATGTTAAAAGGTGTGTTTAGATTTCCTCAAAAAAATGATAAGGTAAAATGAGACTATAATAAAAGAATTAGTGTAATACCACATAATTAGTAGAAAGTGGTTATGAATTTACTCAACTTTGGTGGGTTGAAATCATAAAATTAGAAGAAGGTAAGATAACTTTGGAACCTAAAGTGTAGGCTACCATAAAAAACTTAGGTTAAAGATATGTCAATACCTTAAAATCTAGATATAACTATGACAAGTTGTGATTAAAAAATTAGAAGGTCTTTCTTATTAAGAAGATAAATATGTGAACTAAGAAGCTCAAAACATGAATTAACACAAGAAATCATAATTATAAATCCAAAACCAAACGGGCAGCATAATGAAACCACAAGGAAAGGAGATTTAAAATGGTTCAAGAACTTAGAGCGTAAGAGAATGCAAGATAATCTAAGTCCATAATGATAATAAAACGATGATGAGTCTAGGTAACTGCCTCCAATCCAAATAGGAAATCATACCCAAGTTACTCAAACCAAGTGTTAAATGTAAACCAATAACACCTTGGATAAGAACTTAAAAAGGTGAGATTTTGAATTTAGACAAAAATGAAAAACTTTGTTATGTTTGAAAAGTGGGAAAATCATCTAGACTTAAATGGATAGCATAACAATGATGTTCAAAAACTATAAACACAATGTCCTAAATGATTATTTACACAAGATATAAAGTGGTTTCAATTTGGTCAGTGTAATGTCTCTTTATTCAAATAGAATGGTGTTATGATAAAGTACTTGTTCTTGTGATGTATTTTGGGTTTCAAACAGTTTTTAGACTCAAAAAGACCAAATAAGTAAAGGATAAAATTATGAAACACACCTAAATATAATGTTCAAAGTCCTAAAATTGACAAGGTTGCATAATATTGTCAAATTACGTATATACACGTGATCTTGAGAGAATTTTAATTGTTAATCCAAAAATAAAAGTGCATGAAAAGTAGGGTTTTTACACCTCCTCTTATCTCAAGAGTTTGTATGGTGACATGGAACTTTGGGCTACTTGTCCTACATCAACAATATGTGTTTAGTGAGTGGGGTTATTCTAAAAATAAATTGTTGTGCATATAGATGGTCCCAAGTGTGGATAACATTAGATTTTCTCACCTCAATTTGATCTATGTCAACTATATTATTTTGAAAAGGTCTTTTTCTTTTCATAACCACTACATTTATAAATTTCTAAGTGTAGTGTGATGTCCAAGTTGATCATACATTTTAAGGGTAATAGTCATTAATGGAGGTAGTTTAACTTCTCAAACTACTATCCTGATGATTCACTAGCTCAAATTATATACCCCAACATATAGTGGGTTAAAAAAATGCTAGGAGATGAATTTATGGATCAAAACTTCCATAAAGAACTCATGAGGAGGCTATGAACTCCCACTCACAATCCAAAGTGAATAAAAATAAAGATAAGTGAAGACTTTATTGTCATTTTAGGATCACCCAAAGCATATGGATTTGAGGAGGGACATTATGAATTTATTTTCATGCCTTTGGACAAGGTACAATATATAAATAATGAGTTTTTTTAGTCACCCTAGTTCCCTAAAGGGGATGGGGGGAGAGCATATGGGTGACACTTATTTTGATAAAAGAACAAACAACTTTAACAAACAAGCAAGAAAATATAACTCTTAAGAGTGGTTAGCTAGAGTGAGAGTTCTTTTTAAGACACCAAGATGAAGTATGAATGAAAATTGTCTTTATTTTTATTGTTGAAATGGAGGCTAAGTGACTTAAATCCTAAAAAAAAGATGTTATAAGTCTAAAATTAGGGTGTGAATTATTAGCACAAACTTCTAGCTTATTATTTTAAGTCTCTATCTTCTTATGCAAGTTGATCTCATTATTTCATAGAGTGATCTCACCATTCCATAGTACATTCCCCTCATTCCATAGGGCAATCCCATTGAAAGATAGAACAAAGAAAATAGTGGTTCATGATCTCACCATTTGATAAGGTGATATCATTGATTAGTAGGGAAAACTTTAAAGCTCAGGATGATTCCACCAAACTGATAAAAATTTATTAAAATAAAATAACACCCACCTATAAGTATTTGTACAAGAGTGATCTTGTTGTTTCAAAAGATGATCTCACCAATATGCAGAGCAAACTCATTGATCTGCAATGCATTCTTTTTGTTCTATAGAGTTATCCCATCAATTTGCAGCTTGATATCAATGATCTTGTAAAACACACAAGCAGATAAAATTGTATAAAATTGATCCCACCATTCATAGATGCATTCCTATCATTTCATAGGGTGATCTATTGGTGTTAAAGTCAATCTTGAAGATTTCTAGAGCAATCCCATTATTTGTCTCAAAATATATAGACACATAAAATGAGATAAAAATAAGTACAAAACAACCTTCAAAGAGGGTCTAAATGCAAAATTAAAAAGTATAAATACTTGTGTGAGTTGTGAGTCCCACCGCGCATGCCAAAATATAGAGTAGGATTACAAGATGTGTTAGTTCATGTGTTTGTCAAGAAAATCTCTATAAGAAAGCATATATACACTAAAACATTAATCCCACTCCCTCATGGGGTGTTTCAAATAAATTATAAGAGCTATTTAAAGAAGGAATACTACCAAACCTTCCAAACAATGTCCCTCCTTCCAAGAAGGACCAAAAAGCATGTTTATTCCTAGATTTTTTGCTCCAAATCTATGTCAATGATGAGTAGAAAGCTCCTCCATCATTTTCTAGTGCACCAATGGCTTAGTCTCATGAGTTTTATCAATTTGTGCAAATAAGTCAAGTTTTATTAAAATAATTTTTCATAATAATATTACATAATTTAATCTCTCTTAATCTATGTTGAATCCCTGTATTTATAGCTTTCTAAAAATGTTCAGGATCAACCATGACCATCCATCTTGAGATCAAGATGTGTGGCCATGAACTGATTCAATTTTAGAGGGACAAGCCATAAAAATTTGGAATAATGGGGAATTAATGAGGTAATGGGAGGCTTAATCCTGATATTTGTTCCAATAATGTTTTATAGATGCTACCCCATTGATGATGTCATAGGATGATGAAAATTTGATGAATGAATTTCCAATTAATATATTTTCAATAACTTTCATGGAAATTTCAATTAATCTCTTGATTTGATTTAATTTGATTAAGTAACTTTGATTAAATTTCTAAAATTCTTTGGAAATCTCCTATGTGCTTAATCAACCTAGTCAAAAATGTCATTTTACGAAGTCATAATTTGACTGAAGTATAATCAGAAGAAGGTGTCAGTTGTGTATAGAATAATACCCTAGTTAGGGTATTATGGATGTGAAATAACACATGCATGTGACATGTGCTGCCAAATTAGAAGAATTTAGTGGTTTAGAGAGTCATTTTGCATGATCATAATTTGATTTAAAGTGATTTTATAAAATATAATAATTAGATAAAATGCATTGCCCTATTCAATGATACATTAGCCTAAATTGGCACCTATACATGACAAGTTAGAACTATTTAGCATGTTTTAGTGAAATAACAAATGCATGTGATTTGTGATGCCAAATTAGAATAATTAGTGGTCTAGAGTATCATTTTATGTGGTCACAATTTGACTCAAAGTGGTTTGAGAAAAGATAACAATCACATAAAATTCATTACCCCATTCAAAGATATATTAGCCTAAATCGACACCTATACATGACAAGTTCAAACCATTTAATGAATTTGAGTGATATTTGTCTAGATTGTGCATTGTCATAAAATATGCTTAGATTGACAATTTCAACATAATAGTGATAGGAATTGGATGTATACATTTTATCCCTATTTGATAAGGCATTGTGAGACATTTATTTAAAGCAGCATATTTTCAAAGAATAAAAAGGTCACTATAATTTTTATAAAAAAAAATGTTTCCACTTTCCCTTTTTTAAATTTGCATGAATTATGGAGAAATAGGTTTATGAAAATGGCCCAAACATCGTTTGTGTGGCCCATGATGCCCCCTCAAGGGGAAAATAGAAAACTTATAAATATTTGATGGGTGGGCCCTCGATCAAAAGAAATTATAATCTCATTAATTTCAAAAAAAAGGCTGAAATGGGGAAATTAAAAGAAAGCAAAAGGAAAATTGATTAGAAGGGCTAAAATAGTATCCCAAGAAAGATAAAATGTAACAACATAGGACTAAGAGGTGATTTTTTTTTTAAATTACTATATTTTGACCCCTAAAGGTAAAAATAGGTCATTTTGTACCCTAGATATAGTAATTTTAGAGCTCTAGTATTTGTACATGAGTCAGTCGAGTAAAATAGCCAGTATCTCACACCATAAACACCTTAGGGAGTGCATGAGAGAGTACCAATGACCACTAAATATTGAAGCATTGGTAATTATTTTTTTGGTTTATTAATTGATTATTTATTGCATTTATTTCATGTAAGATGTGGTAGTTGGAGTGATCTAGTTGTTTTCCCAATTTGGAAAATGGAAATTTTGCCCACTAAAATGATGGGAACACTAAGAGATCACTGATCTCACTGATATTTTGGTAGGATCATGGGATAAAATAAAGATAATGATAAGATAATGGTGGGTTCATATTTATGGGTGTATTTTACCCTCTCAAACACCAAGTTCACCAAAATTTATGGGATTGTCTTTCCAAACAATGGGAATGACTTGCAGATTGGTGAGGTCATGGAAAATAGTATGATCACCCTACTAGATAGTGTAAATGACCTAAAAATGGAGGGTTATCCAAGATAATGGTAAGAATTCCAACATAAATTACAATGGGGCCCTGAGGAGATTAATCTAGGCCCAAAATTAGAAGAAGAGAGATAGAGACACATAGAAGATTAGTCTAGGCCTTAAAATTAATGTAATATGATAGAAATATAATTGACCTGATGCCCCAATTCTAATTTATAGGAGTGAGTGGTAGTTATCACATCATAAAATTAGTGATCTTAAATATTATGGTGACAGGGGATCATGATAGGCAAGCTTGTAGGTGTTCTTATAGCAATGGATCTATATCACCTAGCATGATTTCCAATTATTCATTTTGATAGATCATATTTGTCAGTGTTGGTGGAGAGATAGAAATCTAAGACTTTTACCATTCATTTTTTGACTGGGGAGGTGATGGTAACACTGAAGGATGTGCATTGGATTCTCTAAGTACCCATGTAAGGACTTAAGATTACATAAATTGGGGTAGGGACACAAGCTATAATAGATGACTTGCTTAGAGTAGTAAAATAGGATATTATGGATGAGTGCATTGACATGGATGCACTATAGGAGTTGGTGTGGCCCTTGGAGGGTAGAGAAGGATAGGGATAGTTCCCCTAAAGGTAGTTGTTTTGATAGCTCGTATCAGTAGCCTTATGATGCCTAATAAGAGTGGGTGATAATTTCCTTTGGGGTTGATTAATGTAATACAATATATGTTTGATTAGCTGACACATTTCACCTAGGGACTGTTAATTTTGGCACAAATTTATAGGGATTTACACATGATTGTATATAGGGGATGGCATACCATAGGCCATCACACACTATTGTAGGTATGGGCCTAGAAACGCATTATGATTACATGGCTAGTGGGATTGAGGAATTAGAGGGGACTAGAGGATCTCATGACATGGTGATGGTACCCAAAAGGATCAGGGATATATGGACACTTGGGGGATCTACCCTATTACAAGTGAGCCATCAATAAGATGGAGGATAAAAAATTTATTTGGTGTATCTACATAGGGACACAATTCACTTGGGTGGATGACTCGTTTATGATTGAATACATGATCACACCATTCTATATCATAGGGTGACATGATTATATTATGGATAGGTATAGGCCAAATCATGTCTAGCATTAGTTTGGTATGTAGTAGGATATCCCAAAGGGTCCTTGTTATTTTTCCAAAGTGATAAATGAGATCGAGTGGGGGCCACTAGTGCCTAGGGTAGAGGTAGTTACTGATTATGATAGGTTAGTGCATGTGTTGGGGGACTACATTAGTAGAGTTATAGATGCAAGGGTGATGGATTCCTATGTTGTATGGTGGTTGAGAGTGTGACCTATTAGACTTATGAGGCTATTTCCCCAACAACCATTTTTGAGATAAAGATGGTTTAGTATAAGGAGGGACTGAGGATAGGCCCTAACATAGTAATAAGGTTAGGCATAAATATATATAACTATCCCATTTTTCATTCCACTATAGGTTATACAAACATAGAGGTAGTAGGATCTGATAGAGGATGTAGAGATGATGAAACTAGACAGCCAAGATGTGGATATGGGGTATGCCCCAGGTATAGGATAGGATCAGGAGGGGTAGGGGTAGGGCCCTATGAGATAGTATAAGGATAAAGATAGGACTAGGAATGGTAGGGACCTTAGGTGTAGGGAAGTCCATAGAGGACCAACCATTGATTAATAGGCTTCAGAGGGAGATATCTACATGCCTCTCAGATATAGTAGAGTTATAGAGTGTAGACAATTCATTTTCACCACTTCCATGTCTAAACTATAATTGAAGTGGATTTTCATAATAAAACATAAATTTATCTAAAAAACATTAAAATTAACCCAATCCCCCAAAAAAAATTATGTATGCATTTTGTGACACATTAGTAAATGCCTAATTTAGGTAATGAACTGCATCTAATCATTTAGTTTTTTAAAAATTACCCAAACTTGGTACCTTCTTTGCAAATGACCCTTCAATCAATTATCCAAATTATTCTATTATCACATCTTATCCCATCAAATTCACATCACATTACATTAGTTAATTAAGATCAATTAAGTAACTGATCTTCTTCTTAAAATGAGGTTACATAGAATGCACATATTTCAAATATAGGAAAATAAATATTTCTATTTATCTTCATCATCCAAACAACTTACCAATGTAATATTATAATCACATGACAAGGCCTACCTCTTCTTATAAATCTTGCATCTTACAAATCTTACAAAACTTCATTCTTAACAAAGTTTACATATTCTTACAAAAACCTATCCTTTTCTTACATGTCCCATGCTCCTCATCATGAAGGATGTAGGAGACATTTTGGACCCTTGATCCTCATCTCAAGATGGATGGATCACATCTATTTCAAAAATCTATAAATTAGAGGTTATTCCTCCAATTTATATAAGCTTCTTAATCTTAATCTTATCATGCCAAAATTTCTCTAGATTTAGTATTTTCAATTTTATTATGTCAAAATAACTTTAGCAACTTCAATCTTCTTATATCTTCTTGCAAGCCAATGTTCTTCTATAAATTTCCAAGCCATAACAAAGCCATAATACTCAAGGTGAATAAGGAGATACATCACTCGATCAAGTTCGACATTGCCAAATACCCTTTGTTTAATATTTTGATCACTATCCTACTTCAATCAATTCATAAGAAGGTAAATCATAAGGTATTATTTATTATTTTTCTTGTTTATTTACTTCTTTCAATTGTATTCTCTCACCCTCGATAGAGGGATATGAGATGTTTTGATGCTTTGATCTTATTATATTTATGATGATAAGCAGTTGTATCTTCCTCTAATATGCCAAATCCCTATCTACATAATGGCATGCCTAGTGGAACAAGATTTTTCACCCCACATCTTCATCTTCTTCCCTCAATTCTTCTCTTCTCTTTTCTTTCATTAAAAAAATAAGCAAAAAAATGGTTGTTAAAATAGTTATAGTTTTCAATCCGTTTATTCTATTTTTCTAAAGTTTTTACAAATGTTTCTTACTATTTTCATCTTAATTGTCTCAATTTTTTGTTCAAATATAATTTTTAGTTTAGAAGTTATGTCTATTTTAGTAACTGTCTTTTTTTTTTTTAAAATGGTCATTAAAGTAATCACATTTTTTCATCCACAAATTGGGTTTTGCTTATTTTTTCACAGGTGGTGTGCCTTTTTGTTATATACATTTTGTGATAATTTCATTAAAATATGACATATTTTTTAATATAACATCATTTTAATAACAATGACTTTAATTTGTTTATTTGTGTTTTAGTTGTTTTTTATTTTTTTTAAAGTTTGCAAGTTAATTTTTCTTGTATATATTCTAACTTGCATGTATCTAGTGTTTGGAAGATTTTAATTATTTTGATATTTCAAGTTTTTATTTTATAAGACCACCCAAATAAAAAAAAAGGTTATAAGGTTGGAATGAAACTAAACTAAAGTTTTTGCCTTCCACATGTCAATTTGGGATTTTTTCAAAAAACAAATCCACATTTCAATTTTGGTTTTAAAAGAATAAACACTATTTACTTTAAGTTATTATTTTCTTTTCAATGTTTTGACTAAAGTGTGTTTTGTGAGAAAATTTTTCATGTATGCTCTCCTCAGTTGGGTGACTCATAAACACAAAAATTCTAAGTCATTTTATCCTAAATATTCACTATTCCAAGCGATACCTTCCATATTTTTATTCTAGGCTTAGCAATTAGGATTTCATCACCTTCTTGTAAACCTCTTAGGGTATGGTGATTGGGATGTCATTACCCAGCATTTGTCCAACCCCATGCATTTGATGGGGTATACAAATGGAGGGTAGTTATTTTTATTAGGCCAAGCAAGATTCCCTAGGGAGAATCTTATTAAGGTAAGGGAAAACCCTACACCAAGCCATTAGACAACATCTTCGTGAAACCCAAGTATGGTATCTTTGCTACTTAGTTTAAATTATTATTAAATGATTATTTTTATGCCCACATACTGAGAGGTATATCAAGGCCACTAGATGAGCCATGTTTAATGTTTCAGCCTAGGTAAGCTTCTTTTCCATTCAACTTTGGTGTAACAATTAGTGGTCAACACCATGAAGTTACTTTCCATGCATTGCTTGAAACCGAGCCTAGTGGGATATGGGAATGGTGGAATCCTCCATAGTTAGTTCTCTAAAATATTGGGTTATAGCTAAGAGGATGGGCTAGTAATTTTACAAGGAAGGTCTAAAAGTTGTTTAAGACTTTTTGCCTAGATTTATCTCTTTTTGTGTTCTACGTGATATGTTTAAAGTAGAATATGTATTGCTATGTATTAAACCTCCTTGTGCATACCATATAATATTTATGTTTGAAACCAAATTTTAAATTTATAAAAGAAAAAAAAACAAGTTCAAATAAGTTAACTCAAATCTCATTCTTTCTCAAAGTGTTATGCTACCAAATTTTTGTTATCTTAACCTTCCTAAAAAAAATCCAATTATCATTTGAATCTAATTGTGAAAAAATGTTTCCTCAAATTACCAAATCCAACATATTGTTTCACCTTGAATAAAATTTTGTTGTCATCTCAAGTTAATCCAACTTTGGGTTGACCCTCTTTTAATTTACCCACCTTCCAACCTTTTTGTTAACTCAATTCAATCCAACTTTGGGTTAACCCTCTTTTATTTTACCCACTATCCAACTTATTATTTCACCTTGAGTTAACCTCTTTGTTAACTCAAATCAATCTACTTTGGGTTAACCCTCTTTTAGTTTGCCCACTTCCTGTCTTATCTTTCAACTTGAGTCAACCATATTTGTTAACTCAAGTCAATCTACCTTGGGTTAAACTCATTTTGTCATCCACATTTGAACATTCCAAATCAACCAAATATTCTTCCAAATTAATCATGGAAAATTCAATTCAAACATTGCTTTTACATTCAAACAACTTCAAGCCCAAATCTACCATTCTAAATCAAATTTGTGTAAAGCCAAGAAGATTTTTTATTCCATCAAGCAATTTAATATAAGTTTTAAAAGTTACAAATATCCTTTAAATCATCAACTAATCTAATCTAATCTATTTATATCATTCTTTCAAAATCAATCCAAGCCAATTCCACCCTTTTCGGGGCCAACCATATCTATCTTTACAATTTTTGGGGCCATTCCAATCTACCACTCCACCCTATTTATGGTCATTATTTTTTTATAGTTTATACTAAAAGAATCAAATGGACAATTTACCCAATGAATCCTTGAGAGACATACTTTATCAATTAGTCACAACAAACATGATTATGTGTCCAAATACTCGACCTTTTGGTGAAAATGCTCCCAAACCTCACTAGTACCCAACAAAAGAATATTGTGAGTATCATAGGGTTCAAGGCCATTCACTTAATTGATGTGTGAGATTAAAATGATATGTTCAAACCTTGGTTGACCTTGGGGATATCATTATTGAATCACAACAACCATCTAATCCAATTTAACCTTTTGTTCAAAACCAAGCCTTAGTAGATGTAGCATCCCAAATGTACCAAATGTCCCACATGTTTTCCAATATTTCTAATTCCATAGCCATCCCACAACCATTTCCGATTAAACAATATCCACCACAAGTAAAACAATTTTCATGTTATGATAAGGTCCAATTACTAACCCTTTAATAACCCTTGTCTACTAAGGAATCAAACATGTTTAAGTCTGAAATTAAGCAAAAAGAGATATACCAAGAGTATTTTCCCAATCATAATCAGACTCATCCATTTACAAAAAATGATCAAAAACCAATCATTGGCCAACAACCTATCCTTCCTTCATTACTTAAGACTCCCCATTTCCAAAAAAATATTCATCCCAAATCCATCATTTCTAAATACCTAGTGAAAAAGGTACTTGTGGATAATTTAATTCAACAGGCCCTCCTAATGGCCACCTCCAAACCAAGATCAAATTTTTTATCAAAATCTGATTTACAATCTATTTTGGCATTAAGATAAAGTTCAACATCAATATTAGAATCAGGTTCTTTTTTTGAATCAATATCAAAATTGGGTTCCATTCTAGAACCAATATCAGATTCAGCATTATAAGCAAAATCAATGTCAACCCCAAGATTAGATTTAGATCTCCTTGAGACAAAATCAACATCAGATTGTACATTAGATTCATAATCACTTTTAGCAACAACATCAACATTTGCATTAGTGTCAGCACCACCACCAACAACAATAAATCATTTTAAAGACATCAGTGATTCTTTCACAAATTTTGAGGAAGCTTCCTTCAACATTAATACAAGTTATCCTAGTAGCCTCTATGAGGATTGTGATGCATTTTCCCCTTCCATTTCCATTATTCATGCCTTTACCATTAATCAACCTAACCATTATATTGACATTACACCTCCCAAAAACATCAATTGGGACCAATAGAATCACACATTGTTGAAAATATTTCATGGAAACATTTCAGTGGTAGAATTTATGGGCAATCAAGATAACATTCAGGAAAAGGTTCAATATCTTAGTGCAACCTTGTTCAAGGCACTAGGGGACAATCAAATTCTAAAATTATAATCTTCTAGTGAAACCTTTTTTGAGGCACTAGATGATAATCAAAATCAAAAGTCAAAAGCCTTTAGTAAAACCTTGCTTAAGGCACTAAGGGACAATCAAAATGAGTTATCAACATCCCTTAGAAAAACCTTATTCAAGGCATTATTGGAGAATTCAAATCACAATAATCAAGAAAAAAATTTTGGTGAAAATTTTTACGAGGCACCAATAACTGAAAAAATCAATTCTACATCACGTGATGAAGATATTATTGAATTTAATATTGTCTTTGACACAACCAAAGATAAGTCAAATCTAAAATTGACAATAATGTGTGTGCCTAAAAATCCCAATCTTCATTTATCCCCCAAAAATTATACATTCCATTATGATCCTATATTACATTATCCAATCAAACCATTTATCCCATGCTTATTCTTATTTACTCTTCTTGACAACACTCTTTTTTCTAGATGCTACAAATAAATCTTGTCTAGAGGTTTGGAAGAAGCAAAACCAATGACCAAAGAAGATCATAATAACATCAATATAATTTACATCAGCAACAAAATTCTAGTAGGGAAGTTATTTAGAGTCGGTATGGACTAAAGATTAATCATTCAACATTATGCATCTCATCATCCTTCATTGAGTTGAGATTCCAAAAACCAAAAAACAAAAAACAAAAAAATCATAATGAATTCAAAAGAGAAATAATTCATTCAAAGGTAAAAGTCATGTTTGTGGCACCTTGGGCAAGTACCATGATCCAAACTATGTTTATGGCATCATGTGTAGATAATTTTTTACCTAAAGGTATGTTGACACTTGGTGGCAACATCATATGTGTCCAAATACTTTCCATTCCCATCATATTGAAAATATCATCCTTCTCTTAAATGATAGTTTCCATCCTATCATGGCCCAGTTTGCATTCCTATTATGATCCTAATAAGGCATTGGAAGTTTTTATGAGCATTGTTTTGCAAAATCTCTTGGCATATCCTCTTAGTGACACTTTTACGAATGGATATTTTTGTTCCCATCTAACACAGTCCTTGTAGATTACTAGTCTACTTATTTTCCATTATCATCCAACATCATTCCAATCTTATCATTTTTTATTCAGTCCCATTTACATCTCTTTATTCTATTTAATCCATCTTGGACATCCTGACACCACCTTTTTTAATAATCTCTTTTCATTTCCTTCCTTATTCCAATCCTAATTCACCAAATCATTATTTCCTCACTTTTCTTATCCTTATGTGCTTAATTGTGTTTGATTTCTTCATTATTTAAAAAGGTATTTACCATTCACACATACATTTGACATTAACTTACACACTTCTCATTATCAATGTCCTCTTATCATTATCATCCCATCTTTTAAGTTAACTTTCTGAGCTATGCTTGCTTATCGAATAAATAACTCTATTTATTTATCAAAGAATTTTTTGCCTTTTTTTTAGGAAAATAATCCAACCAATATGTTTTTACTCTTGTTGGGGCATAACACATCACTTCCACACTTTTTGAATGAAATATTTCATTCCACGCTTACAACTTTCATCCTTTTTTGGGGCACTTGAAATTAGGTAGCTTCTTTTGGAATGTAACTTTCTTTAATTTTGCCTTGTTTGGGGTGAATCAATCATTCTTATTTTCTATAAATTAATGCAAGCAAGCATTCACTTGAATGATTTAATCTCATCAACAAATTAATATTATCCATTCATTGGCATATTATTGTCATCTTATTTCACTCACATATTATTTCAAAATCTAGTTGACCTACATTGGCCTAAAGTCCATGGACTATGTAGGCATTGCTTCATTTATGAGACTAGTTTAGCTGCTAACAACTAATTCCCATTGCCATTCTTTACCTCTTATTTTCATTGATTTTCCATTACTAATCATTCCCTCTTTCTTTTCTTAGCCTCCTTATGTTTTAACATCTTTTTTATTTTCCATCTCATTTCTAGGGGAACTACATTAACCTAAGGTCCATTTGGACTATATAGGTAGTGCTCAATTTTTGAGGTTAGCTCAGTTACCCCTTTTCCCATGCTCTCATCATTTTATGAGTAATTTATGTAAGGTTTTATCCTTTTTGTGATCTATTTTAGGATCTCAACCTTTTACAATCATCTTCAAGATCTCATCCTTTTGTGAGCATCTTCAGGCTCTTGCCCTTTTGAAATCATATTTTAGGATCTTTCCCTTTTGTGAGTTCTACATGTTTAGGTTATTGACCTTTTGAAATCATATTTCAGGCTCTATCCCTTTTGTGAGCTCTATTTTTAGGCTCTCTCCTTTTTATGAGATCTATCTTTTAGGCTCACACCGTTTTATGAGCTCTATATTTTAGGATCTCACCATTTTGTGAGCTCTATATTTTAGGCTCTCACCCTTTTGTAAGCTCTATATTTTAGGCTCTTATCTTTTTATGAGAAATTTATTTCCTTAGATGAAGTGGACATTTTGATTATCTGATCACTAAACAAGTGAAAACTCATCTTTTATCCCACTAATTTGGTATCTCTTTTATTCTATCCATTAGACTCTCACCCTTTTACAAGTTATTTTACATTATCACCATTTTACGATCAAACATATTCATGTTCATAACATATTAGAATAATAATAATTAAAAAATAAAATTAAAAATCACAAAAAACACCAAAACATTGAAATCCCTAGACAAAATACCAAAAATATTTCCAGTTCACAAAGATCGACTTAAATCTCCATGAGAGTTACAAAGCCATGATATCTTCTGGGTGGGAAACCCTTATTCTAAAATTGATCATTTCCTTTCATCATTATTGTTTATTCCCATTTCTAGGGAAACTACATTAACTTGAGGTCCATTTGGACTATGTAAGCAGTGCTCAATTTCTAAGGTTAACTCGGTCATCCCATTCTAATGTTCTCACCATTTTATGAACAACCTAAGTCACACTCTTGTTATTTTTTGATTTAAAATATTTAGCCTCTCATAATCCTTCATTCATTTGAGATTGCAAAAATCCAAAAAAAAACATTCAAATATTCCAAAAACAATAAAAGATAAAAATAGGCTTATAATCTTCATAAGAGATATAGCGCCAAAAAAAATTCAAAAACATTTATCTTATTCTAAATCTAGTCAAAATCCTTAATCCACTCATTTTAGCAACCATTGTTGGGATATGTCTTTCCCAAATATGCCCTACAAGGGCAGACTTATTATTTGTTCCATTTTTTTAGCTACTTTGTGGTGTCATTCCCTTGCATGTATCCTTGCTTGGGGGTACCGTCCATCTATCATTTTCATTGAACCTTCACACATGGATTTAAAATTGGTTAAACAACAAAATGATTTATGTTGATTTTATTTTCAAGTTTTTGTGTGTGTTTATTTATTTCCTCATGAATTATATTATTTCCTCATTTTGAGGGCTCATCCATTCAAAATCTCTCTCCATGTGATCCCTTGAGGGGGCATCCAGTGATTATCAATCGCCCTCTAGAGCATCAACTTGAATTCATTCTACAATCATTATTTTATTTTCTTCATCTTCTCTTTTAATGATTTTTAATTTATTTGAAAAGACTTTACTTCACCTTGTGTCTTGCAATGCCTTCTCAAACAAGGGAAAATGTAGACAATTCATTTTCACCCCTTCCATGTTTAAACTATAATATAAGTGGATTTTTGTAATAAAATGCAAATTTATCTAAAAATAAATAAAAGTTAACCCAATTCTCCCAAAATTTTGATATGTGCAATCTTTGATACATTAGTACATGACTAATTAAGGGAATGCACTGCATTAGATCATTTAATTTGATAAAAAGTACCTAAAATTAGTACCTTATTTACAAATGACCCTTCAATCAATTAGCCAATTTTTTTTATTATCACATCTTATACCATCAAATTCACATCACATTACACTAGTTAATTAAGATCAATTAATTAGCTAATCTTCTTCTTAAAATGAGGTTACATGGAATGCACATATTTCAAATATAGGAAAATCAATATTCCTTTTTATCCTCCTCATCCAAATAACTTGCCAATTTAATAATCAAATCACATGGCAAGGCCTACCTCTTCTTAAAAATCTTACATCTTACATCTTCTCACAAAAACCTATCTTCTTCTTACATGTCCTATATTCCTCATCATGAAGGACATAGGAGACATTTTGGACCCTTGATCCTTATCTCATGATGGATGGTTCACACCCATTTCAAAAATATATAAATTAGAAGTCCTACCTCTAATTTAGACAAGACTCTTAATCCTAATCCTATTATACTAAAATTTCTCTAGATTTAGTATTTGTAAGGTTATTATGTCAAAATAACCTTAGGAACTTCAATATTCTTATATCTTCTTGCAATCCAATTTTCTTCTATCAATTTCCAAGTCACAACACTAAAGGTGAATAATAAGAGATGTCACTCAATCAAGGATATCAACATTGTCAAAGACCTTTTGTTCAACATTTTGAATGCCATCTTATTTCAATCAATTCGTAAGAAGTTAAATCATAAGGTATTTTTTATTATTTTTCTTGTTTATTTCCTTCTTTTAATTTGTATTTACTCACCCCTAGTAGAGGGATACTAGATGTTTTGATGCTCTAATCTTATTTGATTGGTGATCATAAGTAGTTGGATCTTCCTCTAGTATGTCAAATCCCTATCTACACAAAGCACTGTGGTTGGGTTACAAGCATAATTAGTTACTACACAGGAAGATACCACAAAAGCTATAAGGTTTTATTATAGCTAGGGATGAAGAGATTATGGGTCTTAGGGGATAGGTGATACAACTAGAAGGGGTTCAAGCTTGCTTAGCCACACGAGATGTGGAGTATGTGGCAGTGTTTGATAAGAGGTACTTCACTCAGATGGAGGTTCAGAGGGTTACTCAAGAGAAGATAAGGTGTGTAGCATCAAGGTAAATATAGGAGTAGGTTTAGAAATAGCCTTGGTCGATGTGATTGTAGCCAAGGATGATACTTTTCACATGAAGGATGATGTCTTATGTTCTAAGGATGAGATAGCCTGTAGACACCGAAATCGTGTCTACTCCCTTGGTCATCCTCCTCGTCCTCTCCCCCCTTGGTCCCCTTCATCCCATTTCACTTAACCACTCCTAACCCCTAAACACTTATTAATTTAAAATAATTAGCTATTTTAAATTAATAAAATTCTTCTCTCTCTCACCCTTGCTACCTCACCACCCTAGGATCCCCTTCCTTGGATTCTCCTCACTCCTCCCATGCCTTAGTGACCTAAACCCCATTTATGACCCCCATTTCATTCTCCCACACTTCATTTAACCCCTCTCGACCATTTTCCCATGAACCTTGACCATGGTGGCTTGAAAGAATGGGCAGAGGGCTAAAATTAGCCTCTATCCCCATTCTACAACCGCCGACGTCGATCAGTTTGCAGCTGACATCGGCAGTTTTGCCAGCGTCGATAGCCTTCAAGACTATGTTCTGTATCCAAAATGTGGATCCGCTCTCTTGCATCCAGTTTTCCAATCTTTCAATCCGATCTTTCACTCCTAAATCTTCAATTCACCAACCTTCAGATCTCTGTCTCTCTCTCTCTCTCTCTCTCTCTCTCTCTCTCTCTCTCTCTCTCTCTCTCTCTCTCTCTCTCTCTCTCTCTCTCTCTCTCTCAGGCACACAACAAGCTACAACAACAACAGGTACTCTGCATCAGCCACTCCACCAGCAACAGGGCCTTCACACCAGTAGAATCAACAATAGGTACAAGCATCAGCAACACTTCTTCTTCAGTAGGTATGAGCTAAGAATGTTTCATTTATTTCATTTCTATAGTCTAGAAATGTATTAGCTGTTAGCCCCCATTCAGCACTTCCTATCAACAGCCCAGACTCGAATCCTTATCTCCCTGTCTCCCTGTTGCCTCTGTCTTCTATTTGGTCCCTCTTTCAGACCATTCTTTTTGCCTACAAAAACCCTGTACAGAGCATTTAACCAGACTCTCAGACCCAGACCCCCAGACCATTCAACCAGACCCATAGCCTTTCTCAGACCCATCCACAGAGCATAAACCCATCTAGACCAGAGCAGACCTCATCCAAAGACCATCGCCTCGACCGACACTGGCCGTAGAGACCACTGACCCCACTGATGTTGATAGACTAACCGACGTCGGTAGACTTGACCAAATGATGTCAGCAGACTAACCGACGTCAATGACTATGACCAGGCCGACATCAGCATTTAGGTAAGCATTTGCTTCCATTTTTGTTTTAGTTTTCAATCATTTCAGTCTTTTATCATTCTGTCTTTTATCAGACATTATTTTTATCAATCAGTGGGTTGACATCCTTCAAGATTTTGCTTTTGGGATCAAGCTTTTTCTTGGCAACCCACCACCTCCTCATCTAACACCTTCTTTGTTTTAGTCTCTCTTTTGCTACAGGTGTCATCCTCCATAACCAAAGAGGAGTTCTCATGACGTCTGGATTATGGTGCGCAGACTTCATCTAGGTACATACAAGCCTTAGACCATTCTTCATAGTTTCTTATTCTCTCTTTGAATGTAGAAAGCGAAATCTTGTTTAGAAACATTCTGGCACGCCCGATGGGACCCTAGGGTCTTCCTTGGGTTCTTTTCTTTCTTTTCATATAAGGTGCATTAGGTTTCTCCTTTTCATCTCTTCCTTCTATCTCTTCCAAAAGACACCATAAGCAGGGTTAAAAAGAACTCTTCTTTCTTTTCTTGCATCATAAACTAGTCAAAAGTCATACTCTTTAACCCTTTCTTCATTTGTCTTCATACGAACTAACATTTCGACTTGGGCTTAAAACACATTGCATTTCATTTCTGTTTGCTTGCATTTCTTAGTCCACATCTAGTAATTAACAACCGCATCATGAATTAATCATAGGCCACTTTATGTTACACAACTAAATCACTCACACAAATCAAACATCAAAACTTACCTGAGACAAGGCCCGACTGGGATTTCTTCACCTAGCGGATACCTTACCCGTCCTGGCAATCCCACTTGGATTTCATCACCAAGGGGAAAGCCCACTCTGTTCTCTGGTAGAGGATAATCTCTAGGGAAAGTATATTTTGGCTAAGCGAGACCAGCTTATCACTGGACTCGTGAAGTGAGGGGAGCTTGCTCCTTAGCACCATGCCATGTACGGAACCTAACACAGACTCTTAAGCACCTAAACAAACTTAAAACCATCCATAGACTACCTCTTCTAGGACCCTTCTAACAACCAACCTCCCAAACATCACTTTAAGGCATAAGCCACAGGATTCTAAAAGTTGATTCTTAGGATTTAACGCTTAGGGTCTACCTGTCTCCATCTCTGTTTTTCTGTTCCTATCTGGTTTTTTGAGCTAGTGAGGACATTTTCTTTGTTTTTTCCAAGAATCTTCAAATTTTATAAGTTTTTGAAAACCATAGTCACCAGCATCGGTTTTACCACTGATGTCGGTAACCTTTCCTCGCCTGCATCGATTATCTAACCGATGTTAGCCATCTATTCTCATCGACATCAGTTTTTCAACCGACGTCAGTCACTGTCACAGTCTTTTTTAAAACAGCAGCCTAAAACCCAACCCCTTTTCTACCAAAATCACATTCTGAGTTTTTGAAATTGAAAAAACATAGTTTCTGGAACCTGACCTCTTCTTGCCTTGAATGGTTTTGATACGCAGTCAAACCAAGGCTCTTCTTGACCATGCGAGACATCAACCGCTTTCACCTTCCCTGTCCATAACCAGTCCTATAATGGAGTTCCACTCAGAGATCAAAAGAACTCTTACTCGACCAACCCCAACTCAGACCCCCATTGTCCCTAAAGGGGACCAAGATTTTGAGAGATTCTTGGACCTCAATGTCAAAGCCCTCCAAAACTATCTCGCAAGAAACCAAATGCGAGACCTTTCGGGTGAAGTGGCGATGACGTCAACACCATCCGCTAGCCAGCCTTTTGCCTCAACCATTAACCTGACCATGTCCAATACGCAAAGTTTGGCCTCCCCATCTATTTTTAGACCAACCTCCATCGGGGTTTCATTACCCCTTCAACCACACATAATTCAACCAAGTTCTACATCATACTAGAACTTGATTGTCTCGACTCCACACACTCTTGCACCCATAAATGCAGGAGTGTCTACCTCCCCTTTTGCCAATGCCATCATGCAACCACCTTTGGCGGTATCTAGTCAACTTATGCCCTTTACCTTCACAATGCAACCACCCTTGGCCTCCACTTCTGTCCCAATGACTAGTTATCAATACGTTGTGCCCCTACAAGTGCAACCGACTACATCGTATGCCCCCTCTAACACCTTTCAAGTGCCCTACAACCTAGGGGCACCCCATCTACCAATCCATTAGCTAATCTCATCAAAATGCTAATGGATAAAATGTCTAGTCTCGAGACCTCTATTTCTGGTTTATGCAAGCCCTCTCATATGAGCAAATTTGCAATGAATCCATTCATCCCTCTGTCCCGATCCAACCATACCCCAACTAGTGGGAGATTCCTAAATTTACTCATTTCTAGAGTAAGGAAGACCTGCAACAACACCTACAAGCATTCAGACATGCTTGTTATCTCATAGCCCACGACGATGCATTGTTGTTACGCACATTCCCCATGTCGCTTTCCGGCCCCGCCCTTGATTGGTATAGCTCTCTTACCAGACATTCTATCTTTTCATTCATTCAACTCACCCAATTATTTCTTGACCATTATTCTATCAATGTCACCAAACAAGTCTCAATCACAGACCTCTACTCCATCAGGCAATTTGACGACGAATCAATAGTCGATTTTGTCGCTCATTGGAGAGGCTTGATTAACCAGCTCTCCTTCTCCTTGCCCCAACTTGAGCTCATCGAGCTCTTTTCTTGAGTATGTGCCAGGGACATCTCTTCTACCTTGTGGGTTTAAACATTCTACACTTTCGACGAAGCTTTCACCATGGCCCAAAAGCTCGAACTCTGTGCCATTAAAGAGGATAAGGTCAAATTGTGTAATACTAATGCAAGAACCAATGACCCTTCTTCCAGACCTTCTTCTTCTTCTGCCAACTCCAACCTAAAGGAATGGCCAACACTGTGGTCATTAGATCACCATCTTCAACAACAACTAATCAATCTCAACCTTCAACATCTCAAAGCATCACCAAACAATTCTAACAATAGTACATCCAGCGTTTATACACTCCACTTGGAGAATCATATGCTTCCATTTTGGAAAAACTTGTCAAATAGGGGGTCCTCAATCTCCCTCCAATCTGACCACCTCAATTTGACCCTTCAAAAGCCCTCCCTACATGGTATAGGGAGGCCGACTTCTGTCACTTTCATCGCGTCCACGACCATGACATCGACAATTGTCGAACCTTTAAAAACATCATCCAAGACATGATAGATAGGGGTGATATTGTTTTGGACAACCAGAACGCCCCACCCAACCAACACATCGATATCTTCAAACAACCCTTTCCTAATCACCTGCCTATTCAAAACAATGTCCAAACCATGGCTGATAGCTCCCACGAGCATGATATACACACAGTCAACAGGGTCTTGCCTCTTGTCCCTGACCAACCTCCTTCACAGGTGGAAGAGTCTTCTTCCCCTATTCCTCCTCCACAAGATGAAGAACTTTCTTCTCCTATTAGTCCTCCATCCACCTCTCTTATACTAGAGGATGCCTTGACCATACCTATGCCATTAGCCCCACCTTTGTCTTTCCTCCTACCAATGGAGGACCCTACCTTGCCTACTCCTCAAACACAAGTCGAAGGCACAATCATCCCTGCCCTCTACCCTCTTGAGGAGTCGCACTCTCCTATTTATTCTCCACCAAGAGAAGAACCAGTCTCTTCCCCCATTTCAACCAAGGAAGACCCAGTCACGGTTTCCTCTTGCCTTTTGCCTGAGATTGCTACATCTCACTCACCTCCGTCTGCATCTAAACCCAAACCTATATCTAACCTCACCTCACACAATGGTGGCCCTCAACCCAAACCAAAGAAGGCCACTAAACCACACTAGAGGACTCCTCCCCCACCTTCATCATTACCTTCAATTTTGGGCCCACATCCGTCCACTTTAATAGGAGTGCTTCCTACTCCCATACTTCATAGAGGCAAGTTGCCTCCATTACTTTCTCAACCCATCAGACATATATTTCCCTCAAAACATCCAATGCATATCACCGCCAAGGTGCCATCTACACATGTGGCTACACCACCCACAAAAATGATGGTACGACCAATGCCTCTCATGCCTCTCAAACCAAAGTCATCAACCCCCATTGCAACAAGACACACAGACCCATTGGCAAGTTCTTATGCCTTGCTATTACAAAAATTGTCGTAGTCTTCTCACATCAATCTCCCACCTCTTAAACCATATCAATCTCTCAGACCAAAACTGCCCTAGTTCGATGACACTCAGATTTGTGCATATCATCGCACACCTGGGCATGACACCAAGCATTGTTGTGCCCTCAAGGTTGTCATTCGCCAATGTTTGGAGAAAGACACCCTTCTTCTTGACCACATTGTCAACAAACCTTCAACCTCCTCACCGTCCCACTCATCAACTCTCAAATCAAGACCATCTTGGTTCGACAACTCTAAATTTTGCCACTATCATCACACTTCAGGACATGACACTGAGAGTTGTTACACTCTTAAAGCTGTCATTCATCAACACTGGAAAAAGGATGCCCTTCTCAGCAAGGATCCTCTTGATCTCCCCTTCAACAAATCATCATCACTGACCCATGCTTCTCAAATCTCATCACCTAAATCAAGATCTCCACGCCAGACTATGGTCCCTTTGCCGCCTTTGACCCCCTTATTCGACATCAACACAGTCAATCTGACCACTAAGCCTCAATCAACCTCAACCAATCTATCAAACATTCTCCCTAGTTGCTGGGGGAATTCAATGTTCATACAGGTCCCGACCAACCTTTCAACCCAGTCTCGACCAAATATCAATCAATCTTTTAATCCTAAACCTTGACCAAGCCTCAATCAAACATCAACCAGTCCCGACCAAACATCAACCCTAACCTTGACCAATCATTCAACTGACCTTGTCCAAACCTCGACCAAGTCTCGACCCAACATCAACCAGTCTTGACCAATCCTCGACCATACATCAATCACACAAGTCTCAACCAAACCTCGACCAACCATCAACCAAACCTTGACCCAGCATTGACCAAACATCTTTCTTAATCATGACCATCAACCATTGATCATATCAAACAACCAAACCTCGACCAAATCTCAACCCAACCATTCAACCAACCTTTTAATCATGACCTCGACCATGCATCAACCAATCTCGACCAATCATCGACCAAATACCAATCTTGACCAAACCTTGACCAAACATTCAACCCAAACATTCAACCAACCTTTTTATCAAAACATTCAACCAGTCTCGACCAATCAGTGACCATATCAACCAGCTTCATATCCAACATCAATCAACATGTGACCAATCTCAAAGAGGTAAATGGGGCAAGTCTACTCCTAATTGACTCAGACCTTATCATAATGCACAAGCATGGCCCAGGGACTTATTACAACCTGAACCCCTTTTATGCCTTGCATCCACGACCATTCTACTATTAGTCGAGTACTCGATCACTTGACGTTTTACTTGAGCTCGTCCCTTGAGTAACCCCCTGTCATTGTCATCCCTATTCCTTTCGACCCTTTTTCCCAACACTTGTCAACCCTTTTGTCAAGCAGTAATGCTTTGTCCTAATAAAAGGTGACCCTTAAACCTATAGAGGCTCGTCCATGGCTAAAAACTTCAGTCAACAAAACATATATCAAAAATCAAGATGTCAAAACATACAAGGTCATAAAATGCTAAATGTAGACTGCTCCCTCGAAGGACAACTACATGATTGTTGTATTACTAGACTACTCCCTTGAAGGACAGCTAGGCCAAGACATATAAATCAAAATATAGACCACTCCCTCGAAGGATGGCTATGACTAAATCTTGCTACAAACAACACTTTCTTAGAAGCTTCTCGCATCGATTAGCTTCACAAATGATTAAAGTCATGGACATGCCTATAGTCATTCTTGGGTCACCTATAAAAGGGGCAAGGTTCTTCCTGCCTCAAAAGGGTTAGCCCATCCTCTCATATCACATATCCAACCTATCACCCCAACATACTCAAGGGACTTTGAGCTCATTTAATTTTAAAGTGATTTGATTACCACTCTAACACAACCCATGGTCAATGACGTAATGCATGAACGGGGCTTTTTGTTCTAATAACCCCTATCTATGCTCTCATTTTGGTCCTTGTCAATGAAAGAGCAATTCGCCTTTCACTTATCTTTCACACTTTGGTCACATTCAACCAAATCATTTGTCCAACCAACCCAAAACATTTTCAGACCAACAACATGACAACATGACATCACACATCATCATAGTCCATTTTCACATAGTTTCTATGGACACCAATACACATGGAAACTATCAACCAGACACAATTTATGTTAAGCATAAACCAATACTTGCTGAAGCATAAATAGACCTCAATTCATTTTTAGCATACATCCATCACGAATATGGAAAATTGCTAGGGATGAAAGACCCCTTTACTAATGTTACAGAATACACCATTTGGAAAAGGCTGTAACATCTTCTCCTCATCATTTCTACACATGACCAAGACCAATTATCAACCATTTTAACTCTTCATTTGAACTACATTGGTCTGAGGCCCTAAGACCAGGGCTATGTAGGCAGCACTTAGATGACACGACATCCTCTGGGGTTAGCTCGACCACCCGCATTTATTCGTCTCTTTGATGGACAAACCTTCTTTCCTCCTTTGACCATAACTTGACCTCGACCAAAATAATCGACCACTTTGACCCTCTTCCTCCCTTTTAGGGAGAACTACATTGGCCTGAGGCCCTAACGACAAGGGCTATGTAGGTAGCACTCAGATCACACGACATTTTTTGAGGTTAGCTTAGCCACATTCTTTCTTTTGACCATTCATCTGACCATCTATCTATCTCAACCCGCCTCGACCAATGACCATGGAGATCGTGACTATCTCCTTCGACTACGACCACTTCCAAGACAAATGTTGCCTTGGTTGTTTTTGCATGTATGCTACCTCACGACTAGTTAGCAAAATTGTGTGCAGCCCATTTTTGACCCTCACAAGTATAGGATCGCAAGCCAGTTGATCCCCACTACTTGTGACATTTTCATGTTTCTAGGAGCACTTACTGAGCTTGAGATACCTGGAACACGATGACCATTGGAGCTTCAGCTTAGATTGAATAACCCGATTAGCTATGACCAAATGATTGGGGCCCAGTTATTTCAATTTTGGCACTCCTCGACCTTGACCTGTGATAATTTAACCTGACCATCTCATGAAGTGGTATACATGCAATCATGACTTTTACAGTGTTCTCACTCCAACTTCACCATTTTCATCCATCTCTCTATCAAATTAGCACCCAATTCTAGGTTCCCTTCCCTCAAATCTTGCTTTGAGGGGGAATACTTGATTCCACATCGAGGCAACCAACCCCTCGTATTTTTGTCTTGCAATTCACTTGAACAACTAATAGGACAAAATCAACCTTATCCCATACCTGGGGCAATCAACTCCTATTTTTGTCTTGCAGTTCATCCAGAACAACCAACAAGACAAAAAGGGGCAAATGTAGACACCAAAATCATGTCTACTCCCTTGGTCATCCTCCTCATCCTCTCCCCCCTTGGTCCCCTTCATCCCATTTCACTTAACCACTCCTAACCCCTATACACTTATTAATTTAAAATAATTATCTATTTTAAATTAATAAAATTCTTCTCTCTCTCACCCTTGCTACCTCACCACCCTAAGATCCCCTTCCTTGGATTCTCTTCACTCCTCCCATGCCTTAGTGACCTAAACCCCATTTATGACACCCATTTCATTCTCCCATGCCTCATTTAACCCCTCTCAACTGTTTTCCCATGAACCTTGACCATGGCGGCTTGTAAGAACGGGAAGAGGGCTAAAATTAGCCTCTGTCCCCATTTTGCAACCGTTATCGTTGGTCAGTCTGTGGCCAACATCAGTGGTTTTGCCGGTGTCGACAACCTTCAAGACTACATTCTGTATCCAAAATGTGGATCTGCTCTCTCGCATCTAGTTTTCTAATCTTTTAATCCAATCTTTCACTCCTGAATCTTCAATCTGCCAACCTTCAGATCTCTCTCTCTCTCTCTCTCTCTCTCTCTCTCTCTCTCTCTCTCTCTCTCTCTCTCTCTCTCAGGCACACAACAAGCTACAACAACAATAGGTACTCTACATCAGCCACTCCACCAGTAACAGGGCCTTCACACCAGCAGCATCAACAACAGGTACAAGCATTAGCAACACTTCTTCTTCAGTAGGTATGAGCTAAGAATGTTTCATTTATTTCATTTCTATAGTCTAGAAATGTATTAGCTATTAGCCCCCATTCAGCACTTCCTATCACCAACCTAAACCTGAATCCTTATCTCCCTATCTCCCTGTTGCCTTTGTCTTCTATTTGGTCCCTCTTTCAGACCATTCTTTCTGCCTGCAAAAACCCTGTATAGAGCATTCAACCAAACTCTCAGACCCAAACCCCCAGACCATTCAACTAGACCCATAGCCTTTCTCAAACCCATCCATAGAGCATAAACCCATCCAGACCAGACTAGACCTCATCCAAAGACCATTGCCCCAACTGATGCCAGCCACAGAGACCACTGCTCCCACTGATGTCAGTAGACTAACCAACATTGGTAGACTTGACCAACTGACGTCGATAGACTAATCGACATCGGTGACTGTGACCAGGCTGATAGCAGCATTCAAGTAAGCATTTGCTTCCATTTCTATTTCAATTTTCAATCATTTTAGTCTTTTATCATTCTATCTTTTATCAGACATTATTTTTATCAATCAGTGGGTTGACATCCCTCAAGCTTTTGCTTCTGGGATCAAGCTTTTGCTTGGCAACCCACCACCTCCTCATCTAACACCTTCTTTGTTTTAGTCTCTCTTTTGCTACAGGTGTCATCCTTCACAACCAAAGAGGAGTTCTCACGACATCTGGATTACAGTGCGCAAACTTCATCCAGGTACATACAAGCCTTAGACCATTCTTCTTAGTTTCTTATTCTCTCTTTGAATGTAGAAAGTGAAATCTTGTTTAGAAACATAACCTACTAAAGGTGATCCTATGAGGCAATAGTTCCTATGGATTAGAGAGTGGCTTCCTATATGGAGTATATGAGGTCATAAAAAGTGAGCCAGACCTCTAGGTATAGTGAAATAGAGTCAAATCAGTTGGTGACATGTCCAACTACATAATAGGTTATCATGGGGCCTCCAACACCATGTCCACCAATAACTACTACATCTAGGATAGGCTAGGGTCTTCATTAGAGTCCTCCCAAGGATAAGCATGATGAGAGCTAATTATACTAGCTCTGCATTTTTGTGTACTTATGAGATGTAAAGATACTCTTGTGATGTATAGAAATATGTTTTGATATATATATGACACTAATTTTTGACGTACTTCTACTTATTCATGGACTGTTAATATTCTTTCATTATCTCATGATGTTTTTATTTATATTGTTCTTGTTTATTATATACTCCGATATGTTAGTTTCACGAGATGCGCATCCTTAGTTAACATATGGATGTTGATATTTTTAGTTTTATCTATGTATGACTAGAAGTTACACTATAATTTAGGAGATGCACATCCCAAACTAATCATAGAAATAGTCAATTAGACTCATAGTGTATGTCAATAGATTCACATCTTACAGAGTCTCATGTCAGGTATTGTGCATTCAGAAAAGATCTTCAAAGCTTTATCAAATTTTATATTTAGAGCACTTGGTGTTTATTATAGCAAATTTTAAATTATGCATCATAAGTATGATTAACTTATAATAACATTTAATTTTTATTTACATTTTGGTTGGTTTAAATGAGAATATTTATAACTAAGGATAATGATTTAGAAAATTACCAAAATTGAAGTTACAACTATTTACATTTAAACAACAAAGAAACAAAAACAAAGAGAAAGAACAATAGAAAAAATGTAACCAAACTGAAAATCATGATACAAACAATCAAGACTTAAGTAAGAACAAGAATGTATAAAATCAAAGAAATAAAAATTTGTTTTAAACAACATGAAATCAAGATATGAATAATCAATATCCACGTATGTTAACAAAAATTTACTTATAAAACAAATAAATAATAATAATAAGTCAAATACAACTCTAAACAAATCAAGCCTAAATGAAAACTAGACTAAAAATGTCTATAGAATGCATTTGAACATAAAAGAACAAACCAATATAAATAACAAGACAAAATTAATATAGAAGATAGAAAGAGAGGTTAAAAAAAACACTAAGAAGTGAAGAACAAACTACTAATAAAAATGAATAAATAATAAAACAACAATAGAGAAAATAACAATCCAAAAAAACAACAATGAAAAACACAACAAAACACCAATAAACAAAATAAGGACACAACACAATGCAATTACAAACTAACAAATGAACCACAAAACAACAATAAAAATAAATGAAAAGATAACAAATCTCAACAAAACAATAATAAAAATGAAATAAACACACACAAAAAAGGGTTAATCACAATGTTAGTACAAACAAGGAAAAGTGAATTGTTCATGTAAATGTAAATAGAGGCATTACTCTCTATAATAGGGTGATCCCTATACTAAGAAATAATGACACTTGTGCAATGAAACAAGAAAAGGAGATAAAGCTTCCCCAAAGTAATAGGTAAATAACAACACACAAAAAAAATGGGGGAAATAGAATACAAGGAGGGGGTGGTCGAGCTAACTCCAGATGCATGAGGTAAGTGGATGCTACCTACATAATAAAATGGATGTAGGATCCAACATGAAATTCAAGCCAAATGTAGTTTTCCCAAGAAATGGGATAGAATAAAAGGTGATGATAAGAAAAAATGATTGTATTGTAGAGGAATAAGGAAATGGGCTTGTAAAATGGCAACTGTGTTCAAATGATTGCTCATAAAATGGTAAAAACATGGGATCAAAATAAACAAAATGTATAAGACTGTGTTTTTTTGTGTTGTATATCATTTTCTAAATTTTTTGTGTTTTTGGGATAAGCAATAGAAATGAAAATTTCCAAGGAAATACCTAACTGAGGATATGCACTTCCACAGGCAAGAGTTCAGACAACAGTTAAACTAGTTGTAATAGGGATCATGAGTATAAACAATGAGACAAGGAACTAGATAATCAAAGAGATGCATGTCTAAGAGGAAGAGTTCCAATAAGAGCTAAAGCCAACTACAACGACTTGTGTGAATATAAATAATGGTATATAAAACCAATTAGCTAAGGAATTGCACATCCATAGGTAAGTAAACATCTAAACTAAGTCTGACTGCACATGTGATCCTGTCAAGGCAACAATGCCTACCAAATAATAGAAAAATAATAATATAATAATATACAATATCAGATAAATTTAAAGAACTATTTACTAGGAAAAAACCATATGATGATACATCCTTGTTTACTTATTTGTAAGAAGAAGCTACAAAATACTGCTCATGTTGAACTGCTTTGTAGAATAGGCATTGAATGTGTCTAGAATGCCTATGAGTCATAATCAAGATAATAATTGATTATGGAATAGAATTGTCCAATTTACAATGGTCGAGGTATGAAAAGAATATTATTTTAAGTAGAATGGTCTAGGGTTATAATGGTCCAGAGTGGTATAAAAATTATTCCAATGGAATATAAATTATCCAAAGTGCCAATAGTCACATTTACAATAGCCTAGAGTCAAAAAAGAATTGTGTTCAAGATAGAATGGTCTAGGGTAGGTCAAGATAGAATTAAAAAAAGGTGCAAGATAGGATGGTCCAGAATACAATAGTGGGATAAAATGACTTTGGCACAAGTTTCCCCCAAGTAAGGGCTTTTGTAGATAATGGG
The DNA here is from genome assembly GCA_037957365.1 of Torreya grandis. Taxonomy (NCBI): domain Eukaryota; kingdom Viridiplantae; phylum Streptophyta; class Pinopsida; order Cupressales; family Taxaceae; genus Torreya; species Torreya grandis. The sequence goes on from JARHVA010000389.1 coordinate 3,668,522, forward strand.
TCAAAAGACCATCAATCATAGAACTGCTTGAGATGTAAAATATGCATGGGTTCTAGGAGTTATTTTTCATCTAGAGTAGATAATCGGTATGCCCCCAATCCATAATTTATTATGATTACATATGGGCCTGGCCAATTATGTTGAAACTTGCCCTTCTTCTTGCATTCAACATTATTGTTCTTTTGATTATCGTTCAAGACCAAATCACCAATTTCAAAATCCCTAGGGATAATGATGCTTGTTATATATTCTACGCAATCTATTATGATATTCTTTTAAATTATCTAGGGTAGCCAAATGACTTCCATCAAGGAGATATAGATCTTGAAACTTGGGCACTCTATAATCTTCATCATCTTTGATATTCTCCAAAATACCCACAGTAAAGTCAACTCGATCTCAATCAAGATAATAGCCTCCATGTCATAAATAAGGGAGTATGGATTGGCTCCTGTGGGGGTTTGATGACTATTGTAATAAGCCCAAAGGGTAAGAAAAGTTTACAAGTGCCAATTATGACCAGTGTCATTAACAATCTTCTTTAGGATTGCAATAATGGTTTTGTTTGATGCCTCAGCTTGACCATTACCTTATGGGTTATAGGGCATGGATTTCATGTGCTTGATTTTGAATTGATTATAAATAGTCTTAACATCTTAATTTACAAATTATCTTCCATTATCGGATATAATATAGGCTAGGATACCATATCAACAAATGATATGGTAATGAATAAATTTGGTAATTTACTTCCCAATGATGAAGTGAGAGGAATGGCCTCAATCCACTTACTGAAATACTTGATATTAGTGAGAATATGTTAATGGCCATCAGAAGAGGTTGGGTTGATTTTCCTAATGAGATCAAGGCCCCATGTAGAGAATGACGATGGTGTAGTAATCAGCTAAAGTGGCAAGGAAGGTGCATGTATTAGATTACCATGTTGTTGGCAAAAAACACACTTTCTGACATGATTATAGGCATATGTTTCCATCTTGGGCCAATAGTACACTATTTTGAGGAGTTTCTTGGCTAAGACTACAACATTGGTGTGGGCCACACACATTCCTTCATGAACGTCCATAAGTGCTAACTTGGATTCTCTTGAAGATAAATAATAAAGATGCATTCCATCATAACCTTTATGATAAATCATGTTTTCAATGAGGGTGTAATGGGCTCTGTTATGAAGGAATATTTTTTGTCAGTTATTGGAAAGGTCAGGTGGAAATACTTGGTCATGGAAATAGTTTAAAATGTCTTTAAACCAAGGCAATGTAGGTGAGGGATTAGGACCAACAATGGTGTATACCCTCTCTAAATTTGGTAGTACATGAATAGGCTATAAAACATTTTCAATAAAAAAATGATACTCTTTAGCATTGCTAGAAATTTCTATCACAGACCCAATTGCTTCCATTATGTTGATTGATCTAGTATTGGCCCATGGTACTTGCTCAAAGTGTATGGATTTGAAGTGAGTCTTGAGATTATCTACATTGTGATTTTAAGTTACAATCTTGTCATCTCGAGTCTGATACTAATATGTGGTTTGATTTATAATCAATTGGGAATCCCCATAGACCATCAATTATTGTATATCCCACTACCCTACAAGATGAAGTCTTACAATAAGTGATTCATTTACCAACATATTTTGGTACAATGAAAATTAATATGTAATTCTTTGGAGATCATATCTCCTTATGGTGTAATTAAGAAAATATCAGCCCTAGATCCATGGGATGTAAAGAAGCCATCAAAGTATAATCTCCACTTTTTAGGTTCTTACTACAGTTTTTTTATTATTTTAATAGAATAATCCAAAAAATCAAATTTGATTGGTTGAGTATCTATAATAGGATCTTTTGAAAGTTGATCTACAATAACCTGCCCCTTGATAGATTTCTGATTCTAGTACTCAACATCAAATTCTCTTAAGAGCATGACCCATTTGGCCATGTGACCTATGAGAGTCTCTTTGGACAATAAATGTTTGAGGGGGTCCACTTTGGTAATGGAAATAGTTTTATTATTCGGCATATAGTGTCATAAATTTTATAAGGTGAACACCATTGCTAAACATGCCTTCTCTATAGGCATACAATTATGTTCATAATCCACAAGTGTGAATATCAAATAATAGATTGTATGTTCTTTTCCATGTTCATCATGTTGGGCCAAGAGTGTCCCTAGTGTATGTTTCATGGTTGAAATATAAAGGATCAATGGCTTTCCAGATGTTGGGGGTCTCAAGATAGGTGGGTGGCCAAGTATGTCATAATATTTTCAAATTATAAATAACACTCATTATCCCATTGAAATGTGACCCATTTATTCAATAGGAGAGTAAATGGGTGGCATTTTTTTTCTAGTTGTGAAATGAACCTATGAATAGATTAGATCTTTCCTTGCAGGATATGGAGCTATTTGAGATTATAAGGTGGAGGCATTTCCATAATGGACACAATGAATCCTAATAATTTGGTTGAAGTGATGCCAAAGACACACTTATTAGGATTCAGATGAACTTTGTACTCGCAAAGTCTCTCAAAGGTCCTTCATAGAAGATCAAGATGTCCAACGCGTGTTTTTCATTTTGCTAGGATTTCATCAACATAACCCTCAATAATATTGTGCATCATGTCATGGAAGATGAAAATCATATCATGATGATAGGTAGACCCAACATTCTTCAATCTAAATGGCATGACTTGATAACATAATGTTCCCCATGATGTGGTGAATGTAATTTTGTGCATGTCTTCTAGAGCTATCTTGATCTAATTATATCCTAAGAATCCATCCATGAGGGAAAACATCTCATACCCATTAGTAGAATCAATAATCATGTCAATATTGGGTAGAGGAAAATCATCTTTTGGACACACCTTATTGATATCTCTAAAATTAGTATAAATGCATATACCCTGTGGCTTTTTTATTATTGTAACTACGTTTGATATCCATTCAAAATAGTCCAGTGGTTTGATAAAGCCAACTCCTAATAGTTTATCTAATTATGCTTTTACCTAAATCATGATGCGTGGATGCATCTTTCTCAAATTCAATTTGACTGGCTTGACATATGGATGGAAATAAGTTTTTGCACAACCAAGTTAGGGTTTTAGCCTTGCATGCCAAAATAATCCCATGAAATTATATCAATGAAGTCTCTTAGAATGGGGACAATGTGGTCATATTATTTGTTAGTGAGGGAGGATCCAAGATAAATAATTTTGGGATCATCATAAGTCCCTAGGTTCACTTATGCGATGTTTTCTACAAGGAGTGTAGAACCATCTTCTATAATAGTGGGTAGTTTCTAATCCTAATCCTCCTCTTCTACTTCAAATTCTAGTTTTTGTTTCCAAAGTTCATGATAATGAGATGAGTTTGAATATCCCAGTTCAGGTAGTGGCCAACTAGAAAATATTTCTTGAAAGTCAAGAGTAAGACACTCAAAGAATTCTTATTGTTCTGATGTAATGTTGACACTAGATATTGAGTTAGGACTTGATGGACCTTTTGTTTCCTTCAAAAATGAGAAAACTTCCCCATCCAAGAGTGCTTGGAATAGAGTTTCACTCAAGGTCTTATCTTTTTATTTACTATTACCCTAATTAATGAGCACCTCAAAGAGGTTTTTTCCTAAATATCTCAATGTTTTATCTTTTTCATGACCAAAAAAGTTTGTTTGGTCTCTAATGTAGGTAGAAGAGTCCAAGGAGAAGTCAAAACCTTGCTTATGATAACCAATTGTCAATCCATATCTGAGGCCCATGTACTCAACAATTGATTCATAAATTTGAAATTTATTGAGGCATATAATGGAATCCTATTGGTCTGAATCAATGATGTTAGAATGGAGAACGCAAAGGGGATAATGGGATGTGATGATCATAATGGATTTGGAGTCAAATAGGTATGTGTTAGAAATATCATAATAAAAGTTATAATGGTATGTTACATCACTGCTAGGAGTCTCATAACTAGTCAATTTAGATGAATCACTATCAAATACATGAGGTCACCCTTAGGTAGTATAAATTTGAGACCTTGACTCATGTTAGGATTATCAGTTGATAATAGTTATAGTATTATTTTCTCTCATGTAGTGAGGCTTTTACCTATATAATCAAATTTTTCCATAATCTGATTAGGTATAAGATACTTAGGATTCAAAAAAATAGCATTTCCATCAAAATATAATTAGTTTCTTTCAATAACATCTTCTTGATCCTGATTTGGTCAAGTTATAGGTATGAATACCATTGGTGGTTTTTGTGCATATTTATTCCTTTTCCAAATCATGTTAGGTTTGTAAGAGTTTTGTGAAGTCTTAGGTTTATCAAAATATTTAGGAGACTTGGGAAACTTAGCAATGTGAAAGGCATCTTTCAAATGATACATGGAAATGTTTGCATCTTCAATAGTAATTTATTGTGCAAGTTTTGTGGGAAATGGATCAGATGAAGTGGAATTAAGGTTACTTAGGCTGACATAATTAGATTTTTGTGGCTAAAAAACTATTTATTTTTTCTCCTTCACTATGAATTCATAACCAAGGCAATATTTATAATTGTAAAACTTAGCCTCTATGTGTTTATAATATTGATAGGGCTACCTATCAGTAGGAATGGTAACTTCAATCCCACCATGGGGTAACTTAAGGCACTTGTGTAAGGTGAATGGGATAACCCATAATTGATGGATCCAAGGATGACCAAGAAGTATGTTATAAGACAATTAAATATCCATAATATGGCACAAAGTATGATGGGACACAGACCCAACAATGATCAACAAATAGATAGTTCTAGAAGATTCCCTTTCATCATTATCATATGCCTTGATCATGATTATTTTTAATTAGATGTCCTTTACAATATAACTAAATCATTGTACTAACTTGATCGATACTATGTTTAGCCCTAAATCATTGTCTAAAATAAACCACTTGATTTTATGATTATTGATGATGACCTCAATATACAAGGGGTTATCATGGCTAGTACCAAGAGTAGACATATCTCTTTGATCAAATGTAACTTATCAAAAAGAAGATAAATTCCCTACAAGTTTTTAAAATTGTTCAAGGTTAATGTCCTGGGGAAAAGTGGACTATTGAAGGAAGTCATTCAAAATAGTTATGTGGACTTCTAACATATGTAAAATATCTAATATATAAATTTGTGTAGGGGTTTTACTTAGTTGGTCTAAGATACTATACAGATTTTCAATGGAAGCATGAGAGGGTTTAGCCTTAACTAGTGTAGTGTTCAATTTTGGATCTGAAGGAACAATGTTCACATTTGATTTAGTGTTGGAAGAGAGAAAAGGGCCCTAGAGAGTGACTCATGAGCATATAGTTTTGATTGTGCAATCTAAATTAGTAAGGAGCCATTATAATTAGAATCAGAAGGCAAAGGGCTTGAATGGTAACTTTTGAGTGTCTAGTTATGTTCACATAATTTTGAGATGGCAAGGAGTCATTATAATTAAAAGAAGGGGGTCCATAAATAGTAACTTGTGGAAACCAAGGTGCAATGGAATTACTTGAACCTAATGCGGTGCTACTTGAAGAAGAGGGTGTTGACCCTATAATGGGGTATTTGGTACTTTGAGAAGCATTATAAAATTCATGATATTTGATGGTGATAGTGGTAATGTGATTTATATAAATACATCCCATGGTACTATTGTAATTATATGGCATGTTTTTGTAACCAAATTTATTAGCATGGGTATTATGATCTTGATTATGATCATGTTGGTTATGATTCTAGCCTTGTGATTGTTGACACTAGTTTTTCCCTTGATTTTGATTATTTCTTGCTAGTTGTTGATCATGTTTAGGAAATGGGTCTTTGTAAATGCCCATATCCTAATTAGTATTTTTCATTCTATGTTTTACTTCAATTTATCTATTTTCAATCAAATCTTCAATGAGATGTCTCAATTAAACACATCGACAAATGTCATGGCCAACAATAAGATGGAAGTTACAAAACTTATTTTCCTGATACCAATCAGGTTTGGGTTTATCCTTAGGGAATGGTTTTGGTATAGGCCACATAATCAAATTAGCTACTATGAGCTTTTGAAACACAGCTTCCAGGTTCTCTCAGTTTGTTGAATACTCTATATTTATTGAATGCCTTTCTTGGAGGATGCCCTTGTAATGTTTTTGATGTATTGGGTGGAACTAGTTGCACATTTGGAGTTGGCAGAGCCTATACCATTTGCACATGTCTATATTTTATCACTTCATTTCCCACCATATTTTTGTTTTTGTTAAACCCTTTAGGATTTTATATAGCAATAGCTTGAACAAGTGATTGCATCTGATTAGACATTTGACCCTATGAATAAATCTTGATAAGATCTTTAGTAATAAGTTCCTTCTCAATCTAGACACCCTTGTCTATAATTTTCTCAAATGTGTTTGCAAAAGTGAGTTTTAGATTATGAGCCACCTCAAGGTGTAAGTTTTGTGAAAATATGTCTACCAAATATTTATCTAGAAAATTATGTTAAAAGCATCTATATAATGATCTCCATCATTGTAGATATGTTGTGAAGCTTTTGCCATCTCATTGTTTTGCTTTGCATAAGTTGACCACAATCAATTCATGCTCAATGTTGTAAGAGAAAGGGTTTTAAAAAATTAGATAAATCATTCCAATCTACTATTGATCCCTTAGGTAATTTGAGGAGCCAATCCAAAGCTTGTCCATTCAAACTAAGTGGAAACAAGTGAAGTAAATAAACATTACTATAATCTACCTCTTATCATAGTATGAAAAATTCTTAGATATGTTCTTGAGGGTCGCCCTTCCCTTTGTATTTATCAAATTCAGGTGCCTCAAAATGAGGTGGAAAGGTAACTTGGAGAATACTTCATTCAAATAGATATGGACATATCTCATAAAACTTATATTTATTTACTTGGTTTACCATCTCCAGTATCGACACAATTTCCTTCATCAAATTCTACTACTACATGTTTGGTGCATTTGTAGGTGGAATATAATTTTATTGGGTGGTATGTGGTACTGTTATGTTGTCTTGTTATGGATATAAACCCTATAATTAGTGATTTTGTTTTTATTTACTCCTTGATATGATTAGGTTGGTCATTGATTCTTAGATGGTTAATTGACATTTCTTATGATCTATAAAGGTAACTTGGAGAATACTTTAGTTGAATAGATATGGACATATCTCATAAAACTTATATTTATTTACTTGGTTTCCCATCTCCAGTATCGACACAATTTCCTTCATCAAATTCTACTACTACATGTTTGGTGCATTTGTAGGTGGAATATAATTTTATTGGGTGGTATGTGGTACTGTTATGTTGTCTTGTTATGGATATAAACCCTATAATTAGTGATTTTGTTTTTATTTAATCATTGATATGATTAGGTTGGTCATTGATTCTTAGATCGTTAATTGACATTTCCTATGATCTATAAAGGTAACTTGGAGAATACTTCAGTTGAATAGATATGGACATATCTCATAAAACTTATATTTATTTACTTGGTTTCCCATCTCCAGTATCGACACAATTTCCTTCATCAAATTCTACTACTACATGTTTGGTGCATTTGTAGGTGGAATATAATTTTATTGGGTGGTATGTGGTATTGTTATCTTGTCTTGTTATGGATATAAACCCTATAATTAGTGATTTTGTTTATATTTAATCCTTGATATGATTAGGTTGGTCATTGATTCTTAGATGGTTAATTGACATTTCCTATGATCTACGCTATGAACTATAAGTATACTACTAGTTTTGAGGAGTCTACAATTTACCAAAAGATGTGTTATTTGGTAGGAACTTGCCAAGGTATTTTGAACAATACCCCCAATATGTGTTGAGTTTTTTTATTTTCGTTAAATGAAGGTACAAGAGCCTCTTGGTGATTGAATAATGTATGCTATATATCCAGTGAAACATGCTATGAAGCATTCCTATATCTATTTTTTTCAACTGAAGTGTTAGGATCTATCATAGATGTAGGATCACCTAAGATATGATGCATTTGATCTATTGCATTATCTTTCTCTTTATAATATTTATTGTTGATTGAAGTTGTGGCCAAAATTTTTTTTAAGTCCATAAGAAGTTGTTTTATGTATCGTTGATTGATTTTCTTAATCTTGGTAGCAAGATCTTGATCATTGGTCATAGACTCTATGAGTGTTTCATTCCCCTTAATAGAAGAAGCAATATTGACCTTTGTATTAAAATCAATAAGTTTCTCTTGTTATTATTTTTATACCCTAACAAATGTGTGCAATTATTCTATAGGGAAATTTAGTGTCAACCTAGCACCTGAGTCTATCAACCTTAGTAGAGATTCATCTTTTTATTCCAAGGGTTGATGTTCATAATAATCTTCTTCAAACCTTATGGTTGTTGGGATATCTTCAAACATAATGGAGTTATCTTATTTTCCATAAAAATTATCTTCCTCATAACTAGATTCATATTATACCCCATTATGAGTGTACCTTTATTTCATGCTTAGAAGATAGTTTTCTACGTTTACTAAGATATGAAATGTGTTTTATAAACATTAAAAGGTGTGTCTGGATTTATTCAAACAAATGACAAGGTAAAATGAGATATAATAAAAGTGGTGTAGTGCCACACAAGTAAAATAAAGTTGTTATGAATTTACTTAACTTTGGTGGGTTGAAATCATCAACTTAGAAGAGGGTAAGACAATTTTGGAACCTAAACTATAGGCTACCACAACAAACTTAGGTCAAAGATACGTCAATACCATAATATATATATATATATATATATATATATATATATATATATATATATATATATATATATACAACTATAATGAGTTGAGACTAGAAAATCAGGTCTTTATGATTAGGAAGATAAAAATGCAAAAAAATAAGATCAAAAAATGAATTAACACAAGAACTCCTAACTATAAATCCAAAACCAAATGGGTAACACAACGGCGCCATATGGCAAGGAGATGTAAAATGGTCTAAGAACTTAGAGTGTAAGTGAATGCAAGATAATATAAGTCTATAATGAGAATAAAATGATGATGATTCTAGGTAATGACTTCTAATTTGAATGGAAAATCATACCCAAGTTACTTAAACCAAGTGTGAAAGGTAAACCAATTAGGCCTTGGATCATAACTTTAAAAGGTGAGATTTTGAATTAGACAAAAATGAAGGAATTTGAGATTTTTAAAAAGTGGATAAATGGTTTGGAATTAAATGGATATCATAACAATGTTGTTTGAAAAATATAACACAATGTTTTGAATGATTATTTGAATAAGACCAAAAGCGGTTTTAATTTGGTCAGCGTAACGCCTCTTTGTTTAAACAGAATGGTGTTATGATAAAGTATTTAGTATTACGATGTGTTTTGGTTTTCAAATAGTTTTTAGCCACAAAAATACCAAGTAAGTAAAGTATAAAATGATGAAATACACCTAAGTATAACATCCAAAGTCCTAAAACTGACAAGGTTGCATAATACTATCAAATTTCATCTATATACATGCTCTTGAGAGAATTTTGATTATTAATCTAAAAATAAAAGTGCATGAAAAGTAGGGGTTTTACACCTCCTCTTATCTCAAGAGTTTTCATGGAGATATAGAACTTTGGGCTACTCACCCTGCATCAATACTATGTCGACGATAAGTGGGGTTATTCTAAAATTAAATTTGTGTTCATCTAGATGGTCTCAAATGTTGATAACACTAGATATGCTCACATCATTTGGATCCACATCAACCATCTTGTTCTGAAAAGGTCTTATCCTTTTCAAAATCACTGCATCTTTTAATTACTTAGTGTAGTGCAATGTTCAAGTTGATCATACATTTTGAGGGTAGTAGTCATTAATGAAGGTAGTTTAACCACTCAAACTACCATCCAGATGATTTATTAGCTCAATTTATATATCCTACCATGGAATGGGTTAGAAATGATGTTAGGAGATGAATTTGTAGGTAAATTCTTCCCTAAATAACCTTTGACAAGGCTATGAACTCCCATTCATAATCCAAATTACATAAAAATAAAGACAAGTGAAAAGAATTTATGGTCATTTTAAGATCACCCAAAGTGTATGGATTTTAGGAGATCCCTTGCAACTTTATTTTCATGTATCTGGATAAATCACAAGATGTAAAGAGTGAAAACTTTTGGTCACCCAAGTTCCCTTAAGGGGATGGGGGGAGAGCATACACACAACTCTCATTTTATTGAAAGAATGAACAACTTCAATAAACAAGCAATAATATAGAACCCTTAAGAGTGTTTAACTAGTGTGAGAGTTATATTTAAGGTACTAAAATGAAATATGAATGAAACTTGACTTTTATTTATTTGTTGAAATGGAGACTAAGTGACTTAAATCCTACAAAGAAGATGTTAAAAGTCTAAAATCAGGGTGTGAATTGTTAGCACAAACTTCTAGCTTGTTATTTTGAGTCTTTATTTTCTTGTACAAGTTGATCTCATCACTTCATAGTGAATTCTTGGCATTCCATAGGGTGATCTCACTAAAATACATAACAAATAAAACACTAGTTCATAATCTCACCATTTAACAAAGTGATCCTACCAAAATGATAGAAATTATTTAAAATAAAATAATATTCACCTATCATATTTTGGTCCAGAGTGATCGCATTATTTCATAGGTTGATTTTGCCAATATGTAGAGCAAACTTACTGATCTGTAATGCATTCCCACTATTCTATAGATTGATCCCATCAATTTACAATATGATATCATTGATCTTATAAAACACACAGGCATATAAAATTGTATAAAATTAATCTCTCCATTCATGAATGCATTCCCTCCATTCCATAGGGTGATTTCACCAATGTTCAGGTTGATCTCACTGAATTCTAGAGTGATCTTGCCATTTGTCTCATAATATATAAAAATTTAAAATTAGAGAAAAATAAGTGCAAAATATCCTCCAAAGAGGGTCAAAATGAAAAATTATATATTATAAATACTGTGTGAGGTGTGAGTTCTAGTAGGCATGCCAAAATGTAGAGTAGGATTATAAGATTTTTTAGTCCATGCATTAGTCAAGAAAATCTCTATAAGAAAGCTTATAGACATTAAAAAATAAATCCCACTCCCTTATGGGGTGTTTTAAATGAATTCTAAGAGTTATTTAAAGAAGGAATAATACCAAACCTTCCAAATAACATTCTTATTTATAAGAGTATCCAAAAAGTGTGTTTTTCTCTAGATTTAGTCCTCGAAGTCTGCATCAATGATGAGTAGGAAGCTCTTCCATCATTTCTTAGTGCACAAATGTCTTAGGGTCATGAGTTTGATCAATTTGTGAAAATAGGTGAAGCTTTGTGGCAATAATTTTGTATAATAACATTACATAATTTAATCTCTCTTAATATGTGGTGAAGCCCCATATTTAAAGCTTTCTAAAAATGTTCAAGATCAACCATGACCGTCCATCTTGAGATCAAGATGGATGGCCATTAACTGATTCAATTTTGGAAGGACAAGCTATAAATATTTATAAGAATGGGGCATTAATGAAGCATGCAAAGGATTAATTTTGATATTTGTTCTATTAATGGTTTATGGATGCCACCCCATTGATGATGTCATGGGATGATGTAGACTTGAAGAATGAATTTTCAGTTAATAGATTTTCAATAATTTTCATGGAATTTTCACTTAAGCTCTTGATTTTATTTAATTTACTTATGTGACTTTGATTAGATTTCTAAAATTATTTGGAAATATATTGAAAGATGAATCAACCTAGTTGTAAATTTCATTTTATGAAGACATAATTTGATTGAAGTATAATCAAAATAAGGTGTTAGTTGTGTACAGAACAATACCCCAGTTAGGATATTATGGATGTGAAATAACACATGCACATGATGTTTACTACCAAATTATAAGAATTTAATGGTTTAGAGTTTCATTTGGCATGGTTGTAATTTAACTCGAAGTGATTTTATAAATGATAATAATCACATAAAATGCATTTCCCCATTCAGAGATACATTAGCCTAAATTGACACATGTACATGACAAATTTGAACTAGTTAGCACATTTTAGTGAAATAACACATGTACGTGATGTGTGTTGCAAAATTAGAAGAATTTAGTGGTCTAGAGTGTCATTTTATGTGGTCATAATTTGAATTTAAGTTATTTGGAAAAAAATAATAATCACATAAAATCTATTGCCCCATTCAAGGATACAATAGCCTAAATCAGCACCTGTACGTGTTAAGTTCAAACCATTTAGCGCATTTTAGTGATTTTAGCCCAGATTGTACATTATCATAGAATATTTATTATATTATAAATTTTAGCACAATAATGATAGGAATTGGATGTCTAAAAGATAGACACAATGTGCCCATTAACCCATTTTTCCCCTAGGTCACCATAAATCTAAAAAAATGAGGTCATTTCATGAGAATGATAGTCTATGACCTAAATCTAAATACACTAGAATGAAGGCAAAGACAAACCCAAAATCATCCAAGTGGTCATATCATTTTTATCAATTATTCTATATAAGACACTTATGTTGAACCCAAACAATAGTATCAATGCATCCATCCTAGGCTAACATTAGTGTTTAAATATCTAAAGGGACTTAATGTAGACACCAAAATCATGTCTACCCATTTGGTTGTCCTCCCCCTTGGTCCTCTTTGTCCATTCATAATCCTGGTCCCCTCCATTATTAAATAAAACAATTAATTTAATTTAATTACCCCCTTTTGCCACCTCACCCCTTGTTAAAACCCTAATTACCTAAACACACCCCTAACACTTCCTCCTGTGCCCATAAACACTCCCTTCGACCATTTTTCTCCCCGACACTTTAACCTGGCAGTTGGGAAAATGGATAAAAGGCTATTTTTAGCCTTTTTCCTGCCTTCCAGCCGCCGACGTCGGTCACCTATCGACCGACGTCGGTGATATTGCCAGCGTTGGTTCCCTTCCTAACGGTATTCCGTCCGTTATTGGGTTCTCTCTCTTAGCTAGCCCGGCATCATCAATCATCAATCAATCTTTCGAACCAAGAACCCGAACGTGAATCAGACCTCTCTGATATTCTCTCTCTGGTACTCATAGCAAGCTATAATAACATCAAGGATTCTGCATCGGTCTTCTACACCAACAACAGGTACAAACATCAGCAAGCACTCCTTCAGCAAGACATGGGTATATATTTTGTCTATGTTTTCATTATGTTCTCAGTTATTTGCTTCTGAATAATATCTCCCCCAGACTAGACTATCAACTAGACCACAGACCCGACCTGCCCTTCCTAGACCTTAGACCAGACTATCAACCAGACCACAGACCTAACCTGCTCTTCTCAAAGAGGCTAGAAGACCTCCTCTACCCTTCTGTCAATTTCATATTCAATCCATTTAACTCCCCTGCATCTCTGCATAGACTCTTAGACTACCCCCAACCAGACCCAGACCCCTTTCAGACCACTCTGCACGACTCAAGACCTGTCCACAGACCACAGACTCATCATGACTCTGTCTAAGACTACTGCCCTGACCGACGACAGCCACAGAGACTATTGCCCCCACCGACGCTGGCGACTGTGATCAGACCACCAGCAACATTCAGGTAAGCATTTGTTTCTATTTCTATTTCAGTTTTTAATCATTTCAGTCTTTTATCATTCTGCCTTTTATTAGACATTATTTTTATCAATTAGTGGGTTGACATCCCTTAAGGAAGTCTTTGTACTTCTGGGATCAAGCTTTTTCTTGACAACCCACCATCTCCTCATCTAATGCCTTCTTTGTCTTAGTTTCTTTCTCTTGCAGGTGTCATCCTCCACAACCAAAGAGGAGTTCTCATGACATTTGGATAACGGTGCGCATGACTTCATCCAGGTACATACAAGCCTTAGACCATATCTCTCAGTTTCTTACTTCTATCTTTTGAATGTAAAAAGTGAATATCGTATAGAAACATTCTGGCACGCCCGATGGGACACTAGGGCCTTCCTTGGGTTCTTTCTTTCTTTCTTTTCATATAGGTGCATTAGGTTTCTCCCTTTTCACCTCTTTCATCTCTTCTAAACGACACCATCAGTAGGACTAAAAATAACTTTTCTTTCTTTTCTTGCACTTCTAGACTAGTGAAAAATCATATTCTTCAACCCTTTCTCAACTTGTTTTCATTCCAACTTCACATTTTGACTTGGGATTAAAACACATTGCATTTCACTTCCACTTGCTTGCATTTCTTAGACCACACCTAGTAATTAATAACCACATCATGAATTAATCTAGTCCACTTTATGTTACACAACCAAACCACTTGCACAAAACAAACATCTTAACTTACCTGAGACAAGGCCCGACTGGGATTTCATCACCTAGCGGATACCTTACCCATCCCGGCGATCTTACTTGGATTTCATCACCAAGGGGAAAGCCCACTTTGTTCTCTGGCAGAGTCTAATCTCTAGGGGAAGTATATTTTGGCTAAGCGAGACCAGCTTATCACTGGACTCGTGAAGTGAGGGGAGCTTGCTCCTTAGCACCAGGCCAAGTACGGAACCTAACAAAGACTTTTGAGCATCATAACTAACCTGAAACCATCCATAGACTACTTCTTCTAGGACCCGACTCAAAAGCCAATCTTCCTCTACACATATTCTAAGGCATAAGCCACTATAATCCTAATAATTTACTCCTAGGGTTTTTTTAGGATCTACTCGTGTTCATCTTTTATGTTCTTATCTGCTTGTTTGAGCTTGTGAGGATGTTATTTCTTGCCTTGAATGGTTCTGACTCATAGCCAAGCCAAGGCTCTAGTCGATCACGCGAGGCATCACCCGCTTCCGTCTACCCCATCCATAACCAGTCCTATAATGGAGTTCCACTCAGAGACTGAAAGAACTCCTACTAGACCATCCCTGACCCAGACTCCTATTGTCCTAGAAGGGGACCAAGATTTTGCACGATTCTTGGACCTCAATGTCAAAGCCTTGCAACACTATCTTGTGAATAGCCGAATGCGAGACTCCTTGGGCAATCCAACTTATGGAATGCCGACCTCTCTTCTCGAGACTGTGGCTGTATCAACAGCATCCGTAGTTCAACCTTTAGACACCTAGGCTATTGCCTTGACCAATGACCAGCCTTTGACCAACCATCTAAGTGTGGTCTCTCCCTCCATCTTTGGGCCCACTTCCACTGGGGTTTCGGCCCCCTATCAACCTCAGCCCACTCAACCACTCTCTACCCCCTTTCAGAATCTGGTCACCTCTATTCCACCTACCCTTGCTCCTATCAACACTAGGGTGGCTACCTATCCATTGGCCCATGTTACCACTAACCAACCTCCCGTGGCAACATCGAGCCTAGCCATGCCTTCTACCCAACCATCCTTAGTCTCCTCTTCTATCCCTACGACTAGTCATCCGTACGTTGCACCCTTATTGGTACAACCGACTACATCATATGCCTCTTCTAGCCTCTTTCAAGCACCTTACAATTGAGGGGGCACTCCACTCGCAATCCATCAGTAGATATCATCAAAATGCTGATGGACAAGATGTCTAGCCAAGAGACCTCCATTTCTGGCTCACGCAATACTCTCTCATACGAACAAATTTACAATGAGCCCATTCATCCTTCTATCCCGATCAGGCCATATCCTAGCCAGTGGGAACTTCCTAAGTTTTCTTGTTTTCAAAGCAAGGAAGACCCACAATAGCACTTACGAGCATTCAAACATGCCTATTACCTTATCGCCCACAATGATGCATTGCTTTTACGCATGTTTCCTATGTCTCTCTCAGGTGCTGCACTTGACTGGTACAGCTCCCTTGCCAGCCATTCCCTCTTCACGTTCACTCAGTTGGCCCAGCTCTTCCTTGATTATTTCTCTATCAACATCACCAAGAAGGTCTCAATCACAGACCTCTATTCTATCCGCCAATTTGAGGATGAATCTATTGCTGATTTTGTTTCTCGATGGAGGGGCCTCATCAATCAACTCTCCTTTTCTTTACCCCAACCTAAACTTATTGAACTTTTCTCCCAAGCCTGCACCAAACATATTTCTTCCACCTTAAGGGTTCAGACCTTCTGCACTTTTGATGAAGCCTTCACGATGGCCCGTAAACTTGAGTTACGTGCCATCGAGGAGAATAAAGTCAAGTTACGGAGCAAGAATCCCAACTCCAAGACCAATGACCCCTCTTCTAAGCCTTCCTCATCTAATCCTAAATCTAAAGCTTCAGCAAACGTTGTGGTCGTTAGATCTTCCTCCTCTTCCCCTTCAACTAACCAACCTAAGCCATCCACGTCCCAGAGTACCACCTGCCAATTCCAGCAGAGATACGTACAATGATAGTATACTCCACTCAGAGAATAATACACGTCTGTGCTGGAAAAACTCATCAAATAGGGGGTCCTCAATCTCCCCCAGATCTGACCACCTCCACAGTTTGATCCCTCACGTGCCATCCCTGCGTGGTATAGGGAAAATGACTTTTGCAACTACCACCGTGTTAAGGGACATGACATGAGAAACTGCAAAACCCTTAAAAACATAATCCAAGACATGCTTGAAAAGGGTGACCTCATCCTAGACAATCCCAATGCACCACCTAATCAGGATATCGACATCTTCAAGCAACCATTCCCCAATCATCCACCAACTCAAAACAATGTCCAGACCTTGATTGACAACACTCATGAACACAACATTCGAACAGTCAATACGGTCTCGCCCTTCATTTCTGAACAACCTCAAGAGGTGAGTCCATCCATCAGTCCATCACATGTGGATGAACCTCTTTCTCCGATTAGTTCTCTGTCAACCTCTCTCATCTTGGAGGACACCTCGACCTTATCAACACCGCCAATTTCACCATCCTCCTTCTTGCTACCCATGGAGGACCCAACCCTTCCTACTCCTCGATCGCAAGTGGAGGGCACAATCATCCCTGCCCTTTACCCGCATGAGGAGCCTCATTCTCCAGTTTCTTCTCCACCCAGGGAAGAACCTGCCTCTCCTTCATCTCCAACCAAGGATGAACCTGTCACAACTTCATCATGCCTTAAGACCGAGACTACCATGCCTTTGGTCCCACAACCGTCAACATCTTCTCAAGAACCCAAACCCCATTCAACATCTTCTCAGCCATTTTCCCGACTAATGGAGAAAATCGGACTTCTCCCTTCAAAGAAAGTGGAACATCAGGTATTGTGGGAGCGTCTCAAAGCTCTTCAGCATGCCCGTGCCCTCTTGTCTCATGTAGCCAATCCTCCCATGGCAAAATCTCCCAAGACCCTTAAAAAAAACCAAACTCCCATTTCTAAACCTCAACCGACCCCATCAAAACCAAAACCCGCATCTACCCCATCTAAACCTATCAAGTCACTTGGTGTTTGCCCTGTCTCTACCCTCACTCATCCACAAGTGAAGGTGGACCTAGACCAGACCTTGACCAATAGTAGTCTTCAACCCAAGTCACAGAAGACTGCTAAACCACAGAGGCAAATGCCTCCTCCTCCGTCACCATTGCCCTCCATTTTGGGCCCCCATCCTTCGACCCTGACTAGAGTCCTTCCCACTCCGACCTTTAATCAAAACTAGTTGCCTCCTTTGCTTCTTTTGCCTACCTCCAGTCTACCCTCTCTCAAAAAGGCAGTACCTCCCATGAACAAAGAGCCATCTCCACCTGTCACCGCACCATCAACCCAAAAGGTGGTACGGAAGCCTCCTCCGAATCCGCCCAAGCAAAAGTCACCAGTATCGCACACATCACCGAGCACGGACTCTTTAGTGGGCTCATACTCTCTAATATTACACCAACTTTTGTAGACTTCTAGCATAACCCTTCCACCCATCAGGCCTTTCCAACCCCTCGGGTCTAAGCCCTCCTGGTTCGACGACATGAAGATTTGCTTATACCATCATACACCAGGACACAATATCGAGACTTGATGTGCCCTCAAGGCCGTCATTCGCCGCTATCTAGAGAAAGACACTCTTCTCTTTGAGGACACTATCGACCGACCCCTGACTCCTTCTCATAACCCTCTAACCTCTTCAAACCCATCAACATCTCATCAACAGGTTACGACCCCTTTATCTCCTTTACCTCCTATCTTTGAAATCAATGGCATTCACATAACCACTAGGTCACAAAAGGACAAGGCAAAAGAAAAATCTTCCATTCCTTGGACCTACCCTCTCATCAATCCACCTCTACCACCAAAGCCTAAAATTTCTATCCTTGGCGCGTCTCAACCCTCCTCTTCTTCTTCTTCCTCCGGACCAATCCATGACTCCATGTTGAAATAGCTTCACCAGACGCCTATGAAGATGTCTCTCTATGACCTCATCCAAACCTCACCTTAACATCATCAAGCCCTCATCAGAGCCATGCAGGCAGCGGAGGTCCAACCTGAGGACCCCCAGCCACTTGCTGCCCTTGTCCACTCTTTAGCCCCTGTTGCCTCCATCACATTCAGTGATTCTGAGATTCCCACATCCAACACGGAAGATCAAGATGCCACCCTCTTCATCACTGCCTATGTTGATCAGACACGCATTAAATGCGTTATGATTGATGGAGGTGCCAGCATCAACATTATCTCCACCCATGCCTTTGATCAGTTGGCTCTTCCCAAGAATTGCGTCTCTAAAACTGACACAATCTTGTGCTCTTTTAATGACACCACTGCCACAACCATTGGCATAGTTGTCCTTCACATCCATGTTGGTCCATGCATAGTCTCAGAGCTCTTCTATATCATCAAAGGAGAGTTTCAATACAACATGTTGCTGGGCCAACCCTGGATCTGTGCCATGGCTTGTGTCCCCTCCACCCTGCACTATTGTGTGAAATTCGAGCACGATGGGCAAGTCCACACCATTCCCGCTGACCCTTCACCCTTCAAAACTTGTAACACCACCTATCGTCCAAATGACGTTTTCATTCCTATCAAGCCATCAATCCTAGCACTGCCTCCATCTGCAGAAGCTTCGACCAGTTCACAATAGGTGGTCACCCTCACACCTCCCCTTCAAGTGACGACCACAGACCCCATGGAAGACATCTTCCAAAGACTTTCATTGGGGGACTATCACTTGCTAGCCTTAGACATGTTCCAAACTCCACAAGAGTATGGACGCCTTCATCACAACCCTAGTTACGACCATCAAATTGGAATGATCGTGCCTTATGGTCCTCCTCAGCTCCGAACCAACCTTGTCTATGGGGGGCTTGATCAAGATCCTACTGATGGCAATCCTCTTTCTTCACCTCAACCTTTCACATTAGACTTCTCATTTCTTGGCAACCCCGCCTTTGCACACACTTACCTTTATAGGTGTGCATGGAAGGGTTTTGGTTTTGGACGCTATGAGCAAGGCTCCCATCAGCCTATTGAGCCGCTCAATGATGACGATGCCAAGAAATGATATGGCCTCGAATATCACGACCACACTCAGGACCTTGCAGACCTTTGTCCTGAACCAACCATTGACCAATCTCCTCCATGCTCGCCCATTCTTCCTCCTTCACCTACGGAGTTGGTGGTTTCCATTCCTCTTAGTTTTTTTTACATAAACACCATCCGCCTGGAACCCCTGACTTATCAGCTCAATGGGGTGTCCAAGTCTCTCCCTCTCATTTTTCCCAGCATGATAGAATATGAGTCAGCGACCATTCACACTATCCACTACATTGACGATGATGCCATTCTTTCTTACATGGGCACCGATGACTCTTTCATCCAGCGCTCCCTCCCTTCTGAGACCCAAGTTATGTTAAATGAATCAACCATTGACATCAACCTTCCTTCTTCTGATGTTCCTTATGTCTTAAATATTGGCCAATCTTTAGACGCTCAGGAGCAGCTTGACTATACCCAGTTCCTCTCTGACCATAGCAAGGCCTTTGCCTGGACTTACAGTGACATGCCTGGCATCGACCCCACCATCGCTACCCATAACATTGTCACCAAACTAGAGGCTAAGCCTGTCAGGCAAAAGCTTTGAAAGATGCATCCTCGCATTGCCCTCCTTATCAAAGAGGAGCTTCAACGCCTCCTTTCTGTCTCCTTCATCCAGCCCATCAATTATCCACAGTGGGTCTCTAACATCATCCCAGTCACCAAGGCGACTGGGGGGATCCAAATCTGCATGGACTATTGTGAACTTAACTTAGCCTGACCCAAAGATGACTTTCCTCTTCCTAACATTGACCAACTTGTTGATCTCACAGCCAGCCATAAGATGTTATCTCTCATGGATGGGTTTTTAGGATACAATCAAATCCTGATTGTTTCAGAAGATCAGCACAAGACCACTTTCATTACCCCATGGGGGACTTTCTGCTATCGAGTCATGCCTTTCGGCTTGAAGAATGTAGGAGCCACTTATCAGCGTGCCATGACCTACATTTTCCACGATCTCCTCCACAAAATCATGGAGGACTATGTGAATGACCTACTAGGCAAGTCCAAGCTTCGTCGTGACCATCTGACCATTCTCAAGATCATCTTCTCTCATCTTCTTCAATACAATGTTCACCTTAACCCCAAGAAATGTGTCTTTGGGGTCCTCTCTGGTAAGCTTCTTGGCTTCATCATTTCTTTATGTGGCATCAAGATAGATCCCACCAAGATTCGTGCTATCCTCGAAATGCCACCCCCGACCAATCTCAAGTAGCTTCACAGTTTGCAAGGGAAGCTCCAGTCCATTCGTCGTTTCATCTCGTAGCTTTCTGACCGCTGCCAACCTTTTCATCATCTCCTTAAGAAGGACGTCTCCTTTACATGGGATAAGGACTATCAAGAGGCTTTTGAAGCCCTTAAATGCTATCTGGTCTCTCCACCAGTCCTCATTCCACCTAAAGACGACCAACCCTTCTACCTTTATATCTCAGCCACTAATCATTCGTTAGGTGCCATGATCGCACATCGAGATGAGCATCACCGTGAACAAGCAGTCTATTATATCATCCGAACACTGATTGACTATGAAACTCAGTACACCCATACCAAAAAACTCTATTTGGCATTAGTCTTTGCCACTACCAAGCTCTGCCATTATCTTCTTAACCATAAGACCTTTGTCATCACCCACACCGACCCTCTCAAGTATATGCACTCCAAGCCATATCAGAATCAATGTATGGCTCGATGGCTCATGTTGCTTGCTGAGTTTGACCTTGAATTCATCTAGCAAAAATCTATCAAGGGGTAAACCATCACTGACCAACTGGCAGATGCCCCTCTTCCTGACAATCAACCTCTGTAGTGTGAGTTTCCTGATGAATCTATCACTGTGCTTCCACCGATGACACCGTCTATCAGATGACCATGTTCTTCGACCGCTCCTAATGTCAACTCGGTGGGGGTGCCGGGGTCATTCTCATCCCACTCGAAGGGGAGCCCATGCCTCTATTTTTTAAGCCTGAATTTGATTGTACCAATAATATGGCCGAGTATGAGGCCTTAGTTTTGGGACTTCAGACCACCCTCTCTCTCAGCATCAAGTCCATCAACATCTTCAGTGACTCGCAACTCATCATCAATCAGGTCAACGGTTCATACCTCTGTAAAAATGAAATTCTGCAAAGGTACAAAAACCATACTAACATTCTCCTTGCATCTTTCAACCATTACCTCTTGCAGACTGTTCCTCAATCCATGAATAACTTTGTTGACACCATGGCCTCTCTCGCTTCACATATCCCATCTTCCTCATCTGCATCCAGACTTTTTGTCACAGTGCATCGTGTGCCATTGCCTTCCTATATCTCTCCTAACATTAATCATGTCAACACTATAGAATCTAGCCCATGAGATGATTGGTATAAGCAACTTGTGGACTTCTTATCTTTTTCTAGTCATTCCTCCCAAATTCTCTAGTAATGCACAGTGAGCTTTTATCAAGCGTACCGCTCGCTATACCATGCTAGGGGGTCTTCTTTATAAGCGAGGCTTCGACGGCCTCCTTCTTCGCTGTCTCACCTCCACTAAAGCATCTCAAGCCATTAAGTAAGTCGATGATGGGATTTGTGGTGGACATTTTAGTGGGAATTCTGTTGCCAAGAGCATCCTTCATCTGGGCTATTATTGGCCTACCCTTCATCAAAATTGTAGCAACTATGTCTGGCATTGCATCAAGTGTCAGCAACACTCTAACTTGCTTCATCTCCCCAGCCATGCTTACAAATCACTTAGGATTTCTGGCCTTTTTCTCAGTGGGGTTTAGATCTCATCAGTGAGATTAACCCCCACTCATCTCTTCATCATTAATCCATCATCACAGCCACTAAATATTTCACCAAGTGGGTGGAAGCCATTCCTCTCGTCTCCATAAAAGCCGACAAGATCATCGACTTCATTAGCACCCACATCATCTGTCATTTCGGTGTCCCTCATAAGATCATCACCGATAATGGCAAGTCCTTCAAAAACAAAACTATCCAAAAGCTATGCGACTCATTTGGCATCAAGCTCAGTTTCTCTTCGTCTTACTACCCACAAGCAAATGGGCAGGCTGAGGCTTCCAACAAAATTCTTACTAAAATTCTCATGAAGGTGGTCAATGACACAGGAAGGGACTGGCACATTCACATTCCCTTCACTTTGTGGGCCTACCGCACTAGCATTCAAACCTCTACAGGTGCTACCCCTTTCTCTCTCGTGTACGGAACATAGGCTGTCCTACCTCTCAAAGTACAGATCCCGTCTCTCTGCATTTCTCTACATGACATCCTTTCCAATGATGACTTTCGTCAAGATTGCTTAGCTCAACTTGAGTTACTTGACGAGTGCCGTCTTACTGCCCTTAATCATCTCCATGTCTATCAAAATCGCATTAAGCGAGCCTATGACAAAAATCTACGAGAACGAGATTTCAATATCGAAGACCTCGTCCTCAAAGAGAATCAACATGTGACTAATATGGAGCGAAGTAAATGAGGCAAGTTTTCCCCTAATTGGCTCAGACCTTTCATCATCACACACAAGTATGGATCAGGGACTTATCGTCTATCCTCTCTTGATGGACGACCAGAACTTGAGCCTCTTAATGCATTGCATCTATGACCATTCTACTGCTAATCGAGTAATCATTCACTTGAAATTTAACTTGAGCTCGTCCCTTGAGCAATCCCCATCCTCTTAGTCCTAATTCCTTTCATCCCTATTCCTCTTAATAATTCCTCTATAACCCTTTTATACAGTACGAATGCTTTATCCTAATAAAAGGGGGCCTTTGAACTTCCATAGTCTTGTCCATGACTCAAATTTTTGTCAAAAATAAATCAAGATGTCAAATATCCATGGTCACCATATCAATATCAAATTAAAAAGGCAGACTGCTCCCTCGAAGGACAGTTGTATTATCATTACTGTAGCTAATAGACTACTCCCTCGAAGGACAGCTATTCAAAAGCCCTTATATTAAGCAAAAATCTAGACCACTCCCTCGAAGGATGGCTATGACTAATCTGGCAATAAATAGCACTATCTTAGAAGCTTCTCGCATTGATCAGCTTCACAACTGACCACCAAGCACAATGACATCTCTATACAGGCTTCCCGCATTGATCAGTCTGCACCAAAAAAAAAAGAAAACGAGTCATGGACTTGACTTATAGTTGTCTTAGGGTCTCCCATAAAAAGGGGCAAGGTTATCTCTGCTCTTAAAATGGGTTACCCTATTTCTTCCTATCCTAACACCTGCTCAAAGGACTTTGAGCTCACTTTAATGTCAAATTGATTCGATTACCATTCTAACACAACATTTGGTCAACGACGTAATGCATGAATGGGGCTCTTAGTTCTAATAACCCCTATCTATGCTGCCATTCTGGTCCTTGTCAATGAAAGGGTGATTATGCTTTTTACCTTTTTTCACACTTTTGTCACATTATATCATTTGTCACACTCAGCTCAAACCACTCACCTAACCTATTCACACTAGTTTTTATGGAAACCAATGTACATAGAAACTCTCGACTACTCAATTTATGTTCAGCATAAACCATTACTTGCTGACACATAAATAAACTCACTTCATTTTTAGCATATGTCCATCACTTAATGTGGACAATTGCTAAGGGTGAACAACCTTTGCCTTCTTTTCATCATTTCAATCATGTTCCCTTAGACATATGGACGTGCTAGACTATTCTCCTGACCAAGACCAACTCTCAACCTCTTTGTCTCCTAGCTTGAACTACATTGGTCTGAGGCCCCTTTCAATCAGGGCTATGTAGGTAGCACTCAGATGACATGACTGTCTTCTGGGGTTAGCTCGACCACCCTCATTTGTTCATCTACCCGATGGACAAACCCTATCCTCTTCTAACTTGTGACTTGACCTAGACCACAAGCAATCAACCACTTTGACTCTTCCTCCCTCTTTCAAAAAACTACATTGGCATGAGGCCCTTAGGACAAGGGCTATGCAGGCAGCACCTAGTTGACATGGGGTCTTCTGGGGTTAGCTTGGCCATCCTCTTCATCACTTTCTCTCGTCTCATTTGCTCGTCACCTGTCAATCACAGCACAGTCAATCACCAATTCTCATAATCATTAGCATACTCTCATTTTCATCATAACATCATAAGTCATTAGTCATAAATATCATCCATCATAACTCATCAAACATCCACATTTCCTAATCTGCAAGTTAAACATTAAATATCACATCCATCATCATCTAATCTAAAGTCATCCTCATATAATCTATCATCAACAATCAATAAACATCATCATATAACCATTTCATAAACATATTCATCATCACATACGCATCATAAACATACAACATAATATCCACATCCATCAAATCAAAATGCCAATAAATACATCCATACATTTTCTCATTACTCATGTCCATGGTCAAAACTCTCATCATATATATATCAAGAATAGTTTTTATACAATCAGACATAATATGTGTCTGTCTCTCTCTCTCATAATACATCTCTCATCTTCAGCTCGCAGGCTGGTATATACATCAAAAATAAATAATAACTCAAAATCATCTCAAAACTGGGCCTCATGGCTATGGCTGTGGCAGTGGAGGTGGCAGCCTAAACGACGTTGTATCATCTCCGCTCTCAGATCTGTGCTGTCTGCGGGTGCCCGAAGTCGTCGCTCATGACGCAAACCTCTGTCGGCTCTGCTCAGCTCTCATCTCTGAGAATCACTGTATCTGAGGGTAGTCTAAGATGACACCCTCATAATATGTGATCTCCTCCACCGCAGTCTTGTACCTAGAATACGACACAGTTTGCGGTGGCCCCATCAGACCTGCTGCCATGCCCTGCCCTGTCTCCTGCGGCTATGACAATGTCATCTGTACCGATGCCAACGGTTCTGCCCCCTATGAAAATGTTGGCTACTGCTGAGCTAGCTACTGTAGTGGGCCTTGCCCCCCAAAAATTTTTCCTATTGCTGCTTGTACCTGGGCTGTAGCCAACTATCCTTGTAGCACTGTGACCTGCCCTGTCAGTGCTGCCACCCAGCCTGTCATCTCTGTGACCTGACCTGTCACCCCTACCAACTACCCCTGCAAAACTATGACTTAGCCCTACAAAATGATCACCTAGGCCTGTGTCACATCCCTCTCCTACCACGTGGTGTCCCTCTCCTCATGGGCTATATCTCGCTCTTTGGTAATAGCTTGTAAATTTGGCTATACCCCTACCTGTACATCCACCTAAACCCCTATGTAAATCCCTGCCCACCATGTCGTGTAGGCCTCTGTACAACCTGGGTCAGCCACCCCAGGTCCTACCGACAACTCCTCAAAATTTGGGCCCTCTATCTCCTCTGCCAATGGGAGTGGCACCTCAATATCATCTTGCCTATACTGCAGGAATGTGGGAGGTACATCTTATAGCAGCCCATACTAGCACTGCACTCGCTCTGCTGGTATCCTCTCAAGCTCACCAGCTCATCTGCCTCAGACCCATCTAAAGATTTGAGCCTCAACCATTTGCTCTACCTAGTCTCAGAATGCTGGATAGACCAGGTATGGTCTCTAGACGATGTCCCCTGGGATAAGGGCCTCTAGTACCCCTCTGTAATGGTTAATGTCTCTGACCATCCCATCTACTCACGTCTGTGCCATGACCTCTCACCATCACCTGAATCTGACCCTGAAATTGGTCTGGATAGCTACTAGAAGGCTGAGAGGATGCGTGACCATGATGTGCTCGTAAGCCCAGTAGTGTAGTAGGTGGCCAACGCACAGACTATACTGTTACCACTAGCTGATCCCCCATAGCTCCCTGTAAACTTGGGCCAAAAATATAGGTGCCCAGGTAAACATTGTCTCTCGCTTCAGCATCTCCATCAAAACTCCGGTCATGGCAACCAGGAACCTGCCTCCCTCAGCATCTGGCAGTGCGTATATTGTGATCCCGATCATCATCAAGACTGCCAGCCGATGTGCCTCCTCATCCACTACATATAGTAGCTCATATGCAAAACTCACTGAATGGTAGCTCATCTCCACGACATGCTCCCCAAATAACATAACCATGTGAATGTCATGCGCCTCTCATGAGCACGCATATATGTCTGCTCCGTGCACTGGCAACTACAAAATTTGGTACATGTCTTCGACCATCACTGTCATCTCTCCTATCATCAAGTGGAAGGTGTTGGTGGCATGATCCCACCACTCAATCAGAGCCACCATCAAGCTCACGTCCCTCGCCACCTTGCAGTAGCATCTCAGTCTGCCTAGCCCAATTGTGGCCATGTGTCCCCACTCCTCACTGGTCATGCCTCTACGTATTTGCATCAGTAGCGTCAGGAGATGATCCCAAAGCATCAACATTTGCCTCGCCTGCAATCACAACCACATCAATCTCATTTTTTGTCTAACATACTTAACTCGCTACTCCTACCCTGATCCCTGAGAAGCCCTTGGCGTGGCTCTGACCCCTTGACTGGACCCTTTTTCTCACCTCTTTCGACCAGGCAGCCACCGACATCAATTTTTGTGTCGACGACGGCACTCACCTAGCCAACATCGATCATTTAGTGACTGACGTCGATGGTTGAGTGATCGATGTCGGCCGCTAGTCGGTTGACACTGGTTGTTGGTCAGTCAACGTCAGCGACAACTACCGATGTTGGCGACTGGTTCGGCCTAAGGGCCAAACAAGGTGTGCCCTAAATTTAGGGCTTCCCCTTTGTGGCCTCCCCAACCCCACATTTTCCTCTTAAAACCCTCTTAACCTCTCATAGACCTATCCCCCTCCCCCCTAGCTACCCTCCCCCCTCTATTTTTACCTCCAACAACAAAAATTCAAAAAATAAAACCAAATTCAAAACTAATCCAAATGAGTTCAATGAGTCTCCTACCTCATCTCATTGTCGCCACCATGGTGGCACGATGGGTGCTGCTAGTGGTGGACCTCCCATAGGTCCTCTACTGCCCTCTACCATCTCCTCTACATCACTTTCTCTCAACACCCCCACTGGCCCACAACAGCTTCTGCAACCTCCAATCTGACTTCAACTCACTACCTTTCTCACCCAATCTCACCCTGCCACCTCACACTGCCACACCAGTCAACTTCAAGACTTATTCACCCAATCACTCTAGAGCTCCTTTTTTCAATTTAGCACAATCATAAATGACTTTTGGTGGGCTGCCAATTTGGTTTTGTCAGATTTGGCAAGCCATTGACGTCGGCATCGGTGTACCCTAGGGCGCCAATGTCGATCGATTTCTACCACCATCAGTCCATTTTTGCCACTGACATTAGTTTTCTAACCGATGTTGGTGGCCCTCAAACCTCCTTTTTTCATCCCATTGCCCCCCAATCATGCCCCCCATCAGTCAGTTTTCTCGACCAGTTGATCTTCGCCCCTAGGGCACCCTTGTGTTCACTTTTGCCTTCATCCATCGACTACCTGACCTTGGAGATCGCGACTATCTCCTCTGACCCCTTTCGAGACAACTCTGCCTTAGTTGTTTTGATTGCCTTTGCTACCTCACACCTAGTTAGCCAATTATCACCTGACCCTCACAAGTATCAGATCACGAGCACGTTGATCCCTCATGCTTGTGCTTTTTTCGTGTTTTCTAGGAGCACTTCTTGCACCCGGGATACC
Source organism: Torreya grandis (assembly GCA_037957365.1). Lineage (NCBI taxonomy): Eukaryota > Viridiplantae > Streptophyta > Pinopsida > Cupressales > Taxaceae > Torreya > Torreya grandis. The sequence continues at coordinate 3,696,713 of JARHVA010000389.1, forward strand.
TAGAACACGACGACCCATTAGAGTTATAGCTTGGACCGAATGACCCAATTAGCTACGACTACATGCTGGGGCCCAGTTATTTTGATTCTAGCACTCCTCAACCCATTGACCATGACAATTTGACCTACCTACTGCGTGGTGTGGTATACGTGCAATCGTTCCCTTTACCACGTTCACACTCATTCTTGACCCTCTCTTTTCTCTGTCAAATCGACACTTGATCTTCAGTTCCCTTCCCTCGACTCCCGCTTTGAGGGGAGAACACCTCATCCCATACCTAGGGCAACCAACTCCTATTTTTGTCTTACAGTTCATCAAGAACAACCAACAAGACAAAAAGGGGCAAATGTAGACACCAAAATCATGTCTACCCATTTGGTTGTCCTCCCCCTTGGTCCTCTTTGTCCATTCCTAACCCTCGTCCCCTCCATTATTAAATAAAATAATTAATTTAATTTAATTACCTCTTTTTGCCACCTCACCCCTTGTTAAAACCCTAATTACCTAAACACACCCCTAACACTTCCTCTCGTGCCCATAAACACTCCCTTCGACCATTTTTCTCCCTGACACTTTAACCCGACAGTTGGGAAAATGGATAAAAGGCTATTTTTAGCCTTTTTCCTACCTTCCAACTGCTGACATCGGTCACCTATCGACTGATGTTGGTGATATTGCCAGTGTCGATTCCCTTCCTAACGATATTTCATCTATTATTGGGTCCTCTCTCTTAGCTAGCCTAGCATCATCAATCATCAATCAATATTTTGAACCAAGAACCTGAACGTGAATCAGACCTCTCTGATATTCTCTCTCTGGCACCCACAACAAGCTATAATAATAGCAAGGATTCTACATCGGTCTTCTACACCAACAATAGGTACAAACATCAGCAGGCACTCCTTCAGCAAGACATGAGTATGTATTTTGTCTATGTTTTCATTATGTTCTTAGTTATTTGATTCTAAATAATAGCTCCCCCAGACCAGACTATCAACTAGACCACAGACCCAACCTGCCCTTCCCAGACCCTAGACCAGACTATCAACCAGACCACAGACCCAACCTGCTCTTCTTAGAGAGGCTGGAAGACCTCCTCTACCCTTCTGTCAATTTCATATTCTATCCATTTAACTCCCCTACATCTCTGCATAAACTCTTAGACTACCCCCAACTAGACCTAGACCCCTTTCAAACCACTCTGCACAACTCAAGACCTGTCCACAGACCATAGACTCATCCTGACTCTGTCTAAGACTACTGCCCCGACCAATGACGGCCACAGAGACTATTGCCCCCACTGATGTCGGCAGACTAACCGACATTGGCATACATTCACAACCGACGCTGGTAAGACCACCGACGCCGGTGACTGTGATCAGACCGCCAATAGCATTTAGGTAAGCATTTGTTTCTATTTCTATTTCAATTTTTAATCATTTTAGTCTTTTATCATTATGCCTTTTATTAGACATTATTTTTATCAATTAGTGGGTTGACATCCCTTAAGGAAGTCTTTGTACTTCTGGGATCAAGCTTTTGCTTGACAACCCACCATCTCCTCATCTAACGCCTTCTTTGTCTTAGTTTCTTTCTCTTGCAGGTGTCATCCTCCACAACCAAAGAGGAGTTCTCATGACGTCTGGATAATGGTGCGCATGACTTCATCTAGGTACATACAAGCCTTAGACCATATCTCTCAGTTTCTTACTTCAATCTTTTGAATGTAAAAAGTGAATATCGTATAGAAACACTTAATTTAGAATCAGACAACTATTCTAGAACTATGTCCCAATCTGTGTTCTACCTATTCTGAATCCAGAACCACATTAACATTAGAACAATCTAACTACATTAATTATTCATCATTTCTATATTTAGAATAGCTATACATACTATTTTTATCCTATCTCAGTTAATAAATTTAGTGTATGTTTATATCTGAGTTTAGTGTAAACACTTCAATTTAAAATCTTTCATTTCTAAACTACAATAAAGAGCAAATTTTTGTAATCACATGCAGGTTTAATCACAATTCACCATTGGACTAAATTAGCCCACACAACTATCATTTTAAACTGAAATTAGAATGACACATCCCTGACTGGGGTAATAGATTATTTTGCATCATTAATATTGTTTAGTGCATCTTGAAGTAAATCAACCCTTTACAAGTGTCTTCATAAATAAATTAAGTGAATGCATGATTTAAAAATATAAAAATTATAAAATCCACCATTCTTCTAATTTTTTATTAATCCCACTTAATCAAGCTTAATTATTTCTCTAATAAGAAAATCCATGGATTTAGATTATCCTATTTTCCTAAAATTAAAATTGGAATATTACCTCATAAATGGGTGGCATAATCAATCAAAGTGTGTAATAAATCAAAGGTTATGACATGTCTTTAATTTTAATTGCACACTCAAAACAAGTTCTAACACCTCTCTTACACACTCCTCATCTTACACCCCTCTTACACACTCAAGAGAACCAATGGATTCACATTTCTTTCAATGTGCCTTTCATACTCCAAAGGGAATTAAATGGCCTCTCTTACACACTCCATGTGTGTAATGATAAATTTAATTATTAATACTCAACCCTCCATCTTGAGATGAAATGAATTGTTCACAATGATTGACGAAATCTATAAATAAGAGCCTCACACATATCATTTAGAGAATTTTTTTCATGCAAACTTATGCTAAAAAATTACACAAGGAGCTTCCTCACTTTCATACAAAGCCAAATCCAAATCAAGTGTATAAAAGGAGATATGTTGCTCACATAAGAATTAAAACATTAACAAATACTTGTACATCTACAAGATGAAATCAACCTCTTTAGACCGGTCTTCAAATGAATCTTCAAGGAAGGTAAAAAGCATGGTTATTTATCTTACATTTATGTTTATTATTTGATTTCACTATAGCTCAACCTATGGATTAGGATTGAGAAGTTATGTCTTTAACTTTGTAGATGATATTTTGTGATTATGTGGCACCTTAGTCTTATACACTTGGCAAACTCAGACCTTGGTTATTACTCTTAGTTATACACTCTCCTTACTTCCACAACCCTTGAATCTACTCTATCTTTTTCCCCTTGTCCTATCTCTTAGTCCAAATAGTTTTATATTGATTAAACAAACATTTTATCTTTCCTATAATGCTTAAATGTACTTATCTTACACCTCTACAAGTTTTGATCTTGTATCTATTTTACTATTCCCTAGACAGTAAATTTTAGGATAGATAATAGTGTCAATGTTATTATTTTTTCCTGATGTAAGTGTCCAATGCCCTTAAGTCATCTAATTTGTAAATGAAATGGATCATAATGGTCATCCTAAATTTTTAAATGTAAATTACTAATCCAAAGGTATTGATATAAATATAAGATCAACCCTCAATCATTCCTCACTTACAAAACCTAGAAAATACCAAAGAGACTAAGACATTTATCAAAATAGGGATTATTTTAGATAATTTAGACTTATCTATAGTCCAACTAAAAAAAAAATATCAATAATACACCTAAATTATTCAAAATTTTATAATTTTAAATTCTCTCCAATCTAATAAATGAGGAATAGATCCAAATTATTACCATTATCTTCATGTGCAACTTGCACATAACCCAAGAACTATTCATTTTCAATAATATCTCTCATCCAATTTAGAGAAATAAGTCTAGATTATCTTAAATAGTCCTGAATCACTCTATCAAGCATTGAACTGATCAAAACTTCCTTATTTCCATATAATTCATAGGTATAACACATATACATGTCTGAATTACTAAAAGATTAGCCTAAGAGCTTGATTTTCTAAGTTACAGGCTAGGTCACTATTGTACTTGATTTTCACACATTGCATGATTCACACATAAGCTAATACATAAGGTACAACTTCAACAATATGAATCCCTCTTAAAAGTATTGGCTATGTAAGTAGGGTATTTTTCCAGTGGGGTCATTAGATTTAGTTCAACACTATATGCCCACTAACCCATTTTCCCCAAGGTCATATTGAAGATGGAAAGCTAAGGTTTTTCCATTTCACAAGGAGTAATAATCCATGACCTATATCTAAATACAAAAAAATTAGCATGAATCAAAAATATAAAAATTTGAGTGGTCACATCCTATTTCACTATATATTCCATACAAGACACTATTGTCAGACTTAGACAGTAGTATCAATGCAACCATATAGGGTTTACATAATTATTAAGATAGCCAGAGGCACCAGATCAAGACTCTGACAACTATTCCATAACTATCTTCCCTCTTAATTTTAGTTTGTTCTATATCAATATCTAGATTAGCATCAGAATAAGCTAAGTGCTTCTCTTTTTTTTCATTTCTATATCTAGCCTAGTTTTACTTTCCATATTGATACTATCTCAACATAATAAATTTAGTGTATGCTTCTATGAGTTTTTAGAATTTAATTGACTTGCTATAGATATGATTATCACCCTTGTTTCATTTCATTTCTATATTCTTAACCCTAATCTTAAATTAATATACATACCACAACCATTTCATTTTAGTGTTAAACATTTGGTGAACCCAACATATGTGAATGAAAATTTTTATGATTCTTTCCTTTTTAAAATAGTTAGGGTTTCAAATTATTGTACTTTTTAATTCCTTATTCATATTATTTTTGCATGAAACCTAGGTGTAGAATTATATGGGGGGGTTGTATCTATTGAAAATATTGAGATTCCCCTCAACCCATCTAAGATGTCTCAAACCAATGAGGGATCTCATTCCTTGGATCATGGTGATACCCATATGTACAATGAACAAAATGTTGGTAAGGTTATCATAGAAGAATATTTTGATGATGAAAATTAGGAAACAAATGAAAATAAACAAGTAAAAAATGATCAATTGCATGTAATTTCCTTGTTTCATGACCACATTCAACAAAATCTTGTAGATCTTGATAAGATCTTAAAAACTATACTTGAATCCAAAATTTCTAACACTTTATTGGACATGTCCCTTCCCTTCAACACACTACAACTGTATATATCTAATGAGGACATGGATTAAGTGTTTAAACCTTTGTTCTATGAAACTAGTATTAATACATCTATTATGGACTTACCCATTATTTCAATACAAATACTAATTTTAATTCCTATTACTACTCAAAACATGTTTTCATTCCCTTTGGTGACTATTCAACTTAATAATCTAAATCCCACTAGACCTACAATTCAATCATTCCTTCAAGTTATAAAATCTTGGAAGACGAGATTACAAACATTAACCAAAAAGCTTTAAAATCCACTCCTGCTATAGATTTGCAAGATGTATTGCATAACCCTCTTGCACTTGAAATATCTTTGCACCCTTTACCAACTAGATTTGTTGTACCTAATTGCACATTTTATGAATGTAAGGGTGATCCTAAATAACATCTTAAAACCTTCTATGTGGCCTGCCTTAACTATGCTTCCAATGACAAAATTTTAACCAAATTATTCCCAAGAAGTCTCAAGGACTATGCTTTGAGTTGGTTCTATGATCTACCTCTCAAATCCATAAAAGAATTCAAACCTCTTGTAGACCATTTTTTAACACATTTTTCCATTAACAGTTCCAAAAAGGATTCTTATGCATAAATTACCAAAATCAAATAAGTAACCAATGAATATGTCTTGAGATATAAGATAATGCTAGCCAAAATGACTAATCATGTGGTAGACAAAGAGTTAAAAGATAAATTCAATAAAAGTTTACTTGTTCCTTTATATGATTCCATTGTCTTGAAGAAGTTTCAATATTTTAATGACTTATGACATGTTGTATGGGACCATGAAATTAATCTCATATCTTTGAATAAGCTCAAGTATGTAGCAAACACACCAACTACATCTACATCTAGTACAAAATTTATAATAAAACCAAGTTATAAGGTTAAACCTCCTCAACCTTAAAAACAACACCATGGTTAACACAATTTCACCATAGCCTAATCATCTTATCTTATCTAATACACCAAGGAGATAATTTACACATTTACTTAAGTCCCCAACTTCATTACTCCCACAGTTATTAGAGTGTCAAGTTATATCTCTACCTCATACTATTGAGGTTGATATGAGTTGACCTCTACCACAAGGATATTATGTGAATGCTTATTGTGATTATCATAAAGGACCAAGACATTCTATGAGTAGATTCTCTACCATGAAGCACAAGATACAAGATATTACTGATGACCAAAAGATTTCATTTGAGGATCCTTAAAAGGAATTAGGGTCACAACCTACAGATCACCATAAACAAAAAATAAACTTGTGAGACCATTCTAAAAAATAAACAGAATACCAAATGGCATATAATGCACATCCTCCTCCATCACATTATACACGCCCACTAGATGGGATGATTAGTAATTACACACAACATATACCTCTTATGGTTTAGAAACCTATTTTATTTGATGATAATGAAATTAAGGATGATGACTTCAATATTCATTCCCTATTCATTCGATCATACCTTGATTAACACCCCATAATAGTGTTATGATTTATCATGGTTCAAGTGAAAATGTTTTCACCTTGACATTACTTATGCACTTGGGTTATACTCATCATGATTTATACCCCTCTACTAGGTTAGTTAAAACATTAAATAGGACCTCTCAAAAGGTTTTTGGTGAGATTTACTTGCCTTTATAGGTTGGTCTTGTACATGTGGTTACTACCTTTTCAGTTATCCCTTCCAAAGGCATCTTTGATATTTTATTGGGAAGACCTTGGATACACATTCTTTGATCAATACCCTCTACAGTGCATGGTTGTGTAAAATACATTCATGTCAATCAAGTAATTATAGTTTTATTAATTCCATATGAGCATCCTCTTAAACAAAAGAAGATTATACCCAAACAATTAGCTATCAAGCCTTCTAATGCTAATCCATTAAAAAAGGGTGAGTAGTAAGCAATCCCCTTTACTAGGTGGTTGGTACTAAAGAGACCATTACACTAGATAAACGTAGTGGATTAAAAAGAATCCCAATATTTTATTACACACTATTTTCATATATCTAGTGTACCTACACATGTTTCTCTTACACCCATTATAAATAAACAAACAAGCCCTCAATGATGGGTTCTAAAAACCCTACCTCAATTACTCTTACTATTGATTCATGACCATCAAGTCCTATTTTACATTCATATATCACCATCAATACCATAGTAATAAATATTACACCTATATATGCTCCTTATCCACATAAAAATGGTATCACACAAAATTTATAGTAGGGAAATATCTATGACCATTAGTTGGATGGTATCATAGGATGATCTTTCCTATCTCCAAAAGTACCAAAAAATTCAAAAAAATTCAAAAATAGTTTTAACACTTAAATATTTTATTGGATACTTGGCATCCATGTGTTCCTTCCATATTGATGAACCACATACTCAGTTACTCCTACATACACATATGTGTCACACTCTTATTTGGGTGTGATAGAGGCATACACAGATACATGATACACTCCGAATTTTAATGTTGGGATTTCCATTTACTCATGTCATATGGACATTAAGGCATCTACTTCTTTGATCTTAATACATATAGGTTATATGATTTGATGATCATTTTACACTATCATGTTTAAGATTACATATGTACTTACAGATGCCTATTGTACATGATTATATCTTACATAACATAATTCATATGTTATACACTTGACATAATTTTCTAACACATTGGATCCATGGGCCACTATGACATGTTTATTATGGTTTCTTGTGTTTTACTTTATGCACTTCCTTGAGTGTCTTGTCTTGCTTCTTCAAGCATTTGAATATGCTTCTTTGCTTGTGGCCCCTATGCATATGTATTCTTTTATTGAAATTTTCATATGTCATTATTTTTTTATGGACATTTTAATATGTCCTTCTTGATTTCATGGAAATTTTACTAAGTCATGTCCCTTCGACTATGAAGCATTTGAACATGCCCCTTATTTGCAATCTCCTTGGACTATTCTTTCTTGACTTAATTTTGAGTGCTCTTGTGTGTGTGCTTGTTTGATTATTGATATTATACTATTATTTATTTAGACATTTACATGATATTTATAATTTATCTTAAGACACATGTGATCACATTAGTTCTATGCACTTCAATTATATATTTACCTAGACATATTTCCTTCAATATGCAACATGGTTACATTCACAGATTCTACAATTGTCTTACCCTTTTGAGGTGAGGTAACTTATAGTTCCTATTTTCATCTCACCTCAAAGGGGGGCATATTAGTGGGGGAATGTTTGGGAATCATGTTATCAACACTTAGAAAAAAAAAATTATATTCAATGGGGGCATCATTTGGAAGCATGATCTACACACTCATTTGGTATTTGGGTACTTATATCAATTTATAAATTCAGTGGGGGTATGCCATATGGACATGGATTCCACACATTCAATTTTTTTATATTTAGTGGGGTCATGATTTGGAAGCATGTTCTATGCACTCATTCATTATATGGTACTTATATCAGTTCATAGATTCAATGGGGGCATGCTTTAGAAGCATGTTCTCCACACCTATTTAGTATTCAACATCTCTAGTTTTTAGTGGGGGTATGTTTTGAAAACATGTCCTCCACATTGGTACTTACATAAGTTTTCATATTTATCCATATATTGGTGGAATGCTTTGTAATCATGTCTTCCACACTTGTATAGCTATCCAAATTGACCAAAGCACATAGTTATATGATTCAAATTCATAGTTGTGGTAGAATTCTATACATTGGTACTATTTTTATACATATTTTCATAATGATAAATATCTAAGGTGAAAATGCTATGAAACATGTTCCTAATATTGAAAAATCCAAATCATTTTTAGTTTCCAAAATTATTTCACGAACTGATACCTTGTGGACTTTTATGAACCATATTGAGCCAATCTACTGTAGTAGTTGGTTCACCTTTTGGTATGGTTGAGGTGATAAAATACTCAATATTTTATTTTTTTCAAGTTGGATTTGATCATCTAAACTCACCAGGTTATAAGTATCATTATTTTTCATGGTTGAGTTAATCTCAACTGTTAGGTAGTAAGTCATTTTTGCTCTAGAGTTGGGGGCATGTGCCTCTCTCTCTCTCTCTCTCTCTCTCTCTCTCTCTCTCTCTCTCTCTCTCTCTCTCTCTCTCTCTCTCTCTCTATATATATATATATATATATATATATATATATATATATATATATATAGATATATACATACATACATACATACATACATACATACATATATATTCCCCCAACTCCAGAGCAAAAATGAGTTTCCACCTGACAGTTGAGATTAGCTCAACCATGAAAAACAATGATACTTATAACATGGTAAATTTAGATGATCAAATCTAACTTGAAAAAATTAAAATATTGAGTATTTGATCACCTCAACCATACCAAAATGTGAACCAACTACTACAGTAGATTGGCTCAATATGGTTCGTTAAAATCCACAAGGTATCGATTTGTGAAATAATTTTGGAAACTAAAAATGATTTAGATTTTTCAATATTAGGAACATGTTTCATAATATATATATATATATATATATATATATATATATATATATATATATATATATATATATATATATATATATATATATATTTCCTTGGATATATGAACTTTAAATATTCATCTATATTATCCTAAACTTAGTTTTAGATCCTTACAATGATAAATCTTTTGTGAAATAACTTAGCAATCGGCAAGGTAGTTACATCGACAAGTTATTTTAACCCAAATTATATGCATTAATTATATACTATAGCATGCTCTTTATTGTAGTTCAATTACCATAAAATCACTCAAGTTTAACTCAAGCAAAGACAAAGTGTGTATACACACCCAGTACTTGAACCTTTCTTTTAAACTAGTAATTTCATTACTAGATTAAGGGGGGAAATGTTGATGATTTTTTGTGATTATGTAGCGCCTCAATATTTTACACTTGGAAAAATTAGACCTTGGTTGTTCCTCTTAGTTAAAACCCCTCATTACTTCTACAATCCCCAAATATACTCTATCTTTTGCCCCTTATCCTATCTCTTGGTTTGACCAGTCTTATATTGATGACATAGACATTTTATCTTTCTTGGAAAGCTTAAAATGTACTTATCTTACACCTATACAAGTTCTGATTGTGTACCCATTTTGCTACTCCCTAGACACTAATGTCCAAGATAGATAATGACATAGACATTATTATCTTACCTCAATGTAAGTATCAAGTGCCTTAAAGTCATCTAATTTACAAATGAAACATATGGTAATGATATACCTAAGTGTTTTATTGTTATTTATTATTCTAAAAGGACTGATATAAATACAAGATTAACCCTCATTCATTCCTTACCTTAAAAACCTAGAAAAGATAAAAAAATACCAAGGCACTTATCAAAAAACACCCTATCAAGCATTCAATTGATCAAAAATTCCTTATTTCCATACCATTCATAGGTAAAAGACTTCTATAGGTGATGTACTAAAGGAGTATCCCAGGAGCCCGATTTGCTAAGTTATAAGTTAGGTCATTGTTGTAATTATTTTACACAAATTTCATGATTCATACACAAGCTAACACATAGGGGAAAATTATATCAAATTGAGGCCCTATTTAAAGTATTGGATATGTAGGCAACATCCATTGATAGTGGGGTTATTAGCGTCAGCTCAACATCATATGCCCACTAACCCATTTTTTCCAAAAGGTCACATTAAAGATGAAAATCTAGGTTTTTGATATTTCATAAGGAGAGATAGTCCATGACCTAAATATGAATACACTAAAGTAAAGGCAAATTAAAATCTATAAGCATCTAGGTGGTTGCATCTTCTTTCAGAAGATATTCCATATAGGACACTATCATTGAACTCAAAAAATAGTGTTGATGTAACCATCCAGGGCTAATGAAACTATCTAGATAGTCAAAGGCACTAGATCTAGAATCTAACAACGATTATATAATTTTCTTCCCACTTAATTTCATCCTATTATAAATCTACAACTACATTATCATCAAAATAAGGGAATTACTTCTCTTCTTTGTCATTTATATATCTAGCCTAGTTATACTTTTCATATTTAGAATATCTTAGCATAATACATTTAGTGTATGCTTATATCTGAGTTTAGAATTTAATTAGCCTGGTATAGATCTGATTATCACCCTAATGCCATTTATTTTATATATTTTAACCCTAAGATTAATTAAAATACATACTAAAATCATTTCACTTTAGGGTTAAAGAAAGTTGTTTTTATTTTTATTCATTAGCAATTAACTAAGCTCGCTTAGATTCCTGGTCTGCATAATGGCATGCCCGATGGGATCTAAAGGATTAGATGCATCCCACAAGCTCTTTTAGCCATTTACCTTATTATAATTACCATAATTAACTTTCCAAACAAAATAATTCTCTTTTTTTTTCCAAATTCCATTCAAGTTCATTCCAGACTAAATAGCAAATTTATTACTACATAACTATGAATTCAGAGAGATCATCAGTGAAATTATTGCTAGTAGAAATGAAATCATTCCCTATACCTTGAATCTATTTTATACATGAGTAAACTATGAAATTGAACTATTCCTCAATGAAATTGTTACTTGCAGTAATGAAATCATCATTAGTCTCTTTTACTATTTTCTAGAAAATTACAAAATTACAAGGTTTTATAGTGAAATAGATTTTGCTATAGTGAAATTGTTACCAAATCATGAAATTATTTCAATGTATTTTCTATTCCAACTATATTTTCCTATAGAATCATGAAATTGAATCCAAATTTAAAGAAATATCTTTGGGTATACGTGAAATTATCTTTATACTATTTTTTTTTATTTTGACAGTATTTATGAAATTGAAACTAACTTTAGCAAAATTGTGATGCCAAGTAGTGAAATCATTTTGCACCCTTTATGTATATTTTTACTATTTGTAGTCCCTAATTTACAAATTATAGCTTCCAATATCAAAATTATGAAGTTCAATATTGAAATCATTTTATTATGTTTTATGTGTTTTTATACATAGGTACCATCAGCAAAATCATCAACTTCATCACCAAAATCATTGACTTCAGTAGTGAAATCATCCTATATGTCAATGAAATCATCCTATCTAGCAAATAAAATCATGTTCAATAGTAGAGAATTTATTTTTGATTCTTATGTGTTATGTTTACAGGTTGTAATAGTGAAATTGAAAGACTTAGCAATGAAATTGATCTGCATAATCATGAAATCATTCTATGAAAAAAGCTCAAAGTTTAACAAACATTCTTTCAATCTCTTTTTTGACTCAAATCAACTTTTATCAAACTTATAACTATTTGTGGTGTGGGAGTTTGGCCAGACATGTGGCATTTTGAGTCAAACAAATCACTCTTACATAACATTTTAATTTGGAAATTAAAATAAATTCACATTTAAAATTGGGTTATAATAAAACTTGTTCATTTTCAAATTTATTTACTTTCTTACAATTTTTTTTGTTGCTTGATTGTCTTGTCAGTTACTTTCTGTGTGTATGTTCTCCCCATTTTGGTTGACTCAAAAACACAAAATTTTCTATGTCTTTTACCCTATTTCTCATTTGGCATGTGGGGTGGATTTCATCATCTTACTAGAAGTATTTAGGGGTATATAAATTGAGTTATGTTCCCATAATGAAGGCCTAGATTTGTGCTTGCACATTGTAGTGTGAGGAAAGTAATCCTAAATAGTTATTTCCAATATCCTAAGCCAAGGTATGGTACCCTAGAAAGTATAAATCTTAGAAATGAGATATAACTTCCTCATTAACATATTTGTGCCCATGTAATGCCTATTATGGGTTTTATATAGTATCATCTAGAGATTCTAAGTAAAATTATAAGCAAAACCCAAATTTGGTAGCACTTTACTAAGACCCTTATTTTTGAATTGGTTGTTAAGGGACAAAACCCTATCCTGAATGGCTCAATATTGGATTGCTTCTTAAATTCATCTTTTTTCATGTATCATTAATTGAAACTAAGGTGTAAAGGTAATAGCCCTCAAAGATCATTTTGCTCATACAGACCTTTTAAGAGAAGGGTGAGTTTAAAATACCACAAATAATTATAATAATTTATTTAATGAACATTTAATATTTATAATCAAATGTTCAATAGATGTGTTATAAACTTGTGTCAGTTATTAAATTGCCTTGTAATGCTTATGTGTTGTTGCTTGATTGTTGTGTAAAAACCTTGTTTACAATTAAGACCAAACCTAACAAACCAAGTCCAAGACCAAACCATTTTTATATGGAAACTTAAACTAAAGTACAAGTTTTAAAATATTATAAAATTTATGCAACTACTTGTATTTATGTATCCAATTGCATTAATGAGGGCCTTTAATCTCTATAAAATCATTGTTCTCCATAAATTTCAACAACATAATGGAGAAGTGAAAGTGAGGTTTGAGAGGATCGTTTTATTATTCATTTTTTGTTCTAATGTAATACAATAATAGTGGTACATTTTTATACCCAAACTTATGTGTCTCATTATATTCATTTCTTTGATCGACTTAGGTTATGTTTAGGATAGATATGTTTGATCTTTTTTATATCATTATTTTAATAAAGGTAATTACCAAAACATAAAAAGTCTCCCCTTTTTGGATCCACTTCCATTGATAATGTTGTATCCACTTAGGCAAGGGCATTATGATTTGTTTGTAACAGTGAATTTTATCCCATTATAAGCTCAACCTATAAATTTTGAAAAAAAAATCAAGGCAAAGAAATGCCTCTTTGAAAGAGACTTAGTGCTCATCAAGCATTATGAAATAGTCAAAATGCCCAATGATGAGGTGAGAAGAGTGATCAATAAGAGTAACTCCCCCTAATAAGCCCATAGTTTGCTATGTGAGAAAGAATATTATACCAAATTCCTCAAAATCTTGGACATAATAATTTGGGGCAAGATGAAAACCTCGTCTGATAGAGTAAAAAATCCTAAAAATATCTATCTTGTTACCATTCATGGTGAGACAAGCTAAAACTTTATAGAATAAATTAGGAACCATAAAAATAAATAAATAATTAAAGCCCAAACCTTCAAGCATGGAAAGGATAAAAGGTCATTCAATTTGATCATGAGGCTTTTCAAAATTGACTTAAGAAATATGGTCTATTGGTGAGGGATCCATGCCCACTCTATTCCTTCCAAGGCTTTTATGGTATTATGTAGGATGTGCCTACTTTTGATAAACCTTTTTTTGTTATGTTTTGATGATTACATAGAGGATATGGTGAAGGTAAAGTGCTAAATATTTATATATTATCTTATAGGAAACATTTAGTAAGGTGATAAGTTGGATGGCCCATAAATATTTATTATGTAGGACTTTTCTACAAACCTAAAAAAAATCATGACCCACAAATTTCCAAGTGGATTTATAAAATTCACAAGGAAATCCATCAACACCCATTGCTTTATCATTAGCCATGAATTGCACAACAATAAATAACTCATGAAAATAAATATGGGTGTCACATATGTTTTAAGCTTAAGAACTCAACTTGCAATTCATAACATGGGAACACTATTGTAATGAATATTTTATCTCCATCATATTCTCTGTGGCTTGGATCACATGTTAATAGTGTTCCAAGAAAGCTAACGAGATCTCTGGTAGGTTGGTGAGATGTATATGCACATTTTTTATGGATTTAATTTATTTTTTGGCTTGTTTGGTCGTTAAGTATTTTTAAATCTCCTTAGAGGTATGTGTTTTTCTTGAAAAACATGCCTTAATTTCATCACTAAAATCATGGAACATATTTTTTCCTCTAATTTTTAGTCTTTTAGACAAATCAAGTTTGGGTATCTTGTTATTCATAGTCTAATTGATAATTTTCTTGACAAGTTGTAGGTTTGTATTATAATAGCTTTTCTCTTCGAATCAGGTTTAAACTTAAAGTATCCATTGCCCACATTTGGTTTACAAGAATTCTAGAAAATGGATCCTTATTGATTTAAATTTTTGAGATTATTTAGATATGATAAGTCTTGGTATATTTTACATTAAGTTTTGAATGACATTTAAATTCATAATTTTTTAGGTTATTTCACCTCAAATTTCTATACGTTTTTTTATTGTTTTAGATCTTTACTACTACTTTTCCTAGATAATTTGGTCTATTTTTTTGTGTTTTCATCTAAATTGACTAAGATTTATTGCAATATTACTCATTTATTTAGTCATTTTCATAAAATTAGGTTCAATTGGCACTAGAATTAAGCAAGTGTCTAAGTTTTTACAAGTTTATTTGAGACCTAGTCATTTTTTAACTAAACAATCATATCCATTTATTTTTAAATTCATATTTTAATATTCTAATAGATATTTAGTTTCCTAAATACCAATAGTTATTTTATTTTATTTTAAGTCCTTAGGTAAGTGAGGAGTTGCCACTTGGCATTCACTCATTTTTTTGGACTCTTCCCTTAGTCATTTTTTCCTAACTCTCCGGGTGTCAGGGATTGTGTCACATGGCATAATATCATATCCTCACCTTCCCCAAAACCCTTTAGTTTCCCTGATATACCATCATACCTATAAATGAACATGATCATGCCACTTGGTGTGATCCCTTTTACCTAGGCCCTTGGGGTAGTCTTTATACTTTATATGGTACTAAATCCTCTAGATGCTTGGTATTGTACCAAGTGGCATGGTCTTATCTATTCAGGCCCTAGGGGGTTCATATCTTTGTACGTATATTGTTAAGTCCCAAGTGAATATTATATGTATGCATGTCAAGATTTTGTATCACCGTAAACTTACAAGTCATCAACCCAAACAAACCCTGAGTAAGTGAATGGATGCCATGTGGAATCAAATGCCAACTAGAAAGTCTATTGGCATCCATGTTAGAATTTTAATTTATTAAAATTGATGGCCTTATAATTTTCATAGAACTAACATGTTTTCTAATTTTAGACCTAATTATTTAAACTTCTAAAATATATCTATACTTAGTCTAATTTCATCACTTAAAATGGTTTGAAAGGTCTAAATTTTTCTAGTTTTTCTATTCTTTTTAATATAGAATGACCTAATTATTTATTTGATGTTCCATGTATTCTTGGTAAAAAGGCCCCTTCTAAATTGTTAATTTTATAAGCTCTTTGTTATACCTTTTGCCTTAGTTTTCTTAAAATGGAAATTTGATGTTTAGTCTATGATTTTAAAAATTAATGGCTAGTATTTTTATTTGAAGCCTAATAATCATTTTTATCCATAGTTATAGATTCATTGAGTGGTCACCACATTTCCACATCTTAGGTCTTTACTTCTCTATAATACTTTGAATATAGAGTCAAGCCTATTAACCCTCTCATTTCCATGTTCATGCCATGTGGTATCATCCCACTTTTCTAAGCCCTTAGGTGATCCAAATAAAGTGAACAGGCAAAAGATCTTCTAGGTGAATGGGATGATATTGAACACAAAGGGAAATTCACCTAATCTATAGATCAATCCTAGCTCAGAGAAGATAAATCCTGTTTACACTTTCAATTGTCAATACATTAGATATTGAAGTTTATGACCAAGATCGATCCACTAAACCTATCCAAATGATCTCTTACAATGATAAAATCACTAGGGAGGGTTTAAAAGCCTCTAATCAAACAAAAATATGAAATAACCCTTGATGAGGCCACCGATTGCTTGCTTCTATAGTCTCATCCATGCTTAGTCTATGCCCTTTTTCTGTATAAATACCATAACCATCTATCACCAATACAAATGAATGAATGAAGTTATGATTTTGTATGTTCATTAATATATATATATATATATATATATATATATATATATATATATCTGTGTGTGTGTGTGTGTTATGTTATGAATTATGGATGTTTTTCCTTGATTGAATTATATTGGTGTGACTTTATCTAACAAGCATTTGAAGGGTAATGTAAAGCCATAGAATCTTGCTATAGTCATAGCTTCTCCAAGTTGTCCATAAAAAATGTAGGCTTCACCTACATGTTGCTTATAGCCACTACAGAGTGCCCATATCAATTTTAGATTTCACCTGCAGGTTTCCCATAGCTACTACAAAATGCTCACAATAATGGAAGGTTGCACCTATATGTTGTCTGTAGCCACTATAGGGTGCATATAGCTACCATGTGAAGCAAAGTCATTATTGAGGATACCTTGTAGACACATCTAGATATCTTTGGAAACCAATGAATAATTGAGAAGATTCATAGTTGTATGGATTCCCTAAATTCAAGGATACATTAGATATGCTATCAAAAATAGTAAAGACAAGGATAATGAAAAAATAGAAAAGGAGATAAAATAGCAAAATAATATGCCTTGTCCCTAACCTAGTCAAGCCTAAAACAAGTAATTTCAGTTACTAACTACTTGAAGGTTAACTAGGGTAGTTTCTAAGTATTTGTATTATTTCCTAGTTTGGTATTTTTAGTTTAGAACCAATAAACTAATTTAGATAATTTTGAGGGAATATTAGCAGAAGTTTTTACTATATCCTTTGTATCTAGAATTGAGTAATGAGAAAGTTGAATTTTTAAGAAGTTGTGAATTCTCTCAGAGAGGGATTGGAGCTCAGTTCTGAATAAGGAAAGGCCCACTCAGAATGAGTTGTTTTGAATATCCTGACCCTCTTTAATTGTTAGTATGTTGTGTAAGTAGATTTTACTATTAAGTTTGATTCTATAAGTGTGATGCATGTGTGATACATAAGTGTGGAATAGTTTCATAATTTTGTCATAACAATCTCATAATATAACTACTCAATAAAATTTAGCATAAATCTATTATACTACAACTAGAAAAACAATTTTATTTTTGAATCAGTAATGCATATATAGTGCTGACACTCTTGAAAATCTTACACACCAAGGGTTGACAATTAATATTTAATCAAACTGATAAATTTGGTATTTAATGGGTAATTAGTCTACACAACATTTTATCACCATTATTGAGGAGGGTATCAATTATTATTTTTAAAATCAATCATTAAATTTTTATCATTTAGTGCACTATTCTACCCAGCTAGGCAAGTCAAGTGAGGACACTACAATGTCTTATGCCAGATGTCTAAGTTCTTGGACATATGGTTTCAATTGAGCAATTCGCATGAGAGTATTGTGGTGTCTTATGCCAGATGTCTAAGTTTCTTGAAGTAAATAGTGCATGAGTTACTTGTTACTTGTTTTCTAGAATAAATTTCTTGCTTTGATTTCTTATTTTCTAGAATAAATTTCTTGCTTTTATTTCCTATTTTCTAAAATAGAATTTTTTACTTTCATTTCCTATTTTCTAGAATAGATTTTCTTGCTTTCATTTCTTATTTTTTAGACTAATTTTTTATTTCTTTTATTAGTTAATTTTTATTGCATTCTAGAAGTAAAATTTCAATTAATGTTGTTTTGATTTCAGCATTCTTTTATTTCTACATTATTTTTAAAAAAAATGGTCTAAAACAACCTCTTTTTGAAACACACAAAAATTTAAAAAAAAAACAACTATATGCAGGAAGGAACAGGATAGCTGAAAGAGTGACATAACATTTATGCAAAAACAAAGAGATTCTTGAGGCAGTTTCCTATTAAACAAACCTCAAGTTGTTGCTGAGAAAGAACCACATTTACCTACAGTAACTAGAACCCCTATTGAGGAATATACCATTTTAAAATGGTCTAAAATAACCCCTTTTTGAAACACAAAAATTATAAAAAACAACTATATGTAGGAAGGAACAGGATAGCTAAAAGAGTGACATAACATTTATGCAAAAAGAAAGAGATTCTTGAGGCAGTTTCCTATTAAACAAACCTTAAGTTGCTGCTGAGAAAGAACCAAATTTACCTACAGTAAATAGAACCCCTATTGAGGAATATACCATAAGTTGAAAGGATCTTGAAGAAGAGAACATTATAAACTAAAGAAGGTAGCTTGCAAGAAAATCACTATTGGCTCTAAGAAAGCAAATAGAAGTAGGAGAATCATTAGCTAAGCTAATAAGAAGAAATGAATGAGAAGAACTACATGAACCAAACACTCTATAAAGTAACATATTTACAACATTTCAGCAAGGCTTTCTTGACCAAATCAAAGAAAGCTCAGGAGAATCTTCAGACCCTTTATCAAGTAAAAACATTGAGGATCAACAAATAAATGTTTATTATCATGCTAACCAAAGAACTAATATATAATTTGAGGATGAGATCCTAAGTACCTTGGGTATCTATATCACAATAAAATCCATCATGAGTAGAGAAGGAGACTTTGTGGAAGACAATGAAACTCTAGACACAGTTACTTCTGAATTTCCTATTCCAGATGCAACAGGAGTAACACAAATGAAAAACATCCCACCCTCAACCTTACCTAATTTTAGAGGTACACTATCAGAATACCCAGACATTCTTGTTTGAATTTGATATCCTTTGTAGAATCTATGACTATAGGCAAGATGCATAAAAATTGAAATTTTTTATAGCTACTCTCAAAGACTCAGTATGTTTCTAACTGATTTTTGCTTTCACATTCAAAAGACAAATGAGAAACTAAGAGAAATGGTCTAAGGCTTGTATGTACCTAGATATAGTCTTGCACACCAAATTCAAATGATGGAAGGAACTCCTCTTTGGTTGTGGAGGATGACACCTATAGCAAGAAGAGACTCAAACACAAAAATGGTTAGATGATTAGAAAGTGGACTGCCAAGCGAAAGCTTGGTCTTAGAAGTGCAAGGACTTCTTGGAGGATGACAGTCCACTGATAAAAAAAATAGAATATAATTAGAAATAGAAATGATAAAGACAGAATGAAAGAAATGAAAGCAAATGCGTACCTATCTACAGCGATCTGCTTTGCACAGTCGTCGACGTCAGTGGTCTTGCCGGCATCAATCAAGGAAGCTCGCCGACGTTGGTTAGTATGCCGACGTCAGTAGGGGCAATGGTCGAGGTCAGTTGGGGCAATGGCCTGGGACAAGTTTTAGGGTTGGTTTCAGGGCAGTCTGGTCAATAGAATGGTCTGCAGAATGGTCTGTGGTAGTCTGAGAGTTGTATAGGGTGGTAAGACAGTAGATAAAATCTTTAGGAAGAACTAAGACAGAGGGTATGTTGTCAAAAAAAGGGGTAAAGGGTAGGAAAAAGGCCTCTCAACCTTTTTGAGAAGCAGTTTAGTTAGGTTGACCAGAATGATCTTAAGAGGGTCTGTAGGACTCTGATAGCTTATGCTGAGTTGATTGGACAGAGAGTATTGCCTGGAGAGGGACTAAATGGGTGTCAGAGGCAAAAGGGGGAGACAAGGGTCAGAGAAGGCTTTTTAACCTCTCTGGGAAGAACAGGGAAGGTTGTGTCAAGGATGCTTGGAATGGACAGTAGACAGAATGCTAATATATTTGAAATGACACTGAAATAAAAATAGTACAAATACTTAGCTGTGACATGAGTTGGTAGAGGTGCAGGAGCTGTGTTTCTGTTGTGGCTGGTGATGGAGATATCATGCAAAAACCTATGTGGAATGGCTGGTGCAAGACCTTAGTGCCTGGAAAGTGCTGTCAAGAATGCTGATACTTGCAAGAAAACAAGAAGCAAGAAGACTCAAAAGCAAGAGCACGAGAATTCTATTTTGCCGAAGGAGGATTCAAGATTCGTGATTAGCCGTCTAGTGATTAGATTCATGATTAGCCCCAGAAAGAGGTTAGAAGTCGGTTTAAGTAAACTGACATCGACGATCCCACTGGCGTCGACCGATAGTTAACTGACATCAGTGGGTGCAGAACGAGTAAAAGGGCCATCAAGCTCGTTCTCCATCTGCCAGGTGCATAATCCATTGGAGAATTGTCGAAGGTTGGGATAAATATGCACGAGAGTTGGTTAGGCAGTTGGAAAGGAGTAAGAATAGGTCTTGGGTGAGTCATAGGGTGGGAAATGGTCCAAGGTGAGGTGTCCTAGGTGAGGTGTCATGGGTGATGTGTCAAAAGATGGGGGGTTAATTCACAATAAGTTATTATTTTAAATTAGTAATTGTGTGGGTTAGAAATGGGTTAGGAATGGACTAAGGGGGAGGATGACCAAGGGTTAGACACGATTTTAGTGTCTACAATTGCCCCTTTTTGTCTTGTTGGTTATTCTAACGAACTGTAAGACAAAAATAGGAGTGGGTTACCCTGATTATGAGATGAGATTATTTTCATCCTGTTGGTTGTTCTGGTGAACTGCAAGACAAAAATAGGAATGGGTTGCCCCGATTATGAGATGAGGTATTCCCCCTCAAAGTGGGAGTCGAGGGAAGGAAACCTAAAATTAGGTGTCGATTTGACAGAGAGTGGATGGAAATGGTGAAGATGGAGTGTGAACACTGTAAAAGTTGTGATTGCGCGTATACCACTTCACGAGATGGTCATGTCAAATTGTCACAGGTCAAGGTCGAGGAGTGCCAAAAATCAAAATAATCGGGCCATAGCATTTAGTCATAGCTAATTGAGTTATTTGATCCAAGCTATAGCTCCAATGGTCATCATGTTCCAAGTATCCCAGGCTCAGGAAGTGCTCTTGGAAAACACGAAAATGTCACAAGTAGTGGGGATCAACTTGCTCATGATACTATACTTGTGAGGGTCAAAATATGGGCTGTGGACAATTTTGCTAACCATTCATGAGGTAGCATATATGTAAAAAGAACCAAGGCAACGTTTGTCTTGGAAGTGGTTGGAGTCTGAGGAGATAGTCACGATCTCCATGGTCATTGGTCGAGGTGGATGGATGGACGAAGGAATGACCGAGCTAACCTCAGAAGACCCCATGTCAACTGAGTGCTGCCTATATAGCCCCTATCATTAGGGTCTCAGCTAATGTAGTTCTCCCAAGAGGGAAGAAAAGGGTCAAAGTTATGGATTGTGTTTAGTTTGGTCATGATCAAGTTATGGTCAAAGGTAAGATAGTTTGTCCATTAGGTAGATGAACAAATAGATGTGGTCGAGCTAACCCCAGAAGACGTCCTATCATCTGAGTGCTGCCTACATAGCCCTAGTTGTTAGGGCCTCAGACCAATGTAGTTCAGGAAAAGAGACAAAATGGTTGATGATTGGTTTGGTCGAGATTAAATGATGAGGATAAGATGATGCTACAGTGTTTTCCATATTGTTAAATGGTGTATTCTGTAACATTGGTTGAGGGGTCTTTCATCCCTAACAATTTTTCATATTCGTGATGGATGTATGCTAAAAATGAACTGAGGTCTATTTATGTTTCAGCAAGTAATGGTTTATGCTTAACATAAATTGTGTCTGGTCGATAGTTTCCATGTGTATTGGTGTCCATAGAAACTATGTGAAATGGACTATGATGATGTGATAGGTCTGAAAATGTTTTGGTTGGTTTGGTTTGGTTGGAAAATGATGTGGTTGGTTGTGACCAAAGTGAAAAAGGAAGTGAAAGGCAAATTACTTTTTCATTGACACAGACCAGAATGATAGCATAGATAGGGGTTGTTAGAGCCGAGAGCCCCATTCATACATTACGTCATTGACCATGGGTTGTGTTAGAGAGGTAATCGAATCATTTTGACATTTAAAATGAGCTCGAAGTCCCTTGAGTAGGTGATGTGATAGGAGGAGAGGGTAACCCATTTTTAAGTAGGGATAACTCTGCCCCTTTTTATAGGAGACCTTGAGACGACTACAAACCAAGTCCATGACCCAATGTGTTTTTTTTTTAGCAGACTGATCAATGCGGGAAGTCTACATAGAGATGTCAGTTTTTTTTATGGTCATTTGTGAAGTTGATCGATCCAGGAAGCTTCTAAGAAAGTGTTGTTTATAGCAAGAGTTTAGTCATAGCCATCCTTCGAGGGAGTGGTCTATATTTTTTATTTATACATGTTTGAGGGCTTTGAATAGTTGTCCTTCGAGGGAGCAGTCTATTAGCTACAACAATGATAGTACAACTATCCTTCGAGGGAGCAGTCTGCCTTTAGAGTTTATGACCTTTGATATTTTGACATCAATTCATTTTTTGATAGAATGTTAAGTCATGGACAAGACTATAGAAGTTCAAGGGCTCCCTTTTATTAGGACAAAGCATTCATACTTTATAAAAGGGTTACATAGGGCTTGCTTTAGAGAAATAGGGTTGAAAGAAATGAGGATTAAGAGGACAAGGGTTGCTCAAGGGACGAGTTCAAGTTAAATATCAAGTGAGTGAGTACTCGACTAATAGTAGAATGGTCACAGATGTAAGGTATTAAGGGGCTCAGGTTCTGGTTGGCCTTCAAGAGAAGACAGATGATAAGTCCCTGATCCATACTTGTGCATGATGATGTAAGGTCCGAGCCAATTGGGAGCAAATTTGCCTCATTTACTCCATTTCATATTGGTAATGTGTTGGTTCTCTTTGATAATTAGGTCTCCAATGTTGAAATCTCATTCTCTCAGATTGTTGTTATAGGCTTGTTTGATGTGATTTTGATAGACATGGAGATGGTTGAGGGTAGCAAGATGACGTTCGTCGAGTAACTCAAGTTGAGCTAAGTGATCTTGATGAAAGTCATCGTTAGAAAGAATGTCATGCAAAGAGATGCGAAGAGATGGGATCTATACTTTGAGAGGTAAAATAGCCTCTGTTTCATACACTAGAGAGAAAGGGGTAGCACCCGTAGAGGTTCGGATGCTAGTGCGGTAGGCCCACAAAGTGAAGGGAATGTGAATGTGCCAATCCCTTCCAGTGTCGTTGACCACCTTCATGAGAATTTTAGTTAAGATTTTATTGGAATCCTATTCCTGCCCATTTGCTTGTGGGTAGTAAGGCAAAGAAAAGTTGAGTTTGATGCCAAAGGAGTCACAAAGTTTCTAGATAGTTTTGTTTTTGAATGACTTGTCGTTATCAGTGATAATTTTGTGAGGTACACTAAAATGACAGATGATGTGGGTGTTGATGAAGTTGACAATTTTGTCTGCTTTTGTGGAGACAAGAGGAATAGCTTCTACCTATTTAGTGAAATACTCAGTGGTGGTGATGATGGACTGATGACGAAGAGATGAATGAGGGTTAATCTCGTCGATGAGATCTAAGCCCCACTATGAAAAGGGCCAGAAATCCTGAGCAACTTGTAGAGCATGGCTCAGGAGGTGAAGCAAGTTAGTGTGCTACTAACACTTGATGCAACGCTAAACATAGTCATTATAGTCTTGATGAAGAGTGGGCCAATAATAGCCCAGGCGAAGGATGCGCTTGGCAACCGAGTTACCACTGAAGTGTCCACCACAAATCCCATCATGGACCTGTGTAATGGCATGAAACACTTCAGTGGAGGTTAGACAGCGAAGAAGAAGGCTGTCGAAACCTCTTTTATAGAGAAGGCCCCCTAGCATGGTGTAGCGAGCCATGTGTTTGATGAAATCCCACCGTGCATTGCTAGAGAGGTTGGGAGGAATGATAGAATGAGCCAAGTAGTCCACAAGTTGTTTATACCACACATCTTGTGGACTAGAGTCTATGGTGTTGACGAGGTTGATGTCAGTGGAAATGTATGAAGGCAATGGCACACGATGTACCATGACATAAATTCTTGATGAGGATGATGAAGAGGGAATATGCGAGGTGAGGGAAGCCATGGTGTCAGTAAACTTATTAGTAGATTGAGGAACAGTTTGCAAAAGGTAATGGTCAAAAGATACTAGAAGAGTGTCAACACAGTGCTTGTACCTTTGCAAAACTTCATTTTGACAAAGATATGAACCGTTGATTTGATTGACGACAAGTTATGAGTTGCCAAAGATGTTGATGGTCTTGATGCTTAAAGAAAGGGCAATTTTAAGTCCCAAAATTAAGGCTTCGTATTTAGCCATATTATTGGTGCATTCAAAGTTGAGTTTGAAAGACAAGGGCATGGGCTAACCCTCATGTGGGATGAGGATGACCCCTGCACCTCCACCAAGTTGACATTTGGAGCCATTGAAGAACATCATCATTTGGTAGAATGTGTCATCAGTCGAGAGAGTGGCGATGGATTCATCGAGAAACTCACACTGAGAAGGTTGATTGTCAAGAAGAGGGGCATCTGCCAGTTGGTCAGCAATTGTTTTCCCCTTTACAAATTTCTCCTAGATGAATTCCAATTTGAACTCAGCAAGAAGCATGAGCCAACGAGCCATACGTTGGTTTTGGTATGGCTTGGAATGCATGTATTTAAGAGGGTCAGTGTGAGTGATGACAAAGGTTTTGTGATTGAGAAGATAGTGACGGAGCTTGGTGGCGGCAAAGACTAATGCCAAACAAAGTTTCTCGGTATGAGTATACCAAGTTTCATAGTCGACAAGTGTTCGGCTTATGTAGTAGACCACTTGTTCATGGTGTTGCTCGTCTCGGTGAGTGATCATGGCACCTAATGAATGGTTGGTTGCTGAGATGTAGAGGTAGAAGGGTTGGTCATCTTTAAGTGGAATGAGGACTGGTGGAGAAACCAGATAGTGTTTAAGAGCTTCAAAAGCCTCTTGACAGTCCTTATCCCATTTAAAGGAGACGTCCTTCTTAAGGAGATGATGAAAGGGTTAGAAGCGATTGGAAAGCTGTGAGATGAAGCAGCAGATGGACTGGAGCTTCCCTTGTAAACTATGAAGCTGCTTGAGATTGGTCAAAGGTGGCATCTCAAGGATAGTACAAATTTTTGCGAAATCTATCTCGATGCCATGAAGAGAAATGATGAACCCCAGGATTTTTCCTGAGAGGACCCCAAAGACGCATTTCTTGTGGTAAAGGCAGACATTGTACTGAAGAAGGCGAGAGAAGATGATCTTGAGGATAGTCAAATGGTCGTGACGAAGCTTAGACTTGCCAAGCAGGTCATCCACCTAGTCCTCCATGATTTTACGAAGGAGATCATGAAAAATGTAAGTCATGGCACGTTGATATGTGGCACTTGCTTTTTTAAGACCAAAAGGCATGACTCGATAGCAAAAAGTCCCCCATAGGGTAATGAAGGTAGTATTATGTTGATCTTCTAATGCAATCAGGATTTGGTTATATCCTAAAAACCTATCCATGAGTGATAACATCTCATGACTGGCCATGAGATCAACAAGTTGGTCAATGTTGAGAAGAGGAAAGTCGTCTTTAGGACAAGCTAGGTTGAGGTCACGATAGTCCATGCAAATTTAGATCCCCCCAGTTGCTTTGGTAACAGGGACAATGTTAGATACCCACTGTGGATAATCAATGGGTTGGATGAAAGAGATAGAGAGAAGATATTGAAGCTCCTCTTTGACAAGGAGTGCAATGTTATGGATGACAATGTTAGGGTCGATACCAGGCATGTCATCGTAGGTCCAAGCAAAGGCCTTGCTATTGTCTGAAAGAAATGTGGTATAGTCGATCTGCTTTTGGGCATCCAAAGATTGACCAATCTTTAAGATGTGAGGAACATCAGAAGATGGAAGGTTAATGTCAATGGTCGATTCATTTAACATAACCTATGTTTTAGAAAGGAGGGAGCATTGAATGAAAGAGTCATCGGCACCCATGTAGGTGAGAATGGCATCATCATCTATGCAGTGGACAGTGTTGATGGTTGCCAATTCATCGTCTATCATGTTGGGATAAATGAGAGGGAGAGACCTGGAAACCCCATTGAGTTGATAGGTTAGGGGTTCTAAGCGGATGGTGTTTATGCAAAAAAAACTAAGACGGATGGAAACCACCGACTCCGTAGGTGAGGATGGGGGAATAGGCTAGCCTGGAGGAGTTTGGTTGATGGTGGGTTTGGGACAAAGGTTCACAGAAGCCTCAATGGGTTCATGGAAACCCAGACCATATCATTTCTTGGCATTGTCATCATTGGGTGGTTTGATGGGCTGATGGGAGCCTTGTTCGTAGCACCCAAAGCCAAAACCCTTCCATGCACACCTATAAAGGTAGGTGTGAGCAAAGGTAGGGTTGCCAAGAAAAGAGAAGTCTGATGTGAATAGTTGAGGTGAGGAGAGAGGATTCCCATCAATAAGAGCTCGATCCATCCCCCCATAGACGAGATTGGTTCGAAGGCTAGGAGGACTATAAGGAATGACCATTTCGATCTGATGGTCATAACTTGGACTTTGATGAAGCTGTCCATACTCTTACAGAGTCTGGAACATGTCTAGGGAAAGTAAGTGATATTCTCCAAGTGAAAGTCATTGGAAGATATCTTCCATGGGGTCTTTGGTTATCGCTTGAGAAGGTGATGTGAGGGCAACTATCATTTGCGTACTAGTTGAAGCTTCTGCAGATGGAGGCAGTGTTTGGGTTGGTGTCTTGAGAGGAATGAGAACATCATTTGGTTGATAGGTTGTGTTACAAGTCTTGAAGGGTGATGGGTCTGCGAGAATGACGTGGACTTGCCTGTCATGTTCAAATTTGACACAATGGTGAAGTGTAGAAGGAACGCAAGCCATGGCATGGATCCAGGGTCGTCCTAATAGCATGTTATATTAGAATTCTCCTTTAATGATGTAGAAGAGCTTCAGGATTGTGCGTGGGCCAATGCGAATATGAAGGATGATGGTGCCAATAGTGTTAGCAGTGGTGTCATTAAAGGATCAAAGGATTGCATCAGTTTTTGATACGCAATTCTTGGGGAGGGCCAATTGATCAAAGGCATGGGTAGAAATGATATTAATGTTGGCACCCCCGTCAATCATAACTCACTTAATGCAGGTTCGATCAACGTAGGCTGTGATGAAGAGGGCAGCGTCCTGGTCTTCCAAGGTAGAGGTAGGAATTTCAGAATTGCTGAAAGTGATAGAGGCGATGGGGAATAAAGAATGGACCAAGGTAGCTAGTGGTTGGGGGTCTTCGAGTTGGACCTCCACTGCTTGTAAGGCTCTGATTAGAGCTTGATGATGCTGGGGTGAACTTTGGATGAGGTCATACAAGGTCATCTTCATGGGCATTTGGTGAAGCTATTTTATCATAGATTCATGGATTACCCCTGAAGAAGAGGGTTGGGATGCACCCAGGATGGAAATCTTGGGCTTTGGTGGTTGAGGTGGCTAGATAAAAGGCTAGGTCTAAAGAATAGCAGCTTTTTCTTTTGCCTTATCTTTTTGTGACCTAGTGGTTATGTGGATGGCATTAATTTTGAAGAGAGGAGGTGAAGGAGATGAAGGGGTCATAGTTGGTTGATGAGATGTCGATGTCAATGAAGAGGTTTGAGGGATATGGGAAGGTGTCAGAGGTCTGTTGATAGTGTCCGCAAGAAGAAGAGTGTCTTTCTCCATGTAACGGTGAATGACGGCTTTGAGGGCACAACAATCCTCGGTATCATGTCCTAGCGTATGATGATATAGGCAAATCTTAGTATCGTCAAACTAGGAAGGTTTTGACCTGAGGGGTTGGAATGGCTTGATAGGTGGAAGGGTTATGCTAGAGGTCTGTAAAATTTGGCACAATATCAAAGTGTATGAGCCCACTAAAGGGTCCGTGCTTGTTGATGTGTGAGATGTTGGTGACTTTTTCTTGGGAGGTGTTGAAGGAGGTTTTCGTACCACCTTTTGGGTTGGTGGTGCGCCCACATGTGAAGATGACACTTTCTTTATGAGAGGTGCCAAATGTTTTAGAGAGGGTAGGCTTGTGGTAGGCAAAGGAAGTAGTGGAGGTAACTTGTTATGGTTAGGGGTCAGAGTAGGGAGCACTCCTATTAGGGTAGAAGGATGAGGGCCCAAAATGGAGGGCAATGGTGATGGTGAAGGAGGGGTTTGCTGCCGTGGCTTAGCAGTCTTCTTTGGTTTAGTTTAAGGACTGTTATTGGGTGAGGCAAGGTTCAAGTCTACCTTCACTTGCGGGTGAGTGAGGTTAGTGACGGGGTGAACACCGAGTGACTTGATGGGTTTTGATATGGTGGATGAGGGTTTATGTTCTGATATGAATGGTTGAGGTTTTAAAGGTTTAGAAGTGGAAGTCTGATTCGTGTCAGAGGCTTTGGAGGATTTTATCACAAGAGAGTTGGTAGCATGAGATGAGATAGGCTTGGCAAGATGAGGAGCTTTGAGTCACTCCCATAATGCCTGATGTTCCACTTTCCTCAATTGGAGAAGTCCTAGTTTCTCTACTAATCGAGAGAATGGTTCGGAAGATGTAGGTTGAGGCTTTGGTCCTTCAAAAGATGTGGATGGTTGTGGGGCCAAAAATGTGTTAGGTGTGGTAGTCTCAGACCCAAGGTGTAGGGGGGTTATAATTGGATTGTTGTTGGTCAAAGAAGGTGGAGAGATAGGTTCTTCTCTTGGTGGAGAAGAAATTGGAGAATGTGGCTCCTCAAGAGGGTAGAGGGCAAGGATGATTGTGCCTTCTACGTGCGGTTGAGGAGTAGGAAGGGTAGGGTCCTCCATTGGTAGGAGGAATGATGAAGGTGAAGCTAGTGGTGCTAGTATGGCCAAGGTGTCCTCCAATATAAGGGAAGTTGATGGAGAACTAACAAGAGAAGAGGATTCATCCACGTGTGATGGACTAATGGGTGGGCTAACCTCTTGAGACTTTGAGAGAGGTTAGTCAGATATAGGAGGTGAGACCATGTTGACTGTATGTATATTATGTTCCTGGGCGTCATTAGTCATGGTCTACACAGTGTTTTGGCTAGGAGGGTGATTAGGAAAGGGTTGTTTGAAGATGTCCATGCCTTGATTGGGTGGCACGTTTGGATTGTCTAAGACAAGGTCACCTTTATCAAGCATGTCCTGAATGATGTTCTTAAAGGTCTTACAGTTGCCCGTGTCATGACCTTTGACACAGTGATAATTGTAGAAGTCGTTATCCCTATACCATGCAGGGATGGTGCATGAAGGATCAAATTGTGGAGGTGGTCAGATTTGGGGGAGATTGAGAACCCCCTATTTGACAAGTTTGTCTAGCACAAATGCGTATGATTCTCCTAGTGGAGTATACTGATGCTGCACATATCTTTGTTGGAATTGTTTGGTGATGTAGTCTGATGTGGAAGGTTGAGATTGGTTATTTATTGAAGAAGATGATCTAATGACTACAGCATTTTTTGATGCCTTAGATTTGGAATTAGAAGAAGAAGGTTTAGAGGAAGAGTCATTGGAATTGGAGTTGGGGTTTTTACTCCACAACTTGAAAGCCTCGTCAAAGGTGCGGAATGTCTAGACCCACAAGGTAGAAGAGATGTGCTTGGCACATGCTCTTGAAAAGAGCTCAATGAGCTCAGGTTGAGGTAGGGAAAAGGAGAGCTGATTGATTAGGCCTCTCCAGTGAGCAACAAAATCGGCTATGGATTCGTTCTCAAACTGTCAGATAGAATACAAATCTGTGATTGAGACCTTTTTGGTGATATTGATAGAAAAGTGGTTGAGGAAGAGTTGGGCTAGCTAGGTGAATGTGAAAAGAGAATGGCTGGTGAGAGAGTTGTACCAGTCGAGAGTAGCACCAGCAAGCGACATGGGGAACATGCGTAACAAAAATGCATCATCATGCACTATGAGATAACAAGCTTGTCTAAATGCTCGTAGGTGTTGTTGTGGGTCTTCCTTACTCTAGAAATGAGTAAATTTAGGAAGTTTCCACTGACTGGGATACGACTGGATCGGGATGAAGGGATGGATGGGTTCATTACAAATTTGCTCATACGAGAGAGCATTCCGTGAATAAAAAATAGAGGTCTCGAGACTAGACATCTTGTCCATCAGCATTTTGATTACATCAGCTGACAGATTGACGGGTGGAGCGCCCCCTAGGTTGTAGGGCATTTGAAAGGTATTGAGAGGAGCATATGACGTGGTTGGTTGCACTTGTGTAGGTGCAACATATGGGTAGCTAGCTATTGGGGTGGATGTTAAAGCCAAGGGCAATTGTGTTATGGGGTTGGTGGGCACAAATTGGATAGGGGCCGTCAAAGGTAGTTGAGGAGTGGCCACACTTGTTGAAGGGTAGGTAGTTACTCTTGTGTTGATAGATGCAAGAGTAGGGGGATAGAGACCACTAGGTTTTGGAAGGGTGTAGAATTTGGTTGAGTAGTTTGAGGTTGAGGGGGTGCCAAAACCCCCATCGAGGTAGGTCTAAAAGGAGAGACTAAATTTTGAAGATATGACATGGTCGAGTTATTAGTTGAGGTGTTGGCTTGATTGTCTATGGGCTGAATTGTGGACGCTATTGATATGGCTGTTGTCTCGAGTAAGGAGGTTGGCATCCCATAAATTGGGTTGCCTGAAGAGTCTCACATTTGGCTTCTCATGAGATAATGTTGAAGGGCCTTGACATTGAAGTCAAGGAACCTTTCAAAGTCTTGGTCCCCCTCAATGACAGTGGGATGCTGAGTCGGGGTCGGTTGGGTAGGAGTTCTTTCAGTCTCCGAGTGGAACTCCATTATAGGACTGGTTATGGACGAGGAAGGTAGAAGCGGTTGATGCCTCGCATGGTCAAGAAGAGCCTTGGTTTGACTGTGTGTCAAAACCATTCAAGGCAAGAAAGGGTCAAGTTTTAGAAATGGTGTTTTTTCAATCTCAGAAAACTAGAATGGGTGTTGGACAGCAAAAAAGTCAAATTTTAAGCTTGTTGTTTTGGAAAAAAGTTTTGGATAGTGACTGACGTCGGTTAAAAAACTGATGTCAGTGAAATAGACTGTTAATGTCAGTCAGTGACCAATGCTGGTGAATAAAAGTTATCGATGTCGGTGGTAAAATTGATGTTGGTTACTGTGTTTTCCAAAAACACAAAAAATTTGAAAGTTTTTGGAAAAAAAGGAGAAAACGTCCTCACTAGCTCAAAAAAAACTAGATGGAAATAGAAAAGATGAAGAACACAAGCAGATCTTAAGCATTAAATCCCAAGGAATAAATTATTAAGATCGTGGTGGCTTATGCCTTAGAATATGTTTAGGAGATTGGCTTTTGAGACGGGTCCTAGAAGAAGTAGTCTAGAGATGGTTTCGGGTTTGTTTCGGTACTCAAGAGTCTGTGTTAGGTTCCATACATGGCCTGGTGCTAGGAGCTTGCTCCTCTCACTTCACGAACCTAGAGCCGAGCTGGGCCGCTTAGCCAAAATATACTTTCCCTATAGATTATCCTCTGCCAGAAAACAGAGTGGGCTTTCCCCTTGGTAGTGAAGTCCAAGTGGGATTGTCAGGATGGGTAAGGTATCTGCTGGGTGATGAAATCCCAGTTGGGCCTTGTCTTAGGTAAGTTTTGATGTTTGTTTTGTGTAAGTGATTTGGTTGTGTAACATAAGTGATCTATGATTAATTCATGATGCGGTTATTAATTACTAGATGTGGACTAAGTATGCAGTCAAGAAGAAATGAAATGCAATTAATTTTAAGCCCAAAATGAAATATGAGTTCATATGAAAACAAGTTGAGAAAGGGTTGAAGAGTATGACTTTTAACTAGTCTAATATGTAAGAAAAGAAAGAACAAGAATGATTCTTTTTAATTTTTGCTAATAGTGTCTTTTGGAAGAGATAGGAGAAAGAGGTGAAAAGGAGAAACCTAATGCACCCTATATGAAAAGAAAGAAAAGAACCCAAGGAAGACCTTAGGGTCCCATCGGGTGTGCCAGAATGTTTCTAACTAATTTTCTCTTTCACATTCAAAAGAGAAATGAGAAACTAAGAGAAATGGTCTAAGGCTTGTATGTACCTGGATATAGTCTTGCGCACCAAATTCAGACGATGGAAGGAACTCCTCTTTGGTTATGGAGGATGACACCTATAGCAAGAAGAGACTCAAACACAAAAATGATTAGATGACTAGAAAGTGGATTGCCAAGCGAAAGCTTGGTCCTAGAAGCACAAGGACTTCTTGGAGGATGACAGTCCACTGATAAAAAATAGAATATAATTAGAAACAGAAATGATAAAGATAGAATGAAAGAAATGAAAGCAAATGCATACCTGTTTGTAGTAATCTGCTTTGCACAGTCACTGATGTCGGTGGTCTTGCCAGCGTCAGTCAAGGAAGATCATCGACATCAGTTAGTATGCTGACGTTGGTAGGGGCAATGGTCGAGGTCGGTCGGGGCAATGGCCTGGGACAAGTTTTAGGGTTGGTTTCAGGGCAGTTTGGTCAATAGAATGGTCTCCAGAATGGTCTGTGGTAGTCTGAGAGTTTGTATAGGGTGGTAAGACAGTAGATAGAATCTTTAAGAAGAACTAAGGCAGAGGGTATGTTGTCAGAAAAAGGGGTAAAGGGTAGGAAAAATGCCTCTCAACCTTTTTGAGAAGTAGTTTAGTCAGGTCAACCAAAATGATCTTGGGAGGGTCTGTAGGACTCTAATAGCTTGTTCTGAGTTGATTGGACAGAGAGTATTGCCTAGAGAGGGACTAAATGGGTGTCAGAGGCAAAAGGGGGAGACAAGGGTTAGAGAAGGCTTTTTAGCCTCTCCAGGAAGAATAGGGAAGGTTGTGTCAAGGATGCTTGGAATGGATAGTAGACAAAATGCTAATATATTTGAAATGGCACTGAAATAAAAATAGTACAAATACTTAGCTGTGACACGAGTTGGTAGAGGTGTAGGAGTTGTGTTTCTATTGTGGCTGGTGATGAAGATATCATGAAAAAACCTGTGTGGAATGGCTGGTGCAAGACCTCAGTGCCTGGAAAGTGCTATCAAGAATGTTGATACCTGCAAGAAAATAAGAAACAAGAAGACTCGAAAGCAAGAGCACGAGAGTTTTGTTTCACCAGAGGAGGATTCAAGATTCGTGATTAGCCATCTAGTGATTAGATTCATGATTAGCCTCAGAAAGACATTAGAAGTCAGTTTAAGTAAATCGACATCGGTGATCCCACCAGCATCAGCTGACAGTTGATCGACGTTGGCAGGTGCAGAATGAGTAAAAGGTCCATCAAGCCCATTCTCCATCCGCTAGGTGCATAATCCGTTGGAGAATTGTCAAAGGTTGGGATAAATACGCATGAGAGTTGGTTAGGTGGTTGGAAAGGAGTAAGAATAGGTCTTGGGTGAGTCATAGGGTGGGAAATGGTTCAAGGTGAGGTGTCCTAGGCGAGGTGTCATGGGTGATGTGTCAAAGGGGGGGGTTAATTCAAAATAAGTTATTATTTTAAATTAGTAATTGTGTGGGTTAGAAATGGGTTAGGAATGGACCAAGGGGGAGGATGACCAAGGGTTAGACACAATTTCGGTGTCTACACAGCACTTCATTGGTTTATGGGACTGGGTAGTAATTCAGTCCGTACATAGGAGGACATGAAAAAAAAAGTGATGAAGTATCAATAATATGGAAGAGGAATAATTTATATAAGAAATGACATCTTCAGAATGACTCAAGAAGGGGATGAATCCTTGGAGGATTATGTTGAATGGTTCATGTTCATTGTATGAAAATTCAAGCAAAGTACACTTAGAGAAGAAGCATTGAAACTCATCTTCCTAAAAGGAGACAAGAGAAGATTGTCTAGAAGCCTTAGACCTAATGAGTGGAGGAAATATTTCTCACCTACCATTATTAGACATCAAAGAGCTGAGCATGAATTATTCTAGATCTACCATAAACTAGGGGTAGTAGGCTTCCATTGGCAGCTGTAAATGGCCTATCAAAAATAGAGATTAGTAACCTATTATAAGATATGAAATAGGATATCATTAGCCATTTGGTTACCCAATTGGATAGCCTACATTCAAGACAAAATCAAGTAGCTTTGGATCAAGCCTTGACCATTTACTATCCAGACTATAAGAAGAAAAAAGTTGATTGTAGATGTCATGAGGTCCAGTTTAAAGTAGCTCACATAACAACTGAAGAACCAAAAATAGTAGAGCTACATGCTATAAAAGGAGATAGTGATTAGGTTTTTTATGTTGTAAAATATGACCATGGGTTCAATGTCCACATTATCAAGTTATGGGACAAAATCCACCTTTTTCAAATTTTACCTCCTTTAATTCACAATTTGCAAATGCTACTCCCAATTAGAATAATCCTTAGATGAACATTACACCTCATAATTCTAGTTGGTAGCCACCTCAAGCAAGCTACCCCACTACCTCTTGAAAACCTTATCAAAATGTATCCCCATCTTGGATGCAAGCTTGGAAACCACCCTAAGGTCCACCCTTCACAAACCAATGGCAATAGCCCTAGAGACCTAACCAGACATGGGGTATCTCCCTAGGAGGATATCCTCCACAACAACAATAACCTCCTACTCTTATGCCTAATATGTAAGTTTCATCCAAGACTAATCAGCTACCTACCTAACCCATATAAAATCTTGTACATAAGTCAATGCAATCCACATTTAATATTGAGCCTATTCAGTACCCATCATACGTGGTAAACATTAGTGAAGTTCACCTCCATTTAAGAAAGGTTATACCACCCTCATCACCACCCATAATAAGGAAGTTAGATGATGAAACCCCAAAAGAACATGCTAACCCACCACCATCACCTCAATAACTTTTTAAACTGGCACACAAAGTTGTTGATGAAATAGCCCCACCATTTTTAGAATGTCTCAACCTTTAATGCCATACAATTGAACTTGAGTTTGATCTCATGGGATAAATAAAGAACTTTTTCATCAAAATCCCTTTATTCCAAGCCATCAAAGATGTACCCATATATTCCAAAGTTGTTAGAGACCTTTATTTACAGAAACAAAGAAGGAAGAAAAAATATCCTAATACTATGCATGTGATTGGCCAGCTAGAAAACATCATGTTGGGGAATACCTTACCAAAGAAGTATTCATATCCTAGATGCTCAGTAGTTACAGTCTAGCTCCATGACCAGCAACTGTCCAACACATTGATAGACCTGGGGGCTACAATCAATGTAATGATAACTAAAACCATGCACAAACTATAGCTGAATAATTGAAACCATGCACAAACTATAGCTAAATAATATTGGGGGCTACAATCTATAATGTTGTAAATTGTTGATAGATATATAATTAGACTCAAGGGAATTATTGATGATCTTGTCATCATTATAAATTCTTGGGAGTATCCTATAGATTTCGTTATGCTATAGCCTAAGTCTAATTTGGGTGGATACCCCCTTATCTTGGGATGACCTTGGCTTGCCATAGTAGATGCCTTCATCAATTATAGAACAAGTAATGTGATGATATCCAATGGCTACCACACTAATATATTGGTTCTTTATCCCCTAGCATAGCTAATTTTTTCACTAGATCTTACATTATGGGTTGAAGAAGAGGAGGAAGATCAACATTATTTGATTCCAATATTTACCATAGACCATGCATGCACATTGTCAGATCAGGAAGATGATACCATTCTCTCTAATATTCTTCATCATAATTACCACACTCTTACATATCTCAACCACTTGCAAAGTATTGAGTGCCCTTTTTCCAGCTTCTAGGAATTGGATAATTTTGATACATTTATGCAAGAAACATTCCACCAGCTATTACCTCATACATTTATCCAAACCATGTCTATTAGCAATATGTAAATAATTAAATCACTCTCATAGCTAATTGAAATCTCTCCAAGGAAAATATTGCTTATTAATAGCAAGTTGGAATTAAATGAGGAAAAATGCCTAGTCAGCATGTTGCATGCTCACCAACATGCTTTTGCATGGGATTATGAGGATATGCAAAGAATCAGGATAGAAATGTATACACATCATATTTACATCAAAGTAGAGTTTTAGCCAATTAGACAACCACAATGTAGGATGAATCCATCTCTTTGAGAAATAGTCAAAAAGGAATTATAAAATCTTTTGACTGTTGGATTTATATATCCTATCTCTAATAGTGAATAGGTGTCACATTTGGTAATTGTACCAAAAAAAATTAAATAATGGAATGTATGCATCAATTATAGGGAACTCAACATAGTAATCAGGAAGGATCACTTTCCTCTACCCTTCATTGACCAAGTAGTGGACACACTAGTAGGGAAGAATTATTTTGTCTTTCTAGATGGCTTTAGTGGTTACAACCAGATTAGAATTGCTCCTAAGGACCAAGCAAATACTACCTTTACTTATCTATGGGGTACTTATTCTTATGTTGTATTACCCTCTAGGCTTTATAATGCTATGGATACATTCTAAAGGGTTGCTCTGAGTATCTTTGTAGATATG
Source organism: Torreya grandis (assembly GCA_037957365.1). Lineage (NCBI taxonomy): Eukaryota > Viridiplantae > Streptophyta > Pinopsida > Cupressales > Taxaceae > Torreya > Torreya grandis. The sequence continues at coordinate 3,733,912 of JARHVA010000389.1, forward strand.
GCCAATAAATGTGTTGAAATCTACATGGATGACTTCACTATTTGTGGAGAGACATTTGATGAATGCCTCAACAACCTAGAAAAAGTGCTACAATGCTATCAAGAGCACCATTTGTCTCTTAGCCACAAGAAATGATACATGCTTATGATAGAAGGTATTATCTTGGGCCACCACATATCTACTGTAGGAATTAATGTTGACCCTATAAAAAATAGCATCATCAAAAACATACATGTTCCTCAAAAATAAAAATATGTTAAGAGTTTTTTAGGCCATTTCAGTTACTATAGGAGATTCATCAACAATTTTAGTAAAGTAACATCACCATTGTTCACTCTTTTGACCAAAGATGTTTAATTTCTCTAGACTCCTAATTGTGATACATCCTTCAAATAATTGAAGGAATTATTGACCACCACCCTTGTTTTACATGGTCTTGATTGGAGGTTTCCCTTCCACATTCACATACATGATTCAGACAGTACCCTTGAAGTAGTGCTCAGCCAAAAATAAGAAACACTCAATTATACCATCTCTTTTATAAGAAAAACCTATAGGTAGTAGAATTAAATTATATAGTTACTGAAAAAGAATTCTTAGTAGTAGTTTATGCTATCAACAAGTTCTATCACTACATCATAGGGTATCATGTCTTTGTTCATACATACCATGAAGCCATTTGGTACCTTATGAACAAACTAGTTGTTCTAGCCAGAGTGATAAGATGGTTTCTCTTATTTACAGAAATTTGATATCACCATTATTGATAAGCCTAGCAAGGAATGTAGTGGCTAACTTTTTATCATGATTGCAAACCCTTGAAGAGGATACCATAGTAGATGACTCATTTCTAGATGAGCACCTATTCTCTCTCACCCTTATCACACCCTAGTATGTTGATATTATTGATTACCTTATCATAGGGCTACTTCCACAATACTTCTTCCCCAAATAAAGGAGAGCATTGGTTTACAAAAGTGGTAGATATTCATGGTTATCTAGATTCCTTTTCTATAGTAGGCCTGACTCTATCATTAGAATATGTCTCAAAGAAAATGAAGTTCCAAATATCCTCAAAGCCTACCATGATGAACCCTATGGAGGATAGTTTGCAACCAAGTGTACTGCAGTCAAAATTTTGAATACAATATACTATTGGCCCTCACTCCATAGAGATTCAATAAGATATAATACACATTGTGATAAATGTCAACATATAGGGAGACCCACATGATCAAATGAGATGCCTTTATAGCCTCAAATGGTGCTTGAACCATTTGAAAAGTGAGGCCTAGACTTTGGTAGACCTTTTGATCCCAAACCCAACAACAAAGAATGCATCATTGTCTATACTGACTATGTCTCCAAATGGGTGGAAGTCAAGGCTCTTAGACACACTAGGAATGAGAAGGTGGCAACTTTTTTCTATGAAGAAATATTTATTTGATATGGTGTGCCATGTGAAATAGTCACTAATTAGGGACCCTAATTCACTACTAATTTAATTAATACCTTAGTCTAGCAATATGAGATTATACATAAAATATCAACTCCATATCATCCAAAGTCTAATGGACAAGTAGAATTCACCAACAGGGAGTTAGAAAATATTCTGAAAAAGACTGTTAGTCTATCTCATAAGGATTGGGAGACTAGGCTTCTTAAAGTTGTGTGGGCTTACAGAATCACATGGAAGACCACTACAAGATTCACTCCATATAATTTGGTCTATGGAAATAACCTTGTCTTGCCCATTGAATTTGAACACAAGACCTTATAGACAACATTAGAATTGGGGATGGATATATCTAAAACCCAGAAAGAAAGGCTTTTATAGTTGAATGCCTTAGATGAATATAGACAATAGGCATTACAAAACACAAAACTTGTACAATAGCAATGGATTGGATGGCATGATAGACATATTAAGACTAGTTAATTTCATACTGGAGATTTGGCCATTCTCTCTTTCATTCTAAATACAAGGACCACATGGGTAAACTCCAGACTAGATGGCTTGGTCCTTTTGAGATTGGGCATGTTTTTGATAATGAAGTAGTTAAATTCTAAACCATTGATCTAATAAAATTATATCTACTGGTTAACAACCATAGAATCAAGTTGTATAAAAATCCACTTACTCAGGATGAATTTACTAGTCACATATGGTATCAGTTACAAGATGGATACAATGATGCCCTAGTTAGGTAGGTTACCCCACCAGACAAAAGCACCAGTACACACTCAACTAAATAAGGAGAGGAGGACATCCTTACCTTTCTCTAGCATGATGAATGAGACCTTACACTAGTCCTCGACAAGTCACATTTTTAGGTGACTTAGCCAGGACATCTAAATAAACATTCTATTGTAAATAACAGTTAGAGTCAAAAAAATCCAATAATGAAAACCCATTTTTGGGAATTATTGGCAGCTTATGGGTAGAAAACCAACCTATTGGCTACTCAAAATCTATAAAAAGGACCTAAATATAAAAATAGCTTGCTAGTTATTTAGGGATAAAAGCATAAACAAATAAAAAAGACAACATGAAGATAGAAGTAGAGAGAAGGCAATCCATCAAATCCCAACTATTTACATAGGTTTCTTGGAGCTATTATATACATTCCTGATGCTGCTATGGGCATTCTTAAATTTGTTATGGGCATTCCTAAAATTTGCTATATGCACCTTCTACATAGTTGGCTATCACTTTGCAACTTACTACGGCACCTCTATAGCTACTACAGGTAGCCTCTCATGCCTATTTTCACCTTTTTATAGAGCATGCATGATAGATCCTCCTACAACTCTCATTGATGGTCTAGCTATTAGTTTTTGGACATTATATGGAAGTCATTAGATAACCTCATGTAAGAATGTAGGATTATTTGGGTAGCATGTGTCATATCTATTGCCTAAATTTACCCCTAACTATCAAGCTATAGAGCCACAGCACAACATATAACTTCCCTTTTCATGTGGAAATGTTGTAGACTAGAATTTTGCCTTCAGGGATACTCATGCTTCATCTACATCTTTGGTTTCATATTATGAACCCTACTACTTTATATAGCTAAGACTAGGCACAAAACTTATAGGACATGAGTAAGCATCTAGATTCCTATCAGTTAGTTCATCTAGATGAAGGTCACTAGCTAGTATTGCCCTCAGCTACCTATTCAAGTTCTTCTAGCCACCACTTGTAGCACTTAGATTTTCAATTGCCATTGGAGGGTATGATAGTAATGATTTATACTCCTAATTTAAGACCCTTATTCCAAGTAGCTTACCCTGCATTACATGCACATACATTTTAGGCATCATTAATGCCTACCAACTAGTGATCTCATAATCACTTCATAAAGGATCCACTTCACTCCAGCCCCAACTACCAACCCACTCATTGCACCATTAATCATTTCCATGTAAATATTTACATGCCAACACACATGTGACTACCAAGCGTTACATCTAGAATGCTATTGTTTCAAGGTACACCATATATTTCATCACGGAAAATGTCAATCACTATTTTAATCTAGCCACATGGTATTAATAATGCATATTCAATTATGACTTTAATTATTCATTCAAAAACCTATCACCTCACCACTATACTCACACTATTTCTTATGATGAGCTATCTCATTCCATATTTATTGCTTCTTCCACATCACCTAAGGACACATGATAATTCAAGTGGGGGCAGATGCTATAGGTTAAGCCTCATGTGCCATGGGATTCTTACAACCTATAAACCCCATAGTTTGCCATTTGTAGACCTAAAGCCTCCTACCAATACACTTCCATAAAACTTGAAGCATGTGTAGTTGCCTATTTATTGAAAGGAACATGGAGAAGTTAAAATGGGAGGGTTAGTTATGTGGAGAGAGCCCTCAGACCATAGGCATTTATGAGGAGACCAAGCTACTTGAGATGTTTTCCACAGGGTTGGTTGGACTACCTATTTTGAATGATTGCAACATTTTTTAGAACTACTTGCCAGGGAATTTTTAGGCTCTTTTTATGGGAACTGTTTCTCGAGCTTATTCGCTTTCTACATTCGAAAAGTTGAATAAAGAAACTAAGGAAAATGGACGAGGTTAGAAATACCTGGATAAAGATTGCGCACCGTAAATCCAGACGTTCGTGGGCACTCCTCTTTGGCTGTGGAGGAATGACACCTGCAAGAAAAAGGGAAACTTGGACAAGGGGATGTTAGACAGATAGGCAGTGGGTTGCCAAGCAAAAGCTTATTCCCAGAAGTGTAAAAACTTCCTTAAGGGAGGTCAACCCACTGTTTTGATAAAATAAGTGACTGATAAAAGACAGAATGACAGAATACAGAAATGATAAAAAGATTAAAAATGAAAGAAAAAACAAAATGATTACCTGAATGAAGGAGTAGGCTGAAGACAGTCGCCGAGGTCGGTAATGTTGCCGGCGTCGGTTATCTGACCTGCCGTCGTCGGCTATTCTGCCGACATCGGTTGGGAAGTGACCGGCGTCGGTTGGGGTCACGGCCTGTAGTCGGGCTTGAACAGGTTCTGGTCTGAGTCTTGGTCTGTGCTCTGTCTGTGGACGGGTTGGACACTGATGGACGGGTCTGGGTCTTGGTCTGTGGTCTGGGGATTGGTCTCAGGTAGAGATACAGGGGAAGGAAGGGACAAGGAGGAAGGAGAAGAGAAGGGTACACAGAGGAAGGGGCCTGAGAAAGCTTTTGCAGCCTCTCAGGGGAAGGGACAAAGGGAGAGACACAGAGGACAACAGAAAGCAGAGGATTAAACCAAAGAAAATAAAATAAAACCAGAACTTACCTTTAGCCTGCTGAAAGAAGAAGATAGAGATGTTGCTGGAGCCAGGGAAGATTCTGCAAGAAGAGAATTCTGATGAAGAGCCTTTGCACCTGCTGCTGTTGTTGCACGAGGTTCAAAACGAAGACCAGACGAATGCCAAACGCCAAGAGAGTTCTATTTGCGAGCTCAGGAGTCCAGGGGTTGCAACGGATACAGGACGGGATAATGAAGGCTGCCGACGCTGGCAGTTTCACCGACGTCGGCCGAAGGGTCGCCGACGTCGGCGGTCGCAGGATGGGCACAGAGGCTAAAAATAGCCTCTGCCCATTCTTGCACGCCGCCGAGCGAGGGGTCATGGGCAGAACGGTCGCAAGGTTGCCAAAATGGACGAGGGGGGCTATAATGGTGAGATTTGGGCTAATAAATGCTAGGGGAAGGTGGAGGGATTCAAGGGAGGATCCAAGGAGGCAAGGGTAGGGTGGAAAAGGGGGACTCAATTAATTAAAAGATGTTAATTTTTAATTAATAAGACCTAGGTGGGTTAGGGACCAAGGAGGACTAGGAGGGAGAAAGGACCAAGGGGGAGAACCAAGGTGCAGACACGTTTGCGGTGTCTACATTTGCCCCTTTTTGTCTTGTTGGTTGTTCTAGACGAACTGCAAGACAAAAACAGGAGTTGGTTGCCCCAGAAAAAGGATGAGGTGTTCCCCCCTCAAAGCGATGGTCGAGAGAAGGGAACCGAAGATCGAGTGTCGATTTGACAGAGAAATGGATAGAAGAGAGTGAGTGAAAACGCTGCAAAAGTCGTGATTGCGCGTATACCACGTCACGGGATGGTCAGGTCAAATTGTCGCATGGTCAAGGGTCAAGGAGTGCCAAAATTGAAGTAACCGGGCCCCAGCATTTAGTCGTCTGCTGATTGGGTCACTCAATCTAAGCGGAAGCTCCAAATGGTCGTCGTGTCCCAGGTATCCAGGGCTCAGGAAGTGCTCCCAGAAACATGAAAAAGGCCACAAGTAGTAGGGATCAACTGGCGCGTGATCCTACACTTGTGAAGGGTCAAGAATAGTCTGCGAACAATTCTGCTAACCAGCCGTGGAATAGCATACACGCAAAAACAACCAAGGCAACATTGTCTTGGAAGAAGGTCAAAGAAGAAGGAGATAGGGATGGTCGCCAATGGTCATTGGTCAAGAGGATGGAGGGACGAAAGGATGCGGCCGAGCTAACCCCAGAAGACCCCATGTCAACTGAGTGCTGCCTACATAGCCCCGATGATAGGGCCTCAGGCCGATGTAGTTCTCCCTAAAAGGGAGGGAGGGTCAGAGGGATTGATTGGTCTTGGTCAAAGTCGAATGAGTGGTCATAGTCAAAGGAAATGATTGGTCTTGGTCAAAGGTCTATGATTGGTCTTGGTCAAAGTTGACGAAGGGAAAGTTTGTCCATCCAAGAGACGAACAAACGGGGGTGGTCGAGCTAACCTCAGAGGATGTGTTATCTGAGTGCTGCCTACATAGCCCTGGTCATAGGGCCTCAGACCAATGTAGTTCAGACTAAGAGACAGAGTGATTGATGATTGGATGTGGTCAAGTGTCAAGATGATGCTGCAAATGTCACAAGAGTCGAGAGTCTTTCATCCCTTAACAAGTTTCCATAGTCGTGATGGATGCATGCTAAAGATGAATGGAAGTCTATTTATGTTTCAGCAAGTATTGGTTTATGCTTAACATAAATTGGGTCTGGTCGGTAGTTTCTATGTGTATTGGTGTCCGTGGAAACTATGTGGAATAGACGAGGATGATGTCTGAAAAATGATGAAAAATGGCTTGGTTTGAGTTGAGTCGCCAATTGATGCGGTTAAATGTGACCAAAGTGTAGAGAAAAGATGGAAGACAAATTGCTCTTTCATTGACAAGGACCAACAGGAAGTATAGATAGGGGTTATTAGAACAAAAAGCCCCGTTCATGCATTATGTCGTTGACCAGTGTTGAGTTAGAACGGTAATCGAATCACTTTGACATTAAAGTGAGCTCGAAGTCCCTTGAGGCGGTGATAGAAGGAGGATAGGGTAACCCAGTTTAAGAGCAGGAATAACCTTGCCCCTTTTTATAGGAGACCCTGAGACAACTACAAGCCAAGTCCAGGACCCTTTTTTTTTTTTTTTTTTTTTTTTGCGCAGGCTGATCGATGCGGGAAGCCTACATAGAGATGTCTTTTGATTTAGTGGTCATGTTGCGAAGCTGATCGATGCGGGAAGCTTCTAAGATAGGTTGCTGTTGGTAGCAAGATTTAATTATAGCCATCCTTCGAGGGAGTGGTCTATATCTTTGCTTTATAATGTTTGATAAGTTGGCCTAGCTGTCCTTCAAGGGATCAGTCTAGTAATACAGCAATGATAGTACAGCTGTCCTTCGAGGGATCAGTCTGTCTTTTTGGATTGACTTGACTTGATTTAGTGACCATGGATATGTTTGGATATCGTCTTTTTTTTTTTTTTTTTTTTTTTTTTTTTTTTTTTTGTGAGTCATGGACAAGACTGTAGAAGTGCAAGGACTCCCTTTTATTAGGACAAGGCACCCAGGCGTCATAAAAGGGTTGTAGAGGACTTGTTAAAGGGGAAAAGGGTTGAAAGGAATGAGGAGCCAGAGGACGAGGATTGCTCAAGGGACGAGCTCAAGTTATGTGTCAAGTGGACAAGTACTCGACTAACAGAAGAATGGTCGAAGATGCAACGCATTAAGAGGCTCAGGTTCTGGCCGTCCGTCAAGGGAGGACAGACGATAAGTCCCTGATCCATACTTGTGCGTGATGATAAAGGGTCCAAGCCAATTGGGGGCGAATTTGCCTCGTTTACTTCGCTCCATATTGGTCACGTGTTGATTTGATGGATGGACACAAGGTTGGTTGATATGTTGGGACTGGTTGAATGTTGTGATAAAAAGATTGGTTAAATGTTTTAGCCGAATGTTTGGTCTGAGTCATGATTGGTGGTTAGTCGATGCCTAGTCGATGGTTTGGTCAATTGTCTGGGCAATGTCACGGTCAATGCCTGGTCATGGTCAATGTCTGAGTGAATGTCTGGATTGATGATTGGTTAGGTGATAATTGTCGATAGTTGACTAGTTGATGTTTGGTCAATGGTCTGGTCGAGGTCATGATAGCCGGTATAAAGTCGAGCTCCCCCAGTCATTTGATGGTAGAGAGAATGTCTAACCACCAATGTGGATGAGGGAGAGAAGACGAGAAAGAGAGCCCTGGGTACCCCACCTAGTTGATAGATTGAGGGGACCCAAGAGAATGACTCTTAAACAGTGAAAAGGGTAGGAGGGATGGAGACCACCGACTCCGTAGGTGAAGAAGGTGGTCTGAGTCAATTAGGATCAGACTTGCCCCATTTGACTCTTTGAGATTGGTCATGAAGATGGTTGATGCCAGATAGGAAGTTGGTTGATATGGTCGCTGATTGGTCGAGACTAGTTGAATGTTTGGTTGAGGGCTGGTCAATGTTTGGTTGATATGGGGTTATTGGACATGTGGTCAATGGTTGGTCAAGAGTCGATTGGTCGGTATGTGGTCTTTGATTGAGTCGAATATTTAGTGGAGGTCGAGTTGAAAGTTTGATTGTTGGTCGGGTTAAATGTTTGGTGGCTAGTCTAGTCGAGATCAGGTTGATAGAGTGATTGACATGTGGTCGAGACGGAGTCAAAAGGTTGGTCGAGGCATGGATGAAGGTCGAATTCCCCCAGCGGCTAGGAAGAATGTTTGACAAATTGGTCGGGGTTGGTTGAGGCTTGGTAGTCAGATTGACGGTGTTGATCTCAAATAAGGGGGTTAAAGGCGACAAAGGGACCATAGTCTGGCGTGGAGACCCAGATTTAGGTGACGAGGCTCGAGAAGCATGGGTCGGTGTTGATGAGTTGTCGGAGGGGTGGTTAAGAAGATCCTTGATGAGAAGGGAATCCCTTTTCCAGTGTTGGTGACGAATGACAGCTTTGAGAGCACAACAATGCTCAGTGTCATGTCCCGGAGTGTGATGATAGTTGCAAAATTTAGATTTGTCGAACCAAGAGGGTCTTGATCCGAGAGTCGATGAGAGAGGCAGTGTTGAAGGTTTGTTGATAACGTGGTTGAAAAGAGGGGTGCCATTCCCAAGACATTGGCGAATGGCGACCTTGAGGGCACAACAATGTTCCGTGTCGTGTCCAAGCGTGCGATGATACGCACAAATGCGAGTGTCATCGAACCAAGGTGGTTTAGTCCCAAGAGATTGGTATTGTCTGAGAGGCGGGAGGTTGATGCGAGAGGACTGCAACAATTGCCTTAACAGTAAGGTGTAAGAACCTGCTAACGGGTCTGGAGTTTTTGTCGCAGTGAGGGTTGATGACTTTGGTTTGAGAGGTGTAAGAGGTGTTGGTCGATGGATTGGAGGAGATATATATCTGACGGGTTGATAGAATAATGGAGGCGAATTGTCTCTGTGAAGGATGGGAGTAGGAAGCACTCCCAATAAAGTGGACGGATGCGGGCCCAAAATAGAGGGCGATGATGAAGGTGGAGGAGTTCTCCGGTATGGTCTAGTGGTCTTCATTAGTTTGAGCCGAGGGCCACCTTTGTGTGAGGCAAGGTTAGAGACGAGTTTGGGTTTGGATATGGACGAAGACGAGTGAGATGTGATAATCTCAGGCAAAGGGCAAGAGGAAACCGTGACTGAGTCTTCCTTGGTCGAGATGGGCGAAGAGACTAGGTCTTCTCTTGGTGGAGAAGAAATAAAGGAGGGCGGCTCCTCAAGAGGGCAAGAGGCAGGGATGATCGTGCCTTCTGCTTGTGCTTGAGGAGTAGGCAAGGTGAGGTCATTGGATGAAGGTGGACTTAATGGTGTAGGTGTGGTCAAGGCGTCCTCCAATATAGGAGAAATAGATGGAGAATTAATGGGAGAAGAAAGTTCTTCATCCTGTGAAGGAGAAAGGTGGTCAGGGACAAGAGGTAAGATAGTGTTGATTGTATGAATGTTATGGTCTTGGGGGTCATTGGTCGTGGTTTGAATGTTGTTGTGACTAGGAGGACGGTTATAGAAGGGTTGTATGTAGCGTTGTTGGAATTGCTTTGTGATGCTTTGAGATGTTGAAGGTTGAGGTTGATTAGTCGTTGTCGAGGATGGTGATCTAACGACCACAGTGTTGGCCACTCCTTTAGGTTCGGAGTTGGCAGAAAAAGGAGGTCTGGAAGAAGAATGGCCATTGATTTTTGTGTTGGTATGACGCAATTTGACCTTGTCTTCTTCAAGGGCGCGGAGTTCGAGCTTTCGAGCCATGGTGAAGGCCTCGTCGAAAGTACAGAAGGTTTGAACCCGCAAAGTGGATGAGATGTGCCTGGCACATGCTCGAGAAAAGAGCTCGATGAGCTCGGGTTGAGGCAAGGAGAAAGAGAGCTGATTAATCAGGCCTCTCCAACGAGTGACAAAATTGACTACTGATTCGTCGTCAAATTGCCTGATGGAGTAAAGGTCTGTGATTGAGACTTGTTTTGCGATGTTAATAGAGAAATGGTCGAGAAATAGTTGGGCGAGTTGAGTGAATGAGAAGATAGAATGTCTGGCTAGCGAGCTATACCAGTCAAGGGCTGGGCCAGAAAGAGACATGGGAAACGTGCGTAAAAGTAACGCATCGTCATGGGTGATAAGGTGACAGGCATGTTTGAATGCCCGTAGATGTTGTTGTGGGTCTTCCTTACTCTGAAAGCGAGTGAATTTAGGAAGCTCCCAATGGTTGGGGTATGGTTGGATAGGGACGGAAGGATGGATGGGCTCGTTGCAAATTTGGTCATACGACAAGACATTGCTTGAGCCAGAAATGGAGGCTTCAAGATTGGACATTTTATCCATCAGCATCTTGATGAGATCTGCCGACGGATTGGTTGGTTGAGCACCCCCTAGTTTGTAAGGCGCTTGAAAGAGGTTAGAAGAGGCGTGCAACGTAGTCGGTTGTACAACGTACGGATGACTAATCGCAGGGGCAGAAGTGGATGCTAAGGGTGGTTGAGTCATGAAGGTCGAAGGCATAAGATGACTAGGTGCCACAAAAGGTTGTTGTGTGGCGGCACTGACAAAAGGTGAGGCAGGCACTCCTGCATTTGTGGGCGCAAGAGTATAAGGGGTCGAGACAATCAAGTTCTGATATGATGTAGAACTTGTTTGAATTGGATATGGTTGAGGGGGTAATGAAACCCCGGTGGAAGTTGGTCTAAAAATGGACGGGGAGGCCAAACTTTGCGTATTGGCCATGGTCGGGTTAGTGGTTGACGGCTGGCGTGGTTGACAAGAACCTTGGCTTGGCTACGAGTCAAAACCATGCAAGGCAAAGAAGGTTCAGGTTTCAGAAACTGTGCTGTTCAGTTTCAGAAAACCAGGATGGAGTCTTTGACAGAGAAGGGACAGGTTTTAGGCTGCTGGTTTTGAAAAAAAAATGACAGTGACAGAGACCGACGTCGGTTTAAAAACCGGTGTCGGTAAGAAATGTGGCCGACGTCGGTCAGATAACCGATGCCAGTATGGGAGGAAAGCCGACGTCGGTGGAAAAACCGATGTCGGTGACTGTGTTTTCCAGAGAACCAAAAAGATTTGAAGATTCTTGGAGAAACAAAGAAGGAAGCGTCCTCACACACTCAAACAAATAGATGAGAAGAGGAAAACAGAGAAAGACAGACAAGCCTAAGCGATAAATCCTAGGAGTTAACCTTAGAAACTTGTGGCTTATGCCTTAGATGAATGTTTGGGGAGATTGGCTGAAAAAAAAGGGTCCTAGAAGAAGGCAGTCTAAAGATAGTTTCAGGTGTTGTTTTAGGTGCTCAAAAAAATCTGTGTTAGGGTCTGGTACGTGGCCTGGTGCTAAGGAGCAAGCTCCCCTCACTTCACGATTCCAGTGGTTAGCTGGTCTCGCTTAGCCAAGATATACCTCGCCTAGAGTTTAGCCTCTGCCAGAGAACGGAGTGGGCTTCCCCCTTGGTGATGAAATCCAAGTGGGGTCACCGGGACGGGTAAGGTATCCGCTGGGGGATGAAATCCCAGTCGGGCCTTGTCTCAGGTAAGTTATATGTTTGTTTAGTGCATGTGAGTCGGTAGTGTAACATCAAGTGTCTACGATTTATTCAATATGCGCCTAAGTTACTAGATGTGGACTACGAAGATGCAAGCACAAGCAGAAATGAATGCAAAGTGTTTTAATGCCCAAAGTCGAAATGTGATGTTGTGATGAAGACAAATTTTGGAGAAAGGGTTGAGAGTATGACGTTTTAGACTAGTCTAAAATGCACAAGGAAGAAAAAGAAGGATTCGTTTTAATGCTTGCTTATAGTGCCATTGAGAAGAAAAGAAGGAGGACAAAAGGTAAGAACCTAATGCTCCTAAATGAATAGAAGAGAAAAGGAACCCAGGAGGAACCTAGGGTCCCACCGGGCGTGCCAGAATGTTTCTCGAGCTTATTCGCTTTCTACATTCGAAAAGTTGAATAAAGAAACTAAGGAAAATGGATGAGGTTAGAAATACCTGGATAAAGATTGCGCACCGTAAATCCAGAAGTTCGTGGGCACTCCTCTTTGGCTGTGGAGGAATGACACCTGCAAGAAAAAGGGAAACTTGGACAAGGGGATGTTAGACAGATAGGCAGTGGGTTGCCAAGCAAAAGCTTATTCCCAGAAGTGTAAAAACTTCCTTAAGGGAGGTCAACCCACTGTTTTGATAAAATAAGTGACTGATAAAAGACAGAATGACAGAATATAGAAATGATAAAAAGATTAAAAATGAAAGAAAAAAACAAAATGATTACCTGAATGAAGGAGTAGGCTGAAGACAGTCGCCGAGGTCGGTAATGTTGCCGGCGTCGGTTATCTGACCTGCCGTCGTCGGCTATTCTGCCGACATCGGTTGGGAAGTGACCGGCGTCGGTTGGGGTCGCGGCCTGTAGTCGGGCTTGAACAGGTTCTGGTCTGAGTCTTGGTCTGTGCTCTGTCTGTGGACGGGTTGGACACTGATGGACGGGTCTGGGTCTTGGTCTGTGGTCTGGGGATTGGTCTCAGGTAGAGATACAGGGGAAGGAAGGGACAAGGAGGAAGGAGAAGAGAAGGGTACACAGAGGAAGGGGCCTGAGAAAGCTTTTGCAGCCTCTCAGGGGAAGGGACAAAGGGAGAGACACAGAGGACAACAGAAAGCAGAGGATTAAACCAAAGAAAATAAAATAAAACCAGAACTTACCTTTAGCCTGCTGAAAGAAGAAGATAGAGATGTTGCTGGAGCCAGGGAAGATTCTGCAAGAAGAGAATTCTGATGAAGAGCCTTTGCACCTGCTGCTGTTGTTGCACGAGGTTCAAAACGAAGACCAGACGAATGCCAAACGCCAAGAGAGTTCTGTTTGCGAGCTCAGGAGTCCAGGGGTTGCAACGGATACAGGACGGGATAATGAAGGCTGCCGACGCCGGCAGTTTCGCCGACGTCGGCCGAAGGGTCGCCGACGTCGGCGGTCGCAGGATGGGCACAGAGGCTAAAAATAGCCTCTGCCCATTCTTGCACGCCGCCGAGCGAGGGGTCATGGGCAGAACGGTCGCAAGGTTGCCAAAATGGACGAGGGGGGCTATAATGGTGAGATTTGGGCTAATAAATGCTAGGGGAAGGTGGAGGGATTCAAGGGAGGATCCAAGGAGGCAAGGGTAGGGTGGAAAAGGGGGACTCAATTAATTAAAAGATGTTAATTTTTAATTAATAAGACCTAGGTGGGTTAGGGACCAAGGAGGACTAGGAGGGAGAAAGGACCAAGGGGGAGAACCAAGGTGCAGACACGTTTGCGGTGTCTACAGGAACCAAGCCACTGTAGGTGGAATCACATTTCTAGTTACTAACTCTTTAGTGATCCAAGCAACTGGGCTATCAAGCATTGGAGAAAATTAGCAAGATTGACCAAATGGCCAAGAGGCTAGGCAGTAGTTTTGCTAGGAAGGTGAAAGATTGGTATTAAAGAAAGGAGGTGTGGGAATATTTAGTCAACCTATAGAATGGAGAGAAATAGCAGCATATATTATCAATTACATGACCTATGAGGGAAGGTATTCCCTCATGTACACTTTCCAGTTCAAATTTTTTAATCATTTAAGACATAATAGAGTCATCAATGTTCCAAATTTCTTATGGATTATCTTGAAAAGAATGTCTAAAGAATATCATAAAGGCATTAGAATAGACCTATCTCACCACTACCTCATATGGATTATAATTAAGCAAATAATAGCCTTTATCAGGTCTGACCTCACTTAGGAGCAATTTTTGGCCCTAAAAAATATTGCATCCTAGCAAAAAAAGGGCACTAATGAGAGGGAATCTCTTAAGGAGTATCCCTAACAAACTATTCAAGAATATGTAGTGGGCACTAGTATTATTGGTCAGCCTGTAGCCACTGAAGGACCATCTAGGATTGTTATGGTAAAGAAGAGGAGAAGACTAGTCTTATCCCCTTTTGACATAGAGTAGGAAATCCTAAAGCAGCATGGCTCTTCTCCCATTATGTCCTCACCTTAGGAATAAGTTCCCTTGTATTTTGTTGCACAATAAGAAGTTCCCTTCTCTCCTATTGCACAAAAAGAAGTTCTCTTATCAACTGATGCACAAAAGGAACAAATTCCATCAAACACCCCTCTTGCAAGGAAAATGAAATCTAAAGGGAAGAAACCCATGTTGTCAAAAATAAGGAGACCTCCTCCTAGGAGATCTCAAAGGATGAAGAAATAAAAGACCTCTTCAACCTCCTTAAAAATAGATATTAGTGATGATGAAAAACTAAATAATGAACCTAGGCTTAAGAAAAACCATAATGGATTTGAAGTAGAGGAACAGTTTACTGATGAAGGATCTGCTAAAAGTGAAGAAGAAGAATGGTCACCTCTTCCATCTAGATTCATTGAGGAGGACATTGATCTCCCCTAAAAAATTGGATACATAGAGGATGAATTAAGAAAGGTTATGGAGAAAGGAGAAGAAGAATTGAAATAAGAAGAGGGTATGGAAAAAGGAAGAGAATAAGAAAAATTTTCTCGTGATCAGGAGTTCCAAACATTGGAACAAGCTATGAAGGAGATATAAAGACTCAAACATGAGATGATAGAAATGAAAGGGAAATTAGAAATTGAAACACTTTTGGGAGCAGCAGAGTTTGTAGACCCCTCTAAGGATAAGGGGAAGACAATGGAGGAACCTACAACTGTACCTATGGAGGAAATTGTGGTTGTATTCATGGAGGAACCTACAATATAGTATGCTCTAGCTTTGGTACCTTTCTATCAAGGATTTCTTCCTCCATTGACCACTACACCTGCACCTACTATAGAATAAGTTATTGATGTAGATTTCTCAACCACCACTCTAGTATAAACTAATGATCTTTTGATTCTTCTAAAAGAAAAATTCAATGATAATGAACTTACCACAAAGAATTGGTGCAGAGATTTAAGGATTATGTTAAATCAAAACAACAACATAAATAATTACAATAAAAATTAGAATTTTCTAAAATTAGGATCAATTATCTAAAGGAAAATATTGGTAGAATGTATGAAACTAATGAAATGATAATCGAATGTAGACCACCTTCTAGGGTGTATGTCATATACCTAGAATAAAAATGGTTAAAATTAAGGTATTATAGGATTTTTAATGATCAATATCACATGGTATGTGACCCAAAAATTTTATTTGAATAATATAGATGTGATGATCCTAATCTTCAAGCCCAACTAAGTGAATTCTACATTCACCATTATGTTATTCCTAGTGATATAGAATAGAACCCTAACATTTATTTAGGGGATGTCTTGTTAAATGTATTTTCTTCATATGCTTTGAATGAAATTGAAAGAAGAAAACAAATGGAAGGATATCAAGAAAAAGAGAAAGAATCCACCCTGATGATCAGAAGTGAGTCCAAATATTTAGATGTTGTAGTAGATGAATGGATTTCATTTATGAACATAGATGCTCCATAGGAATGGGTTACCAAAAAACAAGTAGAAGTCCAAAACCACTATTTGAGTCTCATGGAAGGAGATGGAAGACAAATTTTCATTTCTTTCTCTCACAGATGGGAAGAACTCTCAGATGCATTAAAAAATCAAGAACCATACTCCCCTCAAAACCTCAGAGAGGCCATCCATAGAGTATACTTGTATATTGAGCTTGTCAATAAATGGAGAGTAAAATGGTTGGGATTGATGTTTTAACCCCCTATATTTTGGTTCCCAATCCTTGATTAGGAAGGAAATGTTCCAGCTAATAGAGAGGTAGAGAAGAGAAGATGGAGGAACATTGAGAATGCTAAAGGTTTTTATCTCTGTGAAGGGGCAAGTTGCCTTGACGCCCTAGAATTTAGAAAGTTTTATGGTTTTAGAATACAAACAAGGCCTGCTCAAGGTTGAGTAAGATATTAAGTATGGGGTGTGATGAGGCCACTAATTAATTACTTCTATAGCCTCATCCATGTTTAGTCTATTCTCTTTTTCTATATAAATCCCATAACCATCTATCACTAATGCAAATGAATGAATGAAGTTATGATTTTGTATGTTCATTAATATATATATATATGTGTGTGTGTGTGTGTGTGTGTGTGTGTGTTATCTTATGAATTATGGATGTTTTTCCTTGATTGAATTATATTGGTGTGACTTTATCTAAAGAGCATTTGAAAGGTAATGTAAAGCAATAAAATCTTGCTATAGTCATAGCTTCTCTAGGCTTCCCATAGTAACTATAGGCTTCATCTATAGGTTACTTATAGCCACTATAGGGTGCCCATAGAAAATATAGGCTTCACCTACAAGTTTCTCGTATCTACTACAAAATGCCCACAACAACTAAAGGTTACACCTATAAGTTGCCTTTAGCCACTATAGGGTGCCTGCAGCTACCATGTGAAGAAGAGTCATTATTGAGGAGACCTTATAGACACATCTAGTTTTCTTTAGAAACCAAAAAAAATTGAGAAGAATCATAATTATATGGATTCCCTACATTTAAGAATACATTGGATATGCCGTAAAAAATAGTAAAGACAAGGATAATGAAAAAAGACAAAAGGAGATAAAATAGTAAAATAATATGCCTTGTCTCTAACCCAAGCAAGCTTAAAATAACTAATTTTGGTTACTAACTACTTGAAGGTTAACTGGGGTAGTTTCTAAGTATTTGTATTCTTTCCTAGTTTGGTGTTTTTAATTCAACTTTAATAAATTGCCTTTTTTATTTAAAGGCAGAACTTAGACTAGATTAGGAGTTAGATAATTTTGAGGGAATATTAGAAGAAATTTTTACTATATCTTTTGTATCCAAAATTGAGTAATGAAAATTTTGAATTTGTAAGAATTTGTGAATTCTCTCAGAGAGGGGTTGGAGCTCAGTTCTAAATGAGGAAGGGCCCCCTCGGAATGAGCTGCTATGAAGATCCTGACCCTCTTTGATTATTAGTATGTTGTGTAAGTAGATTTTACTATTAAGTTTGATTTTATAAATGTGATGCATGTGTGATACATAAGTGTGGAATAGTTTCATAATTATGTCACAACAATTTTGTAATATAAATAATCTATAAATTTTAGCATAAATCTATTATACTACAACTAGAAAAATAAGTTGATTTCTGAATCAGCAATGCATATATAGTGCTAACACTCTTGAAAATATTACACACCCAAGGTTTATAATTAATTTTTAATTAGATTGGTAATTCTAGTATTCACTAGGTCATTAGTCTGCATAATAACCCTAACTAGGTCATATGTTTTCATAGTCATTAAACTAATAACAATTAAAGTCTAATATAGTGCTCACCAAAGCTTGTGGCACAAATTTAGGGTAATAAACATGAAAAGTAAACATGCATAGAAGACATATACTCATGTCAATGTATACAAAATCCTAATACAGGGGAGAAAAGTACAAATACAAATCTATCTACTCTTACAAAGGAGGAACAGATTTAGGAATACTTACCTTTGAAGACCGACCCGTCAAGCCTCAATCTCTTTCTTGGTCAAGATACTTCATAAGAGGTTGTTTTGGTATGTAAGGATAATAAAGATAAGTCAGATATAGGCCACACAACCTATCTCTACATCTAAAAGACTTCTCAACAAAACAATATATGTATTTCAAAATAAATTATAAAACCCTAAGCTATGCTCCTCAAGTAGAATGGTGGATAAGCAGATGCACAATATATATCTCTTCTTCTCTTCTCTTAGAAATGAAAAAAAAGATGTGTTTATATAGATGGATCTAACCCTAGTCCTTTCTAAAATTTTAACTAATAGGGTGAGCCCAATCAACTATGTATCATTATTGAAAAAAACAAATTAGGTCCTAGTCTAGGTTGGCTAGGGGTGACCTAGAACATAAATGATTTTCATCAATTAGGGTATAGGTTGATGGGGTCGACATTGTATCATAAACCATCAAAAAGGATATTAGGCTAGGGAAGGGCTAATCAAGGTGGAACATGACTAGAAGAGGGTGAAAAATATGAGGCAAAGCTTAGGTAAATGTTTTTAAGAGATGGTTGTGTAGATAACAAGTGATGGTAAGGGACAAAAATCCTACAAAGCACCAATGGTCTACCCACCCATTTCCTAGTGCACCCCTTAAGGCATGCATTTAGAGAGATTGAGACTTAATGGGTTCTTGCAAGAGAAAAAGCATCATTAATTGATAAAGTTTGAAAATATTATGTGTATACATATGCCCCACTTGAAGCTCATCATGTGTCACTTAGGTACAACATGGGATGGTGCTTCAAGAAAATAACATATCAACACATAATGTTGACATTGAATAAATTGAATTAAAGATAAAATAATGAATGAAAGGATATAATTGAAAAATGTGTACCTTTACTTACCTTAGTGCTATAGATAAATAAGGAGATGCAATAAATGTGAAGGTTTTCAATATAGGGAGCATTAGGTGAACCTATAGAAATTAGTAAAAAATAGAACTTTTTACAACATAGACATATAATAGGTGGAAAACATTTCTATGATGTCAAGATTCTAGAACATTTTACTGTTAAAAAAAATAGCTATTAGAAAAAATATATGGTCAAAAGACATAATCTGATGGTAAATATTTGAATAGTAAATATTTTTTTAATGGTAAATATAAATAGGGTGAAAAATTATCCATTTGTTATTTTCAATATTATGAAAAATAGAGCTCTGAGAGACCTAGTTTGAGACCAAAGAGCCATCATGGTGAGGAGATGACACATGAGATGAGGAGGAGACATAGCAGCCATAATGAGTGTAGCATATGTAAGCAATTATGAATTTCAAATTTTCAATGTTTTAATTTAAAATTGAGCTAAATATATAAAATTTATTGGTAGACAAAATCTAGGCACTAGAATGAACCCTAAGAAAATTTTAAGTGAACTAGGGGTAGAATAGGGTATTGAATAGGAAGAAATTGGACCAATAAATGGCCAAGGCATTTATGGCAAATGGAAATAAAGTCATCATTGTGGATGAACAGAGTTGACTTGATCAACTTAGTTCATAAATTAAGGGATAATGATAAGATTGACTATATAGTAGTGGGTCGATTTAATATGCTAAAATGGGGTTGATTGCATAGTAATCAAATGAATTAGAATGCTAAAATTGGGCCAACTACATAGTAGTGGGCTGACTTAGTTGGTAAGGGGAGACTGCATAGTAGTGGGTTGACTTTGTAGTAGTGGGTCAGATTAGTTGGTAAGGGGGCAGTGACTACATAAAAGTGGACCGAATTAGTTTGCTTAAGAGGGCTGATCTAGTATCACAATTAAATTACATGGCTGATTTAGTATTAAAAGGGCTGATTTTGTATAAAATTGAGAAACTAAATCAAAGGTGACTAATTTTTGAATTTTTAAGAATGTATTTTGATTATTTATGACATAGAGGTCTGATACATCATTTATTGTTTGGTATTTTTCAAAGACACCATAGGTATTGGAGGCTAATAGATGTCTCGTGGCTACTAGATCTACTAGAGTGATTGACTGACATGGACAGAACATAGCTGGTCACACTAGGCTTTGGAGGCATCATAGAGATTAGGTGTATCCTGATTAGTGTTGATCTCATTATCATGTTCCTTAGAGCATGGGAACATTTGACCAATATTTTTGATGGGTGGTGTATGTGGATACCATTAAGGTGGGTATCACACTAGATAATTTCCATGCATTCTTAAGAATTTAGATAAGAGGGATTCTAGCGATCATGGGACACTAGGTGATCTAGAGGAGAGGTGAGTAATATCCCAGTGGGTAATATACTCAAATAAAATATAATGAGGATTGAGGGTTAGTTTATTTAATGTATATATCACTAAGATTTTGTACATTTGCAAGGCCATAATTGAACTTTTGACAACACCAATGTTGTGTCATAATTTAGATGATAATATACCACTATACATGATAGCCTTATGTTAGTCCATTTTAGATCAAGGAGCACTATATGAATTTGGGGTTGTCATCTGGGTCTATCTCATACATGATATGTATGGGATGTTTTTCAAAGTATAAAAGACCATGGGGACTATTATTTTATTAAGTGCATGGATATATGAGAGGTTTCTTATGTATTGACTAGTTGGGTTATCGCATATGGTCAATGATATGTTATCTTAGGTGACGAGATAAGGAAAGGACCATGTAGCTCAATTAGTGCCCCATGTGTTATCTCTATAGACTATCACATAATAAGAGATCATGTGGAAACCATATACACACACTTATATTGTATGGTTAAGTTGGTTGACCATTACTATAGGGTTGGCATGGGTTTAGATCATGGGCCACTATAATTCATGGGTAGATCTACAACTAGTGGCATGCTTGTCAAGATAGGTTAGATTCCCATAGATAGTGGCCCCTCTAATAGTTCCTTCTTATTAGGCATTACATGATAGATATCCAAAGGGGAGAGGAGGAAGAGTACCAATAGATGTACTTATGATTAGGCCATGGCATGTTAGACCATGAACTAGTCAAATATATCAACAAGAATTTGGGGGAGGGGATGATATGGATGTAGATATAGGGACAAAATATGCACCATAATAGGTACCAAAATAATAACTACAATAGTAGTGACCACCTTGACCATACCATATATAGAGGCACCATTGATGAGAGTGGGCACAAGTGAGGTTGATAATGCAAGATGATATAGTAGTCATTCTAAGACATAGTTAGTCCATCGAGACACATCTTAGGATAGGGTCATAATATGAATGAGTGGTGACATTAAGATTTTCACTAGTGCAAAGGAAATCCATAGAGGAGGTGTTCAAGGGATGAGAAAATGGAGATACCATGCCCAATGGGTGAGCATATGGGGAGATGGTGGTTGGTCATAATAGGACTAGTGAGAAATGTTGTGATTTTGATTTGAGTGTTTGATATAGAATACTAGCTACATAATACATTATCTAATATTTATCTAGTTTTTGTTTTATAGATCTAGTAATAGAGGAGGTCAAATGGGTATTTATGGTTATAGTTGCACACCATGACATTTTGGATAGGGTATTGGCTCCATACAACCCCACCACATTGGATAATCTAGTGGTAGCGTTTACCCTAATATAGGCAAGCTAATTTAGACTAGTGGGGGAGGTCACAAGTCAATTACAGGCACATGGGTATGGATTTTAACCACCAATATGGGTGGGAGAGGGAGAGTCATAGGATTGGTAGGCCTTGGCTCATGAGAGAGAAGCACATATGGCTACCATAGTCTAGCTTGGGTAGGTATAGGCTTAGGTGGCCAAATTACAAGGATAGATAGCAGATTTGAGATCCTAGACTGCCTCATTATACAATACCATTTAGAGGGGACAATCCTAGGCATCTATGGGAATCATGGTTATGCCATAGGATAGGCATGATGGATCCCAACCGTAGATCTAAGGCTATGTATTTTTTATTTTGAACCTTGTATTGTATAAAACACATGATATATATATATATATATATATATATATATAGATTTTGATAGTTGGATTTGATCTCATGGGTTATATTTGGTTGTGGATGTTGATGCATGGATATATTTCTTTCTAGCACATGTATTTATATTTTGTTGTATATGCTATGAGAAATATATGTGGAGTGTTTTATTTTCTAGCATTATGTGATACACATGCATGGTTAAAAAGAAAAAAGTTAAAAATGATTTGGAAAAGTATAATTAATCAAAACAAATGTATTACACACTATATCATGATGGGAAATGTGTAATGGCAAAAGCCAAGTAAATATAATAAACCAAAGTGGGTAAAAAGGATAACAAACTATTTTTAAACTATGAAAATATTTACACCAAATGATGTTAGGATGTGAAGTCACTATTCATAGTCTCTATTCATGAATCACTATTCATGATGACATGGCCTAATGGTAATGTGGAAGGTTAGTGATGTGGATTATGAGTGATGTGGCTGATTGGTGATGTGGTAGAGGCCCATGGAGGGTATCCCATGAGTGATCAGGGTGATGTGATGGGAGTGGGGAATAACACTCCACCAAGGCACATGGGTTTGTCCTTGGTAGTCATATGTGTAGTGTCACATGGTGCAAAAGATAAAAGGGTTGGCTTGGGCCAAATTTATAATGAACCCATGATTTCCATGTGTGGAAAGAGTCAAAAGGTGATTGCAATCATCTTTTAGACTCATGTGG
This sequence comes from Torreya grandis, assembly GCA_037957365.1. NCBI lineage: Eukaryota > Viridiplantae > Streptophyta > Pinopsida > Cupressales > Taxaceae > Torreya > Torreya grandis. The sequence continues at coordinate 3,756,471 of JARHVA010000389.1, forward strand.
TCACATGGAGAATGAAGACAAGAAATTTACTATAACAGATTGGCGTCACATGTGTGGGAGATAATGTTTTTGGGGCCACATGGAGGTGGAAACTTTTCTTATCTAAAGTGAATATGCCTTGAATATTTTTTCACATGAAGACAACACCACCGCTATTGAGGATCACATGCACATCAAGTGTGGGTCAAAAAATTTTAGTGCCACTATTAATTCTCTCTCCCCTCTCTCTCATGTTGTAAAATGCATACATATGCATTATCACTCTCTTTATAATTCATCCAATTAGTGGATCCATGGAAGCCTTAGGCTTGCATGCTTGGAGGATGGATCATGTATGTTAGATTAGATTGGTTCACAACTTGAATGCTTCAAGTGGAAGTATTGAGTGATTTATATGTAATCACTAAAAAAATTGCTATAGAAGAGATATTATAGAAGAGAGTTGATGTTAAAGTAATAAAGTATGGAGCTTCCATTTTACCCATGGTTTTTCCTTGCACATTACAAGGTTTTTATGTAATCTCTATGTAATGTGTCCTCTTGCTTGTCTCATTTTTTATGCAACTTGTTTCTATATTTATTTACTTATACTATAGGATATAGCTCATTGATCTAACATGTAGTTTCATGACTTTATACCTAACATCTGGTATCAAATCCATGGTGAAAAACTCCATGTGTGTGAGTGTTTTTTGTTGTTGGCTAGTTTTGCGCAAGGTGAATTTTGTTAAAGGTTTGTCAATGATGTCTCCACGGTGACCAAGGATGTTGATGAGGTGTCATGTGTGATATAATGACAATGACAAACTCTGCTTTAGTTTTTTTTCATAATTCTTTAATGTTTGACTTGGATAGGTAGATGGCAGATGTTATTGATGGCATGGTCATGTTGAAGAGACCCTATGGGGTGTTTTGAGTGCTTGGAGTACTTGTGGAAGAGAAAGGAATTCATTAGAGTAGTCATATGAATTTCTAGGTTCAAGTAGTCATATTGATAGTGTTGTTCCCAAAATCTGTCACTTATTTTTGGGACAACATATGAACTATTTTGGTCTTGCAGGCCAAAATTCTCTCTTCCCTTCTCAAAAATTGTTCTGAGCATTGAAATTCTTCATTACTCAAGCTTTTTCAATTAAGAGACAAGCAGGTTCAATAGGTTCAATGAATTCAATAGGCGAGCTCTCTCTCAAAGGAATAATTTTCCAACACTTAGGCAATTTCAAGATTGGTTTAATGCTGAGGTTCAACTAAAATGTCCATCGTCAAGCTTCAAACAAAGGATTGAACCATTAAACCATTGAACCCCACTTCTAAAAGCTTCAAAGGTTCAACGGGTTCAAAGGTTCAATGACATCGGCAAGCTTAAAGAGTTAAGCACTTTGGCAAAAGTTCAACTACTTCAGCAAGTTCAACGGCTTGAAAAGACTTAACAAAAAGAAGAAAGATTGAACTGTTGAACAATCAAACCTTGAACCAAAAAAGGTTTAACGAGATTGGTTCAAGCAGTCAATTGAATGAGTAGAACACAAGATTGAATCGTTGAACTGTTGAACCAAAGTTGGTTCAATCAGTCAGTTCAATCGAACAGTTTAAAGGAGTGCCCCAAAGCCCAAAGTGCAAGTTCCCTTACAAAAGGCAGTGAACTAAAGGCCAAGTGACCTTGCAGAGGGCAGTGAACAAAAGCAGACAAAGAGATATCTTTCAAAATGATTTTTTGTGGCCAAATTTTACAAGGGAAATCCTTTAGACAAAATGTCCGAAGGAATTCCTTCAGAAATTTTGTTCGAAGAAATGATCAAAAGCCCGACGGAAAGTAGCTAAGGCAAGGGAAGATTTCCTCTAGACAAAATGTTGGAAGGAATTCCTTCAGACATTTTATCTGAAGGAATTGAAGATGAAGACCGCCTGAAGGACCCTAAAGGGTAGGCACCCTTGCGGGGGGCTCTTAGCAACCAAGAAATGGACCTCTCTCAAGGCCTGAAGGGACACCTTCCCTTTGGGAGGTTCCAAAGATATAAAGCCATAGGCCTATTTCTATGGACTCTACAGGCCTATTTTTATGGACTCTGTAGGCTAGATTCTATGGACTCTTTCAAAGCTCAAGAGACTTAGAGAAAACTATGGACTCTATAGGTTGGTTCTATGGACTCTATAGGCTCATTTCTATGGACTCTATAGGTTGGTTTCTTAGTTTTATGGACTAGTTTTTACAGACTCTGTAGGTTGGTTTCTATGGACTCTACAGGCTTGGTTTTATGGACTAGTTTCTATGGACTCTACAGACATGTTTTTATGCACTCTTTCAAAGCTTGAGAGACTTGGAGAAAATGAAAGCTTCTAAGGAAGATGATGAACCATTGAACCTTGAACCAAAATGGTTCAATGGGTTCAATGGTTTAATGAAAGATCTGGGCAAAGGAAAGAAGCAGAAGATTCTAGAGACCTATTCAAAGAGATGGTTCAAGTGAAAGAATAAGGGAAGCGATAGAACTAAAGAGTTGAGAAGGCCACTTGATCTATTACAACAGTGAACCAATGATGTCCTCATGGACGTCAAATTTAGGGTAATAAAATATCCATTGATTTTCAAATGTGGTACAGAACTTGAAAACAAACTCAGGGACTAGCTGAAGAGGGAGCCGAAAGAGCCAGTAGAAAGGAAAAAGATATCCTGAGAGCTCAAATTGCAACAAGAAAGAGGGAAAGACCAAAAATATCTATGTAGGAGTTATTTCTAGTAGGTGGAATAGTCCACCAAGAAGATATTTGAGCTTGAAAACATTAAAGGCAGGGCCTATTTTTCTCCCTTGGAGTAAAGGCAAAGTGGACAGCTATGCAGATATCAAGAAAAAGACCAGACAACCCATGCTAAAGAGAAAACATTTGAGATGAATTGACATGCCACAGTTAAGGTAGATGACCTGTTTCAGCATGGCCCTCTTTGATAAAACTAAAAATGCATTGAAGGCATTGAATGCAACATGGGCCATTCCATAAAACAAAGTGCCAAGCCTTTCTTGGCTACTATATATTGTATTCTCTTATTTTATGCAAAAGAGATATTTTTGGGTTATAGAAGCAAAACTCTACTAAAATTGAAAGGTGATTACTGAGACTTTGAGCTCAAATTATTGATCATATTTCTTTATGTGAATGAGAAAGCAAGTTACTTCCAAACTTTGTGCTGTAATAACTTGTGTCATTTAGGAGATTGTTCTTATGTCTATTTCTTGAATATGTTCTTATCCATTTTAATGAAATAAGTAGAACTAGTGGAAGTAATCAGGAAGGTATCCTAAAGCCAACTGTGGAGAGACTTTGTTCTGCCATAATTGTCTTTAGTGTGTATGTTTTTAGTTTATTTCTGTGTAAAGGGTCTTGGGGTGACTTTGTGCCCCCATTATCCTTCGTATTTCACTCTTGGGAAGTTGAGGTGGAGACTTTGTGCTACACTTCATTCTGTTGGTTACTATGCCCCCTGTTACTAGTTACTTGTTACCTATCAGAAAGAACTCTTGTTGTTTACTGCAAGACCACTTCTAAAAGAAGAGAAGTGCCTTTAGTGTTTTCACCAAGATTTCTCCTTTGTTTGTGAACATCATCTCTAAAAAAAGAGAGATGGATGGTGTTATTCTACCCCTGAGTGTTATTTTTTGCATATATATATATATATATATATATATATATATATATATATATATATATATATATATATATATATATATATATATATATATATATATATATATATATATATATATCCTCATAGTTACAGGGAACCTCCCCTTGATGAGAGGAGAGATTTATCCCCTTTTGATATGGTAAACTTGCACATCTAGCTGACCAATCTCCCTATGCTATGGTTGAAATAACCTATTTTACCCATCAGTTAGTTGGTGACAAAATATTCACCCAACAATTTTTGGCGACTTTGCTAGGGACATAGCAATTTTGCATAATTTGAAGCCTCAAGCTTTAGATTGAAGCATCACCTATGTCTTATCCATTATCATTATAGCCTTATCCATTTCCATTATATAATCTAGTCTGTGAAACCAGAGCCGTTAGAGAAGAATGTGTAGTTTGAATCCTCAAGCTTCAAGCTGAAGCAGGGCCAATTTTTTTCCATTTTTATTCTACAATATAAAAAATCCACACTATACAAGAAGCCAAAGAGCCCAAGGTGTTGTTGACCCTATTTTTGAGTTGGTGTAGCAGGGCAATTTCAATTTATTTACTCCACAACTTTAAGCTCAACGAACTAGAAGTCTTCCTCCTACCAATACTAGGTCACCAATACAAGGCAGGGCTTCTTTTTCTATTGTTAGCAGAGCTTTACCTATACATACTCCACCCAAATTTGTTATCCCTACTTTACATAATCAAATCATGGTGGTTCAAGGCCCCTAGGGTAACTCTTTTTGCCCACTCAATTTAACTCCACCTCTACATGAGTTACCATGTAGTTCAAGGAAGAATTTCCCCAAATTATTTGGTGATGGGAGAGTTCATCCTGATGAACATATTGTAGCTTTCAGTATAGCTTGCAGTGTGATAGGCATGGGTATGAGGATGTGGCAGTCAGGATGTTTGTGGAGACATTACAAGGCACTATTGTAGACTGGTTCTATCATCTACAAGCCCAGACTGTGGCTGACTGGAACACTCTTAAAGCCAAGTTTAAAGTAAGGTTTAAGCCCACAGAAGATGCACATGCCCTACTATCCTAGCTCACATAGATGAATAAATAACCTCATGAACCTATGAGGGACTTCATTGCCAAATTTGACAAGCTGAGGAACACGATTCTTGCCATTGCTCAACCTACACCTGAGAGCCTTAAATGTTTCTTCATCAACTCATATCTACCTAAAGTGAGTTTTTTGCTGAGACATGCTGGCCCATAGACCTTGTTACTACTCAGGATTTGGCCACTAAGGTGGAAGATGACCTTATCTTGGTAGGGAAGATAAGGAGAGATCATAATAGAGGTAAATCTACTTCATCTTCTAAATATCCATCTACATGCACCACTAATCCAATGGTGCAAAAACTAGAAAATGAGTTATTTGATCTTAGAAAGAAAATGGCATAAGGGATGTCATATGCCCCTTCATACAGAGATATACCAAGGAGGACATTCCCCAATCAGTCATACCAGGGCAATGCTGCCAGGAATCAAGGGCAGCCAAATCATCTTCCTTGCACTTAGGGAAAATTGGCCATTGAAGCACCTCCAACCAATTTAGTAGTTAGATATCTTGAAGTAGAATCATATTTCTCTTTCCAGCCTGAGTTGAACCTAGAAAATGATGTTGATCTCTTTACAGTAGACCAAGAAGAATTAGCTGGTGACTCTAATATTGATTTCCTAAATTACTAGGATGAACCCAAAAGTGAAGGTAAAGTAGTTGAGGGATCATATGATATGTTCATCCAGTCCAAGAATCAGTCAACCTAGTAAGATAATAAATAAAAAATAAAGGAGTGAGCTCAACCTACAATTTCAATTGCTAAATGCGAAACTTCTCTATCTTTCTAACCAAAGGACCTGGTGATTGCTAAAAAAGTAAATACTCCAAACATGCCTTCACCTTCAACTTCAATTTCAGAGATCAGTCCTTCCCCCCTAAAAATTAGAAGGATGAACTCCCTTTTCCTATTCATAATTCATTTCAGACATTTGACATAGTCGACCATGTCAAGAAAACTAAAATTCAAATGTCTGAATTTGAATTCCTATAATCCAACCCTGAGCAGTTGGATAAGTTGGTTCAATGTGTGAAGAACCAAAACATCCCTACAGGACAAGATGTTAGAAAGTTAACTCATGATTCCCCAAGGAACATGTCCACCTCAAATAATCTTGTTATTACTCCTTCTATAGCTCCTCGAAAGACAACCATTTTATATCTCCCTGTTGATAAATGGTCACCAAATGAACAATTACATCATAGACTCAGGTGCATCTAACAATGTCATGCCTGCTAAAGTTGTTGAATACCTTGGTCTCACACTGACCAAGACATTTGGGAGATGTTTCTCTATAGAGAACAAACAAGTGCCACTACTGGGACAAATTAAGGATGCCTAATTTGTATTTGTAGCATTCTCATAAAAGAGAATCAAGATGATAGTCCTGGTGGCCAACGTCCCAGCCTCATACGGCATCCTTTTTGGGTGAAATTTATATAAGGATGTTAGTGGAAAGTTGAGCATAGACCTGTCTAAGGCAAGGATCTTAGTCAAAGGTGTTCTGTAGATATTGCTCCCTGAGAAGGAAGAAAAATATGTGGTCACTCAAATATCAGTGACTGAAGCTCAAATTTTGTTTGAGTCTTCAGGCATGGGTAAATTTTTCTTGACCATAGAGGATGTTCATGTTTTAACTGATGAAACTTCTAAAAATGATAGTCTGAAAATTAGTTCAGACAAAATAGTAGAAGACATGAGAGAGCACAATGCAAGCCCAAAGGAACTCTCCCCTCCACACAAAGAGAAATCTAAGGAAAAATTAGTTTTTGATGATGTCTAAATTTTGGAATTTGATGGAAGCTATTCTTCTACTAGTTCAAGAGCTAAGATTGTGTTGATATCTCCTCAAGGAGATATTTTTCTTTCATCATACAAATTATAGTTTAGTAATACTAACAATACTGCTGAATATGAATCATTGTTGCCTGGATTGAAGGCTGCTCAAGACAAGGGCATCAAGATCCTTCATGCTAAAGGAGATGTTAAGCTAGTGGTTTGTCAGGGGAGGAACCTATATCAAACCAAAAATGAGAGATTGCACCATTATCGCAATCTAGTTTAGGATCAAATTAAAAGCTTTAATGCTTTCAGTATCTCTGTAGTTCGTAGGGAATTCAATGACTGAGCTGATGCTTTGGCTATTTCAACAACTCTTTTGATTCCTCACTTAGATTTTAAAGGAGACAAGTACACTATCAAACTGGTCTTTCGACCAAGTGTGCCTGATAATGCCAATCATTGACAAGTGTTCAATGGTGACAACCAAATTATTGCCTTCTTGGATTAAAAAGGCAGCTTCGAACAGCTTCACTTTAAAGACAATGAACCAGCCTCTAAATCAAGTTCAGACGTAGGTGAAGATTTCCTATAACTTAAAGGGAATAAAATCCCAAAAGGCCTGGTTTTCCTTGAGAAGTTGTTTGACAAGCATGACAAGTTCGTCAAATAGCAACAAATGAATTCAAGCTCCTCTCAGGAGTTTGATCAGATAAATTTGGGTACCAAGGAAAATCCTAAGATGGTGAACATTGGGAAGTGTTACACTCCAGAAGAGAATTTCAAATTTGCTGCTCTGCTCCACCATTACATGGATGTCCTAGCATACTCCTATGATGATCTGAAGTTGCTCAGACCTAATAAAATTTACCATGAAATTCCTCTCAAAGATGATTTGGTGCCTTACAAGCAAAAATATAGGTAGTACAATCCAAAGATATTAGGTATTATTCTATCTAAAATATAGAAAATGTTGAATGCTAGGATAATCTTCCCAATCCATCATTCCACATGGATTGAAAACATAGTACCTGTGAGAAAAAAAAATGGAAAAATTCACCTTTGCGTGGACTTCAAAAATTTGAATTAGTCATCCTTAAAGGATAACTATCCTCTACCCATCATGGACTAAGTGCTTCAGACAGTGACTGGTTCATAGATGTTATCAATGCTAGACGGCTTCTCAGAATACAATCAAGTAGAAGTCAGTGAATCAGACCAGCATAAGACTGCCTTCACCACACCTTGGGGCACCTTTGCATATCAAAGAATGCTATTTGGCCTAATAAATGCTGGGATCACTTTCTAGAGAGCAATGGACCTTACTTTCAAAGAAGAAATGGACCTTAATGACTTGACCGTCTTTTCCAAACATCGCCTTGATCATGTGCGCCATTTACAACAAGTGCTAGAACGATGCCACCAGAATGACATTTCTCTAAATCCCAAGAAGTCTATTTTTGGAGTAACATAAGGGAAACTTCTTAGACACATTATATGCTAAGAAGGCATAAAGATTAACTCAAATAGAGTCAAATCCATCCAGGAACTTACCCTACCCATAAGTAAGACTGCAGTTCACTCTTTCTTTGGAAAGGTGAATTTTTTATGAAAGTTTATCTCCAAGTTCACAAAGAAGACTCGCCATATTGTAAACATGATGAAGGGAAAGGCCACCTTCAGCTAGACTTAAGAAGGCAAATTGGCATTCCAAGACATCAAGATAGCTATTGCCCTGCCCTAATTCTAGTTTGTCTAGATTATACCAAGGATTTCATAATGTATAGTTATGCTTCTAAGCACACACTTTCAACAATTCTAGTTTAACAGAATGAAGAAGGTGTGAAATATCCTATATCCTTCATGAGCTGTCCTCTCAAAGATCATGAACTAAAGTATTCAAACATGGAGAAGTATGCTTATGCAATGGTAAAGGTAGTAAAGCATTTCCACTTTTACATTCTTAATTCCCACACTATTGCCCTAGTTCTTGATACCATAGTCAAATCCATATTAACTCAGCAAGAGTTTGGAACCAAAAGGGGCAATTGGATTTCTAAAATCTAGGAGTTTGATCTCATTATCAAACCAACAAATCTTGTGTGGGGAAGATGTCTCTACCAATTGATTGCTGACAACAAACCCGAAGAAGCAAGGTATGAAGAAATAGAAGTGGAAGACATGCCAACAGTCCTCTTTGTCTCCACTATGAATGAGTAGTATTTGAACATTGCTCATTTCCTTACCTATGGTGAGTGTCCTACTCACCTACCTTGTAAAGAAAGGAGGACTATTAAATTTAAAGCTACCAATTTTGTCCTCTAGGACAATGGCCTATATAAAAGGATCCTTGATGGAGTGTTCCTTTGCTGCGTGGATAAGGAGCAGCAGAACCAAATTTTGAAGTCCTTCCATAATCTAGCCTATGGAGGACATTTTTATGCTCCTATAATTTCCGATAAGATTCTACGAGCCAAGTATTATTGGCCTACTCTATTTATGAATGCATACAAATAGGTATGAAGATGTGAACTGTGCCAATAGTTCGTTGGAAGACCCAAGTTAGTTGCTTTGCTTCTTAAGCCAGTGGTGATAGAAGAGCCATTTCAGTAATGGGGAATCAATTTCATTGGTGTTGTAAACCCATATTCAAGTGTTAGACATGATTATGTCCTCATAGCCACAAATTACTTCACCAAATGGGTGGAAGCAATTCCAACCAAGCATGCTACTTTAGAAGTGGTATGCGATTTTCTCAAAGAAAACATCATTTCTAGGTTCGAGGTCCCAACCAAGATTATCATAGACAATGCAACCTATTTCTCTTCTCATGAGATCACTCAATTCTATTTTTACTATGGGATTACCCTCTCCCATTCCTTTGATTATTTTCCACAAGGGAATGGCCACGCTGAATCAGGCAACAAGAACCTAGTGACCATCATCAAGAAGCTAGTGGATGACAACCAATGAACATGGCATATAGCATTCGTTAATGCTTTATTGGCTAAAAAAATTACACCCAAGAGAGTGATATGTATGTCACCATTCCAACTTTTGTATGGTCTCAATGCATAGATACCAATCACCCTAGAATTGCTAGCACTAAAATTGGCAAAGGTAGTCGAAGATTAGACATATGAAAGCTCCATCGATAAGAGGATCATGTGCTTAACTGAGCTGGATGAGTAGTGATCTATGGTGGTGGACTGAATCACTATGCATCAAGGTTTAGTAAATAATCTCTTCAACTAAAAAGCAAAAAAATATGATTTCTAGATTGGAAATCAAGTCCTGTTATGGGATAAGATAAGAGAGCCAAAGGGAATGCATGGGAAGTTTGATTCCCTATGGAGAGACCCGTTTACTATCCATGAGCTCAATGGTGAAAATAGTTTCCTATTGAAGTATCAATATGGCACACCATTTTCTCTACCTCATAATGGGCAACATCTGAAGCACTTTAATTCTTGAAGTATCAAATAAGATCATCTGTACATATGTATATTTGTATAGTCTTTAGTTCTATTTTGTGCATTTCATTTTCATTTTTGGCACCTTTTTTTTTAGTTAGCATGAATCTATAGCCCAATGGCACACTTCAAGACACTGGAGATTCTGGCTTCTACTCCCCTCAGTTGTTCCAAAATTTCAACTGAAGGAAGTTCCCCAATTGGAGCCAGCTGTTGTTCCCAAAATTTGTCACTCATTTTTGGGATAAAATATGAACTATTTTGGTGTTGTAAGCCAAAATTCTCTCTTCCCTTCTCAAAAATTGTTCTAATCATTTAAATTCTTCATTATTCAAGATCTTTTAGTTAAGGGACAAGCAGGTTCAATAGGTTCGACAACTTCAACAAGTGAGCTCTCTCTCAAAGGAACAAGTTTCCAACACTTAGGCAATTTCAAGATTGGTTCAATGCCGAGGTTCAACCAAAAGGTCCATCATCAAGCTTCAAACAAAGAATTGAACCATTGAACCATTGAAACCCACTTCCAAAAGGTTCAAAGGTTCAATGAGTTCAAAGGTTGAACGATGTCAGCAAGCTTAAAGAGTTAAGTGCTTCAGCAAAAGTTCAAAGTTCAACCACTTCAGCAAGTTCAACAACTTTAAAAGACTTAACAAAAAGAAGAAAGATTGAACCATTGAAATGTTGAACCTTGAACCAAAAAAGGTGTAATGGCTTCAAAGGTTCAATGAGATTAGTTCAAGCGGTCAATTGAATGTGCAAAACATAAGATTAAACCATTGAACCAAAGTTGGTTCAATCGATCGGTTCAATCAAATGGTTCAAAAGAGTGCACCAAAGCCCAAAGGGAAAGTGCCCTTATGGAAGGCAGTGAACCAAAGGCCAAGTGACCTTGTGGAGGGAAATGAACAAAAGTGGACAAAGAGATATCTTTCAAAAAGATTTTTCATGGCCAAATTTTACAAGGGAAATCCTTTGGATAAAATGTCTAAAGGAATTCCTTCAGACATTTTGCCTGAAGAAATGATCAAAACCCTGATAGAAAGCGGCTAAAGCAAGGGAAGATTTACTTTGGAAAAAATGTCTGAAGGAATTCCTTTGGACATTTTGTCCAAAGGAATTGAAGATGAAGACCGCTCGAAGGACCTCGAAGGACCTCGAAGGGAAGGTACCCTTGCAGGGGGCTCTTAGCAACCAAGAACTCCCGATGATCAAAAGGTCATCAACATATAGAACCAAAATCAGAAGCGAATCATCTTGCCGCAAGAAGTAGACATTAGGATCAGAATGGCACCTAGTGAATCCTGCTGTGAGAAGGAAGGAATCCATCTTGGCATACCAAGCCCGAGGGGCCTGTTTGAGGCCATAGATAGATTTCCTAAGTCTGCATACTAAGGAAGAATCTTGAACAAACCCTGGCGGCTGCTCCATGTAGATCTCCTCCTCAAGGTCTCCGTGAAGAAATGCACTCTTCACATCCATCTGATGCACATCCCAACCATGTGCTACGGCAATAGCCAAGGTGAGTCGGATAGAAGTCATCTTTGCAACGGGTGCAAAGGTCTCTAAGTAGTCAATGCCTGCCACCTGTGAGAAACCCTTGGCTACCAATCGTGCCTTATACTTATCAACCGACCTATCTACGGCAAATTTGGTCTGATATATCCACCTACATCGAACCATCTTTCTTCCCTTAGGAAGTGAAGTCAAATCCCAAGTGCGATTTTTGATTAAGGAAGAATATTCTTCCTCCATAGCACTATCCCACTCAGGTACCCCCGATGCCTCTCGAAAAGTTTGTGGATCCGAAACTGAAGCAAAGAAGGCATGTGGATCTCTCTGAAAATCCCCCCTAGTACGTCTGTCATCTGCGGGGTCTCCTGCCCATGTGCCAGCACTCTCAAGTGTCTGTCTGGCCCAAAGTGGCCCAGAAATGGGCGAGTCAGGTGCTAACTCCTCATCCTCTGACTGACTAGAGGTGGATGACACTGCATCACTATCCTCACTATCTGAATTTGAAGAAGAAGAAGATGACTCTGGCTCAAGAACCTACTGTGGCTGATCTGAATCTGATAAGGAATCATCATGAAGAAGTAGATTCGATGAGGGAGAAGAAGTGTCAAGTGTTGAGTCTCTAGGACTCTCCTGAAAATGGACACTTCTCTCGATGAAAAACTCATGTGTGACGGGATCTAGAAGGCTATATCCCTTAATACCATCCAAATATCCTACAAAGATGCAAGGCTTGGACTGACGTTCCATAGCTTTGCGTTTCTTCTTCGGAATGCGGGCCATGGCTGGGGATCCGAAAACTCTAAGGTGCTCAACATTAGGTTTCCTTTTATGCCAAGCTTCAAAGGGTGTTATCCCTTTCAAAGCTTTATGAGGAACCCTGTTCTAAATGTAGCAAGCACAATTGATGGCTTCAGCCCAGTACTGTGGTGCTAGGGATTTGGAGTGAATCATACAGCTACCCATCTCTTTCAAGAACCTATTCTTGCGTTCTGCAACCCCATTTTGTGAAGGACTGTAGGTGACTGTGTGCTGCAAATCAATCCCCTCTATGGTGCAAAATTGCTCAAACCTGATGCTGACATACTCTCCTCCATTATCAGTTCGAAGAACCTTGATGGATTTCTCACTCTGTTTCTCAACAAGAGCCTTGAAGTCTAGAAAATATTCAAACACTTCAGACTTTTGTTTGAGAAAATATATCCAAGTGTACCTAGAGAAATCATCAATGAAGGTGAGGATGTACTTGGCCCTTGTGAAAGATGGTTTGGGAAAGGGTCCCGATACATCACTGTGGACTAACTCCAAAGGTTGTGAAGCCCTCCAAGCTTTGCCTTTGTCAAATTTTGCTTCGGGATGCTTCCCAAGGGAGCACCCTTCACAAAGTCCTTTTGAGAATTGGACACGAGGCAAGCCAATGACCATGTCATTTTTGCAAAGTTGCTCAAGGTAGCGGTAGTTAAGGTAGCCAAACCGCTCATGCCATAATTTGCTAACTCCATCTAAATGAGTCAGCAATGCTGTAGGAGAAGAATCTGATGTAAAATGTGAAAAGGTGTATAACCTTGCTTGGTGATCTACGCTTCCCACTGCCACTGTAGTATCACTATGCAACTCCCTGATAGATACAGAATCTGGTGAAAACTCAACTCTCATGCCTCGACCAATGTGAGTGATTTGGTACACTGATAGGAGATTGGTTAATAGAGAAGGAACACTTAGAACATTGTTCAATGTTCCTCCTTCCATTTCAACTGACCCTCTCCCTGCAATGGAAACTGATGTGTCATCACCCAAACTAATTGAAGTCATGCTACAAGGCTCTAAAGATGAAAACTCAACTAGTGAAGAGCCCATGTGGTGAGAAGCACCCGAGTCAATGACCCATGAAGATGTGGAAGCTGCTGTAGCTATAAGGGCCTTGCCCTTTTCTTTCTCCTTACCCTTGCCCTTTGCCTTAGTAGAATCTTGGGTTGATGAATTCTGCTTGATGGACTCAGGAACACCTATGTTGTTCTTCTCTAGAAGATGAGTTAGGTGGTCTATTTGTTTCTTCATGCACTTGTGTTCATCATGCCCATTCTTTTTACAATAGCCACACTTAACCTTCTCCTTCTTAGGTTTAGCATTGGAAGATGAAGACTCAGTGTTGTTTTTGGCAGGGTTGGTGTTTTCTTTCTTTTTCTCTTGATCCTTGTTCTTTTTCTTCTTCTCCTTTGTTGAAGTCGTGTCCTTACCATTTCCAGCTATCAAAGCTTGGGGTTGATTAGACTTCATTGTGACCATCTGAATTAGCTTATCTTGCTCCCTAGTCAAGTCGACAATGAATGAATCCAAAGAAGGCATTTTCCATGTAGTGCCAAGGGCACTTTTAGTGGCATGGAAAGTGGAGACAAAGACTGAATAACTTGGACCTAACTTTGTGAGAATAGAAAGTATGAGTTGATCATCTTTCTTCTCTATTCCACATTCTTTTAATTGCAATCTAAGGGCCTTAAACTTAGTAAAGAAGTCCTGTAGGGTGTCAAAGTTACTAGGACTTAGACTTATGAGTTCGTTTTCGAGCTCATGGCCTCTCATCTCATCAAGCTTCCCAAACAACTTTTCTAAGGTGTCCCATATGTCATTAGGAGTTTGGGAGGATTCTAAGTGGAAGAGTAGTTCTGGAGACATGGACAAACTCAGTAACCCAAAGGCTTCATCACTACGGTTGTACCACTTAACCTTTTCAGCATCTATATTAGGTTCTACTTCTGTACCCATTGTGATCCTATACAACCCTTTGCTTCTAAGAATGATAGACATTTTAACTTTCCATTCATGATAGTTGAAGGGTGTTAGGGGTTTGAGTTGAAAAGAATCCATTTTTAGCTGAAATTAGGTGAAGTTGTGTTGATTGCAAGTTGTGATTGTATGCAGAAAAGAGAATGAAAGTGAAGTTGCAAGTAGTGGAAAGCAATCACACCCCCCCAAAATATTGAGCCCCCCCAAGTATGCAATTGCACACTCAAAAGACGTCGGACTCAGCCGAAAATGCGTCTTAGAGCAATCAGTGCAAGACAAAAGCAAACAGGACATCGGACTCAGTCGAAAATGCGTCCTAGGAGACCCAAATTTTGACACTTTATAAACTAGTGCATTTTTTGAAAAAGAACAAGTCTACGCTGTGGAGAATTGAATTACAAACACTTTTGCAAAAAATGGCACTCAAAACCGAGTTACCATTTGCAAGATTTTAAAGTTACAATTTTCTCGTAAACTAGTGTTTTTACAAAAAAAAGCACTAAAACGTTAAAAAATGTTGTTATGAGGAGAGAAAGTGGCCTTCCAACCACTCGTTGGATTCGGCACGGAATGAAAAATCCAAATGAGGTTTTTTTGAGAGGGAATTGGCCTCCTACCAACCCGGGCCTCACCCTTCGTCTTCGACAAGCGAAAATACAAGATTTAATTTGAAAATCCCCAAATTACAAAATTGTCTAGAAACTTTAATACTCAGTCAAATTGACTGATTTTTGGTTTATGAAGTCAATTTTAACTGAAAATATTAAATCAAAGACAATTTTGAAGGATACCACGTGTCAAAGGGTGCCAAATAGGATGCCAAGTAAGGCAAGGGCGTCCAAAAGTGCACAGTGCAGATTTTGACTTAGAAAAGACAAAAAAACTAAGTGCAGACCTGTATAATCCGTACAGCGTGATGTGTGGCAGAAATGGAGCTCAATAAATAGGCACAGAAGCTAGACCAAGCAGCAAGCAAGAATATGTGGCGTCCAAACAAGGAGGGCGCAAATCTGAAATTCTTTTTGCAAAAAACAAAAAAAGACAGCAGACCTGCTGTACGGCCTAAGGCGCCTAGCTGGTAGGACACAGCTACTAAAAGTTGACTCAGCTGAAGCAACAGGCTGGAGATTATGGCGTGGACACCTGAAGGAGGGCTGAAGCTAGGTGTAGAAGCTAATTTTGTTGAAGGAGGCGCAGAACTAGAGGCTGCTGACCAAAAGAATTGACTGCTTCTCCCTCTGCTGTTCCACACAACAATGGTGCTCAAGAACACAAGCAAAACTAGCACCTGAAGACAGCCAAGATACCCAAAGCACAAGGATTCCAAGAAACCAATACCAAATTTGGACAGAATTTTATTTTTAATTTTGATCAAAAATAAAAAAAACTCCACTCCTCTTGATTTCAAAATAAGCTAAAAGCAAAAACATACACAAGATTACCAGTTTTGCTCTGATACCATATCGGAGTTGTTGTTGCCAGAATCCGGATAACGCGAGTGCAATGAAGACGTGATCACACAAGATGAACAAGTGCACACCACAAAGATGCTAAAGCAATTTGACAATGACAAGAAGATAAATTGCACAAAACAAAATGGAGAAACCAAATCTGAATTAGTCAACCTGAAATGGCCAAAATGAAGAATACATATAGGAGAGCTAGAAAGTAACTCCTCCACAAATGGTGGTCAAAGCACCCCAAGAATATACTCCTCAAAAGGTGGTGACAAGGTGCTAAGAATAGAGAAATAACTCCCATACCCGGAATAGGAGTATCTTATGCCATTCTTATGACACCTTATGACACAAATATGACACACAATCTCCACATAAGCTAGCCTATCCCACGAATGTAGGAAAACTCCATGTATGCACAAATATATGATATTCCCTAATTAATAAATAGGGAAAAATAAAAACCTACACTAATAGTTTCTATGGAATATTTCAAAGCTCGAGAGACTTAGAGAAAAAAAGGATTCTAAGGAAGAGGATGAACTGTGGAATCTTGAACCAAAATGGTCTAAAGGTTTAATGAGTTCAATGGTTCAATGAAAGCTCTGGGCAAAGGAAAGAAGCGAAAGATTCCAGAGACCAGTTCAAAGAGATGGTTCAAGAAAAAGAACAAGGGAAGTGATAGAACCAAAGAGCCAAGAAGGCCACCCAAACCATTACAATAGTGAACCAATGACATCCCCATGGATGTCAAATTTAGGGTAATAAAATATCCATTGATTTTCAAATGTGGCACGGAACCTGAAAACAAACTCAGCGACCAGCTGAAGAGGGAGCCAAAAGAGCTAGTAGAAAGGGAAAAGATAGCCTGAGAGATCAAATTTCAATAGGAAAGAGGGAAAGACCAAAAATATCTATGTAGGAGTTATTTTTAGTAGGTGGAATAGTCCACCAAGAAGATATTTGAGCTTGCAAACATTAAAGGCGTGACCTATTTTTCTCCCTTGGAGTAAAGGTGAAGTGGATAGCTGCGTAGATATTAAGAAAAGGACCAGACAACGCATGCTGAAGAGAAGACATTTGAGATGAATTGACATGCCATAGTTAAGGTAGATGCCCTGTTTCAGCATGGCCCTCTTTGACAAAGTTAAAAATGCATTCAAGACATTAAATACAGCATGGGCCATTCCATGAAATAAAGCACCAAGCCTTTCTTGGCTACTATATATTGTATTCTCTTATTTTATGCAAAAGAGATCTTTTTGGGTTATAAAAGCAAAACTCTGCTAAAATTGAAAGGCAATTACTAGGTCTTTGAGCTCATATTGTTGATCATATTTCTTTATGTGAATGAGAAAGCAGGTTACTTCCAAAATTTGTGTTGTAATAGCTTCTGTCATTTAGGAAATTGTTCTTATGTCTATTTCCTGAATGTGTTCTTGTCCATTTTAATGAAATAAGTAGAACTAGTGCAAGTAATCAGGAAGGTATCCTAAAGCCAATTGTGGAGAGACTTTGTGCTGCCACAATTGTCTTTAATGTGTATGTTTTTAGTTTCTTTCTATGTAAATGGTCTTGGGACAACTTTATGCCCCCATTATCCTTCGTATTTCACTCTTGGGCAGTTGAGGTGGAGACTTTGTGCTACACTTCATTCTCTTGGTTACTATGCCCCATATTACTAGTTACTTGTTACCTATCAGAAAGAAATCTTGTTGTTTATTGCAAGATGACTTCTGAAAGAAGAGAAGTGCCTTCAGTGTTTTCACCAAGATTTCTCCTTGTCTGTGAACATCATCTCTAAAAAAAGAGAGATGGATGGTGTTATCCTACTCCTGAGTGTTATTTTCTACACACACACACACACACACACACACACACACACACACACACACACACATATAGTTCCTCGTAGTTATAAGGAACCTCCCCTTGGTGAGAGGAGAGATTTGTCCCCTTTTGATGTGGTAAACCTGCACATCTGGCCGACCAATCTCCCTATGTTGTGGTTGACGTAACCTATTTTGCCCATCAGTTAGCTGGTGACAAAATATTCACCCAACAAATAGATAAATCCAATTAAGTAGTTTGATGATATCATATTTCATAGGGGTGAAGGTTTTAGGAGTACTTTGATACATGGATGGATTCCCCTATGAAATATGATCATGTGGTTTAAATTTTAGGTCTAGACATGGTGCATAGCAAACATTATTAAGGTGAAAAGTTGGCCTCTCAAACAAAGTTCACTAAGTTATATACTTAGCCAAATTTGTATATGAAGATATATGGTGAGTGTTTGATTGGGTGATGAAGATATATGATGAGCAATTAATCTGACCAGATAAGGATCTAACAAAGTATGTGATCTTGTTAGATAGTGATCTAACTACATGTATGAAGTTAATATGTCAAAGGTTCCTAAGATTACATGCATTAGTGATATGTGTATCAATAATGATGATTCAATATAAGATCAATAGCATGTGGTTGTTCATGCAGATGGAGAAAGATGTTACGGTTCAAGTCAAATAGTTAATGCGTAGAAGGCATATAGGGCTGCCAAATGACACAGTATCTAAAGCAAGGATCTAAGATCAATGTTAAATGATGAAAGTTAATGACCATGATACTCCCAAGGAGATAGATGTATTTTATTTGTTCAAGATATGCAAGGAATATGATGAAGACACGTGTCTATAATATTTGCATTTTTTAGTGAACATTGGTATTTGAAATTAATAAAGAAAAAACTAGTGCTGAGTATTTTGCTAATATATTTTGATCTAGGATGAATTTATTGATGGTGTAAAAAGAAAAATTGTAAATTACATCAAGGTATATCTATATATATTGGTTATAAGGTTTGAATATCTATAAATTTAAAGATACTAAGCTCTAAAGTTGACTATGCATTTAACCATGTTTAGCAAGTGCCCCAAGAAGGATAGTTGAAGAGTTCTTGATGGTATTTCAATGTTTCAAGATGAGATAACTATTGAAGAGTATTATAGATTATATGAGAAACATCTCTATGGATTATGGAGGTTTTACCAATCCATATTTAGTATGAATAAATGATTAGAAGTTGACTATATTTTTGGAATGCACTGGTAGATTGAGTGACCATGTTGCAGGAGTGAGTTTAAGGTGTTTTGAGAAGAATTGAAGAAACAAATGAGTATGGAGATGTTATATAAGTATCTAAGTATTATGATAAACTATTTTATGTCATGATATTCCCTTGATCAGATATATAGATTCGAAATAGCTTGACTATATTTTGATTGTATATGACCAGTTTGAGTGGTCATTTTGAGCAAGTTGATTTGAGCCCTTAGATCCTATGTTAGAATGTATAAGGTTCATGGAGGTGTTTCATAGGTCATAAATGTTTTGCCCATGTGATATAATCATATGGATATGTGAAATATTTGATTTGTTACTTCAAAAATTTGAGACTGTGTTTTTTATGTTTGAAGGCCTGAAGAGCGAGGAGACCTAATTGGTAGGTTCAAGTGTTTATTTGGTGTTATAGGTGGCATGGACCCATGAATGAGTTATAAAGGGTATATTGAAGATATTTTTTATGTTTTTAAATCATTGGTAGAATCTAAAAGTGGCCCAAGGTGTTGAAGTTGTAACGTATGGGTGAGTAGGCCTAATTATTTTAGGTCTCACCAAGACCTAATGGTGGTTTAGGGTTAATGAGGTAATGAACAACATAAGGAGTGTGTGTTTATTATGTTTATCATGCATTAATACATATTTAAAATGTATAATAATTATTTTAAGAATCTTGTCTGACCAAGATGGGTTAGATGAGTGTATGGTATAAATATTAGGCATAATTGGCCTATTTTGAGAAGTACAGAGAGAGTGGTGTGCTAAGAAAATGTGAAAACCTTTGAAATACAAGTTACATGTAATTTAGGACTATCAAAGAAAAAATAAGATCAGTCATGTTTATCTAATCAAGTTGATGAAGGAGGACACATAGGTCATTGGATATAATAATCCTAGAAGAGGTAGGTTGAGCAAGTGTGTAGATGAGCAAAATATTTATGAAGGATATGAGAGCCATGTGGATGTATTAAGAGGTATATCATAGTTTATATTGCATGTATGAAATTTTAGTCATAATTATAAATATTGAATTTATAATTTTGTTGCATGAAAACAAGCAAAGGTGTGTATTTTGATCTAAAAGGTGGTTTTGGATGCCTTACTTGTGTGTGAAGGTTTGAATGAGTAAAGAGGATTTAAGAAGGTTACTTTTTAGGGTTTATCCATCATATTGAGAAGAAATAATATTTTTACAGTTCTTCATTTCATATATCTTATGCTGGTGCTCAACATCTTAGGCAAGTTGGTGTTTATCATCTTTAGGGGTTGGTATTCCTTTTGAAGTGGATACTTCACTGAAGCCTTATGTTTGTAATAATATTATAGGACAAGTAGTCTATGTGTTTACAAACTTGAGAGTGGTTTTTCTCCCCCAATAGGGTTTCTCACATAGATATTGTGTTATCTTGATTATCTTTCATGTTCATTGTTATGAGTGGGTTATGTTCTTCTTGATTGCTTATGGTGTATGACTAAGGGTTTGAAAGATTTAGATTTAAGTTGTGAAATATATTGATTCACTAATTCACCCCTAGTGACTATACCTATAATAACTGGTATCAAAGTAATGACCTTATGTACAATTTTAACCACTTGAAGGTAATCTTAAGTATAATGACAAGTTCTCAAGGCTTCTTTATTAAGAAAGATCCATTGTTTAATGGATCCAATTATGATTTATAGAGTGAAATAATGAATATCTACATCATGTCCATGGGTTTTGACACTTGTAAATCTATTTTGGATGTTTATTCCATGCCACCTACTCCTTCAACTAGTGTTGCAAACAAGAAGCTGAGTGAGAATAATTCCAAAGCTATGATTGCTTACATTAGTGGTCTTTTAGAGGTTAAGTTCACCAATGTTATCCATTTTAAGTTTTCTAAGGATATTTTGAACAAATTAAATCTCATCTATGAAGGAGATTCAAAAGTTAAGTTAGCCAAACTAAAAACCTATCGAAGGCAATTTGAAAGTCTCAAAATGAAGGAAGAGGATATTGTGGCTTCCAATCTTCTAAGATTTGATGAGGTAGTGAACATGATCAAAGGCTTGGAGAGGTTATTGAAGAAGGCATTTTAGTGAAAATGGTATTAAGGTCTCTCACTTTCAAATTTGATTCAAAATTTATTGCTATAGAATAAAGTCATGATGTCACCAAAAAGAAGATGGAAGAATTGCATGGCATTCTTTTTGCCTATGAGATGAGAGTTAATGAGGACAAACCACCAAAGAAATATGGATATTTTAGTGAAAAAAATAAGTTAAAGAAGAAATTCCAAGGTAAGAAGGTCAAGGATGATGAGATTTTTGATATTGATGATGATGAACTAATATCTCTATTAACAAAAAAACTAAAAATAGGTTTAGGCAAGTTTAAGGGTAAACTTCCCTTCAAATGTTCAATTATGGAGAGATAGGTCATTTTCCAAAAAGTTTCCTCATTATCATAAGGAAAATGATAATGAAGAACATGAATAAGATCATGACAATGATAAGAAGAAATTCAGATCTGATAAGAGCAAGAATAGTTTTAAAATGTATAATGGCCAAAAGAAGTTTTACAAGGACAAGAGGAGTCTCTAAACCAAGGGATATTATAGCTCATCTAATGAGAATGATGGTATTGATTTTGAGAATGATCATGAATATGATGGGCCTATTGAAGATGAAGCTCTATTCATGGTTGAAGAAGGTATTTGCTCATATCAAGAAGAATTTACATGGTTTGGAGGTGGTTTAGGTGATACAAATGATGAAGAAGACAAGGTAAACTATGAGACTAAGTTGATGAATTCCATTGAAGATCTGAAGATTGATAAGAAGAAAATCAAGAAGTTGAAGTCTCAAATAAACTACTATAAGGTGAAATTCAGTGTGTTTGAGGAAGAATAGATGAAAAATTCAAAGAGTATAAAAATTCGGTCAAGCTTCTTAATAATCAGTTAGAGACTGTAAATACAAAATTGAAATCCAAATAAGTTGAATGTTAAAGGTATGTAACTAAGATTGGCTCTTTAAGAGATGAGTTAAAAAAAACTTCAAGTCAAGTGAAGTCATTTATGAATTTTGAAAAGGGGTCAATTGATCTAGATAACATTCTAAGTAGTCAAAAATATGCAATTGTAATAGAACTAGTCTTGGATACATAGAAGAACAAAAGAATACTACTCATGATGACTTGAAGAATTTTATGAACAAGAATAAATAAACTTTGAAGATCAATAATTACTCAAGAAATGAAGTTGCTAATAGAAAGAAGATAAGTCAAATTAGACAACCAAATGTAATGAGGTATGTAAAATTTAATGGTTACTACTACACTTGTAATCAATTCGGTCATAAGGCTAGAGAGTGTAGAAGACCTTCCAAGAATGAAATTTCTTATAACTATGAATGGAATCATCAATCAAGTGATGTGAGTAAAAGTGAGTGCTATAGTTGTCATGACATAGGACACATTGCAAGATTTTGTCCTAATAAGGTAAGACAAGCTGAGTTTCCATCAAGAAGAATGGTTTGCTACAATTGTTTAGGAATTGATCACATTGATAAGTTATACAAACAAAGGACATCAAGTCAGAATAAGTCATTCCAAGCTCATAGAGTTCAAGGTAGAAGGGAAGTTAAAATATGGAAACCAAAAGTGGAAAGTATATGCCATGATCAGTCTATAGGTCCAAGTGGACTATTTAACATGGTATAAGATGCTACACAAGTTGAATAATGCCAAGGATACTCATTATTTGCTAATATTAAGAAAAAAGAGACAAATCTCACTAAAGAGACCAAGGTAATTGAAAATTGCCCTAAGGTATTTGTAAACTTAAGTAAACAAACTAATGCTCTTAAGCAAGTTTCGTATAAAGAATATTAGTTGACAATGTCAAGTGTTGATGCTTTGAAATGTGAGACTAATACTTCAAGTTAAAATGTATGCCAAGAATATTTATTTTCTCCATGTATTGTCAATACCATCCTAGAAGAAAAGGAAAGTGATAAATAAGATAAACAAGTTGATTCAATCAAGTAAAAGAAGAAGAAGAAGAAGAAGAAGAATCAATTCAAGTTATCCAAAAAGGAGAGAGAATATGAGGAGTTGTGGGTAACTAATGGTTTGACATTGTTCTAGGATATTGTGGGTTAGGGGTGTCTCTCTATAGGCTTTGAAGAGACACTTATTAGTAAAAGGAAGCATAATGGATGCTAGTTGAGTTTTGATTGATGTTGTAGGAAAAGAAAGATCTTTTGAAAATGTGCTTGGCTAAGGGGGAGCAATGAG
Organism: Torreya grandis; assembly: GCA_037957365.1. Lineage (NCBI taxonomy): Eukaryota > Viridiplantae > Streptophyta > Pinopsida > Cupressales > Taxaceae > Torreya > Torreya grandis. The sequence goes on from JARHVA010000389.1 coordinate 3,779,633, forward strand.
TTTAATGAATCTACTCCAAAGTGTTGTTGTGATGGAATGATTCAGAAGATATATTCAAGGACAGTGATCCTAAAGTCAAAGTTTTGGTTAAATATTTGAAGGATGGTCTAGTTGGTAAAACTTGTGAATAATGAATCTATGTTTGCAAATTTAAAGGCAAGAATTGATGATCTCTATGTGTCTAATCAAGGATGGTGAGTTTTCAAAATATTCTATTACATAAAAAGGTATGTTGATCCTATTCTAGTGTGTTCAGGGTTTTTAGTCTTGAAGATAAGTACTTGTCAATGTATGTTGCTTAAATTAATTGATCAAGTGTTGAAATATTGAAGATAAGGTTGATATGGAGTATGAGGATAATGTGTTGTCATATTTTTGATATCATATAGAAGGTTTTAGAGTTCTATAGATGTGAAGTTAAGCATGCCATAGAGGTCATAGTGTTTTAAAGATAAGATGTTTTCATAAAAGTTTTGACTAAAGTCTGGATAGTGTTGAAGAGATACTGGTAGACTTTTCTCATTGAGAAGTATTTTTGAAGATGTCATGATCCAGATGAAGCATGGAATTAGGGGGAGCTAACTCAGATAGTTTGAAAGGATTGAAGAGCTATGCATGATGTGATGGGGAGCATATGTGAGATGTTATAGTCATGATGGAGATATGAAAAAGTTTGTTATAGATGTGAACTCAAGTATGTTGATTTGATGATTTGATAAAACCAAGGTAGGTGATTTGTCAATGTATTGAATCCTCATGCATAAACAAATGGGGATCTTTGTAAATGGTTAGATCCCAAGATCAAAGGACTATGTAGTAGAATTTGAGAGAGAAGGTATGAAGGAAATTATATTGATTCATCATTATTGTAGATGGTCTAAAGATGATATAAAGGGTTCCTAAGCTTAGGTAACTTATGTGGAGTCCCTCTTAATATTTTCAAGGTAATTTCATGCATTTTTCGATTATCATGTATGTTTTGTCTTCATGGAAACTATGTATGTTCAAAGTAGAGTGTAGTTATGAAGCATGTGTGAGAAGTTCAAGGTAAGAAGAGGTATGCACAATTTTATGCGGAGTTTATATCATCTCTCAGAGGTGGTCTTTTCCTTTTATTATTCCTTGAAGTCTTTTCAAGTTCATAGTATCAGATTTGATCCCACTTTGTCATTATGTCAAAGGGGGAGAAAGTGCTTAAAGAGAGAGACAAAGTCTAAGCATAAAATTTTTATTGTTGTTAACATCAATGACAAAGGGGGAGAGATTGTTAGACATTGGTCAATGATGTCTCTAAGGTGACTAAGGATGTTGATGAGGTATCATGTGTACTTGAATGATATTGACAAAGTGTGATTTAATGTTCTTACATAGTTATTTAGTGTTTGACTCAGATAGGTAGGTGGTGGATGTTATTGATGGTATGGTCATGTTACATATCTCTTATAGGGTGTTTTGAGTGCTTGGAGTCCTTTTGAAAGTGAAGGGAACTGATCAAAGCTATCATATGAGTGTCTAGGTTCAAGTAGTCATCTTGATAGATAAAGTCAAGTAAGTAGTTTGATGACATCATATTTCATAGGTGTGAAGCTTTCAATATCATTTTGATATATGGATGGATTCCCCTATGAAATAAAATCATGTGGTTCAAATTTTAGGTCTAGACATGGTGTGTAGAAAAATTTATTAAGGTACAAAGTTGGCCTCTCAAATAGAGTTCAATAAGTTTATATACTTAGACAAATTTAAAAATGAAGATCTATGGTGATCATTTAATTGGGAGATGAAAATTTATGATGAGCAATCAATTTGAATAGATAAGGATATAATGGAGTGCATGATCTTGTCAGATAGTGATCTAATAGCGTGCATGAAGTTAATAAGTCAAAGGTTCCTAAGATTGTATGTGATAGTGTCAATCATGATGATTATATAAAAGGTCAATGCCATGTGGGTGTTCATGTAGATAGATATTGATGGTGTATTTCGAGCCAAATAGTCAATGCATGGAAGTCACATAGGGTTGCCAAGTGGCACGATCTCTAAATCAAGGATCTAAGATCAATGGTGAGTGATGCAAGGTAAAGATTAGGATACTCTTAAGGAGATTGATGGAACACCTTTTTTTACGTTGTGTGAGTATATGAGATGAAGACATGTGTATGTGATATTTTAATTTACCAGTGACCATTGGTATTTGAAATTAACAAAGAAAAACCTAGTGTTGAGTATTTTGCTAATATATTTTGATCTAAGATGAATTTATTAATGGTGTAAAAGTCAAAATTATAAAGGACTTAAAGATGAATAGAAATACATTGGTTAAAAGGTTTGAATATTTATATAGTAAAATTTATTGACCATGTTCTACTAGTAATATGAGAAGGATAATTAAAGAATTATTGATGGTATTTCAATGTTTTAAGATGTACGACCTATTGAAAAATATTATAGACTTTATGAGAATAATTTTTGTGGATTATGGAGGTTGGACCAATCCATATTTAGTATGAATAAAGGCTTAGAAGTTGAATATGTTTTTTGAATGTACTATCAAATTGAGTGACCATATTTTAGGAGTGAGTTAAAGGTGTTCTGAGTTGAATTGAAGAAGCAAATGAGTATGGAGATGTTTTATAAGTCTCTAAGGATTCTGAGAAACTACTAGATGTCATGATATGCCCCTAATTAGATATGGAGATTCAAAATAGCTTGATTGTATTTTGATTGTATATGACCAGTCTAAGTGGTCATTTTGGGAGAGTTGATTTGAGTGCTTAGAGCCTATGTTGGAATGTCTAAGGCACACGGAGGTGTTTCATAGGTCATAAATGTTTCACCCATGTGATATAACCATATGTCTATATGAAATATTTGAGTTCTTACTTCAAAATATTAAGACTATGTTTTCTATATTTGAAGACCTAAAGAGCAAAGACACGTAATTGACACGTTCAAGTATTGAGTTGGTCTTATAGGTGGCATAAACCCATGAGGTAGTTATAAATTGTCTATTAAAGATAGGTTGGATGTGTTCAAATCATTTTTAGAAGTTGAAAGTGGCCCAAGGTGTTGAAGTTATAATGTATGGGTGAGTAAACCTAATTGTTTTAGGTCTCACCAAGACCTAATGGTGGTTTGAGGTTAATGAGTTAATGTAACATGTATGAAGACTTATTTCAAAGTTATAACAAGTATGGTAAGTATCTTGGCAGACCAATATGGGTTAGATGAGCGTATGGTATAAATACTAGGCATAATTAGCCTATTTTGAGAAGTACAGAGATAGCATTGTGTTAAGTGAAGGTGAGAAACTTTGAAAGAGAAGGTACATGTAATTTATGACCATCAAATAGAAAAGAGGATCATTTAATTTTATCTGATCATGTTGATGCAAGAGGACACATAGGTCATTGGACCTAATAATCCTATAAAAGGCAGGTTGAGCAAGTGTGTAGATGAGTAAAAAGTTTATGAAGGTTGTGAGAGACATGTGGATGTCTTGAGAGGTAAATCATAGAGTGGATTGCATGTATGACCTTTTGTTCATAATTATAAATGTTGAATTTATAGTTTTGATGCATGAAAACAAGCAAAGGTATGTAGTTTGATCCAAAAGGTGGTTTTGGATGTCTTGCTTATGTATGGAGGTTTGAATGAGTGAAGAGGATTGAAGGAAGTTTTTTAAAAATGTTTATCCATCATATTGAGAATCAATTAGAGTTCTAGGGTTTTTCATTTCATATATGTTGTGTTGGTGCTCAACATCTTTGATAAGTTGGTTCTTGTCATCTTTAAGGGTTTATGTTCCTTGTGAAATGGGTGCTTCACTAAAGTTTCATATTTGTAATCATCTTATAGGACAAGTAGTCCATGTGTTTTTAGGTCTGAGAGTGGCTTTTATCCCCCAAGAGGGTTTCCTATATAGATCTTGTGTTATCTTGATTATCTTTCATGTTCATTATTATGAGTGGGTTATTTGCTTGTTGATTATTTATGGTGTATGACTAAGGGTTTGAAGGATTTATATTAAAGTTTTGAAATATCTTGATTCACTGATTAACCCCTTCCCCCACCAATGATTGTAACTCTAAAAAAGTTATTATGATAGGAGGAGAGACTTGGAGATTAAAGAAGAAAAAAACAAGAGGTGTTTTATTTTGGTAGGTATCTCTTTGTGGAGCATTATGGAGGATCTCTTGGTGACTATCCTAATTTATTCATGTTGTTAAGGAGAATCCCATAAATGAGTAGAGGAGTAGCTTAACAAGTTTTTCCAAATAATTCAGTAGCCTACAAAATATTCTTATTGAAGAGATGGAGAAACTCTACAACTTGAGGAGCAAGTTGGTCTCCTTTTGGAGGAGATGAAGACAAGGCATGACCTTATGATTCTTGGAAAAAAATAGAAGGGGTTTTGTTGTGGTATCCTATGACCACATGTTGTTGACCAAAATGTTATAGAAAAATAAGAATACATGTAAAGGAAGGAGGTACAGACAAACCTAAAGTTGTACCTATTTTTGAAGTAGTTGAGAAAGATGAAGATGAAGATGTAGATGAGAAATTGAGACCTGGTGTTCCCAGAAGGAGAAGGTCGATGTTAAACATAGGACTTAGGGTATTGAAGTGTTGTGTATATAGTTGTGGCATTTGGATAGGTAGACTAATGCAAGGACTAACACTAGAGGCACATGAGTTGGTATTTTGGCAATATTCAATAAAGCAAGGTGCATTTCAGATGTTGGCTCAAAAACTTAGTAGGTGTAGTGATACACTGAGTAGTGTAATGACTTCCCTAGATCTATGATTAGTCCACTTGTATCATGATAATAGATAGAGGCTATGTGGAGAAGTCTAGTGTTAACTTCTATGAGATCTTCTCTCCTCACTACTATCAAGAGTGCCATGTTCACTAGTTGTTGTTCAAGGAGATGGAGTAGTTTGATTCCTACATAGTGATCTCTCTTAAGGAGAGATAAAGAAAAAGAGTTGATGCAAAGAATTGTTGGTTTGCATTAAAATAACTATATGGGTTGGTGGAGGTACCAAATATGTAGTACACTAATGTTAGTACCTTCATGGGAGCATATGTGTTATGACGTGTTGGAAGTGGGCCCCAATATGATCATTATTTGATGGCTTAGTAGAAAAACATGAAATTAAGGTGACAAAAAGAGCAAACCAAGGATGGAGATGCACAAGTATGGGAGAGAAAGTAAGTACCCAACTTCTTTCATTTTGATTTGTCTTCCCAAGAGTGTTCTAGAGGATGAAAAGACATGTTTTTATCCTATGTACTGGATTCATCAAGAGTAAGAAGCCTTGTAATGCCATGGTGAGCACTAGACCAGATATTTATAAATAGTTGGAGTTGTAGATAGTTCATGGTAGAATCTCATTGGAGGATTGTTTTGTGGTGTGGAAAAGTGATTTATCACTTTAGTGTTATAATCTATTATGGTGGAGCAGATGTTGAAAAAGATAGTCAGGATAGAGAAGTTTTAGTAGTGTAAGAAAACTTCTACTAGGTTTGTGAGTAGAGGGCATGGATGAGAAACTAGTTTTAGAATACTTAGGTGTGATAAAAGCCTATGTATATTGACTTTAAGTGGGATAATGTTAGCATGTGAAGTCACTATTCATAGTCACTACTCATGATGACATGGCTTGATGGTGATGTGCATGGTTAGTGATGTGGCTAGTGAGTGATGTGGTTGATTGGTGATGTGACAAGGGCCCATGGAGGGTATCCTATGAGTGATTAGGTTGATGTGATGGGATTTGGGAATATCACTCCACCAAGGCACATGGGTTTGTCCTTAGTAGTCACATGGGTGGTCACATGGTGTAAAAGACAAAAAGGTTGGTGTGGGTCAAATTTCTAATGGACCCCATGATTCCCATGTGTGAAAAGAGTCAAAAGGTGATTGCAAACATATTTTGGACTCATGTGGTCACATGGATAATGAAGACAAGGAAGTCACTATAGCATATTGACCTCACATATGTGGAAGATAATGTTTTTAGGGCCACATGGAAGTGGCACATGTTCTTGTCTAAAGTGAAGATGCCTTGAAGACTTTTTCACATGAAGACAACACCACAACTATTGAGGATCACATGTACATCAAGTGTGGGTCAAAATTATCTGGTGACACTATTTTTTCTCTCTCCCCTCTCTCTCATGTTTTAAAATTCATAAATATGCATTATCACTCCCTTTATAATTCATCCAATTAGTGGATCCATACAAGTATTGGTATTTTATGCTTGAAGGTTGGATCCTGTAGTTTACATTAGCTTGGTTCACAACCTAAATGCTTCAAGTGGAAGCATTGAGTGCTTTGTATGCAATCATTGAGGGAGTTTCTATAGAGGAGTTATTTTATAAGAGAGTTGATGATAATGTAATAGTTTAGAGCTGCCATTTTTCCCATGGTTTTTCCTTGCACATTGCAAGGTTTCCACATAATTTCTATGTAATTTTTCCTCTTTCTTGTCTCACTTTTTGTGTAGTTTTTTTTCACATTTATTTACTTGCACTGTAGGATATAGTTTATTGATCTAACATGTAGTATTAGGAATTTATCCTAACAAATGAAAATAACTAAAATCACACTATATCATGTTAGGAAGTATGAAAATAATCTAATAAAATAGAAGTCATAAGAAACATCAAATGGTATAAAAAAAACATATAAGTCAATAAATCATACTAAACCACATTGGGAAGTATAAAAGAGAAGTAAAATTGGAAAAATAAACTTAAATTGATCACACTAATTCAAGTTGGGAAGTATGAAAAATTTAAGAAAAAATGGTTGTATTCTTATATGCAATTGGAAAATAAGAAGATAAAGGTGAAATATCAATGAAATAAGCATAAAATGTACTATATCAAGATTGGAAGTATGTCAATGATGTGTAACTCATGATCAATCACTACTTATATTAAATTTTACACATGTAATTTCATTGTGATTTGGTTATTGGAATATTTTGTGAGGAAGGCCTAGTCATATCCATGGTGTTACACTACAACTCAAAAAGGGAAAACCAATGAGGTGGAAAGGGTTGGTAATATATATTAAACGGAATGTTTGGAATATAATTTTTTAAATTTGTGAAGAAATCTTTTTCTTATCTAAGGTCTTATATTGCAACTCACAAATGGAATCCCTAAGGGGAGTGATTAACGAATAAAACAATATTTCTCAAGGGGAAATATTAGGATGATTGTAAATGAAAGAGGGAATGAAAAAATCACAATGTGGGAATATATGAGGATACTTTAGGAAACATGAGGCATACTAAGGACATAGAAAAGACATTAAGTGACTAGTGACCATCAATATACAAAGGATACCCTATATACAGTAAACATAAAGCTATATATGAAAATAAGTGAGATACTAAGATAAACTCATATTGGTTGTTTGAATAAGACCTACCTTCCCACAATGTGTTCCCCATTCCTTATGACCTCTTACCACATCATCAGCTACTGCAAAGATTGAGTACTTATGTGAGAAAGCAAGTATCACTAAAAGGGTTTTTGTAATATCATTTCCCATTCTACTAGCCTACCATACCCCAATAGACCTTGACTTTATCATGAGACCAACTATGGATTTTGATCTTTGATTAAAAAAAGGAAGTATGCTTTGAATCACATCTTTTATTGTGATTTGAATTTTGAAATTATGAATGTTGTAATTTATATCATTATCTTTTGTTAAAATGATATGGATTTTAAAATTCCTCCTCCATACGAACTTGGAATGACAAATCATGAGAGACAAAGTGATAAACACAAATGAGCTTTAGAATTTGGTTAAAGGAGGCTAAGTATCCAAATACATGACTGACTAAAGCACTTAGACTTGTCTGTGAACTAGTATTTTATCTCAAGTTTCAACCAAGTGTATGATTAGTTTATGAAAGGAAATAAGGGGAATAAATGGAGATCCAAGATAGATTGGTAAGATGATATTATAATGAGTTGACTTGTTTGCTATCTGATCACATGATAAATAAGGAGTAATAAGGGGAGTAAGGTTTATATAACCAAGTCACAATAATGATTATCTATGTTAGGAAGATAAGGTATGAAATAAGAAAGAGAAAATAACAAGACATACATGGAAATGAACTCATATAGAAAATCATATAGTCATGAATAGAATCTATAAGAGATTAGAAGTATAAAAACAAATGAAACCATATACAACATATAGTTTGAAATATAAATAGCCATATAAGATAGATAAGTGAATGAAAATTTTAAAAAGTGTCAAATGATATAAAGTAGATAAATATAAACTTGGAACACACATCCAATCAAAAATGAAGAAGAAAGTGAAGGAACACCATGTTGTATTCATAAATACTAGTGAAATTGTCCATAAACACAATCTATAACATCTAATAGATCTCTATGAAGTTGGACTCTAACTGCAGTGAAGGTCTCATTGATCTTCAGAGAAAACTAGGAAAATACCTCTCATTTAATATCTTCAACAAAAAATATAGGCATGAATAAAGGATCATGCTCATTAAGGCCATCATACATAGGATACTTAGAAGAAATAGGAGTGGAATATGTGGGACATAAAGGAGTCACTGATGGAGAAGGGACCACAAGTGAAGGAGGATTCATAGGTGGAGGGACCAATAGTGGAGAAGGGATCAGAGGTAGAGGAACAAAAGGGAAAGAAGGGGGAGCCTTATTGTGTGGGAAACCTATGGGAGGAGGGATAATAGGTGTAGGAATGGTCATAAGGTGATCCTAGAGATGTTATTGGAGGATGCAGTAATGATCAATGTGATGGGTACCACATTGATGCCACAAACAATATACCTCTCCATATTTTAGAATATACTTAGGTGATAACCTAGGGGGGGTAAAGCCTTGTGTATAGGCTAAAGAAGAGTAGGATGTAAGGTGTGTATATATCATCAAATCTTGTAATAATGGGTGGAGAAATGATTATCTATGCCATGGAAGAAACAAATAAAAATGTTAGTAGATTTTATGGGTGTACTAATAAAGGGAGTGGAAGTAGAAGCTACAAAAGGTTGGTATAGTGTACAATATCTAGTCTAATGACCAACAACTCTATGAATGTCATAGTATGCCTAATCATCCCATTAGGTGGAAAGAGGAAAGGGACTCATGTGGTCACATGGAAAATGAAGACAAGAAAGTTACTATAGCATATTGACCTCACATATGTGGAAGATAATGTTTTTAGGGCCACATGGAGGTGGCACATGTTCTTGTCTAAAGTGAAGATGCCCTGAAGACTTTTGCACATGAAGACAACACCACCACTATTAAGGATCACATGTACATCAAGTGTGTGTCAAAATTATTTGGTGACACTATTTTTTCTCTCTCCCCTCTCTCTTTCATGTTTTAAAATGCATAAATATGCATTAGCGCTCCCTTTGTAATTCATAAAATTAGTGGATCCATACAAGTATTGAGATTTTATGCTTGAAGGTTGGATCCTGTAGTTTATATTAGCTTGGTTCACAACCTAAATGCTTCAAGTGGAAGCATTGAGTGCTTTGTATGCAATCATTGAGGGAGTTTCTATGGAGGAGTTATTTTAGAAGAGAGTTGATGATAAAGTAATAGTTTAGAGCCACAATTTTTCCCATGGTTTTTCCTTGCACATTGCAAGGTTTCCACATAATTTATATGTAATGTTTCCTCTTTCTTATCTCACTTTTTATGTAGTTTGTTTTCACATTAATTTACTTGCACTGTAGGATATAGTTTATTGATCTAACATGTAGTATTAGGAATTATTCCTAAAAAATTAAAATAAGTAAAATCACACTATATCATGTTAGGAAGTATGAAAATAATGTAATAAAATGGAAGTCATAAAAAACATCAAATGGTATAAAAAAACATATAAGTCATTACATCATACTAAACCACATTGGGAAGTATAAAAGAGAAGTAAAATTGGAAAAATAAACTTAAATTGATCACACTAATTCAAGTTGAGAAATATGAAAAATTTAAGAAAAAATGGTTGTATTCTTATATGCAATTGGAAAATAAGAAGATAAAGGTGAAATATCAATGAAATAAGCATAAAATGTACTATATCAAGATTGGAAGTATGTCAATGATGTTTAACTCATGATCAATCACTACTTATATTAAATTTTACACATGTAATTTCATTGTGATTTGGTTATTGGAATATTTTGTGAGGAAGGCCTAGTCATATCCATGGTGTTACACTACAACTCAAAAAGGAAAAACCAATGAGGTGGAAAGAACTGGTAATATATATTAAATAGAATGTTTGGAATGGAATTTTTTTAATTTGTGAGGAAATCTTGGTCTTATTTAAGGTCTTACATTGCAACTCACAAATGGAATCCCTAGGGGGAGTGATTAATGAATAAAACAATATTTCTCAAGGGGAAATATTAGGATGATTGTAAATGAAAGAGGGAATGTAAAAATCACAATGTGGGAATTATTAGTGTAGGTTTTTATTTTTCCCTATTTATTAATTAGGTAAATTGTATTTCTTGTGCATACATGGAGTTTTCCTGCATTTGTGGGATAGGCTAGCTTATGTGGAGGTGTGTGTCATAGATGTGTCATAGGTGTCATAAGAATGTCATAAGTAACTCCCTTGATGGGAGTTACTTTTCTATTCTTAGCACCTTGTCACCACCTTTCATGGAGGAGTTACTGACTATTCTTGGTGTGCCTTGTCCACCTTTTGTGGAGGAGTTACTTACGTACTCTCCTATTTGTAGTCCTCACTTTGGCCATTCCATGTCAATCAGATTTTGGTGTTATCCATTTTGTCTTGTGAAATTCATCTTATTATGTTATTTTCAAATTATTTTATCATCTATGTGGTGTGCACTTGTTAATCTTGTGTGATCACGTCTCTATTGCACTCGCGTTATTCAGATTCTAGAAACAACTCTGATATGATATCAGAGCTAACTTGGTAATCTTGTGTGTGATTAGGCTTTTAGCTTATTTTGAAATCAAGAGGAGTGGAGTTCTCTTTATTTTTTTATTCTAGATTTGGTCTAAAATAAAAAAAAATTCTATCAATATTATTTCTTGCCTTCTTACTTTGCTTTTTTAAGTGTATCACCAGCCGAAGAAACTGACAAGGCATAATTAGAAGCTATGTTAGTAGCTAGACTATTGATGGGCTCGCTGGCAGTCTTAAGCATTCCCAAAGGACTGTATTCCAGCTCTGCATAATATTCCAGCATGCAAACTTGTTGAGCGTTGGAGAGCTTTTTCAGCTTAGCCACGATTGGCTTGCTAAAGGCTTTGTCTATTGGTGCAAACAAAGTAAGGCCATGGCCAGTCGTAGTGGCAATGGCATCTTAGTATATTTTAAGAACGTTGGTGGTGGTGATCTTTTGCACGAATTTCTTGCAGCTGACCTTGTCGAGCACGCCTATGAAATTAAGATTGGTGGCAGAGGGAACTGATTTGGTTAGATCAGAGGGCAGGATAAGCTTGGGGATCTCCTTCACAGACTTTAAAAAATTGGTAATCTACTGTCCTTACTGAATGGTGCTCCTTTTGTTCTTGGTTTCCAATGCCTCTTTTGGTGGGCCCACCCTCTGTCTTTTTTTTGGTAAATCTGCCTTTTAAATTATTTTGATATTCTTAAATCAGTAATTTGAATGTTTGATTTAAAATCAAATTTGAAATTAGCATTCAAAAACGCAGTTTAGAGGTTTTTTTAAACTTGTATCTTCAACTCACGAAGACGAAGGGTGAGGCCTGGGTTCGCGGGAGGCCAATTCCCACTCACAAAAACCTCCTTTGGATTCCTCATTCCATGTTGAATCTAACAAGTGGTTGGAAGGCCACTTTCTCTCCCCATAACAGGCATTTTTTAAATGTTTTAGTGTTTTTTTTGCAAAAACACTAGTTTACAAGAAAATTGTAACTTTAATATCTTGCAAATGGTAGCTCAGTTTTGGGTGCCATTTTTTGAAAAAGTTCTTGTAATTAAATTATCCACAATTTAGACTTGTTATTTTTCAAAAATTCACTAGTTTATAAAGTGACAAAAATTTGGGTCTCCCGAGATGCATTTTTGGCTGAGTCCGACGTCCTGTTTGCTTTAGTCTTGCACTAATTGCTCTAAGACACATTCTCGACTGAGTCTAACATATTTTGATCATGCACTTGCATATTTTTGGGGGGATAAATATTTTGGTAGGGGGGGTGTGATTGCTTTTCACAACTTTCTTCCATTCTCCTTTCTTCATACATTCACAACTTGCAATCAACACAACTGCACCTAAATTCAGCTAAAAAATGGATTCTTTTCAACTTAAACCCCTAACACCCTTCAACTATCATGAATCAAAAGTTAAAATTTTAATCATTCTTACAATCAAAGGGTTGTATAGGATTACCATGGGTACAGAAGTAGAACCCAACACAGATGTTGAAAATGTCAAGTGGTACAACCGTAGTGATGAAGCAACTTTGACACCCTACAGGACTTCTTCAATAAGTTTAAGGCCCTTAGATTTTAATTTAAATAATTTGGAATAGAGAGTAAAGATGATCAACTCATACTTTCTATTCTCGCAAAGTTAGGTCCAAGATATTCAGTCTTTGTCTCCACTTTCCATGCCACAAAAAGTGCCCTTGACACTACATGGAAAATGCCTTCTTTGGATTCATTCATTGCCGACTTGACTAGGGAGCAAGATAAGCTAACTCAAATGGGCATATTGAATTCTACTCAACCCCAAGCTTTGATAGCTATAAATGGTAAGGACAAGACTTCAACAAAGGAGAAGAAGAAAAAGAATAAGGACCAGGAGAAGAAGAAAGAAAGCAACAATCCTACCAAAAACAACACTGAGTCTTCATCCTCCAATGCTAAACTGAAGAAGGAGAAGGTTAAGTGTGCCTATTGTAAAAAGATAGGGCATGATGAACACAAATGCATGAAGAAATAAATAGATCACCTAACTCATCTTCTAGAGAAGAACAACATAGGTGTTCCTGAGTCCATCTAACAGAATTCATCTACACAAGATTCTATCAAGGCAAAAGGCAAGGGTAAAGATAAAGAAAAGGGCAAGGCCCTTGTAGCTACAATAGCTTCTACATCTTCATGGCTCATCGACTCGGGTGCTTCTCACCACATGGGCTCTTCACTAGTTGAGTTTTCATCTTTAGAGCCTTATATCATGACTTTAATTAGTTTGGGTGATGACACATCAGTTTCTATTGTAGGGAGTGGGTCAATTGAAATGGAAGGAGGAACATTCAACAATGTTATAAGTGTTCCTTCTCTTTCAACCAATCTCCTATCAGTGTACCAAATCACTCACATTGGTGGGGGTATGAGAGCTGAGTTTTCACCAAATTCAATGGCTATCAGGGAGTTACATAGTGATACTACAGTGGCAGTGGGTAGGGCAGATCACCAAGCCAAGTTATATACCTTCTCACATTTTGCACCAGATTCTTCTCCAACAACATTTTTAACTCATTCAGATGGAGTTAGAAAATTATGGCATGAGTGGTTTGGCCACCTTAACTACCGCTACCTTGAGCAACTTTGCAAACATGACATGGTCATTGGCTTGCCTAGTGTCTAATTCTCAAAAGGACTTTGCAAGGGATGCTCCCTTGGGAAGCATCCCGAAGCAAAATTTGACAAATCAAAGCTTGGAGAGCTTCACAACCTTTGGATTTAGTCCACAATGATGTATCGGGACCCTTTCCCAAACCATCTTTCACAAGGGCCAAGTACATCCTCACTTTCATTGATGATTTCTCTAGGTACACTTGGATATATTTTCTCAAACAAAAGTCTGAAGTGTTTGAAAATTTTCTAGACTTCAACACTCTTGTTAAGAAATAGAGTGAGAAATCCATCAAGGTTATTTGAACTGATAATGGAGGGGAGTATGTCAGCATCAGGTTTGAGTAGTTTTACACCACAGAGGGGATTAATTTGTAGTGCATAGTCACTTACAGTCCTTCACAGAATGAGGTTGTAGAATGCAAGAATAGGTTCTTGAAAGAGATGGGTAGCTATATGATTCACTCCAAATCCTTAGCACCATAGTACTGGGCTGAAGCCATCAATTGTGCTTGCTGCATTCAAAACATGGTTCCTCACAAAGCTTTGAAAGGGATAACACCCTTTGAAGCTTGGCATAAAAGGCAACCTGATGTTGAGCACCTTAGAATTTTTGGATCCCTAGCTATGGCCCGCATTCTAAAGAAGAAATACAAAGCCATGGAATGTCAGTCTAAGCCTTGCATCTTTGTAGGATATTCGGATGGTATTAAGGGATATTGCCTTCTAGATCTACTCACTCATGAGTTGTTCATCGAGAGAAGTGTCCATTTTTAGGAGAGTCCTAGAGACTCAACACTTCTTCTCCCTCATTAGATCTACTTTTTCATGATGATTCCTCATCAGATTTAGATCAGCCACAGTAGGTTCTTGAGCCAGAGACATCTTCTTCTACTTCGAGTTCAGACAGCAAGGACAGTGCTGCCACATCATCCACCTCTATTCAATCAAAGGATGAGGAGTTAGCACTTAACTCACCCACTTTTGGGCCACTTTAGGCTAGATAGACACTTGAGAGTGATGGCACATGGGTAGGAGATCCTGCAAATGACAGACATACTAGGCAAATTTTTAGAGAGATCCACATGCCTTCTTTACTTCAGTTTTGGATCCACAGACTTTTTGAGAGGCATCGGGGGTACCTGAGTGGGATAGTGCTATGGAGGAATAATATTCTTCCTTAATCAAAAATCACACTTGGGATTTGACTTCACTTCCTAAGGGAAGAAAGATGGTTTGATGTAGGTGGATATATCGGACCAAGTTTGTAGCAGATGGGTCAGTTGATAAGTACAAGGCATGATTGGTGACCAAGGGTTTCTCACAAGTGGTAGGCATTGACTACTCAGAGACCTTTGCACCCATTGCAAAGATGACTTCTATTTGACTCACCTTGGCTAATGCCACAACACATGGTTGGGATGTGCATTAGATGGATGTGAAGAGTGCCTTTCTTCATAGAGACCTAGAGGAGGAGATCTACATGGAGCAGCCACCAAGATTTTTTCAAGATTCTTCCTTAGTATGCAGACTTAGGAAATCTATCTATGGCCTCAAAGAGGCCCCTCAGGCTTGGTATGCCAGGATGGATTCCTTCCTTCTCATAGCGGGTTTCACTAGGTGCCATTCTGATCCCAATGTCTACTTCTTATGGTAGGATGATTCTCTCTTGATTTTGGTTTTATATGTTGATGACCTTTTGATCACTGAGATTTCTTCATCGGCTATTGCAGTGGTGAAGGCATCTCTTTAGGACAGATTTGACATGACAGACTTTGTTTGTTGCACTACTTCCTTGGCATCGAGATCTCACAGTCAGATTCAGGGATTTCTCTTACACAGCCTAAGTATGCTCTTGACTTATTGGCTCAGTTTCACATGGCTGATTTCAAGCCATCTCTGACTTGCTTTCTATTAAGAGTCAAGCTTGAGGCTGATTATTCTTCACCATTTTTTGATGCCACTCGATATCGACAACTTGTTGGTAGTATCATCTATTTAACTCACACCAGGCCTGACATTTCATATATAGTGGGAATTGTCTCCAAATTCATGCAAGAACCCCATGAGCTGCATTGGAAAGCAACTAAGAGGATCTTGCATTACATACAAGGTTCACATAGATATGGGATTCATTATAGATTTGGCACAGAGGTTGACTTGGTTGGATATACAGATTTAGACTGGGCTGATGATTCACAGACTCATAAGTCCACTTCTGGTTACAATTTCTCTCTAGGTTCTAGTCCTGTCAGTTGGTCTATCAAGAAGCAGAATGCTATTGCTATATCATCCATAGAGGCAGAGTATAGGGGAGTTGTTAATGTAGCTACTGAGGCTATTTGGCTTCAAGGGATTCTTTTTGAGTTTGGCATTCCTATCAGGCAGCCCACCATCATATATTGTGTCAACCAGAGTACCATTCAAATTTGCAAGAATCTAGTTTAGTACCAGTAGACCAAGCACATAGAGATTCACATGCATTTCATTTGGGAGCTTATTCATAGTCAAGTCATTAACTTGATATTTTTCCAATCTTCAGAGTAGGTTACAGACATCCTCACCAAACCTTTCACTGAGAGCAAGTTCATTCATCTACGAGCTCTTATTGGGGTGAGGTCCACATCTATAGCAGCATCATCTTCTGGGGGGGATTCTAGCCTCTTCTTTTTTTTTATGTCTCTCTTTTGGGGGAGAGTTTTTTTCTACAAGTTTTCTCTTTTTCTATATCTTATGGGAGATTACATTTGTACATGGGTACCTCATCAGGCCTAGTTGTTGAGACCCATTTTATATTTCCACACTGCCCACTTAAGCTATGCTTATGGGGGGGTATTAGTGTAGGTTTTTATTTTTCCCTATTTATTAATTAGGGAAATTGTATTTCTTGTGCATACATGGAGTTTTCCTACATTTGTGGGATAGGCTAGCTTATGTGGAGATGTGTGTCATAGATGTGTCATAGGTGTCATAAGAATGTCATAAGTAACTCCCTTGATGGGAGTTACTTATCTATTCTTAGTACCTTTTCACCACCTTTCATGGAGGAGTTATTGACTATTCTTGGTGTGCCTTGTCCACCTTTTGTGGAGGAGTTACTTATGTACTCTCCTATTTGTAGTCCTCACTTTGGCCATTCCATGTTAATCAAATTTTGGTTTTCTCCATTTTGTCTTGTGTAATTCATGTTATTATGTTATTTTCAAATTGCTTTAGCATCTATGTGGTGTGCACTTATTCATCTTGTGTGATCACATCTCCATTGCACTCACGTTATCCAAATTTTGGCAACAACTCTGATAGGAATCTATTAAGATACCTTAGGAAACATGAGACATACTAAGGACATAGAAAAGACATGAAGTGACTAGTGACCATCAATATACAAAGGATACCCTATTTACAGTAAACACAAAGCTATATATGAAAATAAGTGAGATACTAAGATAAACTCATATTGGTTGTTTGAATAAGACCTACCTTCCCACAATGTTTTCCCCATTCCTTAGGACATCTTATCGAGTTTTTAGCTACTACGAAGATTGGGTACTCATGCGAGAAAGTAGGTAGCACTAAAAGGGTTTTTTTAATATCATTTCCCATTCTACTAGCCTATCATACCCCTATAGACCTTGACTCTATCATGAGACAAACTATGGAGTTTGATCTTTGATTAGAAAAAGGAAGTATGTTTTAAATCATATCTTTTATTGTGATTTGACTTTTGAAATTATGAATGTTGTAATTTATATCATTATCTTTTGTTAAAATGATATGGCTTTTAAAATTCCTCCTCCATACGAACTTGGAATGACAAATCATGAGAGACAAAGTGATACACACAAATGAGCTTTAGACTTTGGTTAAAGGAGGCTAATTATCCAAATACATGACTGACTAAAACACTTAGACTCGTATGTGAACTAGTATTTTATCTCAAGTTTCAACCAAGTGTATGATTAGTTTATGAAAGGAAATAAGGGGAATAGATTGGTAAAATGAGATTCTAATGAGTTGACTTGTTTGCTAACTGATCACATGATAAATAAGGAGTAATAATGGGAGTAAGGTTTATATAACCAAGTCACAATAATGATTATCCATGTTAGGGAGATAAGGTAGAAAATAATCATGAGAAAATAACAAGACATCCATGGAAATGAACTCATATAGAAAATCATATAGTCATGAAAAGAGTCTATAAGAGATCAGAAGTATAAAAAAATGACACCATATAGTTTGAAATATAAATTGACATATAAGATAGATAAGTGAATGAAAATTTTAAAAAGAGTCAAATGATATAAAGTAGATAAATATAAACGTGGAACACACATCCAATAAAAAATAAAGAAGAAAGTGAAGGAACACCATGTTGTATTCATAAATACTGGTGAAATTGTCCACAAGCACAATCCATAACATCTGATAGATCTCTATGAAGTTGGACTTTAACTATAGTGAGGGTCTCATTGATCTTTAGATAAAACTAGGAAAATACCTCTCATTGAATATCCTCAACAAAAAATATAGGCATGACTAAATGATCATGCTCATGAAGGCCATCATACATAAGATACTTAGAAGGAATAGGAGTGGAATATGTGGGACATAAAGGAGTCACTAATGGAGAAGGGGCCATAAGTGAAGGAGGATTCATAGGTGGAGGGACCAATAGTGGAGAAGGCATCATAGGTAGAGGAACCAAAGGGGAAGAAGGGGGAGCCTTATTGTGAGGGAAACCTATGGGAGGAGGGATAATAAGTGCAAGAAGGAAGTTGGCAATGGGATTGAAGAAGGCCAAATTTATTCTTGAGGAGTAATCATGATCTCTAAATAAGATGGTGATTCCCAAATAGTGTTTGACCATTGAAAGGTATGGTACCAAGTTTGGATGCAATCCCTATTTAAGATCATATACAGTCCATTTTAGTGGAAGATCTCTGTTCACAATAACAACTTTATTTCATTCAAATAACTTGTAATAAGATTAATAATCATGGCTAAGGGAGTGTTTAATCATTGGAATGAATGACGTATTCCAAGATTGTAGGGAAATAGGATGAAGATTGTTATTGTAATGATTGAAACTCTTTGTATATAGATAGACCCCTGTCACATAGTCAATTAACCTTTGTTGCATAGTTAAACTCTTAGGAATGGATATAGATGTATGAGGGAAGGATATATGGTAATGGAAATGATATAGTTTGGGTATGACATAGTACATACTACCATAAATAACTTATATAAGAATTAGAACTTTTGAATACCTACAAGTCTAATACCATAAACCCTTATTTGTATATGTGATGTCTTGTTTTACATAGTCAATGAATAATGAGGATTAAAATTAATTAATAAAAGTGATTGGATGTTGTTTGAGTACAATATTATCATGTATAAGGTTTTGAAAACCTTGATAATAGACCTGGTGAAGCTTAGAAGGTATTTTAATGAGAATTGACCATGGAAACCTTGCATAGTCAGCAAAAGAGTGCACAATTGATAGAGTTTGTGTTGTTTTAAGCATGTGAAGGTGACATACAGTTTATAACCCATTGGAGAAGTTTGGAAAGGTAAAAATAGACCTAAGGGTGGAATTTTGACCCTTTGAAACTTAGTACAGCACAAGATAATTATTTATGAGACCTCTTGGCCTATGCAAAACCCTATCTAGGGTTTAAAAAGGAAAAACCATATAAATTTTGATTTCATTGTAAAAAAAAGGTGAAACTTTATAATTTGTCATGTTTTCTATGAGGAGAAAGACTAAATTGGTTTTGGTGTGTTTTCAAGTCGTATATTATAGTTTCTAGACCTAGGGGTATGTTTAAGGGCTAATTAGGCCTAATTGAGGGGAGGTTAATGAAGGAATTAATGGTTATTAGTTCACTCAAACCCTAAAACTTGAAACACACCTGAATGGGAATAGAGGGTGGATATAACTATGATTACATCTTGAAAAGAGTTCATAGTTTGATCAAACTAAGAGAAAAACTCAAAAATAATGCTGCAAGCCTAGGATTGTCCTTATGATTATGTAGAATTGAATGTTGAAGGTTGATTTGGAAGTTAAAATGGGTTAATAAAGATAGGATATAATCATTAAAGAGTATCCTAGAAAATATATTGGGTTCTTGACACCTAGATCAATATTTGGTCTTTGAGACATAAGTGAATTACCTAGTGGAGAACTAGTGAAGGTTTTGTATGGTAAAGAGAGGTCAAGGCTATGGTAAGAATTTTAAAATGAATTATAAATGTCATGAGACAGGAAAATTATATCAAATAGTGATTCTAAGGGACAAGAACATGTATAGAATAGAAAGAATCCATTAATCCCAAGAACCTAGTTGTTAAGTGAAGATTGGGTCATTGATGAGAACACCAAACCAAGGAATTGAATGAAGTCTCAAAAAATAATAGAGTAGAAGCAGATGATTTGGATACTTTTCTTACTTACCTATGCATCATTTGGTATCATATCTAGGTAATCTCTTAGTTTGTATTTGTTATAAGTTGTTCAAGTTTGTTGATTTGAGATAGCCAAGATATATTATGAGGTATGCATGAGATGACACTTTGCAGGGTATTGATGGAGAATAAGTATGTTGCAGGTCTGATCTATTAAGTTAAATATATAGGAATATTATATTGATAAGGAGAAGAAAAAATAATGCCAAAGTCTCATGAGAAAGACTAGAAGCTACTCAAGAGAGGACTAGTGAAGAAGATATAGAAAGAGCATTAGAGCTTAATAAATGAGAAATAGAAGAGAAAAGAGTCCAATAAAGAGTTAAGGAGGATAATAAGAGGTCTTAGATATAGGACTAAGATAAGAGGAAAGGCCCAATAAAGGTATAAGAGGCAAGATTGACAAGCTTGCTAAGAGGAAGGTTTATATAGGCCTAAGAAACAAAGAAATTGAGAGAAGATGAAGGTAGAAAGAGAAGTGGAAGACATGAAAAGAGAATTAGGGTAAAATATAGAGAAGATATATCTCATGGTGAATCTTTTAAGAGGACAAATAATCTAATGGACTAGATACAATATGAGGAAAAGAGTTAAGTGGCAACTAGAGTCACTTGTGAAAGAGAGAAGGCACAAGATGAGTGTCGTGAAGAATGAAAAGAAGAAAGAGAGGATATCCCAAAGAGGCATGAGGGATGAGATGTTTCCAAATGAACAAGACAAAGAGATAGAGAAGAGAGTTCTCATTGAAGAGAATAAGGAGAGAGAAGTTCCAAGAAGAACACATGAAAGTGAAGATAAAAAGAAGAGGTGGAAAGTTTCTATGTAAAATACATTGAAAGAGACTATGTGGTCTCTCATTTCATAAGTTAACATTTCTTTCAAGTTTGTGTATGCAAGTATGAAGACAAGTTTAGTGAAGGCCAAGCATGAGGCCTCAAAGTTAGTGAAGTATGGGTCAAGAATATCACCCATCAAGTGGAAAGAGTATGACAAATAAATAAAGTCAATTGTAGGGTACAAAGTGATGAAATTTGAAGACATTACACATGTTGAAGATGAAGAGATAAAGAAATACTATGATGCATTGCCAAGTCTAGCAGCTAAAACCAAAGATATGGTTTACCAAAAATACATGAAGGACACCCATGAAGATATAAATGAATAGATAATATTTAAATATTCATCTATGGAGGTAAATTAATGCCTAAATGTTTATTTTTATTTCATATATGAATAAGGAAAAGCTAATATGCATATTGGGGTAAAGGACAAATTAGCCCTCAAAAAGAGAACAAGGGCATGCATATATTTGGCCTAAGTGGATTAAATAAGGAGTTGGTGAGAAATAATATGTGAACCTAAATTAAGAGGTCAATCCAAGTAAAAATATAGTTAGAAATCAATCACAAATATGGAAAGAAAGAACAAATGGAAGGAACACCAAATTGGCATGGTAGATGACCAAGACATGAAGCATTAAGGAGGTGTAAAGAGAAACAAGTGGAAATATAAGAAGGTACAAGGCATAAAATATGTGGAAAATAGAATTAAAATAACACAAGAGGATCACATTGTAGGTGTATCCTAAGGAAGCATGAAGAGTGAGGAAGAGTAAAAGCCTATGAAGCAAACAAAAGATAGTGTGCAAGTAAAACAAGCTAAAAATGTGAAGGTATAGCTGTATAAAAAAGAAGATGAATGCATAAAATAAGATAAGTGTTTGCAATATTTGTTTTCAAATGTTTTTTATAATGATATTTTTAAATTTGACTTCAATAATTAAGAAGACATTCTGTATATGGAAACCATTGCATTGATGAATGAGTATGTAATAAGACAAGGTGAGAATGAAGCACCTCAAAGAGTGACTGAGAAGCATGGTATTTAGAATGATGAGTTTTATGTGAATCTAAAAAATGAGAAAGTAAAAGGATAAGACAAATATTAAGTTTCCTGAGGAAAGGAAGAACAAAGTGAACCCATATTTGATGGGGATTATGAAGAGATGGATCCCTCCAAGTTGCAAGAAGAGTTAGATATGTTAGAATACATGCTCAATAAATTCAAGGGGATGAAATTAGGTGAGTTAAATAAGTAAAATATAAATTATTAAATCCAAGAAACATCACAAGGGAGTAGTAAAGGAAAGCATAAGAAGTTGTGCAAACAAGGCCACAAGCAGTAAGCAAAGGGAGTATGATTAAGCATACAAGGTGAGTTATTCAATTGGGTAAGCTAAAGTTGAGATAAAATATGATAAAAATGAACATTAAAATCCAAATATTGGTCAAACAACATTTTACTATGTTGAGAATGAGTGGGATAAGAAGTTGTTCTTGCACAATGAGCAAGAAGATGAAAAAGGCATCAAAATGAGAAGGAATGTGAAGTAGAGGCAACAAAAGAAAGTAAAATGAAAAAAATGATAGATATTGACATGCATTAGATCCCATTATATCCTAAAGAAGAAGATAATTTCATGATTAAGGAACAAACATCACTCAAAAGGCAGGAATCAAGTGAAAACAATGAGGAAGTAAGCTATAAAATAAGCATGAGGAAGAATAACGAACACCAATTGGTAGAAATTGAAGATGATGAAGGATAAAATCACATAAAAAAGATGGAATATATAGAAAACAAGTAACTACAATATTTAGAACACCTCATAGAGGTAAAAGATGCATGGACAAGGGAAATAGACAAAGCCAAAAGGAAGAAATACAACAGTTTAGTAAAGAAAAAGGAGCAAGAAAGAAGGAATAATAGTATGTTGAGTTTTAGGACCCAAAAATTTGGAATTTGAAGGCAAAAAATAAATCTAGTGGCACAAATTTTCTCCCTCCTAGGGAGTATGATATAGGAGCATCAATCTAAAATACATAATTTTTGAATTATTGTCAATAACTGATCAAAGTTGGTCAATGTTGGGTGTCAAAGTGTGTGTGGGACATTTTAAGGTTTATTTGTTATTTTAGAGTCCATTTGGAGTCCTGAAGGTGTGTCAAATAACTTCTAGGAGTTTTCCCTCCAAAATAGGGACTTTGAAAATTCAAATATCGTAACTAAGTCTAAGGGGGTCAAATTCATGTGTTGAAGAGGTTAGGTGAGCAAAGTTAGTTTGAGGGGTCCATTCAAGTCATGAGGAAGGAGTTTGTAATTCTTTTCATGTTTATTTCTTAAATCAAATTGTAGACACCGAAATCGTGTCGACTCCCCTGGTCATCCCCCATCTTATTCTTCTTCGCCTATTTAACCCTTGTCGATCACTTTTTCTATTAGCCTTGACCCTGGCAGCATGTAAAAATGAGCACAAAGCTAAAGCTAGACTCTATCCCCATTGTGCATCTGCCGACGACGATCGTTACCCAACCGATGTCACTGACGTCGGTCACCTTACCGTTATCAGTTATCAGTTATCATTCGGTTCCCAATCGGTTTCCCGAACGGTTATCGAACCGTCTCTCGAACCGCCCCTTGCCTTCATCAGCATCCACCGATCAATCCCGAAGGCTAATCAACTAATCAATCAATCAATCGACCCCTGAACCCAGACATTCACAAAACTCTGGTGATCAATCAACTCCAACATCTAACCAATCTGCATTCGCTTCGATCAACTTACGGCAATGCTTCAACAACTTCAATCATGGCTTTTATTATGTCTTCTGGCAGGTAAGTATTTACTCTGTTTATTTTATTTCTTTCTGGTTATTATTTGTTTGTTGTTTCTATTTCTATCATCTCGGATCTTCAGACCATAGACCTGAGCCCTGAGTCCCTTCCTTACATCTCTACTCACTATCCCAGTCTATAACTCCGTCCAGACTCGACCAAAACCCCCAGACCCTATCCAGACTCGACATTACCTTGATTAGACCTTGTTCAGACCCTGTCCAGACCTTGACCAGACCCTATCTCGACTCTCCCAGAGCTTCTGCAACTCGTCCAGACTCTGTCCAGAACTTGCCCCGACTGACGACGGCACTTTAACTGACGTTGGCACTTTTCCTAACCGACGCCGGCACCACAGAGACCGACATCGGCGACTGTACAGAACATTTTACTTCATTATCAGGTACGCATTTTATTTTTTGTCCTTTATTTCTATCATTTTATCTTCCATTTTATCTACTTTAGTCCAATATTCTATTTTTTTTAATCAGTGGGTTGATATCCTTTTAGGAAGACTTCGTACTTCCGGGATCGGGCGTTCGCCTGACAGCCCACCATATCTTTGACTAACATTTTTCCGTGTTTCAGTCTCTTTTCTTCTCAGGTGTCATTCCTCCACAGCCAAAGAGGAGAATCTTCCAACGTCTGATTTCGGTGCGCACGACTATATCAGGTATCTTCTAACCTTGACCATTTCTTTTAGTTTCTTATTTCTTCTTTGAATGTAGAAAGCAATTTAGCATAGAAACATTCTGGCACACCCGGTGGGACCCTAGGGCCTTCCTTGGGTTCTTTCTTTCTTTCGTTCATTTAGGTGCATTAGGTTCCTTCCTTTTCACCTCCTTTCGTCTCTTCTTAAATGACATCATAAGCAGGTCTAAAACGAACTTTTCTTTTCTTTCTTGCACTTCTAGACTAGCTAAAACTCATATTCTTCGACTCTTTCTCCATTCGTCTTCATACGAACAAACATTTCGACTTGGGCATTAAAACACTTTGCATTCATTTCTGTTTGCCTGCATCTCTTAGATCACACATAGTAATTAAACCGCATATTGAATTAATCTAGATCACTTGATGTTACACGACCAAACCACTTGCACAAAACAAACATTTTAACTTACCTAAGACAAGGCCCGACTGGGATTTCATACCCTAGCGAATACCTTACCCATCTCGGCGATCTTACTTGGATTTCATCACCAAGGGGAAAGCCCGCTCTGTTCTCTGGCAGAGTCTAAACTATAGGCGAAGTATATTTTAGCTAAGCGGGCCCAGCTTACCACTGGACTCGTGAAGTGAGGGGAGCTTGCTCCTTAGCACCAGGCCTCGTACGGACCCTAACATAGACTTCTTGAGCACCATAACAAAACTTGAAACCATCCATAGACTGCTTCTTCTAGGACCTGACTCAAAAGCCAATCTTCCTCTACACACATTCTAAGGCATAAGTCACTATAATCCTAATAATTTACTTCTAGGGTTTCAGGATCTGCTTGTGTCTTCATCCTTTTTTAGTTCTTATCTGCTTGTTTGAGCTTGTGAGGACGTACCTTTCCTTGCCTTGAATGGTTCTAACTCATAGTCAAACCAAGGCTCTTCTTGACCATGCTAGACGTCATCCTCTTCCGTCTACCCCGTCTATAACCAATCTTATAATGGAGTTCAACTCGGAAACTGAAAGAACTCCAACTAGACCATATCCAACCCAGATGCCTATCATCCCAGAAGGGGACCAAGATTTTGCATGATTCTTGGACCTCAATACCGCAACCCTCCAAAACTATCTCACGAGAAACCCAACGCGAGACCTCTCAGGTGACGTGGCAATGACATTGACACCATTCACCACCGAACCTTTTACGACTCAACCTTTCGCCTCAACCGTTAATCCAACCATGGCCTATACGCAAAGTTTGGCCTCCTCATCTATTTTTAGACCGACCTCCATTGGGGTTTCATTACCCCCTCAACCACCTGCAATTCAACCAAGTTCTACATCATACCAAAACTTGATTGTCTCGACCCCTCACACTCTTGCACCCATATATGCAGGAGTGCCTACCTCCTCTTTCGCCCATGCCACCACACAACCTCTTTTGGCGGTATCTAGTCAGCCTATGCCTTTTACTTTCATAACCCATCCACCTTTTGCCTCCACTTTTGTCCCTGCGACTAGTCATCTGTATGTTACGCCCTTACTGGTACAACCAACTACGTCGTACGCCTCTTCTAGTCTCTTTCAAGCACCTTACAACCTAGGGGGCGCTCCGTCCACCAATCTGTCAGCAGACATCATCAAGATGCTGATGGATAAAATGTCCAGTCTCAAAGCTTCTACCTCCAGTTTAAGTAATGTCTCTTCATATGACCAGATTTACAACGAGCCCATTCATCCTTCTGTCCCTATCCGACCATACCCCAACCATTGGACGCTTCCTAAATTTACTCACTTTCAGAGTAAGGAAGACCCACAACAACATCTACGGGCATTCGGACATGCCTGCTATCTTATTGCCCACGACAATGCATTACTTTTACGCACGTTCCCTATGTCTCTTTCTGGCCCTGCCCTTGACTGGTATAGCTCCCTTGCCAGACATTCTATCTTTTCATTCATTCAACTCGCTCAATTATTCGTTGACCATTTCTCAATCAATATCACTAAACAAGTCTGGATCACAGACCTTTACTCCATTAGGCAATTTGACGACGAATCAGTAGTTGATTTTGTCACCCATTGGAGAGGGTTGATTAACCAGCTCTCCTTCTCCTTGCCTCAACTCGAGCTCATTGAGCTCTTTTCCTGAGCATGTGTCAGTCACATCTCCTCCACCTTGCGGGTTCAAACATTCCTCACTTTCGACGAGGCCTTCACCATGGCCCGAAAGCTTGAACTCTGTGCTATTGAAGAAGATAAGGTCAAATTATGTAACACTAACACAAGAACCAATGACCATTCTTATTCCAGACCTTCTTTTGCCCACTCTCAATCTAAGGGGTCGGCAAACACTGTCATCTTTAGACCATCATCTTCAACAATAACTAACCGACCAGCATCTTCAACATTAGACTACATCAATAAACATTTTCAACGTCAATCCATACAGCGTCAATTCACTCCAATTGGAGAGTCATATGCATCTGTCTTGGATAAACTCATCAAGCAGGGGGTCCTCAATCTCCCTTCAATCTGACCACATCAATTCGACCCCTCAACACCTATCCCTGCATGGTACAGGGAGAACCACTTTTGTAACTATCACCGTGTCAAAGGCCATGATACGGATCACTGTCAAACTCTTAAAAACATCGTCCAGGACATGCTAGACAAGGGCGATCTTATCTTGGATAACCCGAACACACCGCCCAACCAAAACCTTGACATCTTCAAACAACCTTTTCCTAATCACCCGCCTACTCAAGACAATGTCCAAACCATGATCAATGACCCTCAAGACCATGATATACATACTGTCAACACTATCTTACCTCTTGTCCCTAACCAACCTTCTTCACAGGATGAAGGACCCTCTTCTCCTATTATTCCTCCATCTACCTCTCTTATACTAGAGGACACCTTGACCACACCTATGCCATTAGCCCTATCTTCATCCACAGACCCTACCTCGCCTATTCCTCAAGCACACGTAGAAGGCACGATCATCCCTGCCATCTGCCCACTTGAGGAGCCACCCTCTCCTATTTCTTCTCCACAAGGAGAAGACCCTATCTCTTCGCCCATTTCGACTGAGGAAGACCCAGTCACGATTTCTTCTTGCCCTTTGCCTGAGATTGTTATATCTCACTCACCTTCGTCCACATCTAAACCCAAACTCGCATCTAACCTCGCCTCGCACAATAGTGGCCCTCGACCCAAACCAATGAAGATCATTAGAACACATCGAAGGACTCCTCCCCCACCTTCCTCATTACCTTCAATCCTAGGCCCACATCCATCCACTTTAATTGGAGTGCTTCCTACTCCAATCCTTCACAGAGGCACATCGCCTCCATTACTCTATCAACCTGTCAAACATATATCTTCTCTAAATCATCGACCAATGTCTCTTATGCCTCTCAAACCAACATCATCAACCCTCACTACAATAAAATATACAGACCCATTAGCAGGTTCTTAAACCTGGCTGTTACGGCACTTGTTGTAGTCATCTCGCCTCAACCTCCCGCCTCTTAGACCATGTCAATCTCTCATACCTAAACCACCTTGGTTCGATGACACTCATATTTGTGCGTATCATCGCACACCTGGACACGACACAGAACATTGTTGTGCCCTCAAGGTCGCCATTTACCAATGTCTTGGGAATGACACCCTTCTTCTCGACCACATCATCAATCAACCTTCAATACCGACCCACTCATCAACTCTTGGATCAAGACCATCTTGGTTTGACAACTCTAAATTCTGCCATTATCATCACACTCCGAGACATGACACTGAGCGTTGTTGCGCTCTTAAAGCTGTCATTCATCACCACCGAAAAAAGGATACCCTTCTCATCAAGGATCCTCTTGACCACCCCTTTGACAAATCATCAACACCAACCCATGCCTCTCCAACCTCATCACCTAAATCGGGATCTCCACGCCAGGTTCTGGTCCCTTTGTCACCTTTAACCCCCTTATTCGATATCAACACAGTCCATCTGACCACTAAACCTCAACCGACCTTAACCAATCTGTCAAACATTCTCCCTAGCTGCTGGGGGAATTCAACCTTCATCCAAACCTCGACCAATTTTTCAACACAGTCTCGACCACATATCAATCACTCTTTCAACTTAGCCTCAACCAGACTAGCAACCAAACATTTAACCCGACCTCAACCAAACATTCGACCCAACCAAATACCAAATACCAACTAATTAACCCTTGACCAACCATTGACCAACTATCAAATGACCAAATCTCAACCAAACATTCAACCAACCTTTTTATCAAAACATTCAACCCATCTCGACCAATTAGCAACCATATCAACCAACTTCACATCCACTCATCAATCAACACCTGACCAATCTAAAAAGAGGCAAATGGGGCAAGTTTGCTCCTAATTGGCTCGAACCTTTTATTATCACGCACAAGTATGGATCAGGGACTTACCGTCTGTCTTCTCTTGATGGACGCCCAGAACTTGAGCCTCTTAATGTGTTGCATCTGTGACCGTTCTACTGCTAGTCGAGTATTCGTCCACTTGACACTTAACTTGAGCTCGTCCCTTGAGCAATCCCTGTCCTCTTAATCCTACTTCCTTTCAACCCTATTCCTCTTAACAATTCTTATAACCCTTTTATGCTGTATGTATGCTTTGTCCTCATAAAAGGGAGCCCTTGACCTTCTATAATCTTGTCCATGACTCACATTTATATAAAAATAAATCAAGATGTCACAATATCCATGGTCACTATATCAATATCAAAATCAAAAAGCAGACTGCTCTCTCAAAGGACAGCTGTACTATCATTGCTATAATTAATAGACTGCTCCCTCGAAGGACAGCTATTCAAAAGCCCTTATATTAAACAAAAATCTAGACCACTCCCTCGAAGGATGGCTATGACTAATGTGGCAATAAATAGCACTATTTTAGAAGCTTCCCACATTGATCAGCTTCACAACTGACCACCAAGCAAATGACATCTCTATGCAGGCTTCCCGCATCGATCAGTCTGCCCAAAAAAAAAAAAAAAAAACAAAAAAAAAACAAAAAAAAAAATGAGTCATGGACTTGACTTATAGTTGTCTCAGGGTCTCCTATAAAAAGGGGCATAGTTATCTCTGCTCTTAAAATGGGTTACCCTCTTTCCTCCTCCTATCACCTGCTCAAAGGACTTCGAGCTTACTTTAATGTCAAAGTGATTCGATTACCGCTCTAACATAACTATGGTCAACGACGTCACGCATGAATGGGGCTCTTGCTTTTCATAACCCCTATCTATGCTATCTTTTTGGTCCTTGTCAATGAAAGAGCAATATGCTTTTCACTTCTTCTACACTTTGGTCACATTCACCTTCATCACTTGTCAATCAACTCAACTCTCTTTTCAGACCACTCCCATAACCTATTCACCCTAGTTTCTATGGACACCAATACACATGGAAACTATTGACCCTGAAATTTATGTTAAGCATAAACCAATACTTGCTTAAGTGTAAATAGACCTCAATTCATTTTTAGCATACATCCATCACGAATATGGAATATTGCTAGGGATGAAAGACCTCTCGACCAATGTTGCGGAATACACCATTTGGAAAAGGCTGCAACATCTCTTCCCCTCATCATTTCATCATAACCACAACCAATCTATCGACCATTTTGACCACCTGTCTATTACTCAGACCCTTTTTGTCTGAACTACATTGGTCTAAGGCCCTAACGACAAGGGCTATGTAGGCAGCACTCAGATGACATGACTGTCTTCTGGGGTTAGCTCGACCACCCTCGTTTGTTCGTCTCTCTAATGGACAAACCTTCTTTCCTTATTTTAACCATAACCTTGCCCTTGACCACGACCAATTTCATCCCTTTGACCCTCCTTCCCTTCTAGGGAGAACTACATTGGCCTGAGGCCCTAACGACAAGGGCTATGTAGGTAGCACTCAGTTGACATGGGGTCTTCTGGGGTTAGCTCAGCCATTTTCTTCGTCACTTTCTTCCATCTCCTTCTCTCGTCACCTGTCAATCACATCACAATCAATAACATATTCACATAATCATTAGTATACTCTCATTTTCATTATAACATCATAAGTCATTAGTCATAAATTTCATTCATCATAACTCATTAAACATTCACATCATCCATAAGTTAAACATTCAATATCATATCTATCATCATCTAATCTAAAGTCATCCTCATATAACTATTTCATAAACAGTGTCATTCATTTTCATCAGGCATCATCATCATATAAATCATTAAACATCACATAATCATTTACATCATTCTCATCATTAACATCATCATAAAACATCATTGCCTTAATCCTTAGCATCATCATAACATAATCATCATAATCATCATACATATTATATCAAAACATGCATCATGAAACACACGAAAAATGCTGCAAACATTAAACATCTATAAACATCTCCATAACACATCAATAACCAAAATCTCATCATATATATCAAAAATAAGTTTTATACAAAAAGACACAATCAGTGTCTGTCTCTCTCTCTCATCATACATCTCTCGTCTTCGGCTCGCAGGCCGGTATATACATCAAAATAATGCATCTCTAAGGCTGCCCTCAAGGCTGTGGCTGTGGTGGTGGTGGTGGTAGCCGGGAAGAGGCTGTATCCTCTCCTCCCTCTAATCTCTGCTGTCTGCACGACCCTGAAGTCGTCACTCGTGACATCAACCTCTATCGGCTCTGCTCCGCTCTCATCTCCGAGTATCATTGTATCTGCGGGAACCCTCTGATGGCCCTCTCATAATATGCGATCTCGTCCAGCACATCAGTGTATCTAACCATAGATACGATCTACGGTGGACCCATCTACTCTACTCCTGTGGCCTGTCCAGACCCCTGTGGCTGTGCCTGACCTCGGTGCACTGATACCGATGGTCCCACCCCCTGTGAAAATGTGGGCTACTGAGATGGCTGCTGCCATGGGCCCTACCCTCCAAAACTCTGCCCTGCCACTGCCTGTGCTTAGGCTACTGCCATCTATCCCTATAGTAGGGTGACTTGCACTGTCAATGCTACCACCTGACCTGTCATCTCTCCCAGCTACCATGTGACTCTTGCTAGCTGCCCCTGCAAAACTGAGACCTAAGCCTGAGCCGCGTCTCTCTCCTCCCATGCAGTGTCCCTCTCCTCGCGGGTTGTATCCCGCTCCCTGGTAATCGCCTGCAAATCTGGCTGGGGACCCTCCTGAATAACCCCTAAGCTCTCCTAGACAACCTACCCACCTTCTTAACTACCCTCCCCCTCAATTTCTACCTCAAATAACAACAAATTTCAAAAACAAATTCAAAACCAAAATAACTCAAATTAAGGTTTAGAATCCTCCTACCTCGTCTCGGTGATGTCGGCATGGTGGCACGATAAGTGCCGCTAGTGGTGGACCTCCCGCGGGTCCTCTACTCCCCTCTACCATCCCTTCTGTCTCAATGGCTTTGCACGCTCCTGCTGACTCACATGCGTCCCTACAACGTCCAATCAACTCCTTCTCTCCACCAATGCTCATCTGCCACCTCGCACCACTCCTTGGTCAACTCTGGGTCACTTTCACTCAACAAATACCAGAGCTCTTTTTCTCTCTCAATCAAATAGCAAATGACTTTTGGTGGGCCGCCAATCCGATTTTGTCAGATTTGGCAGGCCGTCGACGTCGGCATCGGTGTGCCCTAGGCCGTCGACGTCAGCCGATTTACGCCGACATCGGGCCCTTTTGGACATCGACGTCGGTTATATAGCCGACGTCAGTGGCCTTCAATTCTTTTATCCCTCTTCAAAATAACCAAAATCATGTCCCTAATCAAGTCAAGTCCTTCAGACCATGTCATTTTGACTCTTTTTGGGGCACATTTTGATCACTTTTACATCCATCCATCGACCACCAACCATTGGAGATCATGCCTCTCTCCTCCAACCTCGACCACTTCCAAGACACTGTTGCCTCGGTTGTTTTTGTATGTATTCTTCCTCATGCCTGGTTAGCAGAATTGTGTGCAGACCTTTTTGGACCCTCACAAGTATAGGATCGCAAGCCAGTTGATCCACACTACTTGTGACTTTTTCGTGTTTCTAGGAGCACTTCCTGAGCCCGAGATACCTAGAACGCGATGACCCATTTGGAGCTTTAGCTTAGATTGAATAACCCAATCAGTAGATGACTAAATGCTGGGGCCTGGTTATTTCAATTTTGGCACTCCTCGACCCTTGACCTGTGACACTTTTGACTTGACCATCTCGTGCAGTGGTATGCGCGCAATCATGAATTTTGCAGCATTCACCCTCACCCCTTTTCCATCCACTCTTTGTCAAATCAGCACCCGATTCCCGGTTCCCTTCCCTCGACTCCTGCTTTGAGGGGGAATACCTTATCCATAATCGGGGCAATCTGCTACCTGTTTTTGTCTTGCAGTTCATTCGAACAACCAACAAGACGAAATCAACCTTATCCCTCACCTGGGGCAATCACTCATGTTTTTGTCTTGCAGTTCGTCCAGAACAACCAACAAGACAAAAAGGGGCAAATGTAGACACCAAAATCGTGTCGACTCCCCTGGTCATCCCCCGTCTTATTCTTCTTTGCCTATTTAACCCTTGTCGATCACTTTTTCTATTAGCCTTGACCCTGGCAGCATGTAAAAATGAGCACAGAGCTAAAGCTAGACTCTATCCCCATTGTGTATCTGTCGACAATGGTCGTTACCTGGCCAATGTCACCAACGTCGATCACTTATCGACCGACATCGGCAATCCTATCGATGTCGGTCACCTTACCGTTATCCGTTATTAGTTCTCATTCGGTTTCCTGAATGGTTATCGAACCGTCTCTCGAACCGCCCCTTGCCTTCATCAGCATCCGCTGATTAATCCCGAAGGCTAATCAACTAATCAATCAATCAATCGGCCCCTGAACCCGGACATTCACAAAACTCTGGCGATCAATCAACTCCAGCATTCAACCAATCTGCATTCGCTTCGATCAACTTACGGCAACGCTTCAACAACTTCAATCATGGCTTTTATTATGTCTTCTGACAGGTAAGTATTTACTCTGTTTGTTTTATTTCTTTCTGGTTATTATTTGTTTGTTGTTTATATTTCTATCATCTCGGATCTTCAGACCGTAGACCTAAGCCCTGAGTCCCTTCCTTACATCTCTGCTCACTATCCCAGTCTATAACTCCATCCAGACTCAATCAAAACCCCTAGACCCTGTCCAGACTCGACATTACCTTGATTAGACCTTGTTCAGACCCTGTCCAGACCTTGACCAGACCCTATCTCGACTCTCCCAGAGCTTCTGCAACTCATCTAGACTCTGTCCAGAACTTGCCCCGACCGACGCCGGCACTTTAACCGACATCGGCACTTTCCCTAACCGACGCCGGCACCGCAGAGACCGACATCGACGACTGCACAGAACATTTTACTTCATTATCAGGTACGCATTTTATTTTTTGTCCTTTATTTCTGTCATTTTATCTTCCATTTTATCTACTTTAGTCCAATATTCTGCTTTTTTTATCAGTGGGTTGATATCCTTTTAGGAAGACTTCATACTTTTGGGATCGGGCGTTCGCCTGACAGCCCACCATATCTTTGACTAACGTTTTTCCATGTTTCAGTCTCTTTTCTTCTCAGGTGTCATTCCTCCACAGCCAAAGAGGAGAATCTTCCAACGTCTGATTTCGATGCACACGACTATATCAGGTATCTTCTAACCTTGACCATTTCTTTTAGTTTCTTATTTCTTCTTTGAATGTAGAAAACAATTTAGCATAGAAACACAAATCATTTGAATCAATGTAAAATCACCCTTGTACATTGAGGGTTAGTTATGGAAAGGAAGTTGATGTAACCACCAACCAAAACCAATGTTGAAGTTGGATTGGAAAGAGTGGGTAGGAGGTTATATGGTTTAGGAGAGAATAGATAGAGGAGAGATATATCCATAGATAAGGAGAGGAAGGTTAGAGAATGAGGGAAGATAGAAAACCCTCTCATGGAAGATGAACAAGTCCTTCATAGACTAAGTTATAATAATTGATATTTAAAATAAATAAAGATAAGTTTGCTAATGTATTGTCCTCCCTCCAAGATATTTATATTATTATTTTTTTAGATGTTGTCTTAGATGAGACCATAAATACATATATAGACATTTTGATAAATAGGGTTAGATCTTGGTAACAATGGACACAGACTTGCAGTCAAGTAAGGAAGTTGGAAATGGGGTTGAAGAAGACAAATTTTTTTCTTGAGTAATCATGATTCTATGACTAAGGTGATGATTCCTAAGTAGTTTTTTACCATTGAAATTTATGGAACTAGGTTTGGATGCAAACCTAATGTTTAAGATCATATACAATCCATTTTAGTCGAAGATCTCTATTCACAATAATAAATTTGTTTCATTCAAATAAATTGTTATAAGAGTGAGAGTCTATGGATGAGGGAGTGTGTAATCATGAGAATGAATGAGGTATGCCAAGATTTTAGGGAAACATTTTGAAGATTTTTATTGTAATTATTGAAACTCTTTATAATAGATAGACCTCTGTCACACAGTCAAGCAACCTTTGTTGCACAGTCAAACACTTGGGAATGGATATAGATGTATAAGGGAAAGATAGATGGTCATGGAAATTATATATTTTGGGTATGAAATATTAAAAACTACCATAAATACTTATGGATGAATTATAACTTTTGAATACCTATAGGTCCAATACCACAAACCCTTGTTTGCATATGTGATGTCTTGTTTTACACAATCAATGAACAAGGAGGAGTAAAATGAATTAATGGAAGTGATTATATGTTTTTTGAATTAAATATTAGAATTGAGAATGGTTTGTGAACCTTGATAATATCCCAGGTGAGGCGTATAAGGTATTTGAATGATAATTGACCATGGAAACCTTGCATAGTCACCAAAAGAGTGCATAGTTGACTAAGTTTGTGTTTTTTAAAGCATGTGAAGGTGAATTAAAGATTAAAACCTATTGGATAAGTTGGAAAAGGTGAAAAATGACTTTAGGGTGGAATTTTTACCCTTTTAAACTTAGTACAACTCAATATAATTATTTATGAGACCTCTCAACCTGTATAAAAGACTGTCTAGGGTTTCAAAAGGAAAAACCCTATAACTTTTGAATCCATTATACGAAAAAGGTGAAACTTCATAATTTGTCATTTTTTGATATGAGGGGAGATAATAAATTGTTTTTGGTGTGTTTTCATGTTGTAAAGTATGGTTTCTCGATGTAAGGGTCTGCTTCAGGCCCAATTAGGCCTATATGAGGGAAGGTTAATGAAAGAAGTGATAGGCAGATGTGGCCTCAGACCCTAAAAATTGAAACACAACTAAATGAGGATAGAAGGTGGCTATAAGTGTGATTAAATATTGAAAAGAGTGCCTAGTTTGATAAACTTAAGAGAAAAAATCATAGAAAAGGCTACAAGCCTAGGATTGTCCTTATGAGCTTTTTATGTGGAATTGAAGGTTACAATGTGATTTGTAAATTAAAATGGGTTAAGATAGATAGTATATAATAATTAAATACAATCATAGAAAATATATTGGGTTCTTGACACCTAGATCAAGATTTGGTCTTTGAGACCTAAGTGAATTGCTTAGTGGAGAACTAGTGAAGGTATTGTATGGTAAAGAGATGTTAAGGATATAGTAAGAGTTTGAAAATGAATTTTAAATGTCATGAGATATGAAAATTATACCAAAGAGTGATTCTAAGGTAAAATAACATTTATAGAATATAAGGAGGCTATTAAGTTGAAGAACATAGTTGTCAAATGAAGATTGGGTCATTGATGAAAACACCAAACCAAAGCATTAAATGAAGACTCAAATAAGACCAGATCAAAAGTAGATGATTTGGAGACTTATACCACTTACCTATACATCACTCATGTAGATTTGATAGGTAAATTAAATAGTTGAGATTCTTAGAATGGAACACTCATTAAGGGTTCAAGCGTTGGAATTTTGAATACACCATGGTCTTGGAATTATTTAAAATTCCAAGGGTTAGTATCACTTTAAATCCTATATATTTCACCATTGTGAGGGAACATAAAACATTGGTAGGTAGAAGATGCGACATTCCTCATGTGATGAGTCCATGGCCTACCAAGCAAGATATTATAGGAAAGGATAAAATTAAATATCGTGACCTTCCCTTGGATAGTGATCGGTGGGACTGTAATAGGTAGTCACACAAAACCTAAGGGAGGTATTTTCCTTCATTCATATCCTTGACATGTGTTTCATGTGGATTTAAGATTACAATAAGAATATCCAAAGGTTTTAATGATGTTGAGAGAGGCAACACAAGTACCTAAACCTTCATTAATTAAGGCACACTTAACTTTGATGTCTCCTATTTGGATGCTTATAAAGAGGGGATGATCATCCACACATAAAAATATCATCTAGAATCATATAATCAAAATTAAATTTAAGATAAATATCAGAGTCCATTATTTCATCAACGTGTATAGACATCTCTTTGCATTAGTATCAAATGATATCTTCTGACCTAGATAAGGTAGCTTCACATCCTACTAGGGGAGGATGGGGGATGTTCATTTTAAATAGTGATGTAGGAGAATCCTCATGTGGTTAATGTGTTTTAATTATTTTTTGTTGACTCTAGGTTGCTTAGGTATGCTTAGTCAGGTTTCCCTCCAAAATATGCAATTCAAATTTTTAAATTTGAAAAAATATATCTCATAAGCTTGAATAAGGCCTAAATGTGTTTAAAGGCCAAGATGGACTTTGAGATCATATTATATAGGATTTAAAGTCATTTAGATGATTCATTAAATGGTTAGTATCTTTTTTTTATTAGTAAGCTATTAACTCCATTTTGGGAGTTGGTTGTGTGAGGTCAAGAATAGGATTTAAGTATCTAAGTTGAGTGAGATACTATTATGCATGGAATTTTCATGAAAAATAGATGTATTTATACATTTGAAGGATTTAATAACAAATTATATAGATGGGAGACAAAAAATTTAGCTTTTTGTTCATACTTTTCATAAGGCTGTGTGACTGAACCAGATAGGGTAGTGAGGGAGAGATAGACAGTTGATGTTGAGAGTATTCCTTCCTTGAATTTGATTGATCAAACACATATAGGGTATGAAAATAATCCTAAAAAAAATCATTTGGGATTTTGAAACCCTGTAATACATTTTGTAGCTTTATTTGTGTGTTGATTGGGCCCTAACTAGGGCTTTGTTGACCAAACAAATGGTATGGTGGAAATTTCTAAATATTTAAAATCCTGATGGTCTAAGAACTTACATCAATTTCCCCAAGTTTAAAAGTATAACTTGTTTTTAATCCTTACATATACTGGTTTGACTGAGACATAGGAGTTTAGTCATGGTTTGGATTAACAACTAACTAGGTATTAGTTTGGAGAGTCCTATAATGTCATTTTACACATTTTAGATGATTTGTGTGCCTTATATCAAATATGTATTCTCTATACCTTCCAAAATAGGGTATTTTGGAGGCCTAATTAGGTCTATCATAGTGGTTTTTAGTACTATTCCATACGAAATAGTCAGAGGTGAAACTTAGATATATTATGTAATCCCTTAATGGGTATTAGGATCATGTTTAAGTTTTGTGATATCCAATGTATGAATGGAGTTATGGAAAAAAGATAGGGTCAACAGGGTTACAAGCCCATGATCCCATCAAAAAATAAAGTATGGCCTTATGGCCTATAATGTGTGTTTTCTACTCTTGCAAAATCCTTGAATAAATGGAGGCACTATCTTTTGCCTAAAGAGTTTGTTTTGTTCACTGATAATTATACTTTGTAGTTCATTAGCAATTAGAATAAGTTGAGTCAAAAACATGTTAAATGGATTGAGTTTTTCCAATGTTTCACATTCACTATTTAGTACAAGAAAGGACAATATCAAATGGTTGTATATGTTCTAACTAGGAGGAATCTAATCATGTAGACATCTCAAGTAAGCATCTTGGGATTTGAAGATTTGAAGGAGATGTATAAGGAAGATTTAAACTTCAAAGAACCATATGAATATTTCATAAATCTAGTATGGGATGATAGGAGTCCTTGGATGTATTTCATGATCCAAGAGGATCTTCTATTCAAAGGCAGTCATCTTTGCATATCCAAAAGTTCCATGAGGGATAACCTATTGAAGGAGAAGCAAGTGGTAGCTTATCAGGACATTTTGGGTAGAATAAGACACTAGCACAATTGAGTGCTCATTAATATTGGCTAGGTATGGGTGATGATGTCAAAAAGTATTTTGAGATATTTAAAACATGGCAACATGCCAAGGGAAGTAGTCAAAATGTAGGTTTGTACTAGCCACTACCCATTCCCAATAGGCCTTGGGATTCAGTAAGTATGGATTTTGTACTTGGTTTGCCAAGAAATAAAAAGGGTCATGATTCTATATTTGCAGTGGTAGATAGGTTTTAAAAAATGGCTCACTTCATTCCATGTTCAAAAATAAGTGATGCTACTAACATATCCAATTTGTTCTTTTAATAGATTGCGAGATTGTATTGGCTCCCTAGGAGCATTGTCTCAGATAGGGACACCAAGTTTGTTGGGAACTTTTGGAGGACATTATGGAAGAATTTGGGCACACATTTGAGTTTTAGCTTAGCCTACCATCCACAAAATGATGGTTAGACTGAAGTTTTTAATAATAGCCTTGGCAACATCTTGAGAAGTTTGGTAATTATGCAACCAAAATAGTGACATCCTATACTTACACAAGATAAGTTTTCCTATAATGAGTATCCTAATAAGATTATAGGAATGATCCCATTTAAAATATTTTATGGAATACATCCTAGGGTGTATATGACTTGAGAGATCTAGGCAATATGGAAGCAAGAAGTGTTGATGCAGAGGAGTTTTCTAATGCCATGCAAAACTTGCATGAACAAGTAAAGAGAAAACTTGAAGAAAACACTATAAAATACAAACAAATGGAAGATCAAAAGAGGAGAGAGGTTAATTTTAGTGTTGGAAACCTTTTTCTTACCCACCTTAGGAAGGAAATGTTTCCTCAAAGAGAATACAATAAGCTGAAAGTGAAAAAAATAGTCCATGCAAGGTGGTAAGGAAGTTTTCCAAAAATGAATATGAAATAGAACTACCTAAAGTGATTTGAATCTCTCCAATATTCAATTTTATAGATCTATGCCCCTACAAAGGTGAGGAATAAATAGCTAAAAGAACTAAAATAGGGGTTGATGAGGATATCCAATGGGAACGACAATTGCCAAAGGAAGTACCAAAGGAAGTTGAGAGTATTTTGGACAAGAAAGTGGTCAAGAAAACAAGAGACAAAGAATAATACCAATACCTAACCAAGTGGAAGAACCTACCAGCTAAAGATGCAACATGGTTGACTGCAAATGACATCCTCAAGCTGGACACAAGTGTAGAAGAGTTGATGAAGAACAACAAGTGAAGAATGCTTCTTTTAACTCCTTGGAAGAATGATGCTGGGGCATCCTCATGTGGTAAATGTTTTTTCATTATTTTTGGTTGAGTCTAGGTTGCTTAGGTATGCTTAGTTAGTTTTCCCTCCAAAATATGCAGTTTAATTTTTCAAATTTGAGAAAATATATCTCATAAGCTTGAATAAAGCCTAAACATGTCTAAAGGGATACATTGTGTGTGGATACTTAACTAATATGGATTCGAAGATCATAATTTATAGGATTTCAATTCAGTTAGATGAGTCATTAAGTGGCTAGTATCTTGTTTTGATTAGTAAGCCATTAACTCCATTTTGGGAGTTGGTTGTGTGAGGTCAAGAATAGGATTTAAGTATCTAAGTTGAGTGAGATGATGGTATGCATGGATTTTTCATGAAAAAATATATGTATTAAGACATTTTAAGGATTTAATAACAAAGGATATGGATGGGAGACAAAAAAATTAGCTTTTTATTCATACTTTTCATAGGGTTGTATGACTGAACCAGATAGGGCAGTGAGGGAGAGATAAACAATCAATGTTTATAATACTACTTACTTCACTTTGATTGTTAAAACACCTATAGGGGATGAAAATAAGCCTAAAAAAAATTATTTGTGCTTTTCAAACCCTTTAATACGTTCTGTAGCTTCATTTGTGTGTTGACTGGGCCCTAACTAGGGCTTTACTGATCTGACAAATGGTATGGTGGAAATTTCTAAATATTTGAAATCCTGATGGTCTAAGCACTTACATCAAATACCTCAAGTTTCTAAGTATAACTCAGAAGGTAAGTGTGTTTTCTAGTTTAAACATGTTTTTAATCCTTGCATGCACGGGTATGACTGAGATAGAGGAGTTTAGTCATGGTTTAGATTAAAACCTAACTAGTTTTCAATTTAGAGAGTCCTATAATGTCATTTTACACTTATTAGATGATTTTTTGGCCTTAGATCAACTCCATACTCTATGTGCCTTCCAAAATAAGGTAGTTTAGAGGCCTAATTAGATCTGTCACAGTGGTTGTTAGTACTATTCCATACAAAATAGTCATAGGTGAAACTTAGGTATATTGTGTAATCCCTTAATGGGTATTAGGATCATGTTTATTTTTTGTGATATCTAATGTATGAATGGAGTTATGGGAAAAAGATAGGGTCGACAGGGCTACAAGCCCATGAGCCCATCAACAAAGCAAGTATGGCCTTATGGCTTAGAATGTGTGTTTTGATCAATCAAGACTATAAAATTAGGTGTAAATAGCTTAGATAGGTTGTATTTAGAGTGCTCAAGTTGGTTATTATTTGTATATGAGTCATTTTATTTTATCCCATGTTATAAACCAGTGTTATCCTATGAATGGTCAAGTCAACATCTAGCCATGAGCCTGAATGTATTGAAGGAGTCTTAAGAGTGTGTAAGTCTATCTTTAATATTTATGTAGAGTGAAGGTGAGTCACACCAAATTGGAACTACATAAGGTGGTTGTGATAATGTGGAGAATTTCGCATGAGGTCAAGAAAAGGAATTTGAGATGGGAGATTGGTAAGCTCCATGATAGGTTCCCACTCATCATAACCCATGAGTAAACTACTAGAGAGAGGTGTTTAATGTTAGAGGAGATCCTTGAAAGGAGGATTAGAAGTACATTTAAATGTGTGTTGATAGTATGTCTGAGGTTTAATTAGCGGATAAATTGGTTGATTATTGGTAGAGGATGGGGAAGTTGATGTAGGTTTATCTTGTGATAGATTTAAAGAAGTGGTATTAGAAGGTTGAATATTATTGGTGATGGGTAAAGAAGTTGGAGAATTTGTAAAAATGTATGAGAGGTGTTATCCAATAGAGGTGTTGGAATTTTTTCATTGAAATAGATAAGGTACTCTTTCCCCAACTTTTTTAGGTGAGTTGGTGAAGAATCTTGGATAACATGGAAAGAATGAGATGATTGGTTCATGTGGATAGGATGAGAATCAATGAAGGCAACTACCCTTCACATATTAGTCATGTTGACCACATTATCTTTAGGAGTTGGGTCTATAATAATTTAAAAATTATTAGTGGAAGGAGTAGGCTTATCATTATTATCATGATGGTTTGGAAGAGGGTCTTTGTAAATGGAAAGATGAGCATTAACCTAGTTCAAATCTTGATTTTTAATTTGTGTTTCATGAGATTTGAAGGCAATGTCATAGGCTTTTTGATACTTATGAATGAGTTAATTGTGATTTAAATTTGGAATGAGGAAATCCATATCTAATTTATGAAATTACCTATAAGTCTCATGAGAGTGACCCCAACTAGCATGAAACCAACATAATT
The DNA here is from genome assembly GCA_037957365.1 of Torreya grandis. Lineage (NCBI taxonomy): Eukaryota > Viridiplantae > Streptophyta > Pinopsida > Cupressales > Taxaceae > Torreya > Torreya grandis. Next base: position 3,821,961 of record JARHVA010000389.1, read on the forward strand.
TATTTGGATCATACCATGATTTCATGGGGCGAATGGGATCAAGATATCATGGAAGAGGTCTTGGTATATAATTTTGGAGTTTCACTAAGGATAATGGTTTATGAACATTGATGTTGTTTATTTGATAAAATTGAGGATGAATGGTGTGGTTTAGAGGGAGAAATTGTTTCAAAGTAGGGTCGAGAATAATATCTTGAATATTATGAATGGTATCATAGGAACTAGTGACACCATCATTTATAGAATGATTATTTTTATTTTTGATTAGCATGTGGGTGCCCACATGAGGCTGAGATGGATCAAATTGGCTCATGATAAAATCTTGGTGCTTGGATTGGTCAAAAACCTCTTCCAATTTTCATGGAGAGAGAGTCCTAACCTGATATTGAAACTTAGTATAGAGAGCATTGGTGAATAGATGCAATAGGTTGTCATATTCCATGTTGTGTTCACATTTATTAGACAACATCTTCCACTAATTGATGAAAGTTTGTGTAGTTTCCATCTCAAGTTACAATTAATAAAATGAGCCAAGGTATTTTCAAGGAGATCACTAGTTTGAAACTCTTATACTAGAGTATTAACTAGATATTCTAAACTAGTGATGGAATGATACTTGCATTGGTTATAGTAATCTAAATCATATCTAAATATGGTTTTCACTAAGATCTTGGTAGCGGCTATAGTATTTAACGTAACCCAATCTTTGTAGATATTTTTAAATGTTTTAAAGTGTAAGGTAGGATCATTTGTCCCATTGTAAATAATGGTAGGGATGATACATCGTATATATATATGTTGGTAATTTGAGGTGTAAGAGGTTCATTTTGAAGATGTTTAATTATTTTGATAACAAGAGGTAGTTGGGTAATAAGGTTTCCATGGGAATCCCAAAGGGGTGGTGTGGGGGCATTTTGGTTTTGCACTCCCCATAGAACCTGTTGAGGGCAATTTTGGAGGTGAATAAGGTGATTATGCATTTGCATCATTTAGTTGTAATTATTAGCTTGGAAATCACTCATTTGGTTAAGCATTTTCAACAAAATTTGATAGGTTTGACTAGTGTTTTGATTAGTTTGCACATTATGTGAATAATTAACATTGGTATTAGTGGTTTGGATACCATTTTGAGTAGTGGCATGCATAACACTAATGGATTGAGAGGAATTGGTAGAAAATGAGGTATTAGTGGCATGATAGCATGTGTTATGAAAGATGCACTATTAGATGAAGAAGAAGCACTAGTGGCATGTTTACCATTGGTATAAAATGATGCGCTAGTGGAGGGATTGAGAAGAGTGGGTCTTGAAAAAGGCCCACTAGATGTTGAACCTGCCATGTTAGTAGAGATACTTCAAATGGAAGTATAATAAATCAAGGAAGAAGAGGTCATAGTATGAGAAGGGGTCAAAAGAGAAGGAAGAGGTTGAGAAGTAAAGAAGTTATTTCCCTTAAATCCATGTGAGAATGTGGGGGAAGGTGAGTGGGGTTATTTTTCTTAACCATGTATCATAAGGTTGTAAATAGTGGAAGCATTTTTTACTCGATGTTGAGGGAATTTATTAATGAAGAAAATCATTTCCAGAGTATACTCTAATTCAAGCTGATCTTTTAAGGAGAATAGAAGGTTATAAACTAAGGATGCATGAGGATGAGTCCCATAATTGGTACTATGAGTGGCTACATGCACATTAATTTCATCTAGAGTAGGACGCATAAATTATTTATGGGAAAACCTATTGGTATTGGTAAATATCATTAGATATGTTGAGTTTAACTTTGAATCAAACATGAATTTTATGATGAGAGAAAAATTCTAAGAAGGATGACGATGATGCAAAGACAAAGGCAAAATATAAGATACATAGTTGAATTAGTTGGTTGTGTTCTATAACCCAATAGATAGATAAGAATACACAGTCATTCAGGTTGACTATGTATTATAGATAAAAAATTTAAACTATTTGATAAGAATACATAGTCATGTAGATTGATAGTGTACTATTGAACATAGAACTAAATAGGAGAATAAGAAGACATAGTCATGCAGATTGACTGTGTACTATTGGAATGAAGGTAAAATAGTTAGTAAGAGACTATATCGACTAAGACAATAGTGCTTTGAAATAGGAGATAAATTTTGAAAAATAATTTGAAGCAAGAATGAAATAAAACAAATAAATAATTGGATGAATGCGATTGATCCAATTGGGACACATAATGCAAACATTACACCAACATTGGCCAATGTAAGTTTTGTAATACAACACATAATGATCAAAGAGCAATCAATCAACTAAAATTAAATGCTAACTAGTTGGTCACCCTAAGTTTTTCTATATATTTAGAATTTTTTTATTTTAATATGATAGGAAAGTTGGTTGAAATAGGGAACTAGAAATTAGTGTAAAGTTAGTTTCAAGACGTTTAGGCTGAAAGGGATCTGTATTGGAAATGGTACTGGCTTGGATTGGGGCCTACCCCCTCACTTTACAATCCTACAGTGATAAGGGTAGCAAGTTATTTTCAAATATATACCATTAACTGCATATTTATACTTGGCCAAAAAACTAAGTCAGCTTCCCCCTTGGTGATAAAATCCAATTGGTAGGCCTTGGGAAGACAAATGTTTAAAAAAAATTAAATGTTAAGTGATTTGGTAGTGTGTGTAAAAGAGTAAAATAGTGTAAATAAAATGTTAATTTTGAAAAAATACCTATTTAGACTATGTGAGTTAATCTAAGCATGTAAATAATTGAAAAGGAAATATGAATTAATAACTAGAAAATAGATGTTAATTCCTTTATTAAGAATAGTATAGAGTCATTTCAAGTGACATTGTAGGAAAACAATAAAAAATATAGTCAACTAGGTCATTACTGCATTGTAGAAGTAGGGGATTTAATAATATATTCAAATAGGTTGACTGTGTCTCTTAGACAGAAGACAGGCTGCATAACTAGGTTGACCAAGTTGACCTAGTTAGTTGTAGGATTATAGTTTTCAAGACTATCAACTTATAAAAACTAGATGTGAAGAATGATTGAAATGATAGAGAGAGAAAAGAAAGGAACCTTGGTGGGATTGAAGATGATTTAGATTGAAAATTTTATGCTATGGTGATTTAGTTGTTTCTTTCTAGTTCTAAAAAATAGGTTGACTAGTTTGACCAAGTTCTACAAAACCTTGTATGTTGAAGAAGAATAAAGAGTAAGGTCGACTTATTTGATAGTGTTCATTAACCTATATGTTAGTATAAATAATTATTGGATAGAGTCTACCCATTTAATAGTATATGCTAGTCATGAATTGAATAATAATATTGTGTTAAATTTTTTCATCCAGTAACCTGTAGTTGATGAAGCCTTGCACAAACATAACAAAGATGTTTTGAATTGACTATTGTTAAACCTAAACACAAAAATTTATGAATGTATCAATTAGTTCGATACAATAATATAAAAATATAATAAAATGATAAAAATAATGATATGAAAAAAAAAATTAAGGGTTATATTCATGTCAAGTTCACCAGTTTGTATGCAAAGGGAAATGCAACTGATCTATAAATCAATTCTAGCTCAAAGAAGATAAATATTACGTACACTTTTGATTGTTGATATATTATATATTCATGTTCATGAACAAGATAGATCTACTAGACCTAGAAAAGGTATCTCTTACTAAGATAAAATCACTAGGTAGGGTTCCAAACCCTCTAGTCAAGCAAAACTATTCAATAACCCTAACTAGATCCTATGTTTTCATATTCACTAAACTAATAACAAGTAAAGTAATGTCTAATGTAGTGCTCACTAAATATTTTGGCACAAAATGAGGGTAATAAACATGAAATTAAACATACATAAAATAAATATACTCACATCAATGTATACAGAATCCTAATGCATGGGAGAGAAGTATAAATGTAAATTTATCTACTCTTATAAAGGAGGAACAAAGTTAGGAATATTTACCTTTGAAGATAAACCTGTCGAGCCCAAATCTCTCCCTTGGCCAAGGTGATTCTCAAGAGTTTTTTGAGGTGTGTAAGAGTAACAAAGATAAGTCAGCTTTAGGCTACACAACCTATCTATGCATCTAAAAGACTTCTCCACAAGACAAGATCCATATCTCCAAAGAATGTACAAAATGTTAAGCTATGCTCCTCAAGTAGAATGGTGGATAAACACATGAAAATTTTAGCTGATAGGGTCGGCCCAATCGACTCTGTATTAGTATTGGTAAAAAAATTAGGTCTTGGTCTAGGTCAGCCAGGGGTTGACCTAGACCCTAAATGAGTTTTTTCAATTAGAGTATAGGTTCAATGGGTCTGACATTATATTGTAAACTGTCAAAAAGGATTTTAGCCTAGGGAAGGGATAATGAAGATAGAAAATGACTAAAGGGTGAAAAATAGGAGTCAAAGCTTAGGGAAATGTTTTTATGAGATGGTTGTGTAGATAACAAGTAGTATTAAGGGAAAACAATCTTACAAGCACCAATGATCTTCCCAACCCTTTCCCAGTGTACCTCTTAAGGCATGCACTCAAAGAGAGTGAGACTTGATGGGTTATTGTAAGAGAGAAAGTATTAGTAATTGATAAAGTTTGAAAATATTATAATTATACAGATGCCACATAGAATCATCCCCCTTTTCCATAACTAAAAAATAAACAAAAATAGTATAATAGAGCATAGACCAAGTGATTCCTTGAGATCATGCCATGTAGCATAATCTTGGGACTTTGAGGTAATCAAGGCATAAAACAAAGACCAAAGGACCATAAAGATTTGAGTGATTGGGATCTTGTCACTTAGAAATATATCATTGTACCATGTTGAAATAAAATTCAAGGCTCAATAAGCTATGGATTAATTATAAGTGGACATGTGGCATGATCTTCCCTAAGTTAATGTGTGGACTTATACAAACTAATTTAGAACTTGAAGTTGACACCAATTTCACCTATCTAGACCATCAAGATATGAAAATTAGACTATGAGTCCAATCAAATCTAATTAATCATTGGCTATCTTATCACCTAGTCTAAAATATCATGGAAATAAATCCCAATGCAATTAGATAATGTGCTAGGTCAGATAGTGACGTGCACATCAAGATCAAACTAGCTAAATATCAAAAAAAGATAATGAATGATTTCACATAATCATTTGTAAAGACAACTCTTCACACATGGAAGATGAAAATTTGTGTTCCTACATTTAATATAGTAGTGATTCATTAAATGAATTAGATTATCATTCAAACACTACCATGTTATTAGTGATCCAATGTGTTAAGGTGTGGAGCCTAAAAGCTTCACATATGAGTGCATTACCAAAGTTGCAGGTTTACACAGTCACCGGCGTCGGTCAGGATTGACCGACGTCGGTCAGGTGCAGTTGAAGAGACACTGGCGTTGGCAGAGGATCGGCTGACATCGGTCACAGGCAAGCAGGCAGGAACCGGCATCGATTACCTGTGCATCCAGAATGTTATTTCTGAGGACAAAACTGAGTGTTTGCATGATGAGTTTAAGTTGTAGTCTTAAGTTCGCATATCTATTATTAGTAAGATTGTTTTTAGAGCCCTTGTTCAAGAGGCTTAACTGTTGGTTGTAAGTGCATGCTCAAGTCTCCTAATTCTATATGTACAATTAGATCTTCTTAGCTTATTGTAGTAGTTCATTGTATGTAATGTTGAAGAATAGTACAGAGTTGAATCAATCCAAGGTGTTAGAGTTGATTGTACTTGAGAGAGAGAGCTCTTGAGGGAAAGAGATCTAGTGAGAGATCTGTACATCTTAGAGAGGTGTGGAAGAAAAAAGTTTCTTCAATTGTATTCCTTCTGTAAAGAGTTTAATACAAGTTTTCAGGGTGGTTTCTTGTATCTCTTGTTCTTTGCTATTATCTTATTCTAATTACTTATCTATCTGATTTAATTCCATGTTTATTGCTTTCATAAGTGTAATCTATTGTTGGTTGATCCCCAACAAGTGGTATCAGAGCCTTGGTTGTAGGTTTAGAGTTTGATATCCAATAATTGGTATCAAAGCTCAGGTTCACTAACAGGTGGTTTAGATCTATGTAGTGTGTATTGATTACAGGTTGCTCACATGAGTTTCTGCAGGGATTTCTGTTTGAGTGGGAGAAGCAATGGCAGAAGAAAATAAACTAAGAATGGAGAAGTTTAATGGAATAAATTATCAACATTGGAGAATGCAGATAGAGGACTATCTGTATCAGAAAGATCTATACTTACCGTTAGGTGGGATAGCAAAGAAGCCCACAGATATGAATGATGAAGAATGGGAAGTTCTTGACCAAAAGGCTCTGGGGTCTATAAGACTGAGTCTAGCATCTATTGTGATATCTAATTTATCATAGGCAAAAACAACGGTAGAGTTGATGACTACTTTAGCAAATTTGTAAGAAAAACCCTCAGCTTCTAATAAGGTATATCTTATGAAGCAGTTATTTAATTTGCATATGTAGGAAGGTGGATCTGTATCTAATCACCTGAATGATTTCCATGGTATTGTAAATCAATTAAGTTCAGTCAAAATTGTATTTCATGATGAAATAAAAGCTCTTTTAATATTATGTTCTTTGCCTGAAAGCTGGCATAGCTTAGTAATGGTAGTTAGCAATACTGCATTTGCATCAAATATTTTAAAAGTAGAGGATGTTGTTAGTGTTATCTTGAATGAGGAAATTCACAGGAAAAGCACAGAAGAGACATTTGGGAATGCTTTAAGTTTTGAGAGCATGGGAAGGCAAAAAGAGAAGAGCAAGAAAGGGAGATCAAGATCTAAGTCTAAGGGGAGAGGTAGATCCAAATCCAGAAATGGTAGGAAGCCACAATGCTGGAATTGTGGAAAGATGGGGGCACATAAGTAGAGATTGTTGGTCAAAGCCTAAGGAGGACAATCAACACAAAGGAAAAGAAGAAAAGGTTGCAGGTATTGCACAAGATGCTTTAATATTCTCTTTGCATAATAATATAGAATCTTGGGTGTTAGATTCTGGTGCATCTTTTCATGCTACCCCTAATAGGGAATATTTATGTGACTATATCCATGGAGATTTTAGAATAGTGTATCTAGGGGATGATGAGCCTTGTAAGATTATTGGCAAAGGTAAAGTGCAGTTGAAAATGTAGAATGGCAACACATGGGTGTTGAGAGAAGTTATGCACGTTCCTAGCTTGAAGAGGAATTTGATTTCTGTAGGAAAGTTAGGGGATGAGGGTTGTACAGTAACTCTCATAGCAGAATCTTGGAAGGTGACCAAGGGTGCACTTGTTATGGCCAGAGGTAAGAGAGTAGGTACTCTCTATTTGTGTAATTGTGTTACTAACAATTTTCCTTCTATATTATCTACTTCAGATGTGGATGCAAAATTGTGGCACTCAAGGCTTGGCCACATGAGTGAGAAGGGGATGTCAATTCTTAAGTCTAAAGGTAAGCTTTTAGATTTGAAAAGCATGGATCTAGAATTTTGTGAGCACTGTGTATTTGGAAAAAAGAAAAGGGTTAGTTTTCTCAAGACTGGGTCTACAAAGAAGAAGCATAAGTTGTAGCTTGTTCACACAGACGTGTGGGGACCGGCTCAGGTAGCTTCTATTGGAGGATCACAGTACTATGTTTCGTTTATAGATGATGCTACAAGAAAGGTATGGATCTATTGTATTAATAAGAAATCTGATGTATTTGAGACTTTTAAGATTTGGAAAGCTATGGTTGAGAATGAAATAGGCAAAATATTGAAGTGCCTGAGATCTGACAATGGTGGAGAGTTTTGCAGTTATAAGTTCAACTGGTATTGTTATATGCATGGAATCCGTAGGCAAAGGATGGTTCTAAGGACACCTCAGCAGAATGGAATTGTTGAAAGGATGAATAGAACAATCATGGAGCGTGCAAGATGTATGAGATTGCATGCTAGTTTGCCCTTAGAGTTTTGGGCAGAAGTTGTTGACACTACAGTGTATCTGATTAACAGAGGACCCTCTACAGCTCTGAATGGTGGAATTCCAGAAGAGGCGTGGACAGGTAAAAAGGTAGATCTCTCATTCCTCAAAGTTTTTGGTTGTGAAGCCTTTATGCACATAGATAAGGAAAATAGAAAGAAGCTGGATGCTAAGTCTATGAGGTGCACATTTATTGGCTATGGCTTAGATGATTTTGGTTTCAAATTTTAGAATCTAAGAACTAACAAGATAATTAGGAGCTGTGATGTTGTTTTCAATGAAAAAGTGATGTATAGTGATCAACTGAAGAAGCTGAATCAATCTGGGTAGAGCAATGGTGAATTGGACGAGGTGACGGTCCAAAATGAGCTTGCGGGAAAAAGAAATAATCACTTGCAGGAAAATACAGAGACCGACATCGGCAAGATAAGAACCGGTGTCGGCAGAACAGAAATTGATGTCGGTCATACAGAGACCAACATTAGCAGAATAGGGACCGACATCGGTCAGGCAGAACCAACGTCAGCTAGTAACAGGTCTGGAGGTGACCGAGGTCAGTCACTGTTAGAGAATTTGGGTGGACAACGTGTTGTGAACGAGTCTCAGACACCCAACAGGAGGTTAGAAAGGGTAAGTAAGCCTCCAATTAGATATTCTCCTTCATTTTTTTATTTATTGCTAACTGATGGTGGAGAACGAGAGAGTTTTGAAGAAGCAATACAGGTGGAGTCCAAGAGTCAGTGGGAGCGTGGCATGGTTGAGGAGATGGAGTCCTTAAGAGAGAACCAAACATGGGATTTGGTTGAGTTGCCAGCTGGTAAGAGAACACTGAAGAACAGATGGACCTACAAATTGAAGGAAGGTGAGAATGGATAGATGAGATATAAGGCCAGATTGGTAGTGAAAGGATTTGTACAAAAGCCAGGTATTGATTTTGGTGAGATTTTTTCTCCTATTGTTAAAATAACTTCTATACAGATTGTACTGTCTTTGGTTGCTATTGAGGATTTGCATCTTGAGCAGCTAGATGTTAAGACAGCGTTTCTTCATGGAGATTTGGATGAGAAAATTTATATGGAATAGCTGGAAGGATTTGAGGTCAAAGGTAAGGAGAAGTTAGTGTGCAGATTGAAGAAAAGCTTGTATGGCCTCAAGCAAGCTCCTAGACAGTGGTATTTGAAATTTGACAGGTTTATGACTGAGCATGGCTATAGTAGGTGTCAATCTGACCATTGTGTGTATTTTAAGAGATTGGATAATGGTAGATATATTATTCCATTGTTGTATGTAGATGATATGGTGGTTGCAAGATCACACATGCAAGATACTTCTGAACTTAAGGTGAAATTAGCTCAAACTTTTGCTATGAAGGATTTGGGAGCAACAAAGAAAATCCTTGGCATGAGCATTAAAAGAGACAGGAAAAATCACAGGTTGATATTATCTCAAGAGGATTATGTGGACAAGGTGTTGAAACGGTTCTATATGCAGGATGATAAACCGATAAGCACACCTTTGGCTGGACATTTAAGTTGAGTAAAGAACAATGTCCTAATTCACATGATGAGGTAGAGTACATGAGTAAGGTTCCATATTCTTTCACAGTAGGAAGTTTGATGTATGCAATGGTGTGTACTAGACTGGATATTGCCCAAGCAGTGGGTGTTGTAAGTAAGTATATGGCCAATCCAGGAAAGGAACATTGGAAAGTAGTTCAGTGGATCCTCAGATATCTGAGAGGAACCAGCAGTAGGCACTTGTGTTATGGAGGTTCAAATACTTCTCTACATGGTTATGTAGATTTAGTGGTAGGTGATTTGGATGGCAGGAGGAGCACTACAGGATATATTTTCACTGTAGGTGGAACGACGGTTAGCTAGATATCAAAGTTGCAAAAGGTTGTTGCCTTGTCAACTACAAAAGCAGAGTAATTGCAGCCACAGAGACTAGCAAAGAGATGATATAGATGACACGATTCATGGAAGAGCTTGGAAGGGAGCAAGAGAGTTGCAGATTGTATAGTGACAGTCAGAGTGCAATCCATTTGGCCAAGAATTTAGCCTTTCACTCAAGAACCAAGCACATACAGCTTAGGTATCAATTCATAAGACAAGTATTGGAAGATGGTGAGTTGAAGCTGGAAAAGATCCATATAGACAAGAATCTTGTTGATATGTTAACCAAGCCGGTTACAAAGGAGAAGTTGAATCTTCATTCAACTTCTGTTGGTCTTCATGATTGAGTTGAAGATGGAGGAGCTAGAAGATGTTGTTGTACAGGTACTGGTGTAGCTGTTTATCTCCAAGTGGGAGATTGTTAAGGTGTGGAGCCTAAAAGCTTCACATATGAGTGCATTACCAAAGTTGCAGGTTTACACAGTCACCGGTGTTGGTCAGGATTGACCGACATCGGTCAGGTGCAGTTGAAGAGACACCGACGTTGGCAGAGGATCGGCCGACATTGGTCATAGGCAAGCAGGCAGGAACCAGCGTCGGTTATCTGTGCGTCTAGAATGTTATTTCCGAGGACAGAACCGAGTGTTTGCATGATGAGTTTAAGTTGTAGTCTTAAGTTCGTGTCTATATTATTAGTAAGATTGTTTTTAGAGCCCTTGTTCAAGAGGCTTAACTATTGGTTGTAAGTGCATGCTCAAGTCTCCTAATTCTATATGTACAATTAAATCTTCTTAGCTTATTGTAGTAGTTCATTATATGTGAATGTTGAAGAACAGTACAGTGTTGAATCAATCTAAGGTGTTAGAGTTGATTGTACTTGAGAGAGAGAGAGCTCTTGAGGGAAAGAAATCTAGTGAGAAATCTGTACATCTGAGAGAGGTCTGGAAGAAAGAAGTTTCTTCAATTGTATTCCTTCTGTAAAGAGTTTAATACAAGTTTTCAGGGTGGTTTCTTGTATCTCTTGTTCTTTGTTATTATCTGATTCTAGTTACTTATCTATCTGATTTAATTCTGCGTTTATTGCTTTCATAAGTGTAATCTATTGTTGGTTGATCCCCAACACAATGAATAGAGTTGTTATCTTTGAAGATAAAATGCATTTAATATATTCCTTAATTAGTGCCTACATTGAATAATTTCAACCACTTGATTATTGGGCAAAGGTTGTTAAAATTCTATATAAATCCAGTGATAGCACAGAATTAGGGGCTGGTTGATTAGAGTTAGAATATAGTAGAAGACAACTAGACATCTTTTCCTACATTTTCTTACTCTTGTAGGTTACATTTTCTTGTAAGTAATGTTGTAGTAACACAATTTTTGTGATTCCCCTAACTAAGTTAGATCTAGACACTTATTTTCAATAAAATATCTAACAAATTAAAATTCATTAAAGACTATTGTTTAATATTTATGCATGCATATGGTGATTTTGTCCATATTTATTCATAGCTGAATTTCTTAAACTCTTTCACCATCTTTGTCCATGGTTATGTGCTTATTGGCCAGGCTACAGATTGGTTTCATGGAGTTCATGTAATCAAATGAAGAAGAAATTCTACTACAAAACAACCTTACATTTTATTCTTTACCCTTATCTTTTTTTATTATTTATGCATTTTTCAGAGTAGGTAGAATATATTTTAAGTTGCAATCCATGTTTCCAATATTTATCTTGATTTCAAACTTTTTCATTGTTATTACTGCATTGTTGAATCCATGTGTGCAATGAATAATTATTAAATCAATTGTATCTTCATGAAAAAAAATTTATTATATGAATATGATCCACATAACTATACTTATTATTTATTTGCATTTATTCTAAACAATCCCCTTTGAAATGGAACAATTTTACATCAACTATTGAGCTACCCTACAACAAAAGACCTTGGGGAGACATTGTCTCATTTCAAGAGAGGCTGGGTAGATTCTCAACCTGCCTAAGTTAGTGTGCTAAAAAAATCATCAATAGATTAGCACTACAAGGAGGGCCTGATCTAGAATATTTTTTCTCATTTAGAGCTAATTTTAATTTTGTGTCTATGTTTTGCATACCATGTTATGTGCCTAGATAATATACTAACAACATGGTAAAATAAGGAGGCATGAATAGGATATTTTATAATGTTTATTTTTTATTTTTAATCATGTTTCCTACTTTTGAACCCACCCATAGCCTTATCTTGGTTGGGTATAAGTTTCTACCCTGTGAGCATTCTAGGGCCTTATCATGACTTGCCCAACAATCCTCACAAATTATGTTCAAAATACACCCATGGTGGGATTAAAACTACTAAAGAGCATGTCCATGAATTTAAAGAGGGCATCATATGAACTCATATCCAATAGGAATATGTGTCTTGTCACTTATTTCCTTATTCCCTAGATGAAGATGCTTACCATTGGTATATAGGTTTGCCAAATGGATGCATCACTTCATTGACTATCTTTTAAAATATAATTATAAACCATTTTAGTGTTCCTATTGAACTTGATACCTTTTACTATCATTTTGACATAGATTTTAGGGATCCTAATGAGCTTATAAGTTCATTTAATGCTCATTTTCACCAGTTGTACAAGAAGTTGAAAGACCCATTCCTACAAATAGAGGTGGTGGCTATTAAAATTTATCTAAGAACAAAACAATTATGGTTATTCAAAAGAACACATTTACACTCACATATTTGGCATATAATTATCAAGAGGTGGTCATCTTTGAACAAGAAGCTATGCCACAAGGTTATGGTGTTGATCTACTATATTCATCATAATAGTTACTTGTCCAAACCCAAAATACTTAGACTTATTTGCCTATGTGTTAGTTTGTAGACCAATATGTACCCTATAATCAAAACTTTCCTCAAGCCTATGTTCAATTAGACTTCCCTATGATAAAAAAGATCCCTTTTGTGGCTCTAAATACAAATGATCATGACTATTCAACTCTTGATCAATAATATTTTTTTCCTTGTGCTAATAATCAAGTATCTTTTGGTGTTTCTACTATCAAGTGTCATTTGTCATAGGAGGTGATACACAATCAATGCATGGGATGGATTATGATACAATATTTCCAATTTCATAACTTGGATTTTATGGATGTATAAATGGAATGGATGCTGAAGTAAACATATTGACTGAGACTGTTTCATGCAAAAGGCAAGAACTAGTTCTTGAGTGTATTAGTGATAATGTTTTTGATGATGAATAAATGGAAATTATTTTAGGTGAGTTCCCACATGAAGATTCAAATGGTAAACATTTGTGTGAACAAGAATAATAATCAAATATGTCCTTGTAATCATCTTAAATATGAAATATAAGAGTTAGATCAAATAGATGAAGAAGATGTATGCTATGTATTTGAAATACCCATGTCATATGTTATTGATCCTAAATTTGGAAAGTTAGCTGTAGAAGATCAACATCTTGGTGGTAGCCAATTGACACCCATCCCTTCATTATAAAAGGAGGAAGTAAAAGAGAGCCAAGTGGTTGTCCTTGCATATAAAGACTTGGACTCTTTGAAATAACCTATACAATAGAACTGTAACACTCATGAAATCTTCTCAGTAACATACATAGTCAAGTTTGACATGAGAATTCATGAACATGGTGGCCTAAACAAAGTAATGAAGCTAATAAGAGTTGAATCTAACAATGCCTTGATCTAATGTATATCTCCACATACTTCAACCACTAATGATAAAGCCAAAAGATCCTTGATTTTAGAAGAACCAAGTCCACATCTTCTGGATTAAAAAATGATGAAATGGAGACTACCAAAGTATCCATGATAACTGAAGAACAAATAATAGTGGATTCACCATGTGGGTGTCACAAAGAAAACATCTTTGTTAAGTTTAGTACACAAGTTATTCTGGTAGGTATCGGTCCCCACACTTATCCCTCACCAAATTTCAATGTTTAGATAGAATATTTTCCTAAAGAATATCCTAGGTGCTTCATGCTAATAGAATGTAAGTTTATGCCTAAATTTTATAATATAAATCTGATTAACTTGCATTAAAACATTGTTAATAAGAGTTATTTTGGATAGTGTTTTTCAATGAAAAGGACAACATAGATACAAGTATATGTCTTCCCTTAGTAGGATTCCTACCAACATTTTCAAAATCCTAAACATGACCCTATTCTATTTCAGGTGTCTAACTAATAAGGAAATCTCTTTTCTTTTCAAAAATCATCTCCTCAACCCCTCCCCCTACTTCCAGGTTTAAAATAGCTTGGAATGATCCTGTAATTTTCTTTCTTTCTTTTCCTTGTTTGTTTTGGTTTTTTTATTTATTGTTCAGTTTGGTGTTGCTTTCTTGTTGTTTTTTTGATGTTTTTTTGTTGGGCCTATTTAGTAATTGTTTTGTCTTGTGGTTTCACATCAGTCAATGACAAGTGATGAATTGAAATCTTATAAGTAGGTAACTATTGACTATTTTGACCACAAGTTAAATTAGGTCAACCCCCTATAGTAAAAAAATTTATATAATGGTCTATTATAATTTTATAGGGTGTTTCATGGTAAATTTTATGTCATTTAATGTGTTATTAGGCTTGGTCATAGTTAAATCTAGTCTTAAGTCATTTTATCACTTAAAGGTCATAATTGGACTATTTATGAAGGTGGTAAAATTTTATAAGGTAGATAAGTGTTATTAAATCTATTTAAACATAAAATATGTTAGATTCCTTTTCATAAATTTCAATCTTATCTGAAATGTTTAGGTTCTTAACTAAAATCAAGAAAACCATTGAAAAAAAGGAGGTTTGGGAAGTTATATGACCTATAGAGGAGAGTGGAATGTGTTGTAAGATTTTATAATGAATATTCAACATAAATAAATCCATTTAAACACTTTATAATCTTAAAACCCATTATAAATGGATAAAAACTATGATGCTCCTTCATCACTGCATTAGACATGCAAAACTAGTCAATAGGTCTTCTGATGGTATGGCCAGTAGGGGAATTTTTAGGGAAAATTATCTTGGTGGTAGATAGAAAACCTGGTATGATTCACATTCATGGAAATATTTGGAAGAATGGTTGCCTATGCTTTATGAACAATTCTTAATAATTTGACTGTCTCATTTTGCTTGCTAATCCCTACACCCTGTAGGTTTTCTTTTTGTTTAAACTTGTTCATACAATCCAATTAGTGAAATTGATTCTAGAGGATGTTAAAATCCTTTTTTCATGGTTTCCATCCTTTTTTTCATGTTTAGAGGTGATTTTATGAGTTCAAACCTCTTAAGTTGTAGGTTGAGCATATTAGTGAAGTTACAAACATGCCCATTAACTGTAGAGGTTTTTATTCCCTATATTGGTTTCTAGTAGAGATGTATTGATGTATGATATGCATTTCAAGTCATATCAACCACCTTTCCTTATGAAGATCAATATCAAAGGAGGTCATCAATGGAGTTGTAGTCAAGCATGATAACACAGTTAGTTCCTTGATTGTAGTCAGCTAAGTCATGGTGTATGAAGACCCTGAGCACATTCATGAAGATGCCATGAAGAGTATTAATAGGTTAGACACATTATTAAATGACCAGTCAATCCAAGCCTTCAAATTTTATATGATGGACTGTGATAGTCAATACAAACTTCATATACAGTCTTGCACCCTTAATGGAGACCTACAAGTGCCTTATAGGAAACCAAACACATTGGAATGGAAAAATTGAATTGTTTGAGGCCCTTCAAGGTGAAAAGTATCAAATTTAATGTTGATAAGAGGTCTAATGTTCATTACAGACCCATACATTATGTACATGTTGGATGGTGAAGCATGATCTTATTATAATCCCTGGTTCTTGATAGGGGGTGTGAGGGGCAATGCCCCCCCACTATGATCGCCATGGGGGTCCAGGGGGAGATGACCTAATTGGAATCCCCCTAGTGGGGGTTTGTGGGAAATGCCCCTGAATTAAACTTTTGTTAAAAATGCATTGTAAAATATTGTAATTTCATAGAAAATATGGACCATTCACTATTAAGTTGCAGATCTAATGGTAGAAATTATGTTTGCCATTTTTTGCCCTACTATGTAACCCTCCTCTAATATGAGGGCATTATAATTATGAGAGATTGTTGTGAGTGAGTGAAGAAGATATGAAAGTGGTTGTATTATGGGTTTTTCCCTTCATTTTTGGACTAAATAATAAGGACTAGTTGCTTCTATGTGAATGTGGCCCATATTGGGTGAACCCTGTTAAATCTATCTCTATTGTGTTATGTTTTCTACATTTTATTTCTATCTTTAATTTATTAATATTACTATGTGTTCTATATTTTTAATAGTACATTATCCATGTTCTACCTCCACTATCTTGTATACTACATGTTCACCTATAGGTGACTCTCACAGAGATGTAAGAATGTTTCATGGAGGTGTGTGAACATGTTTTGAGACCTTATTTAAGGTCTTATAATTTTTAAGGTGCCATAAAAATCATGTTGAATCTATAAAGTAGTAGACAAACTTGAGGATTCATATACATATATGGAGAATGGATTTTAGCGACTTGTTTCCTTAAAATCTCCAAAATAGAGCCTTATACACTTTTGATGCTATCATGAAATGAGATGACATAGAATTTAGTTTAGTTTTAATGCCTCCATATTGTAGCCTTAATGTAGGGGTAACACCTTGAAAAGGGAGGTGAGTGTTTGACTCCAATAATTTATGTAAAAGGGGATCCCAATTCAAACATTATTTCACTACAAAAAGTTAATATTCTCTACAATACCTTTAACTCCAAGTGACCTTACACTCCAAGGTAGTAGGATAATAGCATGTCCTCATGGGAAGTGCCCTTATTTTAGTTAAGGATGATACCAATAGCTTATGTAAAAGTTTAAGGAGTTGAAATCTAGGATTTCAACTAATATCACAACCTACATGACCTCCTTTTGGCCCAAGAAAGTACACCTATATGTTTCAAAGAGAACTGACATGTTAAAACACAATAATAGTTTCAATGGTATAGGATTAAGCATGATATGAGTATATTTCACTCATTAAATGAGACCAAAGTATTTCAAGAGAGTCCAAACATGACATTAACTATGCACAACATCTTATAGGTGTCTTTTTAACTCACAAAATGTACATCTATAGTTGGACTGTAGCATGACAGTGAGCTAAAAGATGGTAGTTTAAGAGGATGGCCTAGAATGTGTATGATGAGAATAGGTATAAATGATTTTAAGAAGTTATTAATGACTTCAATGATATGTGGATCATGGTATACAAGGACTAAGACAAAGTATCCATCTACAGGTATGCTAGTTTCTTGAGCAAGAAACACAAAATAAAATCATATTTTGTCAACCTTATCAAGAGGAAGCTATGAATTTAAGAGTTTAGAAAAGTTTAAGTGTTGAAATACATGAGAGGAAATTTACATTGGTGATATTTATTTCATGATACTCTCATACAATGGAAATAGGGTAGAGAAGGGTTCTCAAGATCAACCTACAACTGGTACACAAAATCCTACATAGTCTGTGTGTTGAAAAGTCTATCTTAAGTTTTAAGATGTCTGGGAGACCTATTGATGTGACCAAGATATAATTTTTGTAAATATGGTCTCTTCACCTAATAAATCCCCTCATAACATCATTTGGTGTGAGGCAATAGAGGAAGTGCCCTCTATTTTGTCTCAGACAAAGGTCACTCCTAGGATGAAAACCCTATAGGTTTAGTAAGAAATTGACAATAAGATGACTTGAAGACTGTAGAAATATTGAAAAAGGTTTTAGGGAGATGATTTAAACATAGACCAACATGGAAAGTAACTCATAGGTGCTAGAAGTCAAGTATAGTGGCCTAAACCAACATAGGTGCAGTCAAGCCTACTAGGCCTAAAGCCCTCGAGAGGGTCCAATATCATTTATAACATTAGATAAGCATTAGAATTTATTGAAACACCTATTTATGTAGTTATAAGATCTTTGAGAAACTTTAGCCTATAGAAAAGACCATATAAAAGTCATTTCTTAGCTCAAGATCATGATAGCCTACACAAAATGAAGGAAAGAAATTGAGAGGCCAAGTTTGGAAGCTTGCAATTTTAAGGATACATAACATGGGAGTATTATGAGTTGTGATAAGTTGAAGAGGGTGAAAAAAATGTTTTAGTGGAATTTTTTAGAAGATTGGATGTCACAACTTTATGAACAGTCTTTAAAGGCTAATATCACCTAAAACCCTCTAAACCCCTTGCTAAAGACCCGATTGGAAAGATGAAGAAGAAAAGGCATCTAAGTGGGATAGTTTGAGTAGGAAAGTGGTTTGTAATTGTATAGGACTCTCCATGGATCCTTCCCATCAAATTTACTTCTACCCTACTTGTATGAACATAGTGTAAAACTAGTTTTCCTGATAGCTTTTGATGTTTTATAGGTAAAAAAGGGTTTCAAGAGATGAGGATCACTTTGGGAGATATAATGGGACCAAATATAAAATTTCATATTCATTTCATGATTCAAAAAATCACATAAGTACCTTTGTAAGCACCTTCATCTCAACTAGTCCAAACTGGAGTAGTAAACAAAGAGTGATTACCAAGTGAGATGGTGATGACTCTAATTGGGAGGCCTTTTAAAGTCTGCCTAATGAATATAGAGACTTGATTAACCTTTAAAAGTTTCGTTTACTCCCATATATGGACTATTTTGTGAAAATAAAGCACACCTAGGTGCTAAGTGTGAAGGATGAGTGTAGGAAGGCTAATTATGAATGTAGGTAGTGAGAACACTTGGATAGAAGAATATTGATGATCAAGGACACATCTAATGCATGTTGGAGAATATTTATGACCCCTCCATCATATTTCAATGATCTCATCTATCCCTAGTATGTGGAGGATTTCTCAAGGAAGACCAAATGATGAAGGCAGTTTCTAGGTAGGTAATTGAAGAGTCCTACATTAGATTTTAGGAGTTTCATGCCTTTTACGGACATTTATCCAAGTAGACCTTGCATGGTTTGTCTCATAATTCATTATCCTATATATTTAACTCCTTCTCACATCTTGACAAGTGTTTTTGTGACTCTTGGACTTCATTCTCTTCTTTCCTCTCTAAAATTTTATAATTACTAACCGTTTTGGCTCTTGTCTCATAATTTCCACACCATCTATGGAAAAGCCCTATTGGTTTGATGTTTTTCTTTTCCTTTTAACAATAAATGAAATATGTATTTAGTTCATATAACATATTTTATAGGTGTGTAAAGTGATCAATGGTGAAGTCTAGTGATTTTATACCTCCTTTTCCTTATCCTTTCATGTCTTGTGCAAGAAGTTCTCATTCTAATAGGTCATATAGAGTGTAACTAGTGTGTTAGGCTCCATTTAAGTGTGAAAGTTTCCATATATACAATAATATAATCTCTAGTCTACTTACATTGATTTGTCTCATGCATATCACCTCTATATTGAAATACTTATGTTAAAACATCTTAGGACATTGAAACTAGTTTGAAGGTCTTGTTTCTTAGTGAAATAAGTATGATAGCATAGTGGATATCTTCATGATGTATCAACCCCTTAGATTATCTTTATTTCATGCATACTTATGTCCCTTTTTCCACAATCAAATAATTAGTATAGGTGATAGGCACTTCAAGACAAATTCAAGGAGCTAACCCTTAAACCTAGAGGTCTACTCCTACTATTGGTAAACTCACATACCTAGAATTATTCCAATGTTTCCCACATCTAGATTAGGCTTGAATAACCTCTTCTAGGGTGAAAGATTTTGGTGACAATAATAAGTTAAATTTAATGTGAATGGTGTTTCCTAAGTTGTTTTATTGCCTTAGATCATGTTATTGAGTCTATCTTAAGGTTTGAAATTATTGTTTGTGCCCTAGAAATTTTATTTTTTGGGTAAGTTTGGGTAAAAATTGGTGATTATTGAATGTATACTCTTAAACCCAAGCACAAATTTCATATCTTAAAATGTTTCAAGTCTTCTTGGGTACGATATGTTATGGATCCTATTTCCACATTATAATGTATTTCAAATACTATACATTAAAATGTATTATACACTCTTAATGTAATATTGGACCCCTTAATGGGGAACCATTATGGGTTGACTTGGCCCTTGGTTTTAGTACCCATTGTTTTGTAAAACTGCTATGTTGGTTATCTATTGATGTATTATGTATAGATGGATATACAATAGGTAATACATCAAATTAATTGATTCTGAGAAGGAGAATAGAGTGTGTGAATTAAAGGGTGAATTCAGAAGAGTTTGTTGAGCATAAATCCAAACAACATTTGTGCATTATAATTATGAGAAGAATAATCTGAGAGTGGATCGTACTCTTATTATTTTGTAATAAAATCTAAGTAAATGTTTCTTGGTGGATGTATCTCACATTGGGTGAACCACATTACATCCTCATCCTATCTTCTTGTTGTGCATTTTTATTTTATATTCTTTATGTATATTTATTCATAGATCTTGTTATTATGATTTTGTGAAATTATTCTAAATTAATTTTTTATTTATTCCTAACAGTCGGTATCAGAGCTTCAAGTTGTATTTACTGAAGTGTTGAATTATAACAAGGGTTATCATATTAAATAGGAGTTATGGCTGATGATAATAGATCAAAGGTTAAAAATTTCAATGGGTAGAACTTTGGTCTATAAAAGATGTTGATGGAGGATTATCTCTATAAGAATGACCTCCATGCTCCATTGGGAGGAAAAGTAAAACAACCATTGGGTACAATAGATGAGGCTTGGGAGCTACTTGACAAGAAAGCACTTGGGGCCATCTGGCTATACCTTGCATCTTTGGTTGCATTTACTATATCATAGGAAAAGACAATAGAAGGTCTCATAAAAGTGTTAGGGAAGCTATATGAGAAATCTCTACTTCTAATAAAATATTTTTAATGAAAAAGTTATTTAATATTAATATGTCTAAAAATGGTTCAGTTGTTGATCATTTAAATGAATTTAATATGGGTGTGAGTATGTTAAACTCTATACAAATTGAATTTGATAATGAAGATAGGTCTTTACTTATTTTGTGTTCCTTACCAAAGATTTATAACATCTTGGTAATGGTTGTGAGAAATTCAGTCTCCAAAAATGACAAATTGAAGTTTGAAGATGTCATAGGAGTAATCCTAAGTGAGGAAATGTGATGAAAAATCTCTAGGGAGACTTCTACTTTAGGTGATGCTTTGGCAGTGGAGAGTAGAGGAAGATAAAAGTATAGAGGAAAAGGAAAGTGTGGAAAGTCAAATGGTCCTGGAAGGTCAAAATCAAAGAGTAGGATGGCATGATGGCACTATGAAAAGCATGGGCATGTGAAGAAGGATTATTAGGATCTTTATAATAAGAATAAAAATTAGGAATAATCTAAGAAAGTGAATGTGGCAACAGGTAATATTTGTTAAGATGCATTAATTCTCTCCATTGATAATATTGTTGAGTCTTGGGTTTTAGATTTAGGGGTTTTTTTCATGCTACTCCACATAGATATTATTTTATTGATTATGTTCAAGGGGATTTTGGGCATGTTTATCTTGGTGATGATGAGTCTTGCAGCATAGTAAGAAAAAGATGTGTTCTGGTCAAGATGTAGAATGGGAACACTTGGATAGTGAAGGATATCAAGTATGTGCCCAAGTTAAGACAACATTTGGTATCCATGAGGTAGCTAGGCAATGAAGGTTGTATGGTGACTTTTACAATAGATTCTTGGAAGGCGACCAAGGGTTATCTTGTGGTAGCAAGTGATGAGCTTAGAATATGGCTCATTATTGACATGTTATTTACCTCAATTCATCTCTCAAAGGATATTTACTTATGAAAATCATAGATTGTTAGATAGCTATTACATAGAAAATAGATACTTGTCTTGTTTATATTGAACCAAAGACTAAACCTTTACTTTGTCATTAATGTCTAATACATAGCATGTTTTAGTATTTTTTATTGTGAAGAATGATTAGGAAGAATACACAGGTGATGTATAGTAAAAATTCAATTTTGATCTAAATCCAGTAGAAATATGGACTCTGCAGACTTATTTCTACAGACTCCACAGGCTTGTTTCTATGGACTCTGTAGGCTTGTTTCTACGGACTCTGCAGGCTCATTCCTACCGAATCTGTTGGGCCAATTTCATGGATTATGTAAGGATGAAGATATAAATGGGGAAGCTAGTGGCTAGATAAGATAAGAGAGAATCATTCCAACTAGAGTCAAATAAGGAAAATAACCACCTATTGTTTTGTAGGATTTGTTTTTGATAAAGTTGTATATATTTAAATCTTAGGACTATTATAGGATAGTATATTTATTTCATAAAAATAATTAGATCTCTTGGAAATCCAATATCTTATCTTTGGATGAATGGATTGACCAAGGAATCCTATTTCTTTGCATCTTATTTTGAGTTGATTGTATTAGTATAAAATGTAAGACTTTCATCATTGAAAGATATTAGATATTATATTAGATAATAGAAATTAGAGAATAGAGAAAAGATATGTACAAGCATATTACAAATTTCAAATAGATTGTAATCATTTTAGTTTTATGAATTATCACTTTAGTTTCTAGCATTGATTAATTTTTGTTCCTGAGTTTGAGAGGAGCAAGGGCCCACTCTCCTTGGAATCAAGAATTGTGTACGGTATTTATGTTATGTTACATTAACTCTTTGTTGTAAATAATTAGAATCTTTTTATTGTTTGTGTTTATTCATAAAAAACATCGAAACAAATTCATAGTTTAAAGGCATTTTCTTGTTTCAAAGTCATTTCTTTTCTAAGCAAAGTGTGTTTTTTTTACAGCAAACATGTGAAGCAAATTTCCTTTTTTTAGTTATGAGAGTGATTTTAATTTCCATGTAAGCATAAATAGGAGTGTGATTTTACTTTCAGTCAAAAGAGTGGATTGATTTGATTTCTTCATTTTCAACAAAAGAGTGAATCAAGTAGTTTAGGACACATTTCTTTCTTTAATCAAATTTAGAATATGACCATAAAACACCCCCATAAGTAGACTTTTAGATCTACCATCCTATACCTTACTGTAGATAACTTTGAACACCAGCCCTAGTTGATAAGACATCAATTGAATATTAATTAAATAAGGAGTTGAATGACATTCATCATTTTTGGCACCATTGCCAGGGAACAAGGTGTTAGTAAGGTAATAATTATTGGTCTAGAGTGAAAAATAGAAAAAAATTGTAAAAACCATAAAAATTTAATAAATTGATGTACTAGCCTACAGACTCTAAAGGATGATACATCCCAAAATTTAAACCATGAACACAAGTTGAAACTCCTTCAACATCTCTAAGTAGTGAACCAGAAGTTATGAGTGAAACCTATTTGTAAGAATCTTCAAAAACTTGGATAGAAACTAGGCCATTACCACAAGCAAGCCCCATAGGACAAATTCCTCAAGATCAATCTCTTGTAGGAAGGCATTATTTAGATATTTCCAAGGACTTAGAGGAAGCCTTTCAAAAATCCATAGCTGAATAAAATTTTGAGAACTTTGAACAACCCATAAATAGTACCATAAATATTCAGTGGGAAGATCATCCCAACTTTGAAATATCATTAGAAGAAGAAAATATAGCTCTCCAACAAAATTAAAAACTTGCACACCCAGGAAGGACTTTTTCCTTTCCTATTGTTGCATATCCTAATGATCAAACCCCCATGAAAAATATTTCACCAGCTAATTTGCCAAATTTTTAGGAAAGATCAATAGAAGATCTTGATCAATTCCTATTTAAGTTTAAGGTGCTGTCAAACCTATGATTACACAACAGATAGCTAGAAATTAAAACTATTTCCCTCTATACTTAAAGATGCATCTATGAGATGGTTTATGGGTTTACCTGGTGATTTTATTAGAACATGGGATGACATGGAGATAGAATTCTTGAACAAGTACCAATTTTTTTTAGATTAAGGTAAAATCAAGTTTTGAAGGGGCCCCAAAACCCTTTAACAGATCAAGAAAGATAAAACATTACAAACCACCAGGAAAGGCATTCCTGAAACCTACTGAAAAATAATAACTAAACCAAGTTTTACAGGGACCTGAAACCACCAATATAAACCAATAAAAGTGCCCAAGTTTTACAAGGACCTGAAACCTAAACAAAACCAGGTAAAACAACCTAAAAACTAGGTTTTCCAAGGACCTGAAACCTCATAAATGGAGACACCAATGCCCAACTCCAAAAAGAATAGAGCGGGCTCCCAGATTTGATCCAGCAACCCCAAGACCACAATGTCAAAGGAATTGCTCACAAACGGAAGCCGTCAAAATTTTCCTTTGCATGGCACACCTTCCTCCCTAAGCGCCAACACGACATAGGTAGATCCACCATACCCATCATTTTTTTCATGAGCAGGGCTCCTCCACGGCTTAGGGTTTTCTCCATTTTTCCCTGAACAGGGTGCCATGGCTCATTCACTAACCACAGAGGAAACAAAGTTTCCCCCATTCGTTCACTATTTTCTTCGCAAACCAGATCAGGATGGCAATCCAACTCGAACTAGAGATCTGATCCAGGTTCCATCCGCAATACGAAAAACTGAAGCAAAATAAAAAACCACTCAATAAAAGATCTCACATTTCTACGCTACGCACCAGCACCATCGATCCCTCTGTTCTCGGACTGAGATCTAGTCGCCATAGTTCAAGGAGGTGGCCACAGAGGTTAGGGTTTCAGCACGACCACATCTGTGGCCGCGCTCCCTCTTCCCTCATCCCTCCATGCTCCCCTATAACAAGTAGCAATATTACTACTGAGTGTGAGAAAGAAAAGAGGATTTCTTCAAAATAAAATAGAATGAGGATGAATATTTAGAGGATTATTTGGATAGATTTATGTTCACTCATAAAAGAAGCAATTATCCACTCACTAAAGAAGTTTAGAAATTGGTTTTCTTAAAAGGGTTGGATGAATATACTAGAGATGCCTTAAATCTGATGGGAGGTGGAGATATAAATAAGTTGGATTTTGATCAGATTTTTTATTTTTGTACCAACTACTCTTGAATAAAACCTAGAATTAAGAAAGGAAGGTTTGATAAATATAATGAAGTGGGTAAGCTAATGGAAGAATTTGTTAATCTAAAGATAGATATCCTAGTTACACTAAATATTACTTTGGATGGCCTTCAAACTAAGGCAAATGCAACAGAACCCTTAGCAATCTATTGTCCTACGTGCAGACAAAAACATGCCCTTAGAGACTACCCTCTAGATAAAACCAATGTTTCATCATGTAGGATCTGTGATGAAACAGATCATGATACCAAGCATTGCACTCTTCTACCTGTCTTAAAGAATCAAATGAAAACACAAGTCTAGTCCACTGAAGAAGTAAATTATATCTAGAGACAAAACTTTGCCCCAAAAAACCAAGTTTAGGGATAATTTAATGCAAGAAACCTAGTTAATTCATGGATGACACCATGGAACATTTCAGTCCCTTCACCTTTTTGGAATCAACCTCAAATTCCATCAATCCAAAATCCATGGGCAAGACAAGATTGGATGCCAACACCCCCATGGATGGTGCCACAACCATAGCAACAATGGGTACCATAGAAATAATGGATGCCACAGCCATATCAATAATGGAATCAGCAGTGGAACCCATAGTAACAAATCACCTAACCAAGAAGACCATTTTAATAGCAAACTATAATGCCACCCCTAGTTATTCAGTAATAAGGACAAATCAATCAACCTTTAATGCATGCACAACTAATAGCAAATCTAAAAAATAAACAATTGGCAACTATTTATGTTAATGAATAGGAAGAGATAATCAATGTTGAAGCTATTGAGTGTTCAGACATACATTTAAGATCAAGAAAAACTATACAAAAACATCCAGTTCTCAGTTTTGAGATACCTAATGAAAAATTAAAAAAATAGACTCATCTCAATTAAACATTGGAAAAGCCAAAATCAACATGAGCCCTGAAGCCAACAAAGAAAACACTACTACACCAGTAGTTCCTTTTCTTGAAAGATTAAGAGAAATTGATATTAAACTAGAATCAAAATTGGTCTATGAGTTACAAAAGATCAATATTGAGGTACCCCTACTACAAGTTATTAGGAATATACCTAAATTGAATAAGATCATCAAAAATATTTATATCAAAAGACCTGGGAGGAAATCAAAATATCCACGAACCATTCATGTTGACGGAAAAGTTTTTGATTTATTAGCAGGAAAACTATTAGTTCCAAAATATCTAGATCTAGGAAGCCCAGTGATCATAGTCACAATCAGAAGTAAAGAGATTCCTAACATCTTAGTAGATTTAGGAGCAGCAATCAGTATTATGACAATTGATACTCTCCATACATTGTCTCTTATGAGAATGCAACCCACAACTACCATTCTTCAAATGGCAAACCAATCTATAACTAAATTAAAAGGGACTATAGAAAATGTTGAAGTACTAATAGAGTCTTGGGAGTATCTAGTAGACTTCATGGTCTTAAAACCTAAAACAAAGAATCTAGGATATCCTATAATTATAGGTAGACCATGGTTGGCTACTATAGTAGCATTAATTTATTGTAGGTTAATAGACATGACCATTTCTAATGGGTTAAAATCCAAATGCATCTCTTTGTATCCCCCTGCAAAACCATCAATAAATCACATACAAGAACTTTGGGTGGATGAATCAGATAACACATCAAACAACATTTCCTCTTTAGCTATGATCACAATAAAAAAACACTTGGAAGAATTGAATTAAGACATGTACCTAGAATCTATGGACTCTACCAGTTCAAAAGCTATAGACTATGTCAGTTCGAAAGCTATGGACTCTGCCAGTTTAGAAACTATAGACTACCTCAGTTTAGGATTCTTGGGTCAGACAGAATATTGTGAAACCTCCACTTCTACTTATTCTATTGTTTCTTCACCATATAATCATGGATTGATTTGGGAAAGTATGTAGAAATTGATAGAATAACAACAAACTCATTTCTTAGATGCATTCCATTATTCTTTAGCAAAATTGATTCCTCTTGGAAAAGAGTTTGTTGATAATGTAACCATGTTTCATAAGCTACTTCCTCATCCATGTCCTCTAAACTCATTTATTAATGAATTCAAGCAAATAGAATCCAACTATCTAGGTATAAAACCAATCATGGTATTACCTGGAAAGATTTTGAACATCAATAGTTGGTTAACAAATGAAGAGGAAGATCAACTCTTTGAAGTGTTGAAAATACATACCAAGGCTTTTTCTTGGGATTATACCGACATGAAGGGAATTCACCTCAGCATATGCACTCATCACATTTATACAGAATTTGTCAAACTAGTCAGACAACCACAAAGAAGAATAAACCCAAGATTGAAGGAGATAGTCAAAATAGAGATCCAAAAATTGCGAGAAGTTGAGTTTATTTACCCCATCTCAGACAGCCAGTGGGTTTCACCTCTTGTAATTGTGTCCAAGAAAAATATAAAATTAAGGGTATGTGTAGATTATAGATAACTGAACAAAACAACACTAAGAGATTACTTTTCTTTACCTTTCATTGATCAAGTTCTTGACAACTTAGTAGGAAAAAGATATTTTTCTTTCCTAGATGGGTTTAGTGGGTATAACCAGATAATGGTAGTAGTTAAAGATCAAGATAAAACCACATTTATCTACCCTTGGGGAAATTTTACTTATTGAGTACTCCCATTTGGACTCTGTAATGCTCTAACAACCTTCCAAAGAGTAGTTCTAGTAATATTCTCTGACTTACAAATGATTGTGTTAAAATATATATAGATGATTTCACCATTTATGGTGGAACTTATGAAGAGGCTCTTACCAACTTGGAATGATTATTGATTAGATGTGAGGAACATCAATTATCTTTGAGCCATGAGAAATGTTTATTGATAATGGATGAAGGAATAGTGTTGGGACACCATATTTATGCAAAAGGCATTCAAGTAGATCCAAAGAAAGTTGAAATAATCTCCAACTTACCCATTCTACAAACACAAACTAAAATAAAGAGTTTTTTGGGACATGTTGGTTATTAAAGATGCTTCATACATAATTTTAGCCAAATATCTACCCCTATATTTGCTTTGCTTACAAAAGATAGTACATTCGAATAGAGTGATAGTTGCCAACAGGCCTTTGAGACCATCAAAGCTAAACTTGTTACTGCTCTAGTATTGAGAGGACTCGATTGGACTCAACCATTCCATATATACATAGATGCTTCCAATATATCACTAGGATTAGCCCTTAGATAAAAGGATGAAGAGGGTAACATGCATGTTATATATTATATTAGCAAAAACATGACACTTGCTGTAAATAATTACATCACAACTGAAAGGGAATTCCTAATTTTAGTATATGTATTTAACAAATTCATACACTACATAATAGGCTACAAGGTATTTGTCTATATAGACCATTCAGCTATTAGATACCTTACCAACATACCAATTGTGGGAGGTAGGATTATTAGATGGTTCTTGCTCTTACAAGAATTTGATGTTACTATTATAGATAAACCAGAGAAGTCTAATGTGGTTGCTGATTTCTTATCAATAATAAACACTAAAGGTGAAGAAGAAGCAGTGGAAGATGACTTTCTAGATGAACAACTATTTGTTATTTTATCAAAATCTCCATGGTTTGTTGATATAGCCAATTACGTCACCATAGGGAAGTTTCCTCTGTAATTTTCACAAAAAAAAAAAGAAACATTTAATCAAAGAAAGTTCTTATTTTAAATGGATTAATGGAATGTTATTAAACTTGGAATTGACCATGTTTTTCATAGATGTCTGACAAATATTGAAGTTTATGATATCATCAGATCTTGTCATGATGAACTAGCAAGAGGTCATTACTCAACCCAAATAACCATACACAAAATCATAAGAGCAAGATATTATTGTCCTCACCTTCATTAGCAAGTAAAAAGATATGTCAGACACTATGATGCTTGTCAGAGAATTAGATAGCCTACTCTTTCAATAGAGATGCCTCTTATCAGAGTTGTTGCCAGAATCCAGATAATGTGAATGCAATGGAAACGTGATCACACGAGATGAAGCTAGTGCACATCACATAGATGCTAAATCAATTTGAAATTATACAAGAAGATAAATTGCATTAAGACAAATAGGAGAAAACCCAATATCTGATTAACATGAGATGACCAAAGTGAAAAATAAATATAGGAGAGCACGTAAGTAACTCCTCCACAAAAGGTGGTCAAGGAACCCCAAGAATAGACTGTAACTCCTCCATGAAAGGTGGTGACAAGGTGCTAAGAATAGAGAAGTAACTTCCATACCCAGAATAGCTAGTTAAAGGAGTTACTTATGACATTCTTATGACACATCTATGACACACATCTCCACATATGCTAGCCTATCCCACTAATGTAGGAAAACTCCAAGTATGTACAAATATAATTTCCCTAATTAAATAATAGGGAAAAATAAAAACTTACACTAATACCCCCCATAAGCAAAACTTAGGTGGGCAGTGTGGAAATATAAAATGGGTCCTAGCAACTAGGCCTGATGAGGAACCCATGTACAAATGCAATCTCTCATAAGATAGAGAAAATGAGAAAATCGATAGGAAAAAACTCCCCCTCAAAAGAGAGACATAAAAGAAATGAAGAGGCTAGAAGGCCTCCTTAAAGATGATGCTGTTGCAAATGTAGACCGCACCCCAAGAAGAGCTCATAGATGAATGAACTTACTCTCAGTGAAAGGTTTGGTGAAGATGTCTACAACTTGCTCTAAAGACTGGCAAAATATCAAGTCAATGACCTAACTATGAATAAGCTCCCAAATGAAATGCATGTGAATCTCTATGTGCTTGGTCTGCTGGTGCTGAACCAGATTCCTACAAATCTAAATGGTACTCTAGTTGTCACAATAAATGATGGTGGGCTGCCTAATAGGAATGCCAAACTCAGAAAGAATCCCATGAAGCCAAATAGCCTCAATAGCTGCATTAACAACTCCCCTATACTCTACCTCTGTGGATGATATAGAAAAAACATTCTGCTTCTTGCTAGACCAACTAATAGGACCAGAACCTAGAGAGAAATTGCAACCAGAAGTGGACTTGCGAGTTTGTGAATCGCCAACCCAGTCTGAATCTGTATATCCAACCAAGTCAACCTCTATGCCAAATCTATAATGAATCATGTATCTCTGTGAACCCTATATGTAATGCAAGATCCTCTTAGCTACTTTCCAATGCAGCTCATGAGGTTCTTGCATAAATCTAGAGATAAGTCCCACTATATATGATATGTTGAGCCTGGTGTGAGTCAAGTAGATGAGACTACCAACAAGTTGTCGATACCGAGTGGCACCAACCAATGGTAAAGAATAGTTAGCCTCAAGCTTGACTCCTAATAGAAAGGGAGTCAGAGATGGCTTGCAATCAGCCATGTGAAACCAAGCCAATAAGTCAAGAGCATACTTAGGTTGTGTAAGAGAAATCCCTGAATCTGACTATGAGATCTCGATGCCAAGGAAGTAGTGTAGCAAACCCAAGTCTGTCATGTCAAATCTATCTTAGAGAGATGCCTTCACTGCTGCAATAGCCAATGAAGAACTCCTGGTGATCAACAGGTCATCAACATATAGAACCAAAATTAGGATTGAATCATCCTGCCACAAGAAGTGGACATTGGGATCAAAATGGCACCTAGTGAAACTTGCTATGAGAAGGAAGGAATCCATCTTGGCATACCATGCCTGAGGGGCCTGTTTGAGGCCATAGATAGATTTCCTAAGTCTGCATACTAAGGAAGAATCCTAAAAAAATCTTGGTGGCTACTCCATGTAGATCTCCTCCTCTAGGTCTCCATGAAGAAAGGCACTCTTCACATCCATTTGGTGCACATCCCAACCATGTGTTGTGGCAATAGCCAAGGTGAGTTGGATAGAAGTCATCTTTGCAATGGGTGCAAAGGTCTCTGAGTAGTCAATGCCTACCACCTATGAGAAACCCTTCGTGACTAGTCACACATTATACTTATCAACCGACCCATCTACTGCAAACTTGGTCTGATATATCCACCTACATCAAACCATCTTTCTTCCCTTAGGAAGTGAAGTCAAATCCCAAGTGTGATTTTTGATTAAGGAAGAATAATCTTCCTCCATAGCACTATCCCACTTAGGTACCCCCGATGCCTCTCGAAAAGTCTGTGGATCTAAAACTAAAGCAAAGAAGGCATGTGGATCTCTCTAAAAATCCCCCTAGTATATCTATCATCTGTAGGATCTCCTGCCCAAGTGCCAGCACTCTCAAGTGTCTGTCTAGCCCAAAGTGGCCCAAAAGTGGGCAAGTCAAGTGCTAACTCCTCATCCTTTGACTGACTAGAGGTGGATGACTCTACATCACTATCCTCATTGTCTAAACTCGAAGAAGAAGAAGAAGAAGAAGAAGATGTCTCTGGCTTAGGAACATGTTGTGGTTGATCTGAATCTGATGAGGTATCATCACAAAAAAGTAGATCTGATGAGGGAAAAGAAGTGCCAAGTGTTGAGTCTCTAGGACTCTCCTAAAAGTGGACACTTCTCTCAATGAACAACT
This sequence comes from Torreya grandis, assembly GCA_037957365.1. Lineage (NCBI taxonomy): Eukaryota > Viridiplantae > Streptophyta > Pinopsida > Cupressales > Taxaceae > Torreya > Torreya grandis. The sequence continues at coordinate 3,853,571 of JARHVA010000389.1, forward strand.
CATGAGTGGTCAGATCTATAAGGTGATACCCCTTAATACCATTTGGATATCCTACAAAGATACAAAGCTTCGACTAACATTCCATAGATTTACGTTTCTTCTTCAGTATGTGGGCCATGGCTAGGGATTCAAAAACCCTAAGGTGCTCAACATCAGGTTTCCTTTTATGTCAAAATTCAAAGGGTGTTATCCCTTTTAAATCTTTGTGAGGAACCCTATTTTGAATGTAGCAAGCACAATTGATGGCTTCAGCCTAGTACTATGGTGCTAAGGATTTGGAGTGAATCATATAGCTACCCATCTCTTTCAAGAAGCTATTTTTGCATTTTGCAACCCCATTCAGTGAAGGACTGTAAGTGACTGTGTGCTACAAATCAATCCCCTCTGTGGTGCAAAACTGCTCAAACCTATTGCTGACATACTCCCCTCCATTATCAATTCAAATAACTTTGATGCATTTCTCACTCTATTTCTCAACAAGAGACTTGAAGTCTAGAAAATTTTCAAACACTTCAGACTTTTGTTTGAGAAAATATATCCAAGTGTACCTAGAGAAATCATCAATGAAAGTGAGGATGTACTTGGCCCTTGTGAAAGATGGTTTGGGAAAGGGTCCCGATACATCACTGTGGACTAACTCCAAAGGTTGTGAAGCCCTCTAAGCTTTGCCTTTGTCAAATTTTTCTTCAGGATGCTTCCCAAGGGAGCACCCCTCGCAAAGTCCTTTTGAGAATTGGACACGAGGCAAGCCAATGACCATGTCATGTTTGCAAAGTTGCTTAAGGTAGCGGTAGTTATGGTGGCCAAACCGCTCATGCCATAATTTTTTAACTCCATTTGAATGAGTCAACAATGCTATTAGAGGAGAATCTAGTGCAAAATGTGAGGTTTATAACATTGCTTGGTGATTTGCCCTACCCACTGCCACTATAGTATCACTATGCAACTCCCTGATAGCCACTAAATCTGGTGAAAACTCAACTCTCATGCCCTGACCAATGTGAGTGATTTTGTACACTGATAGGAGATTGGTTGAAAGAGAGAGAACACTTAGAACATTATTGAATGTTCCTCCTTCCATTTCAACTTACCCTCTCCTTGCAACAGAAACTGATGTGTCATCACCCAAACTAATTGAAGTCATGCTACAAGGCTCTAAAGATGAAAAGTCCACTAGTGAAGAGCCCATGTGGTGAGAAGCACCTGAATTAATGACCCATGATGTTGTAGAAGCTATAGTTGCTAAAAGGGCCTTGCCATTTTCTTTCTCCTTACCCTTGCCTTTTGCCTTGGTAGAATCTTGGGTAGATGAATTCTGCTTGATGGACTCAGGAACACCTATGTTGTGCTTCTCTAGAAGATGAGTTAGGTTATCTATTTGTTTCTTCATGCATTTGTGTTCATCATGTCCTGTCTTTTTACAATAGGCACACTTAACCTTCTCCTTCTTAGGTTTAGCATTGGAGGAGGAAGACTCAATGTTGCTTTTGGTAGGATTGTTGTTTTCTTTCTTCTTCTTCTGGTCCTTGTTCTTTTTCTTCTTCTCCTTTGTTGAAGTCTTATCCTTACCATTTCCAGCTATCAAATCTTGGGGTTGAGTAGACTTCATTGTTCCCATTTGAATTAGCTTATCTTGTTCCCTAGTCAAGTTGGCAATGAATGAATCCAAAGAAGGCATTTTCCATGTAGCGCCAAGGGCACTTTTTGTGGCATGGAAAGTGGAGACAAAGATTGAATAGCTTGGACCTAACTTTGTGAGAATAGAAAGGATGAGTTGATCATATTTCTTCTCTATCCTGCATTCTTTCAATTGCAATCTAAGGGCCTTAAACTTAGTGAATAAGTCTTGTAGGGTGTCAAATTTGCTAAGACTTAAGACTTATGAGTTCATTTTTGAGCTCATGACCTCTCATCTCATCAAGCTTCCCAAATAAGGTTTCTAGGGTGTCCCATATGTCTTTGGGAGTCTTGGAGGTTTCTAAATGGAAGAGAAGTTTTAGAGACATGGAAAAATTAATCCATAGGCTTCATCACTACGGTTGTACCACTTGACCTTTTCAACATTAGTGCTGGGTTCTACTTCAGTACCCATGGTGATCATATACAACCCTTTACTTCTAAGAATGATTGACATTTTAACCTTCCATTCATGATAGTTAAAGGGTGTTAGGGTTTTAAGTTGAAAAGAATCCATTTTAAGCTGAATTTAGGTGAAGTTGTGTTGATTGCAAGTTCTGAATTTATGTAGAAAGGAGAATGAAAGCAAAGATTGCAAGTGCTGAAAAGCAATCACACACCCTCAAAATGTTGAACCCCCCCAATATGCAAGTACACACTCAAAAGATGTCGGGCTCAATCGAGAATGTGTCTTAGAGCAATTAGTGCAAGACTTTAAGAAAACAAGACGTCAGACTCAGCCGAAAATGTGTCCCGAGAGACCTAAAATTTTAGGTACTTTATAAACTAGTGCATTTTTAACAAATAACAAGCCTAAGCTATGGAGAATTTAAATACAAACAAATTTTCAAAAAATGGCACCCAAATCCGAGCTACCATTTGCAGGATATTAAAGATTCAACTTCTCGTAAACTAGTGTTTTTGTAAAAAAAACACTAAGACATTAAAAAATGCCTATTTTGAGAGAGAAAGTGGCCTTCCAACCACTCTTTAGACTTAGCATGGATCGAGGAATCCAAAGGAGGTCTTTGGGAGGGGGAATTGGCCTCCTATCAACCCAGGCCTCACCCTTCGTTAAAATAAGGTGCAGAAAAGTGGCAGGCAGAGGCAAATCCATAGAGGGCAAAATAAGGTGCAAAAACCTGCAGTCAAGAAGGCCATTTCTGCTAAGCCGACTGCTAAACCTGCTATTGCAAAGAAGGTTACCGAAAGGCCTGCAAGGATGCCTATCGTTGCAAAACCAGCACCTGCATATTAGAGTTGCTATCGCGCCTGTAAACACTGAAGAGAAGACAACCAAGACACCCAAGGCCAAGGCTCCCAAGCAAAAGATAAAAACAACACAAGAAATGATATTGAAATTTTTTTTTTAATTTTTTTTATTATAAATCAGATCTGGAAATAAAAAAACATAAAGAGAACTCCACTCCTCACGATTTCAAAATAAACTAATAGCATAACGAGACACAGGATTATCGGGGTGGCTCTGATACCATATCGGAGTTGTTGCCAGAATCCAAATAATGCGAATGCAATGGAGATGTGATCACATGAGATGAAGCTAGTGCACATCACATAGATGCTAAAGAAATTTGAAATTATACAAGAAGATAAATTGCATAAATCAAATAGGAGAAAACCCGATATCTGATTAACATGAGATGACCAAAGTGAAGAATATATATAGGAGAGCATGTAAGTAACTCCTCCACAAAAGGTGGTCAAGGCACCCCAAGAATAGATTGTAACTCCACCATGAAAGGTGGTGACAAGGTGTTAAGAATAGAGAAGTAACTCCCATACCTGGAATAGCCGATTAAAAGAGTTACTTATGACAGCTATGACACATATATGACACACATCTCCACATATGCTAGCCTATCCCACTAATGTAGGAAAACTCTAAGTATGCACAAATATAATTTCCCTAATTAAATAATAGGGAAAAATAAAAACTTACACTAATACCTCTACACCCTCATCCTCAATTGGTTTTAGAACTATTTAAGAAATAGAGAATTGATTTTATACGTCTTGTGGATCCTCCTTCTAGAGGAAAAGAATATCTCTTGGTATGTATAGACTATGTGACCAAGTGAGTGGAAGTGGAAGTATTAACTCATGCAAGAGAAGTGATGGTAGTTGATTTATTATATTTCAAAATCATGCAAAGATTTGGTGCTCCAAAGGAGATAGTCTTAGATTAAGGACCGTAGTTCATGTCAAACATGATAAAGCACTTCATGCAAGTATATCAAACTCAACACAGAAAAACATTTCCATACCATCCATAGGCTAATGGGCAAGTTGAACTCACCAACATAGAACTAGAAACCATTTTAACCAAGGTTATTAATTCCAGTAGAAAAGATTGGGCAGATAAGGTACCAGAAGCTGTTTGGGCCTATAATACTATTTGGAAAATAACAACTAGATTTTCACCTTATGAATTAGTTTATGGTAAGAAGCACTTATTATCTATAGAATTTGAATTACAAACTTTGAAAATAGGTGTAGAATTAGGGATTGAATTAGAAGAAATACAAAAAGAAATACTCCTACAACTTAATCAACTTGATGAGATGAGGATGGAAGCACTACAAAGAACTGAATTGGTACAACATCAAAGAAAAGTTTGGTATAATTCATAGATCAAGCAATGGAAGTTTTAGAAAGGAGATTGAGCACTATTGGTTTATTTCAAATTTCAATAATTTAAAGCAAAACTATAAACAAGGTGGTTCGGACCTTATCAAATTGAGGAGGTCTTTGAAAATGGTTTTGTTAAGCTAATACCTATTGATGATAGAAAAAGAGCTCTGTTAGTCAATAGACATAGATTGAAGCTTTATCAGAAACCTCTCAATAAAGAAGAATTTGTTCAAATGGTAAGAGATCAAGCAACCTTTCTAGAGGACTCTGCTTCTTCTAGAGAAACTACTTCAAATCAAGTAGTTGTTCTGGAAGGCTCTACTTCTTCTAGAGAACCTTTTCCTTGATGATTTCAAATAATAATAATAATAATAATAAATAAAATAAAATAAATAAATAAATATCAATAGTGAAAATCCTTCCAGGGACACTATTGACAATGCATGCCCAGAAAACTAGCTTGCTGGCTATGCATTACAAAAAGGGCTTTGGCTAGAAAACCAGCAATGGCTAGCCAAAGGAAAAAAATAAAATTTATAAGAAAAACAAAATAGAGTATCTCATCATGTCATTATGATTGGTCATGTTGACTAATCCATGTAAATTTATTTGTGTAGGACAAATGGTGAGCAAAGAATACATCTAAGGTCAAAGTAAGTGAGACATATCTTCTATTTATCTATGTTTAGTTAACTAATTATCTTCAATTTAATTAAGACTTATTCTATAGAGATGACCCAAATGTGAATCTTCTGAAATGAAATGACATTACACATGCCATAATAACAAAGCATGCAAATGAGCCATCAAAGGTGTATGGATAAGTGTGTAGTTTTGGTACAATCAATTGAGTCATCAGTCATGATAATGATAGGATGTCATAAAAGGGGTTTTAAATGAAGTAATAAATTCCTATCACCATTGAAGTACCATGTCATCATTTCATTTCATTTATATTAATGTGACAAAATAGCTGACACACTTAGTAGAAACATGTGGTGCTTAGCTATATCAAGTCATCATACCAAACAACAGACTCATGTAGTTGTGGAGTTTCATATGAACCATTTCATTTCTACAGACTTCAATAGAGGCTAGTCTATATATCCTCCATGATTGTTGCCTACAAACCCTTAGTGACTGTTGCCTACCGATTTCAATAAAAGACTGGTCTAAACCCCAATTAGAGTTAAAGGAATAGAGTTTTCTATAAATTCAAATAGAAATGGGATAGAGGATGAGATCAGAGCCAAAGAATGTAGTAAAGTTTCACAAAGTCAAAGCTTTTGTGGTAGTTTTTAGAGCCAATGGTTGGCTACATTTCATTGAAAAGTTCCAGGGTTTTAATGAAATAATGGTAAGTGAATTTATCACTAATCTCACCCTTGAATTTTCAATTGTGAAAGGCATTGTTATTCCTATTACAACTCAAATTATAAGCCAAAACATATAAGTTATAGAAGAGAGAATGAGATCTATAGGCATAATTTCATTTAGTGAGTTAATTAGTCAGTTTAATAGTAATGAATAGATTGAGACTTCATGTCTAGTAGATTCCAAGAGAAAATCAAAACGGATTAGTAGAAATTCACTTCTTGAACCTTGGAAATCTGTAGCCAAGTGGGTACTCAAGTATATCATTTGTGAGGGCAACATAGTCTTTTAGGAGGAGACACCATGAAAATGTTAATACACCTTAAGCATGGGAGACAAAATCCTCAGTACAAGATTATTTTCTCATCCTTCTTATATGGTGCCCTTCAAGTTATGACTACAACTCTTAATTTTGTTCTTAGGCACCATGGCTTGATTTACCTAATTATCCAACATCACTTCCTTTAGCAAGGACAAGAGGTCTGGGAAGAATTTTAGAATAGTATAACACAATAACTTCTAAATTTTCCTGCACAAGAAATCCCAAATTTACCATAGGAACATTCATCTCCACCTGCTACATCCATTCAAAAAAAAACTCCAAAGAAGAAATCTCAGGTTGTAATCTCCACAAAGATCCCTTCTTTATTCTTCAAGATGAATCACAAGGTCTCAAATCCCTGAAGTTTCAAGGTCCACATAAGAACCTCATTTATTTTTAGTGTAACCAATTCCCTTTTCAGGAAGAAGAAAATTGAGATGAAAGGTTGCTACAAAACCTGAGAAGACCGAGGGTTTGATGGTTGAGAAGGAAAGCCAACCAAGTGTAGCTCAAAGAGTGACCAAAAGAAGGAGAAGGCTAATTCTAATATATGAAGATGAATAAGAGGCTATAGACATTCTAGATAGTTTTAAAATGGTATCCCATTCCCCCATACATCAAAATATCCCTACAACTATGGATGTTGAAGAAACTCCTTTCGAAATAAACTATCCAATCATAATGGAGGAGCCAATTCTAGAAGAAGAGCCAATTCCAGAATAAGAGCCACACATGGTAAAGAAATCAAGTATGGCAGGACAACCACCTATTTTAGTTGAAATTACAATGGATAAAGGGAAAAATATATGCACAAATGAGAAAGGAAAATCATCTAATCTTGTTATGAAGTTAACCTTGCAGCTTTTTCAAGCTCAAGCTCTAGAGCAACAACAAACAACTGACATTGCTGACTTGATCAGTCAATTGCAAAACAAGGATCATCTCAACTCATTATTGGTGCAGAAATTAGACACAACATCTGTTAATCATACAACAGAACTTCACAGATTAGAGGAAACAATAAAGGAAAATGAAAATTAATAAATATATCTTTAGATATATGTATAAATTTTGAAGAAGGAAAATAAGAGATTTTAGAGTTTGGTAGATTCTTCCAAAGCACCTTCTGATGTTGCACCTTCTCCTCCTAAGGTATTTGTTGACCACAATTGTCAAACAAGTTGTCCAAATATTCCTCCCTTGCAAATACTACATCAAATTGAAGAAGAATATTCTATTCTTAAATATAAAAATAAAGTTACAACTTCTTCAAACAAACTCTTGCAAAATGAAAAGAAAGAATTAGAAGCTAAGGTGCAAAATTTAGAAGAAAATTTGCAGGATGCATGCAAATTAAAGGAATATCTTTTGGCATGTAGGAATCCTTCTGCATATAGTTTATTTTTATTTGAACAATTTTATAGATGGTAGCTTTTGAGGAGCTCTTGTCATCTTCCTTACAATATTTTACAGCCAACAACATTTTTGGAAATTTTCTATAGTGCTTAACCTAATTAGCAGAATTTGCTTTGTGAGTTTTATTTACATCATTTGATCATAGGAGACCATGAGCACAATAGGTTTTTGATAAACCTTCATATAGGAGAAGTTCAATCAAAGGCATTGCATTCTACATTTAAAAATCAACTAGCATGGAAAAGTAGATTTGAGGACTATACAAATCATGCTAAGACTACAAGATTATGTATCAGACCAAACTTTCCTATTCTCAAATTGATCAAATAGAATTTTAACTATGCTTGTTTAAGCAATGAAGTTAAAACATATTATTTACAAGCTTTATATGATTGTGCTATTTCTTTTTACTTGTTTTCTAGATAGATTTTTGATTTAGTGGTGACTGTAAGTGTAAATAGATGGGACCAACTTTCAGTGCCTCTTAAAAGACGAGAGGTCATGTCTCCAAATAACTTAATATGGAGTATGAGGAGACCTTCCTCAATTTTGGAAATCATAATAGAGGTAATAAACTCTAGGAGAAAACAAAAATGGATTGGTATGAGATATAGACCTCCTTTGTTAATCATACCTATTCCAAGATGGCAGAGTTGGGCTCCACAATCAGAGGAGCAATTAAATATATGGAAACAAATGATTCAAGAGAATCAGGGATTTACAAGAAATGTATACAAGAATATAACAGATGAATTTGATGAATATGATTTGAGTCAGAGTGTGCAAAGTAGATGCCAGAGCTATGAATGCCAATAAATGTTTGCAATGGGACTTGCAAAAGGTAAAGCTTAGGGGAGATGATGAGCTTAGAATATAGCTCATTATTGACATGTTATTTCCCTCAATTCATCTCTTAAAGGGTTTATCTTATGAAAATCATAGATTGTTAGATAGATATTACATGAAAAATAGATACTTGTCTTGTTTATATTGAATCAAAGACTAAACCTTTACTTTGTCATTAATGTCTAATACATAGCATGTTTTAGTGATTTTTTTGTTGTGAAGAATGATTAAGAATAAGACATAGGTGATGTATATTAAAATTTCAATTTTGATCTCTATTCAACAGAACTATAGAGTCAGCAGGCTTGTTTCTACAGACTCCACATGTTTGTTTCTACAGACTTTGTAGGCTTGTTTATATAGACTCTGCAAGCTCATTCCTACTGACTCTGTAGGGTCAATTTCATGGATTTTGTAATGATGAATCTACAAATGGGGAAGCTAGTGGCTAGATAAGATAAGAGAGAATCATTCCAGCTGGAGTCAAATAAGGAAAATAACTGCCTACTATTTTGTAGGATTTGCTTTTGATAAAGCTGTATATATTTGAATCTTGAGACTATTATAGGATAGTATATTTATTTTATTAGAATAATTGGATCTCTTGGAAATCCAATCTCCTATCTTTTGATGAATGGATTGACCAAGGAATCTTATTTCTTTGCATCCTATTTTGAGTTGATTGTATTAGTATAAAATGTAAGACTTTCATCATTGAAAGATATTAGATATTATATTAGATAATAGAAATTGGAGAATAGAGAAAAGATACATACAAGCATATTACATATTGTAATCATTTTAGTTTTATGAATTATCACTTCAGTTTCCAACATTGATTAATTTGTGTTCCTGAGTTTGAGAGGAGCAAGGGCCCACTCTCCTTGGAATCAGGAATTGTGTACAGTGTTTATGTTATGTTACATTAACTCTTTGTTATAACTAATTAGAATATTGGTACTGTTTGCATTTATTCATAAAAAACATCAAAAAAAATTCACAGTTTAAACGCATTTCCTTGTTTCAAAGTCATTTATTTTCTAAGCAAAGTGTGTTTTATTTTACAGTAAACATGTGAATCAAATTTCCTTTTTTCAGTTAGGAGTGTGATTTTACTTTCCATGCAAGTGTAAATAGGAGTGTGATTTTACTTTCAAGCAAAAGAGTGGATTGATTTGATTTCCTCCTTTTCAGCAAAAGAGTGAATCAAGTAGTTTAGGACACATTTATTTCTTTAGTCAAAGTTATAATATGACCATCAAATACCTTCATAAGCAGACTTCTAGATCTACCATCCTATACCTTACTACAGATAGCTTTGGACACCAGCCTTGGTTGATAAGACATCAATTTAATATTGATTAAATGAGGAGTTAAACGACACTCATCAGCAAGAGGTCAGAAGGTTGGTACCTTGTATTTATCAAGTAGTGTTGATTGTTGTAATTTAGTTACTACAGATGCAGATGCAACTTTGTGGCACAATAGGCTCGGTTACATGACATAAAAGGACATGCAAATATTGAACGATAGGTTTAGATTTATGTGAATACTGTGTGTATGAAAAATAGAAAAGGGTAAAGTTTCTCAAAGTTGGAGCTACATATAAAGAGAATAAGTTGGATTTAGTTCATTCAAATGTATGGGATTTGGCTCCGATATCTTATATTGGTGACTCATCTTGCTATGTCACTTTTATTGATAATGAAACTAGGAAATTTTGGGTGTATGACATTAGGAGAAAATTTGATGTGTTTGAAACATTAAAAATATGTAAAGCCTTGGTTGATAATGAAATAAGTCTCAAGTTAAAATGTCTTAGGTCAAATAATGATGGGAAATATCATAGTAATGAATTTTTTTATTATTATTCTAGGAATGGAATTAACAGATAGATGAAAGTTCCAAGAAATCCTCAACATAATGGAGTGTCAAAATGGATGAATAGTACTATCATGGAGTGCGTTAGGAGCATGATGTTGCATGCAGGACTACCCCTTCAATTTTGGGTAGAAGTAGTAAACACGATTATATATTTGATCAATAGAAGACCTTCATATTCTTAAGATGGAGGCATACTAGAGGAAGCTTGGTTTGATAAGAAGGTTGATTATTCCTTTCTTAGATTATTTGGTTGTGAATATTTTGCTTATATTGATAAATGTGATAGGACCAAGTTAGAGGTTAATTCTAAAAAATGCACCTTTATTGGTTATGGTGAGGATGACTTTGGTTTCTAGAATTGGAGTCTTAAGGACAAGAAAATCTTTAAGTCTAGGGATGTGGTCTTTAATGAAAAATTCATGTATAAATAATATTTTTAGGTTAAAGAGATGATTCCAAAAAATATTATACAATTTTGGACATTGCAAATGATAAAGTGTCCAAATAACTAGTTTAGGCACCTTCTCTACAAGAATCCCAAACTCCTGTGGTGAGAATGTCTTCTAGGGTAAGAAGGGAATCTCAACATTTTTATCCATCTCTTAATTATTTATTACTCACTAACAATGGAGATCCAGAGTGATTTGAATAATCAATGTAGGTAGATGTCAGGAAGAAGTGGGAACAAGCTATGGATGAGGAGCATTAGTCTCTCATGGAAAATTAGACTTGGGATTTGATAAGCCCACCTGAAGGTAAGAGAGCATTATAGAACAAGTGGGTGTACAAAATTAAAGATGATGATGGAGGAAAGAAAAGGTAAAAGGCCCAATTTGTGGTAAAAGGGTTTGTACATAATAAGACAATTGATTTCGATGATATTTTTTCTCTAGTGATGAAGATGACTTCTATCAGGATTATTCTTTGGCTAGTGGTAGCGAAAGACTTGCACTTAGAGCAGCTAGATGCAAAGACTGCATTCCTTCATAGTGATTTAGAAGAGGAATTATAAATGAATTAGTCACAAGGATATGAGGTGACAGGGAAGAATAAAATGGTGTGTAAACTGAAGAAGAGATTGTATGGCTTGAAACAAGCTCCACAATAGTGGTACAAGAAATTTCATAGTTTTATGATGGAGTACGAATATTCTAGGTGTCATTTAGAGCATTGCATATATTTTAATAATTTTGATGATGGTAATTACATTATCCTATGTTTTTATGTGGATGACATGTTAATTTCAGGTAAGAACATGCAGGAAATAAAGGCACTCAAGAAACAACTTAGTAATTCCTTTCCTATAAAGGATTTGGGGGCAACAAAAAAAATCCTTGGTATGAGAATAACTCAGGATAGAAAGGAACAAAATCTAAATTTATCTTAGGAATATTAAATTAAAAATGTCTTGGAGAGGTTTAGTATGCAGGATGTTAAACCAGTTGGGACTCATTTGGCAAGCCATTTCAAGTTATCAAAAGAACAGTGTCCAAAGATAGAGGAGGAGAGAATCCAAATGTCCAGTGTACCTTAATCTTCATTAGTTGGTAGCTTGATGTACACCATGGCATGCACTAGGATAGATATTGCCTATGCAATGGGAGTAGTAAGTAGGTACATGATTAATCTAGGTAGAGATCACTCGTAGGTAGTGAAGTGGATCCTTCGGTACTTGAGAGTGACCATAGAGACATTTTTAAGCTATGATGGATTGGACACCACTTTATCTAGTTATGTAAATTTGGACATGGCTGGAGATTTAGATAGCAAGAGGAGAACTACATGATATGTATTTACTATAGGTGACATAGTGGTGAGCTAGATTTCATGATGACAAAAACTTGTGGCTTTATCAATCACAGAGGTTGAGTATGTTGCTACCATAGAGGTAAGCAGAGATGATTTGGCTACAATAGTTGCTTGAAGAGTTGGGGAATAAGCAAGAGTAAGGGAAGCTGTATAGTGATATTTAAAGTGATATGCACTTAGCAAAGAAATTTGATTTTCACTCTAAGATGAAGCATAAACAGTCGAGGCACCATTTCATCGAGACAACTTTTCTTAAAGATGGAGAAGATTCATACCAGTCAGAATCCTATAGACATGATGACCAAGGTGGTCACAAGGGAGAAACTAAACATATGTTTAGCTTTGGTTGGCCTACACAGATGATAGTGAAGGGTTGAGAATCCTGCTTAGAGGAAGTTAATCTTCAAGTGGGAGATTGTTATGTTGTGGAGCCTATTTCCACATTACAATGTATTTTAACTATTGTACATTAAAATATATTTACAATCTTAATGTATTCTCTCTGAGGTTCAAGGCCAATAACCCTTTAAAAGTGGGGGTTAAAGGGTGGTAGCCCCAAAAAATGGGGGTTCATGGGAGGTGGCCCCTGAAAAAATATTTAGACCCCCTTTATGGGGAACCATTATGGGTTAACTTAGCCCATGGTTTTAGTACCCCTTGTTTTGTAAGACTACTATGTTGGTTACATATTGATGTATTATGTATAGATGGACATACAATAGGTAATGCATTGAATTAATTGATTTTGAGAAGGAAAACAAAGTGTGTGAATTCAAAGGTGAATTTAGGGGATTTTGTTGAGCACAGCTCTAAACAATATTTGTGTATTGTAATTTTGAGAAGATTGATCTGAGAGTGGATTGTACTCTTGTTGACTTGTAATAAAATTTGAGCAAGTGTTTCTTGGTGATGTATCTCACATTTGTTGAACCACATTAAATTTATGTCTTCTTATTGTGCATTTTTATTTTCTATTCTTTATGTATCTCTATTCATAGGTCTTGTTATTGTGATTCTATTAAATTATTCTGTATTAATTTTTTATTTATTCCTAATAGGGTGAACCTATTATGAGGAAATCCTAGGGTGAAAAATCTATAATTATGCCTTTCATTTGCCTTAATGGTCTCTAATCCTGAATTGAAACATAAAAATAAAAGAAAATAGAAAAGAAAATCAATTTCACAAAATCTCAATCGTAGGTGATTCAAGTAACCTCTACTAGTGTTATGAACCCCTAGTTGATAGTAGAGAAATATATTGAGTGGAATCAAAGGCAACTCTATTAGGGCTATAGACACTTGGCTAATAATGGAGCAATGTCCAGCAAAATGTATTCAAGGTAGGTCTCACTAGCTTAATGGTTAGAGACAAAGAATTAATTCTTTTAGATCTTATGAACTAGTAAATTGACTTCATTTTTACACACACTAGGTAAAAGAGGATTCCTTATTTGATCATTTAGTTATTCCCTTCTTATCTCTTCTTGGATTTGTTCATGACCCATGCACTATTTTAACCAGAGATTATGGGTTATTTGATTGTTTCTTGGATTAAAAAATATTTAGAGTATTTTCCAACAGAGTTGTCATTTGTTGGTCCTTGAATAATATACCCTAATTTTATCACTAAAATCATGGAATCTATTTTCTCTCTCTATAGTATGATCTTATGGCCTGATCAAGTTTGGGTCTCTTATTATTCATGGTCTAATTGAAATTCTTTTTGACAAGTTACAGGTTTGGTATTGCATTAGATTTTCTCTTTGAAGTAGGTATGAACTTAATGTATCCATTAAACACTTTTAGTTTAGAATAATTCTATTAAATGGATATGTATTGAATTAAATTTTTTAGCTTGTTTGGTTATTATAAGTCTTGGTCCATTTTGAATTATATTTAAATGATATTAAAATTCAAATTTTTAAAGTATTTCACCTCAGATTTCTACAAGTTACTCGATTTTTAAGAGATTTACTACTACTTTTTCTAGATAATCTAGTCTATTTTTGTTGGGTTTTCATCTAAAATTACTAAGCGTTCATGCAATATTGCTCCTTTACTTGGTCATTGGTCATAAAAGTAGGATTAATTAGCTATGGAATTAAACAAGTGTCTAAGTCCTTACAAGTTTGTTTGAGACTTAGTTATTTTTTAACTAAATAATCATAATCATACATTTTTTAAATTCATATTTTCATATTCTAATGGCTATTTGATTTCATATAAACCAACATTTATTTGATTTTCCCATGACTTCCTAGTAAAGTGAGGATCTGCCATTTGGCATTCACTCGCTTTCCCTGGACTCTTTTGCCTTAGTCATTTCCATCTAACTTTTTGGATCCCTGGGATTATGCTATATGTAACAATCCCATATCCTCACATTATTCAAGACCCTTTAGTTTCCTTAATATACCATCAACCCACTAGATGAATGTGATCATGCCACGTGGCATGATCTCATTTATCTAGGCCCTCAGAGTAGTCTTTACACTTACTATGGAAATTAATCCTCTAAATGTTTGGGATCATTTCAAGTGGCATGATCCTATCTATCTAGGCCCTAAGGCAGTCTGTATCTTTGTAGGTCTCCCATTAAGCCCATAGTGAACAAGATATGGATGTGTGTCAAGATCTCATTCCACCACAAGCTTATAGGTCATCATCCCAAACAAACTTGAAGTAAGTGAATGGATGCCACATGGCATCGAATACCAATTGGATAATCTATTGGCATCCACATCAACATTTCACTTTATTTAAATTGATAGGCATCTAGCCCATCAACATCATCGTAAACCTAGCATGCTTTCTTATTTTAGACCTAATTGTTTAAACTATTAAAATCTATTGATTTTGAAACTAATTTCATCACTTGAAAGAGATTGAAAGTTGAAAAATTTACTATTTTTATATTCTTTATAATATAAGACATAATTATTTATGTGATGGAATAGATTACTTATGTTCCTAGCAAAAAGGCCCTTCTAAATTGTTAATTTTATAAGCTCTTTATTTAGCTTTTTCCCTTAGTCAATTTTCTTAGAAATGGTAATCTAAAAAATAGTCTATGACTTAAAAAACTAAAATTTAGTCTTTTTATTTGAATTTTGATGGTCATTTTCTATTTGTAGGTCTAAATTCATCAAGTGGTCACCACTTGTCAACATATTGGGTCTTCACTTCGCTAAAAGACTTCACACATAGAGCCAAGCCCTTTAACCATTTGGGTTTGTGGATCATGCCATGTGGAATGATATTGCTTCTCTAGGCCTTTAGGTTGGACAAGACAAAGTGAACAAGAAAAGGACCCTATAAGTAAATGGGATGATTCCATGTAGCATCATCCCAATTCTCTATACCTTAGGAACAAACACGCACAGTATGACAGAGCGTAGACCAAGTGAGTCCCCAATATAATGTCATGTTTCATAATCTCAAGACTTCAAGGTAATCAAGGAAAATAACAGAGACCGAGGGACCACAAAGATCTAACTGACCAAGATCTTACCCCTTGGCAATATCTCACTACACCATGTCCAAAGAAAAGTCATGGCTCATCAAATTGTAGATTAACAAGAAATGGATACTTAGGATGATCTTCCCAAAGATGATAAGTGGACTTATATGAACCAATTTAGAACTTGAATTTGATGCCTATTTAGACTGTCAAAATTAAAAAATTGGACTATGAGTAAGGTATTTTTTAGTGATGAATTATCACTAATTGGTAAATTTTTAGGATAATTTTTCAAATAAGGTAAATTTTTAATATAAAGGAGGTTTTTAATATTTCTCTAAACATGTAATATATAATGCTAAAAAATAATAAATATCACCTCAAGTAAGCATGTAAAGTTTTATTAAATTCGTGTAAATGTTATTCACATTCTAATCCTCCAAAAAAAATTCCTCAAATAGAAGGTCAACAGAGTTTTTATGGGAGTTTCACCTAAAATAGAGGGATGATAATTTTTAATGAGAATTTCACCTCAAATAGAGGGTCGATAGAGTTTTTTATGGTAATTTCACGAAGATGAAATTTTTTGTCTTGGAGGGCACGTGATCATGTTGTTTTGGTAAATCAGACCTTTTTGACTTGTGATATCCTGCCCATGTAGATGCCAAGAAGAATGAGACCAATGCCAAAGGCCCTACAGATGCGAAGAGGAAATAATGATAAAGGCCCTATGTGTGGATGCCAAGAGGAACCAACACCAAAGGCCTAAAGCATAGTGCCAGTCTAGAGTAAGGTATACACACACACACACACACACACACACACACACACACACATTAGGATGAGGAAAGGTGAGACTAATCCTCTGGGGGCTGTCGATGGGGCCTACATACATCAGATAGCCTTGAAAATCTAGACGATGAAAATTGACCTGGGGACTTATATGGGACAAACCCAAAACCCTTATCAAACTACGCCACCTGTGTGGTATTTATACATTTATTCATTATGAAAAAACTTTTACATATACTTTTCATTACAATTTCCATTGTCTGGTTTTGAAATTGGATTTTGTTAAGATTTGAAAGAGTGATTGTACACTCAACACAAAAATCTGTGTTAGATTCAATTTTTCATTTACTAGTTTCCTCAATGATAGTATTTGTTTTGATTTGGACAAAATTTGGGAAGAGATAGAAGGGAAATGAATACAAATGTTTTTATAGATATTTAGGTTTTTTCTTTCAATCTTTTGAAAGCTCTTTCTATGCTTAATAAGTATATAAATTGTTGTGCATATCCTTGTGTTTTTTATTTTAATCTTCTGTATTGATGGATAGTTTTTTTTCCCTGTTAACACTAATGTTAAGTTATGTGAAGATGAATTTTGAAAATAATGGTTAACAGTATCATTAATTTTAAGTTATATGAAGATGAATTTTGAATTGTACTATTTTATATTGCTTTCTAACTGTGGATTTTTTTTGGGTTTACTTGTGGATTTTGAGGTTCAAACACACCCATTATGCATATTCGAAATTGACAAGATCTACTTCTGATTTAGTAGTACATAGTTGTAATTCAGGGTTGAGATTCGGAAAATAAAACATAATGAGATATGGAGTTTTTCAAAAGATAAGGGATATAGTTTTTATGTGTTTTTCTGGGTAAATCATAGATTTGTTTTTATAAGAATTTGGTACACCCAATCAATATTATTGGTAGATGGAAACTGGAATGATTTGTTTTAACAAGAATTTTATGTACCTACATAATTTTATTTATATCCCTACAAAAATTTCTCAACAAATTGACTTAAAATCTACCCCCTTTCTTATATGCTGGTGCATTATGGATTTTTTTTTGGTTGTGTTTTGAGTGTTTTTAGAATTGGTCAATGCCATTTTTTAATTTTGATTCTTTATAATGTACACATAAGGTAGATACCAAATCTGTCAATGTTAAGGTTAGCTACATTCAATTGAATTTGATAGTCTTATTTATTCTACTTATTATCTAGTACATATTTCATTCCATAAGGATATAGATTTTGAAATGTAGAGATAGATGTTATTGTAGTGTGCATGTCTTTTTTCAGCTAGATCGGCATGCTTTAAATGAGCTCATGAAAAAATTAGTTAAGAACTATAAGAAATGGTGAAAGTAAAATTATATGAGACTTTACTATATTGATGTTCAAAAAAAACATTAACATGTATTGCTCTATCTTGCATGAACAACAATGGTTTTTCAAGGGGTGCATCAATGTACCATGGAGTGACAAGATTCATCTTAAGTTTAAGTGGATTCAATAAAATTATTGTCAATTAGTTTCCATACATCCAACTAAAGAGTTTTAGATATTTTTGGATGTGACTACGTTATAGGTTTTCAGTTCAGATGTTTTGAGTCCAGTACTATTTGGCTAATCCTTGGAGATCCATTGGGACTACTTTAACATCTTGGGTATCTTGGTTGGATAATACTAATTTGATTTACATTATTATTATATATTTAACAACCTTTAGGGTTGGAGAATTAGCCAAATTTAGTTTTACATGTAAGGATTGTATCAATGGATTTATTTGTTGAATACAAAAGGATGGCTCCAATACATTTGTTGATTGGATGAAAGCAAAAGAAATTATAGTGGTAGGTTTCTAAACACTCTTGTTTCATTATTATATTGAGCTTCTATCCAATACATATTACATATCTTAATGTTATGGAAGGTTCTATTTTCTTTTCTACCATTTATTTTGTCTCATGTAAAATAGGTTAACAATGCTAGTCTATGTCAAGAGACCTGGCATGGTTTTTTTTAATTCAATCGCATAAAACATGGTAATTTATGAGAGATGAGTTAATATTTAAATTTTAATATGCATGTTATTTTTGAGAAATGAATTAAAATTTAAATTTGAATATAAGTTATGAAAAATGATGTTGAATCTAATTTGACTTTTGTAGTGTTTTTATTTTGGGGTGTGCATATGCTCATTATAATCTATGTCATCAAAGGCACATAAATTATAATTTATTTCTATGCAATAAATCATCAAATTAGAATGATCATCAATTGTTTAGTACATATTCTCAATGCTCAAGTTGACAGAGCGTATTGTGAGAATTTCATACATGTGCCTTGTATAGAGAAACAACTTGGAGAGATGACTAAGAGTTGTACATGGTTTCTTGAATAATTGAAATAATATTGTCCACTAAAGAGGAGGTGGAAAATTGTTGTATAAATGGAACATTATATGTATATCCTTGGTTTTGATAAATCTTTGGGGAGGGTTGATAAAACTATTATCAAGGAAAAGGAAAAGGAAGAAGAACTAACACATACCGCTTAAAAGGAGAAGGAAACAACCATAACTTCTCAATCATGGTTCATGAAGAGCTTCATTTTTTTATACACTTTCTATGGTATTATGATAAGGCAATTAAATTTATTTTGGCCATACGTTAATGCCCATCATTTTACCTCTTTGGAAGCTAACCCCTGTAATCACAACTATTTTTTTCGCATTTAGATAACTAAAACTCATAGCATTGTGATATGATATTGCAAAATTTGGAGATAATTTTTGGAAGAAGTGCAATATAAGTATGAAAAAGTCTAATATAACTATGATAATTATATTTTGACTATACAAATCAAAGTTCTTGACATAAGTAATACATTCCTTATCTTTTAAACTCATTTCTAGTAACCACTTCTAGAGAAATAATTTTTTAAATATAATATACACATTTCTAATATGTCTAGCTAATATGTAGTTCTAGAGTTATGAAATTTTTTAGTCTTCAAAACATGGAGAATTAGTGAGTTCATTTTCAAAGGTCCTTTTAGCTTTTGCCAATCAAAGTATTTCAAATAAAAATTCACAAAAAAAGGTATAATTTCTTCTATTTATAAAAAATAATCTTCGCAACTATCATGTTTAACCATCACCTTTTTAAAAGGCAGGGACTAATGCTACATTATGACACTTATTATTATGATTAGAGAATGGTTAACTAATATAAGTGTCCAAACACTTATAAAAGAGAGTTTAGTATGTACATAGATCAAAATGTTATAAAAGGACAACATTGGACAATGATCTTGTGTTATATGATTCATTAGGTTTGTTATGCCCATAATTCACTTTATATTGTAAAATTATATTCACTTCACAATAATATAACTCAATATTATATTCGCCTTATAACATTTTTTAGTATTTATTTTTCACCTTAGGTAATTACTTAAATATTAAAAAATCACCAAATTTAAATGTTGTTTATTAAAAATTGATTATTATTCATCTATGTTATGTTTGATAATGGCTTGAGAAGTTGTCTACCCTTATATAATTTACATAATTTTTCAAACCTTAAAAAATACTCTAATTATAGGTCTAATTAGATTTGATTAATCATTGGCTATTTTGGTGCCTAGTCTAAAGATCATGGGAACAAATCCTAAAGAAAATTAGATACTAGGTTAGGTTAGATAGTGGCATGCACATCAATATCAAACCAACTAAAACTCACAAAAATATAAGGAATGCCTACACATAATCAGTTGTTAAGAGGACCCTTCACACCTAGAATATGGAAACTTGTGTCACTACATTTAATATAGTAGTGATCTGGTAAAGGGAGTGGATTTTAATTTGAGCTTGTGTCAGTCAAAGTAATGCATCATTCCAGCACTATCATGTTACCAATGATCTAATGAACAAAAATTTTATCTTTTAAGATAGGCATGCATTAAATTTATGTCTTAGTTGGTGCCTACATTGAGTACTTTCAACCGCCTACCTAGTGGGAAAAGGAAGTTGAAAGTCTATATAAATCCAACCACGACACTGAATTAGGGGTTGGTTAATTAGAGTTAGAATAGAGTATAAAACAACCAAACATATTTTCCTACATTTTCTAGCTTCTCTAGGTTAAATTTTCTTGTAAGCAATGTTGTAGTGAGGCATTTCCTATAATTCCCCTGACTAAGGCAGATCCAGACACTATTTTTCAATCAAATATCTAAAAAATTGAAAGGCATTGAAGACTATTATTCAGTATATACACATGCATATGGTGGTTTTGTCCATTTTTATTTGGTTGAATTTCCTTGGACTCTTGCACCATCTTTGTCCATGGTTGTGTGTTTAGTGTCCAAGCTATAGATTGGTTTCATGGAGTTCATCTAAGTCAACTGAAGCAAAATTGTTCTAGCTACAAAACATGATTATGTTTTCTTTACACACACACACACACACACACACACACACACACACACACACACACACACGTATGTGTGTGTGTGTGTGTGTGTGTGTGTGTGTGTGTGTGTGTGTGTGTGTGTGTGTGTGTGTGTGTGTGTGTGTGTGATATAGAGCAGGTAGAATAGATTTGAAGTTGTAATCCATTTTTCAATCTTTATCTTGATTGTAAAGCTTTTCATTGTTGTTAATGCATTGTTAAATCCATGTGTGAAATAAATAATTGTTGAATCAGTTGTATCTTCATGAAAAAAGTATTATTTTAGTTATAAAACATATGATCCACATGACCTTACTTATCATTTATCTGAGTTTATTCTAAACAGGGCCCTTGAATGGAATAGTTTTACATCAACTATAGAGTTACCCTGCAAGCCAAGATCTGCTAAGCTGAGACCTTTGGGAGACTTTGTCTCCTTTTAGGAGAGGTTGGGTGGATTCTCATTCTACCTGAGTTGGTGTGCTAAACAACCCATCAACAATATGGCCACCAGTCATAAGACACTGTAATTGGAACCTAATTTGAGCATCTCTTGCATCATAGATTTTAACAACCTTAATTTTGTTCTTGAGTAAGGTAATTTGGTGTATAACCGAGAATCAAAGGGGGTTTTCTCAATCAAGGAATAAACCATCTATTACTCCTTAAATATGTTCCTTCTACCCACCTAAAATCTTGGGAAATTTTGTTGTCATAATGGCATGGGGAAAAGGTTATCTAGTTTATCACATCATTCCACTACTTAACCTAGTTGGTAGCATATGGAAAAAGTGCATACAAACTATATGCTCTGGTGATGAGTTGGATCATGTCCTCATGGTAGAGAAGTGAAATTTAAAAAAAAAAGTTTGTGGTGGACATTATGAAGTCCAAATCCCCATTCTAGTCTACAAGTGATGGGAATTTGGTTGGGAAGGATGACTCCCACATGGTCTATGACATAGTTCTCATCAAAAATGAAAAAGGAGAACCTGTGTTTCTCAAAAATCATTAAATAATCTAACTGTTTGAGAACATAGTCGGTGTCAGCTCAGAAGTTGGACCAAGTGAAACATGGTTATTTAATTATGAAAATAGACAAAAAAGAGGGTCCTTCGAGCCCCAATACTTTTTAAAATAATATTGAGCTTCATGTTCCCCTATGCACCACTAGATAAGGAAGATGCCAACTTTATCCCTATGATTCTTAATCATATTAAAATTACCATAAATTAGCCTGGTGGAAAAACCAAATGATCATCAAGTCACCTCCAAATCACCATTTAGGGCCATCGTTAGGAGCATAAACATTGAGAACTCCTAAATGATTTCCATCAATATCAAGCATAACCTAATGTGATGGGTCTTCTCTCGATGCAATATTTAAGGAGTAAGATTTTGGTAAAACTAAAATAATGGCACTACCAAGTACATTTTCATGAGAAGTGAAAAAGTACAGTGCATCAGGTGAGGTACTTTTCAAAGAGGTATATAGCATAATCCCTGAAATCATAACTTCTTACAAATACATAAAATTTAAAACACTCAACCATTAACAAGTGACATGCATTGAGAATTTGTGAGAGGACTCTATGTGACCTCAAACATTAAATGAGAGAATATTGATTAAGAATAATCCTTCTCGTGCAATTATTTTTTTCCATCGTCTAAGTCTTCTTCTGATCCAAGTGTTGCAAAACAGATACTAGTAGTGGTAGTAAAAAATCCCCTAGCAATATAGAGTAGCACTTAGATGCAATGTCTTCCCATGGAGAGTCATCATGACTACAAAGTAGACAACGTGACTCCTGCATGGTGGGAATGTGATCAAAGGATGTCCTAGCACTAACGAAAAAAAGCAACAAGTAATTCTCTTGAGAAACTTAGCTATGAGACAATTGAAAAACTAAAATACTAAGGATTACTAAAGGGAGGTAGAATAATATTATCAATTTTTTCACACCTTATTGGGGTTTACTAATGGGAGGAAAAATGCATAATTTAAAAGTTTTTAAATTCCCTGTTGTAGATTTCTTATTAACCACAGTGGTCCACCCATTATTATTTTTAGCCACCTTTTATTTTTCAAGAGGCGCTTCGTATAGTATGCCAAAAAAAATACCTTTACATCCATGTGGCATCTATATGGCACCGCATCAGAGTTTGGAATTTTCCTAGAGCTAGCTTAGTTTGTGTTTAATATATATTTTGCATTTAATTTTGTGAATTAAAAGGAAAGTCACATTTTGATTTCATCTAAAATTAAAAATTTGAAAGGCATTAGAAAAGTGTTGATCCAATACTTATAAATGGATGTAGATGTGTTGAACATTAAGTCTCTAATAGTTGTGAATCTTATATGTCATGATGTGATGAGTTGATTTACACTGAACTATTAGTTAAATGTTTGACAAATATTAGATAGTGCATGTTTAAGTTGTGGTGCAAAAAATCATATATCTATACCAATATATTTTATTAATACATCCCATCATAACAATAAAGTTGTTCAATAATTGATACATACTCAATTTCTAGTACCTTTCCCTTACATTCAAAAAAAAACCTTACATTTATTAGCGTCTACCAAAAACATTGATTGTATTTTAGTGCCATCAAATATAGTCCGTGGAATCCTACGGTCCGTTCTCTGTTGTTGATGTTTTGAAAGCCTACCGTTGCGGAGTATGGTGCGTCAAACAATAAATCTGAGGCGTAATTTGCGTGAAGACAAAAGGCATGTACCCGCACATGACAAGAGGAACTGCGGGCCATAATTCACGCGATGAGGACCATTCAAGTTTCAACGCCCAAGATTCTTTCGTTCTCTCCATGGACCCTGCTCTGCGTTTCCCAGAAAAGCATCGCTTTCCTTCACGAGAGGAAGGATAAGAAACTCCATGTGACTCGCCGATTTGGGAAGATTTGTGATTGGAATGTTTATGGTAAAATTGCTTTCTCTTTTCAATTTTTATTATTATTAATATTATAAAATTCAAAATTATTGATAAACAAAATGCAAAGAATCTTCGTTTGAACCATAAGAATTACATTTTTTAAAACACATAAAAGCATAGCTAATTCATCATATTGCATAAAGAAAAAGGTGAAAATGAAGCTCGTCATTATATTAACTTTAATTCTTAAAATAACTCTACGCATGGGAAGCAACGTTCTAGATCTAAAATTACCAAGGTTTATAACTCGTGACATTGCAATTGCACCTAAACACATCAACTATTTCATTTATTTATTTTTTAATTTAAAATTCTATGTTTAAGTTAGAGTGCATGTTATTTTGTGGTGTAATTTATTTTAATAAGTAAGATGGTACTTGTTTTAAATATATTATTTATGTATTATTATTTTTTTAAATATTATTAATTTTTAAATAATAATTTTTCAAAACAATTAAATACATTTTGTAATAGAATATATTAATATTAAATATTGAAATGAAATAAATTATCACATTTTTAATTTTAAGTATAACATATTTTAATATATAAGGGTAAGTTTAAATTGTAATATTTATAAAAAATGTATTATATAAAATTGATTCATATTTAAACAATTAGTTATAATATAATTTGTAATATGAAATAATTATAATATTGATAATAATCTATTTTAAATATTATATTATAATATTATTATAGAATTAATATAAACTGTAAAATAAACAAGAATTAATTATAATATATTATACAACTTTGAATTTTTTTACATAACAATAAATATAAATAGTTTTCTCGATAATTATGATATGTATTAACCACTACACACTCTTTGTTTAAAAAATCTTTTTAATCTAAATATATTAAATTAACATTATAAATATTACCATTATTAATTATAAAGAATACATATTTATTATCTTTTTTCTTTAGAACTAAACTGTAAAAGATGCCATTAAATGTTTTACATGTTAGATTCCTATAACAATATAGATATTTACAAGTATTAAACCGCTATTAATTATGAGGAATAAATATTTATTATCCTTTTTCCTTGAAACTAAGCCTCCAAAGATGTCATTAATTGATTTAGCATGTTAAATCCCAAAAAGATATAAACTTTTATTACACATGTTTCATATATGACAAATATTGATTAAGCACTCCAAAGTACAACTATTTTATTCATTAAATTGAACATTTATCTCCATTCTTATGTCAAGGTTCTTTATTAAAATTACCATTAATCTATCAAAGAGTTAAGATTCAAAAATACAATGCAAAAGGTTTTTAATTAATCATATTCAATTATTTATTTATATAAAAATAATATATTTATAGGGAATATTTCTTCTGTAAATAAGAAGATAACATTCATTCTTTATCCCACAATTCTCTTACACTTACCTCTTCTTTATTCTCTCTATCCTATCTCCTACATATCCTCCCATATACCTATCTTCTAATGAATTGTTCAAACGCATGCAACTCTTAATTCTTACATGAATACATTAATTTTTTATTTACTCATTTATGTAATATATATTATATCACATTAATTAACTAACTAATTAATTAATTATGACCTAAACACCCATGTGAGGACTAATTCCTCAATATTCGTCTCTTAGTATGAACATAGGGAAATGAGTCAATCTTCTATACTACTCTTATAAGATAGACATCAAATTCTCCCAAAAATATGTCTAAATTTACATCAATAAAATAATGTAAAAAAATACATCATACATATTTTATTGAGATTTACATACCTATTAATATAAGCTTTATTTAAAACTTTTAACATAAAACTCCACAAAACTCAAATTAAAGACTACTAATTTAAATTTTAAAAAAAATCACACAAATCTGAAATTTAAACACATAAAACAAACTAAAATAAAAAATTTAAAAACTTTAAAATAACGTAATCTATAAAAACTTTAAAAAAAAGAATCAAAACATAAACTACCTAAACACGTAATTCAAAAAAAACTTGAAACAAAATAATATAAATAAAATTCTCAAAAACCGAAAATGAAATAACATAATTATAAAAACTTAAAACATAAACAATAAAATAATAATAATAATCCCACCCATTATAAACAAACTTAACATAAATCGCTAAAAACAAAACTATGAATTAAAATCAAAACCTCGAAATAATAACTAAACTAAAACCGCTACCGACTCAAAAAAGAAAACCTAATACAACTAATCAAAATACTACTAATACCACGAATTAAAAAAAGACTTAAAACAGCTTCGAATATTATAAACAGCGGCTGGGTCAGGCTATTTTGGACAGGACGGCGAGGCAGTTGAAGAGACTGCAGGCCATGGCCAAGGAGTCGCTAATGGGAATCGAGGGATCTGCTCACCGTGAGGAGAAAAGCTCACAGGCCGAGTTGTGTTCTGAGGAAGACGTAGTGCCGTTTGAAGGACGACTCTGGACGGCAGGATGGGGAGGAGAAGCCGTGGGAGCTTGTGCAGTCAACTCCCTGTCCACATTGCTCGATCCAAGACAGAATGAAAGTGCTGCTAGAGTTTAGGCCGAGTCAAAACCCCAAACCCTCGATCTAAATGCCAGACCAAACTCCTAAACGTCATTGTTCATACAAAGAACTGTGAATGCACAGTTGATCTGGTCTGCGGACTGTATTTAATGCCAGGATGTAAGGAATCAAGCTCGCAGGCCAATATCCGATATGCACTCTGCGTTGCAGCTCGCCAACAGAGAGCTCGGTAGAAAGAATGAGGAGTTCGAGAGGTCCGAGCTAAGTCGGATGACGTCTGCCCAGGTCGATGATGCAGCTAGCCGTGGTCGACATGGTTCCGAGGAGTATGCCAAGGAGCTCGCTGCCAATACTGCAAGGTTGACTTGTGACTTGCTCTTTTGGGACCACCATTATAGGCACGAACCCTGAATTCCTCACTTCTCTTCTTGTTGTCGTTACTTTCAAACTGAGACGGGAGAGTGGTCTCTAGGTACAACGTGAGATTGCGCAGATGAAAATGCTGCTGTTTTTCTTCTTCTTCCTGAAATATGAATTTTCTTGCAAATCTGAAATAGAAAGATTACAGAAAACCAGAAAATTGCAATATTTATACATAAATTTTCAAATAAAGAATGTCAATGGATTTACACTTGTAGTGGTCTTCATTACATAATTATGATAAAAAGATTGAAGACCTATTAAATG
This sequence comes from Torreya grandis, assembly GCA_037957365.1. NCBI lineage: Eukaryota > Viridiplantae > Streptophyta > Pinopsida > Cupressales > Taxaceae > Torreya > Torreya grandis. Next base: position 3,880,432 of record JARHVA010000389.1, read on the forward strand.
GATAGAGCACTGGATGTGCTTTTGTCTTTACTTTGAAAATTTTGTTGAATAATATCAAATTTTCAGAGAAGTTTTATTGTTTTTTTATTTGGATATTAATGATGAGTTTTACATTATAATGGATAAAAGTTGAAGGTTTAAAAATGCTACACATAAAAATTTTAATTAGTCAAATTAATTATTTAAATGAAAACAATATATTTATAGGGAAGATTTCTCTTATAAATAAAGAGACAACATTCATCTCCTATCTCACAATTCTTTCACATTTATTTTATATTTATTCTCTTATCCTATCTCTTACATATCTTTCCATAAGTCTATCTTCTAGTGAGTTGTTCAAACTCACGTACACAAATATATTAATTTTTTATTTAAATTTTTATGTGATATATTCTATATCACACTCACTAATCAATTAACTATGACTTAAGTATTCATATAAGGACTGATTTTTCAACATGTCCTCTATGATAAAATTGTCATAAAATTTTATAATATGAATTTAGAATGCACCTTTTATGATGACAATGATCGAGTATTGGATGCACAACACAAGTTTCTATCTTAATTATTTTTAAAATTATGTAAGAGTTCTGACTAATTGATGTAAACATCTATAAAGACTAACGAAAACTTAAATAAACATAATAAAGTTTAGAGTAGTTAGTAATTAATGAAAGTTTAAAAATAAAATAATAAAATTATATATATATATATATATATATATATATATATATATATATATATATATATAATATAATATAAAAATACTTAATAATAGATATTTAAGTAAATTACTCAACTAAAATATTCAAAATTCTTAAACTTATTTCAACCTCTGTCTCAATCTTCCAGTGTATCTACACTATATATAATATCAAGAAATCTTCTTAATTCTCAACAAAAAGATATCAAACTTGAATATTCACAGTTCCTTTTTAAATCTCTTCGACTTCTATATTTTAGAACTCAAAGTGCAACTCCCAATAACATCATTGTTGGCCTTCAATTCTATTTTGTTGTCCTTTTTCCTATATGAAAAAAACACACAATTGATTTTTTCATTTTTCTTTTTCTTAAGGTGTGCATTATTGTTTTTGGACGATGGATTCTCTAGCATCAATAGACTCCCTTGTTAACTTTGATTATCATCTCCTCTTACGAAGTTGGGTTCACTGGGAATTTTTACTGCATTGCTACTACTCATATCTAACAAAATATACAAGGACATACATATAAGATATATAAATAAATAAAAAAGAGTATAATCTATAATGCAAAATATAATACATATAAATTTTAAAAATAGTGTATAACATTATATTTTTGTGAGAAACTATATGTTTGCTATTGTAGAGACACAATAGATGAATACAAACTTAAAGTCATAACGATAAGTTTGAGGAAATTTTATCGATTATAAAAATAAAGTTAAATCTAATAAAATTTGTATTTAACATAAAAATATTTTTTTACTAATAATAATGGTAGAAGAATACAAACTTGAAAACATAAAAATAAGTTTGAGGAAATTTTTTTCTATTATAAAAGTAAAGTTAAATCTAATACATTTCCCAATTAACATGAGAATACTTTTTATTAATAGTAAATATAAAAAATTATCAAATAAATAATATATATTCTAGAGGGAATATTAAATTCCTATCATTTGCAAGTATTTTTTAAAAAAATGTGATAGGTGATTGCGTGGGACAACAATATCCCAATTTAGAAGCCTCATAATGGAACTAGATTATTGAACATATCACGTAAAATAATGAATAGTTGATGGAAAAAGTTGTTTACAAATAAAAACTAATATTTGATATTTTGAACATAAGGAAGAAGCTCTCTTTACCACGTCAATAAAAGTCTAAATATATTGATAAGATAAATGTTTCTTAAAGTTAATGAGTAAATCTCAAATATTTTTATCTTTAATTATGTTTTTATATGCAACAAATTTCTATATCTTTTCTGTTAACAATATTTTTTCTCATAATAAATTTTAAATTATCGAAATTTTTTAATATTTAATTTATTTGAATTTCTTTTCAATTTAAATTTTAACTATTTTCTCAACCTTCAATATGAATAAGATAGATCTTCAAATTATCAAAGTAAAAATGAATCGTGAAAACTAAAACCTAAATACTTATATGTTCATATTTACATAGATTAAAAGGAGAATCATAAAAAAAGACTAATATGTAATAAATGTTATGAGATTTATTTAGGTTGATTTCAACATCAGAATTATTTATAACATTTTATTATTGAAAAATAATGTTAATAAATAATAGACACAATATTTTTATTTTTGTTTATGTTAATATTTTTTATAATATTAAATTAATTTTTTTAAATAAAAATTTATTTATAACAAAACCAAATTAAAAAAAAAATGATTAATATAAGTAGATTATATCCTTAATGGGATGGACGGAAAATGGCGACGGAGAGGTGCAAGCAAGGCAGAGCAGTTGATCGGAGGGCGAAGGAGCAGTCACAAGAAGAAATTAGTGCGATCCAAGCACAGCATGGCGAGCAGTGGTTAGCAGGGTTCCAGAAGTCCTGGGTTAAATGCGCCGACCGGCAGAGACGGCTCGCGGGAACGGGAGGAGCGGAGACAGCCCTCAAATGATTTAATATTTTCTGCGTGCCCTAATTCTTCAGAATAAAGTGACAGGTAGATTGACAAACATAGAAATCGATTTGTAAACCTTATATAAAAAGTCTGATCAGTTACGGGAGAAATAACCGCAAATTTCTTAAGGGAGCCTCTGGTTCAAAATGCATTGAGTGTATTAGTTCCCGAGGGTATACTAAGCTTTCAATATGTTTTAATTTTTTATTAAACTTTGTCGTTTTAGTCAATCAAAATGTATTGTTTTTTGTGTATAGAAAAATTTACAATTTTATAAAAGTTGAGTTGTGCATTTTTTAACAAAAATCATAGAAAAAAGTATTTATCTATATTGTGATTGGTCTAAATTGTTTACATGTTATTTAGGGAATGAGCACTGACATCATTAACAGTAATTAAAATAAATGCATTGTCTTTTAATTTTTATGTGGAAATTGAAAATAAAAGAGTTTATTCGCCAAAACATAAATGCATTGTCCTTTTTTATGCCTATATTTTAATCTCATCGATTTCAAATATAATTCATTTTCCTACATTTTTACCCCACCCTTACATTCTATTGTTGTACCACAATTGCAATAAAGACACAGTGCTTAAAAAATTGCACACTGATGGCAAAGGTCTAACATAAAGTGAAGTTGATTGGTGCAATAGTTAGCAGAAATCTTGAAAATAAATGCCTTTTACAGAACATGCCATTGACACAACTTCTGAAATAACCAATTTAAATTATGGATGTCGTTTAACATTTACATACCTACTAATTTTTATTGGTATCAAGATAAACCCCTTCAAAATTAGAGTATTCGATGAGCAGCGACTTTATAATGCCCATAGGTTCTAGGCTCATACCAGAGACATCAATCTATCTTTGAGCTTTTCTCCTTGTGCAATATAACTGTGTTTATACATACACACGTTAGATGGAATGGAAATACTATCACAGAAGGAGAACCACATGGATGTAGTATCGTTTAACATCTTTTTTTAGTCCCAAAAAGATACTAAAGCCTTCAATTTGCTTTAACCCTCCATTAAACTTTGCATTTTGGACCAATGAAGATGCATTGTTTTTCGTACATTAAAAAATTTACATTTTTCCAAAAATTGCGTTGCACATTTCTTAACAAAAATGAGGAAATTTTTAATTTATCTTTATTCTCATTGGCTTAGAGATTTTACATGTTATTAAGGGGGAAATGAATGATCTCATCCAATGTTATGTCGGATTTGTCATGAAAAAAAATAAATATACACAAGACTCAAAAAATTTGGGAATCCAATTTGTAAAGAGTGGAAGGAGAGTTGGTTAAACGGTCTACTTCACACAAAATACTAATATTAAAATTAGACACCCATATGCTCGTTACTATTATAGTGAAACAAAAACCATCAACAATTGGTAAACTGCTCGTAACTACAAACTTCTTGTATTTACAATTGCATACCAGTGTTGTATTTGCCAACTACATACCAGGTCAGTCTTCTCGTCTTCCTTTGTGTAACTGTTTTCAAATATATCTGGTTGATTGATTTCTTGGGCCGTTATTGTTGGCAGTTTGATGGGGCAAAGGAAGATAGAAATGAAGATGATCGATAACACCACAAATTGATAAGTGACATTTTCCAAGCGTAGAAGTGGCTTGTTAAAGAAGGCGTACGAGATGTCAGTGCTCTGTTAGGTAGAAGTGGCTCTCATCATCTTCGCCAGTAGAGGGAAACTTTATGAATATGACAATAAAAGGCATGCACACCACCATTATCATATTTATCAAAACCCTCGTCAATAGTTATGAAAATAAATATCACGTAATGTTCATTACTATTACTCAAAATATATACCAGTTGCTCAAAGTTAGGGTTAAGTCATCATTTTAAACCTACAATAATTCAAGAGGCATGCTATGCTCCATTCATTTCACTATGCTATTCTCAATTTTTTTTCCTCTTTTTTCTGTGGATAGTGTCTGGATTAGTGTGTGCATCGTTATTGGTAGAAAAAGGATTTGCAGTGCCAGTTTTTGAAAGCCCAAGAGGCCTTGGAGGCCGCATGTCTTAGCTCAAGTACATATATAAAATTCATCTTAGTTACTCTCATAGGGATAAATGATTTGCAGCGATGTCTGATTACTTGCTTGTTGTTGTTGTTTAGGGGAGGAATTTGTATAGCAAGTTTTTTCTTAACATTTGGAAAAGGTTATTTTTATTTAAATTCCACCAAGAGATGTGAATTCATTTTCATCTTTGTAAATTAATCTTTAACGGTTGTTTCATTCAGCCAAAGATTTCAAATTTTTGTTTTTTTGGCTCTGGGATTTGCATTCATGTGAAAAGCGTGTAGTCCATTTTTTTCCAGCTTTAATTTATGACTTACTATATTGTACCTAAAAATAATTGACAATTCTCTGGATGTAAGTATTTTTTTGGGTTTTAACAATAGTTTATGATGTCAAGAAATCTTTTTACAGAGGTGAGGCACCATTTGCCTGCTACACTAGCATATAATGGTTCACATTTTAAATGGCACTCTCATGTTCTGTATTTGTTTGTTGGAGTAGCGACTATGCTAGCCCTCATTAGCTTTGCATCACTCACTTTGGTGTTCAGCTGGTGCAGGTTGGACAGTGCTAGACTTGGAGAAGGTACCCCCCAATGTAATTTTGAGTATGTGGAGTTTGGTCCTATAAAGCCTAAGTTCATATGCTCTCATAATGATGATTAGAATGAAAATATTCTTATGATTATGACTGGCAAGCAGATTCCCACCTTTGTGGCTTCATAAATTTCTTTTATGACCTAACCCACATAAAACAGAGGATGATAATATAACTGACAGAGGTGTCAAGAGTGCATGGGTGGGATTGGATTCCATGTACTTTCTATATATATCCACTTCTGGTGCTACAGTCATAACTCAAAATGAAGTCCATGGTGGCATTAGCATTAACATTAGGATTAGGCTTCTGTTACATGTATATTTAATTATTAAAAGAGTAGTTATGTTATGTGTATCTATACAAAGTTCACATTTCGAATGAGATTTTGAATATAAATGAACTTGGAGAATAATATGAACTAGGGTTTATTTTGTTATGGGATTTTCTTCAGATGTAACATGGAATTTGCAAGGCAAAAATAAGTAAAACTAAAGGATTTAACATTCTTAACTTTTATTAAGCATCTATATGTCGCAGTCTAACAGATTTATGTGCTACATACTCGAGTAAGTTTTTCTATATAATATTGCATATGCTTTTCCCAAGCCATCTATGTTTATTATTTCATATTATTACTAAATAATTTCTCTTATACAGTGGAAATGGAAGGAATTTAGCTTGAATAAGTATTAAGTGTTCTTCTTTTAGCCCCAAATTATGTAGTCGACTATCATTTAGATAAATTTAGATGATGAATTTACATTGTAGTGTTGGTAATTAGTAGGAATGAGTAGAAGATTTCAGGTATTACCTTGTTGGATTAGGGGAAGTGTTACACTACACTAAGATCAAATACAAAAACCCTCCTTTTTACATAATAGAGACAAGTTTATTGTTAGTATTTATTTAGAGCAACAAGAGAGAGATCTGATAATGTGAACGCGATGATAATTTGAACAAGATATGTCAGTTATGACGATCACAACACTCCACTTCACACAACATTAATAAATTTGTTGAGAGTGAAGTATCATCAGGAACATCTTTCATAAATTCTTCGAGCGATTAGGTACAACATATTTTTCTTTACAAAAAATTTTAGATAGGATTCCATTTGTTGTTTAATAGGCAAATTATTGATATTAATAAAAAAAGGTTCAGGAAAGAACTGGGCGTAGGATTTTAATTGATGATATAAAATACATTGCTATTTTCATTTAAAACTTTTTTAATCCATACAATGCACTATATAAATGTTAGGGATGGATCAAACTTTCGAGGGTACACTGTGTGGTCTCTAGTGGACAATTTTGAATCGCCATCTGGCTTCTTAGTTTGATTTGGTTTTTACTATGTAGACCAAAAGAGTGGTGGCTTAGAATGCTATTTGAGGATATCTACTCATTGGTATAGATAAATTTTGAAAAAGTGATGAGCATTAATGGGTGATCTCTAGTTATTGTATTTTCTCAGTAATCTTTACTTTATGTATATCAATGAATAGTTACAATACATTTCAATTCAATTACTCTACATTACTGGATTAGAGACATGGCTCTCCCATTCGTATCAGATTTGTTACTTATTTATTGTGATTAGAGATCTTTACCAACCACTCTACATCAAATGGTATGGTAAAGGTTAACATATAATTAATATTTGAAGTCTATATATTATTTTACCTATTGGTTAAGAATGAATGTTATAGGAATAAATAAATATTATTCTGTTAAGATGGCTCTCACATTTGTATCAAATCTGAAACCTCTTCATCAGCTTTACCAACTAGTATGCATTAAATAGTATGCAATGAGTTGATGATAATAAACAAGTCAAAGCAAGATTCAAATCCCTTATGATTATCTTTTAAAAATAAAATAAAAAATGTAATGATGTGATAACAAGGACATGACTTACATTAAATTGATATAATGTATAAGCTATAGGTTCATGGGTTCGATTTGAGGAATTCATTTTTGTGATGTAATTATGATGGGCATATTGTAAAAGGACAACTTGACTTTAATCTACCTCTACAATTTCCATGGTTTGTACTTCAATTACATGTCTTTCTTAGATTGATTTTATTTAGTATCTTCTTAAAGTTTTTGATATACATTAGATAGCTTAAGTCATTGTCAATATTCAATCAACTAAAGTAAGACATATAAATGATAGCACCATTAGGCAAATTCTATCATGTGACCAAATAAGTGGTGTGTCCTTTCCCATCTAACATAGAAAAAAGAAATTCACATCAAGATATTATATAAATTTCCTTTCCATCCCATCCACCGTCAATTTTCAAAAAGGTGCTTGCTAGTTACAATCATTTAAGTATAGCAGATTGCATACGTTTGATTGGGCTAGAAAAGGATTTGTTATATTTGTTTGACTGGTAGTGGTTGTTTCAAATTAATTACTAGTAGTTCACTGATTGACTTTTAATTTGAAAAAAAAAATATAAACTTTCTACAATTTTTATTAAGCATTTTTTTTAATGAGAATTAGAAAGAATTTTGGATGTGGCACACTTAATAGGATTGGTATTGCACATAAAGTTGAAGGACAAACAAGGGCACCTACTCATGTCAAAATTGAGGATAAAAATCTATACATATAGGACCATCTAACGAGGAATATAACATCTAGATGCTACATATTCGAGGCTGATAGTATTGTCTAAGCATAGACAAAAATCCAGAACCTAATCCCAACATCTTGCGATCTAGTTTGTCATCCTTTATGCCATATGTTACCTATCTCAGTCCTACATGGTTTAGAAATAAAAGTATAGTAATTAAATCAGTGACAACATGTTACATTCAAATCATGTATAATCATCATATTTGATAATATTAATTAATATCTAGTTTTATGCTTATTAGGGTTAGTTTCAATACAAAATAAGGTATAAAACAATAATGAGACATAGTTTAGTCAATAACAAAGTGTGTTTTGCAGACTTAATAAGAAAGTGTGTTTTACATTGACACTTCTATCCATAGAAATAATGGCAAATGAATCCCGCTTGTACATTTCTAAAGCATTAACTTTTTCAGTAGTGCCTTGTATAGAGTGTTGTGTAGGGAATGAATATGAATATTTGGGGAAACCTTAACTTTGGGTGATTTTTTGTTTTGGTTTTAGATTATTAACATAGAGTTTTATTTTTTCAACTTAGGGAAAGGTTTCATGAGTTGTGCACCTTAATTTTGGCTAGTGAATTAAGGTGCCATAAACATTATTAAATTTTGAAAATTTTCCCTGTTTTAATATGATTTTACTTATTTATAACTAAAGTTTTAAGTTCTAACACATTATACATGTTACGATATTAACAAGTTTATCACAAGAGATCATAAAATACACTTTATAACTAAGGTTTCAAGGTCTAACATATTATACATTTTATGGCATTGATGGGTTTATCACAAAAGATCATAAAATACACTTTTTTAACCGCACTAAAATCTCTTGATAACTAGTTAATCAAATGTATTTTATGATCATAAGAGATCTCTTCTTGTTTATAACACAATTTTAATAATTTTGATTGATAAAAGTTCACTCTATGATTAATACTTCAATTAAATTTCAAAACTATTCTAAACTTCCGCAGAGACTTGAAACTTAACACCCTTGTTTTATAATAACCTTCCTTCTACCCGGAATCCCTAAATAAAATCATTGTAAATAAAAGAGAAGGGATCCACATCCCATCCTCACACTTAATGAACAAGTCTCATCATTTTTTTTTTTGCAATGGCCAATTACTAAACCGAGAAAGTAATGACAAACGTGCTAATTTATGTTTAAAGAAAGGAATGAGTACTATTTCAGTTGAGGCATTTGGTGAAAAAAACTGTGGTGAGCGGTGCTTGGGGGAGGGAGAAATAAGGTTTTTTGGATCGAAACGATAAAGTAACCCTTCATCTTCTTTCCGTATTGTCTCTTTGTGATGTTATGTGGATGTGAAATTTTGGCTTGCACGATGGAAAACACTCGGTCTTCTATGAGAATGGACTTTGGTTCAGTTGTGAAGTCGCATATTTTGGATGGTTTAAAAATATAATTATGCTTATCTTGTGACCTAGAATATGTGTGTCCCATCTTAGAATTACATGGTATGGTATGGCATCTGACGTCTGAATGTTTCTGTATACAAATTCATAAACTGAGTGCATGGTTTGGAGTTTGTGAATTTGCTTTAGTAGCATTAAATATTATTCTCATATATATATATATATATATATATATATATATATATTCAAAAGTAGTTATTCTCTTGCATTTATATTTTTCTGGTTGATTGGGAAGGAGTCACTCTCACATTTTTTTATCTATATATGTATGATTTTTTTCAAATGGAGTGGGTGAGGGAGATTTTCACCCTTCATCATTTTGTGGTGAGAAGGTATTTTAGGGTAAGAAGGGAACCTGAACATTTTTCTCCATCTCTTAATTATTTATTACTCACTAACAATGAAGAGCCAGAGTGTTTTGAAGAATCAATGTAGGTAGATGTCAGGGAGAAGTGAGAACAAGCAATGGATGAGGAGCATCAGTCTCTCATGGAATCAGACTTGGTATTTGATAAACACCCCTGAAGATATGAGAGATTTACAGAACAAGTGGGTGTACATAATTAAAGAGGATGATGGAGGAAAGAAAAGGTACAATGCCCATTTGGTGGTAAAAGGGTTTGTACAAAGAAGAGAATTAATTTCGATGAGATTTTTTCTCCAGTGGTGAAGATGACTTCTATCAGAGTTGTTATTTCGCTGGGGGTAGAGAAAGACTTGCACTTAAAGCAGCTAGATGCGAAGACTACATTCCTTCATGGTGATTTAGAAGAGGACTTATACATGGAGAAGCCACAAGGATACGAGGTGACAGGGAAGAATAAAATGGTGTGTAAACTGAAGAAGAGATTGTATGGCTTGAAACAAGCTCCATGATAATGGTATAAGAAATTTCATAGTTTATAATGGAGCAGGAATATTCTAGGTGTCATTCAAACCATTGCATATATTTTAATAAGTTTGATGATGGTATTTACATTTTCCTATGTCTGTATGTGGATGACATGTTAGTTGCAGGTAAGAACATGCAGGAAATAAAGGTACTCAAGAAAAAACTTAGTAATTCCTTTGCTATAAAGGATTTGGGGGTAGCAAAAACAATCCTCGGTATGAGAATAACTCAGGATAGAAAGGAACAAAAGCTAAATTTATCTTAGGAAGAGTACATTAAAAAGGTCTTGGAGAGGTTTAGTATGTAGGATGTTAAACTAAATGGTACTCCTTTGCCAAGACATTTCAAGTTATCAAAATAACAATGACCTAAGAGGAGGAGAGAATCCAAATGTCTAGTGTACCTTACTCTTCAGTAGTTGGTAGCTTGATGTACACCATGGTGTGCACTAGGCCATATATTGCCTATGCAGTGGGAGTAGTTAGTAAGTACATGATTAATCCAGATAGAGATCACTTGTAGGCAGTGAAATGGATCCTTCGATACTTGAGAGGGACCATGGAGACATTTTTAAGCTATGATGGATTGGACACCACTTTATGTGGTTATGTAGATTTAGACATGGTTGGAGATTTAGATAGTAAGAGGAGAACTAAATGATATGTATTTACTGTAGGTGACATAGTGGTGAGCTAGATTTCAAGATAACAGAAACTTGTGGCTTTGTCAATCATAGAGGTTGAGTATGTTACTACCATAGAGGTAAGCGGAGAAATGATTTGGTTATAATAGTTTCTTGAAGAGTTGGGGAATAAGCAGAAGGAAGGGAAATTGTATAGTGATAGTCAAAGTGATATACACTTAGCAAATAAATTTGATTTCCACTCTAAGATGAAGCATATATTGTTGAGGCACCATTTGATCAGGACATCTTTTCTTAAAGTTGGAGAAAATTCATACTAGTCAGAATCTTACAGACATGATGACCAAGGTAGTCACAAGGGAGAAACTAAAGCTATGTTTAGCTTTGGTTGGCCTTCACAGATGATAGTGAAGGGTTGAGAAGCCTGCTCAGAGGAAGTCGGTCTTCAAGTGGGAGATTGTTATTTTGTGGAGCCTATTTCCACATTACAATGTATTTCAAATATAGTACATTAAAATATATTTTACACTCTTCATATATTCTCTTCGAGGTTCATGGTCGATAATCCTTTAAAAGTGGGGGTTTGGGGGTGGAAGCCCCCAAAAATGGGGTTTCATGGGAGGTAACCCCAGAAATTTTTTTTGGACCCCCTTTATGGGGAATTGTTATGGGTTGACTTGGCCCATGGTTTTAGTACCCCTTGTTTTGTAAAACTACTATGTTGGTCATCTATTGATGTATTATGTATAGATGGACATACAATAAGTAATACATCAAATTAACTAATTTTGAGAAGGAAAACAGAATGTGTGAATTCAAGGGTGAATTTAGGAGATTTTGTTGAGTACAACTCCAAACAATATTTGTGTATTGTAATTATGAGAAGATTGATCTGAGAGTGGATTTTACTCTTTTTGACTTGTAATAAAATAAAATCAAGTGTTTTTAGGTGATGTATCCCAAATTGGGTGAACCACATTAAATCATGTCTTCTTGTTATGCATTTTTATTTTCTATTCTTTATTTATCTCTATTCATAGATCTTGTTATTGTGATTCTATTAAATTATTATGCATTAATTTCTAATTTATTCCTAACAGGGTGAACCTATTACGAGGAAAGCCTAGGGTGAAAAATCTATAATTGTGCCTTTCATTTGCCTTAATGGTTCTTAATCTTGAATTGAGACATAAAAAATAAAAGAGAATAGAAAAGAAAATCAATTTCATAAAAGCTCAATCTTGGGTGATTCAAGCAACCTCTACTAGAGTTATGAACACCTGGTTGATAGTAGAGAAAGATCTTGTGTGGAATCAAAGAAAAACTCTATCAAGGCTATAGACACTTGGTTAATAATGGAGCAATGTCTAGGAAAATGTATTCAAGGTAGGTCTCACTAGCTTAATGGTTAGAGACATAGAATTAATTCTTTAGATATTATAAACTAGTAAACTGACTTCATTTTACACACACTAGGTAAAAGAGGATTCCTTATTTTATCATTTAGTTGTTCCCTTATCTCTTCTTGGATTTGTTCATTACCCATGCACTATTTTAACCAAAGATTATGGGTTGTTTGATTGTTTCTTTGATTTAAAATATTTATAGAGTATTTTCCAGTAGAGTTGTCATTTGTTGGTGCTTGAATAACATGCCCTAATTTTATCACTGAAATCATGGAACCTATTTTTTCTCTATATAGTATGGTCTTATGGCCTAATCAAGTTTGGGTCTCTTGTTATTCATGGTCTAATTGAAATTCTTTTTGACAAGTTGCAGGTTTGGTATTGCATTAGATTTTCTCTTTGAAGTAGGTCTGAGCTTAATGTATCCATTAAACACTTTTAGTTTAGAAGAATTCTATTAAATGGATCTGTATTGAATTAATTTTTTTAGCTTGTTTGGTTATTATAAGTTTTGGTCCATTTTGAATTATATTTTAAATGACATTAAAATTCAAATTTTTAGAATATTTCACCTCAGATTTCTACAAGCTACTTGACATTTTAGAGATTTACTACTACATTTCCTAGACAATCTAGTCTATTTTTGTTGGGTTTTCATTTAAAATTAATAAGCATTCATGCAATATTTCTCCTTTACTTGGTTATTGGTCATAAAAGTAGGATTAATTAGCTATGGAATTAAACAAGTGTCTAAGTCCTTACAAGTTTATTTGAGACTTAGTTATTTTTTAACTAAATAATCATAATCATATATTATTAAATTCATATTTTCATATTCTAATGGCTATTCGATTTCCTATAAACCAATATTTATTTGATTTTCCCATGAGTTTCTCGTAAAGTGAGGATATGCCATTTGGCACTCGCTTGCTTTACCAGGACTCTTTTACCTTACTCATTTCCATCTAATTTTTTGGATCCCTGGGATTATGCTATGTGGAACAATCCCATATCCTCACCTTCCTCAAGACCCTTTAGTTTCCTCAATATACCATCAACCTACTAGATGAATGTGATCATGCCACGTGGCATGATCACATTTATTTAGGCCCTCAAGGTAGTCTTTACACTTACTATGGCAATTAATCCTCTAAATGTTTGGGATCATTCTAAGTGGCATGATCCTATATATCTAGGCCCTAAGGTAGTCTGTATCTTTGTAGGTCTTTGATTAAGCCCCTAGTGAACAAGATATGGATGTGTGTCAAGATCTCATTCCACTGCAAACTTATAGGTCATCATCCCAAACAAACCCTATGTAAGTGAATGAATGCCACATTGCATCAAATACCAATTGGACAATCTATTGGCATCCACATCAACATTTAAATTTCTTAAAATTGATGGTCATCTAGCATGTCAACATCATCATAAACCTAGCATGATTTCTTATTTTAGACCTAATTGTTCAAACTACTAAAATCTATTGATTTTGAAACTAATTTCATCACTTAAAAGAGATTGAAAGTTCTAAAAATTACTAGTTTTTCTATTATTTATAATCTAGAAGGACATAATCATTTATGTGACAGACTAAATTACTTATGTTCATAGCGAAAAGGCCCCTTCTGAATTGTTAATTTTATAAGCTCTTTGTTTAGCTTTTTCCCTTAGTCATTTTTCTTAGAAATGGCAATCTAACAGCTAGTCTATGACTTAAAAAACTAAAAGATCATATTTTTATTTGAATTTTGACAGTCATTTTCTATTTTTAGGTCCAAATTCACCAAGTGGTCACCACTTATCAACATTTTGGGTCTTCACTTCTCAAAAAGACTTCACACATAGAGCCAAACCCTTTAACCCTCTGGGTTTTTGGATCATGCCATGTGGCATGATCTCGCTTCTCCAGTCCTTTAGGTTGGACCAAACAAAGCAAACAAGATAATGACCTTATAGGCAAATGGGATGATTTCATGTAGCATCATCCCACTTCTCTACATCTTAGGAATAAGCAGGCATAGTATGATAGAGCATAAACCAAGTGAGTCCCTAATATAATGTCATGTGTCATAATCTCGGGACTTCAAGGCAATCAAGGCAAAGAACAAAGATCGAGGGACCACAAAGATCTAACTGACCAAGATCTTACCACTTGGCAATATCTCACTGCACCAAGTCCAAAGAAAAGTCAAGGCTCATCAAATTGTAGATTAACAAGAAATGGATACTTAGGATGATCTTTCCAAAGATGGTAAGTGGACTTATATGAACCAATTTAGAACTTGAATTTGATGTCTATTTGGACCGTCAAGATTCAAAATTAGACTATGAGCAAGGTATGTTTTAGCGATGAATTATCACCAATTGGCAAATTTTTAGGATAATTTTTCAAATAAGGTAAATTTTTAATATAAAGGAGGTTTTCAATATTTCACTAAACATGTACTATATAATGCTAAGAATTAATAAATATCACCTCAAGTAAGCTTGTAAAGTGCTATTAAATTCATGTAAATGTTATTTGCATTCTAAATTCCTCCAAAATTTTTGCCTGAAATAGAAGCTCAACTGAGTTTTTTATGGGAGTTTCACCTCAGATAGAGGGATGAGAATTTTTAATGAAAATTTCACCTCAAATAGAGGGTCAATAGAGTTTTTTATAGGCATTTCATGAAGATAAATTTTTTGGCTTGGAAGGTACATGATCATGTTGTTTTGGTAAATCGCACCTTTATGATTTGTGATATCCTACCCATGTAGATGCCAAGAAGAACCAACACCAAAGGCCCAGAGCAGAGTTCTAGTCTGGAGTAGTGTTAGGGTGTGGAGCTAAAAGCTTCACCAAGGAGCATACTAAAACAGGTTCGGGTCTACACAGACGCCGGCGTCGATCAGGAGCGACCTACGTCGGTCAGTAGCAGTTGCAGAGGCACCGACGTCGGCAATAGGGTTGGTTGACGACGGTCACAGGCGAACAAGTAGGAACCGACGTCGGTTACCTGTGTGTCTAGAAAGCTATTTCGTGGACAGCAGCGAGTGTTTGCATGATAAGTTTCAGTCGTGGACTCAAGCTTGCGTCTCTATTATTAGCAATATTATTTTTAGAGCCCTTGTTCAAGAGGCTTAACTGTTTGTTGTAAGAGCATGCTCAAGTTTCCTATTTCCATATGTAGGAAAGATCTTCTTAGCTTAGAATTGTAGTAGAGTGTTGAAGTGTAGAACTGTAAGAGTAGAACATTGTGAATGTTTGAAGGACAGTACAGAGTTGCATCAATCCAGGTTGTTGGATTTAAGTGTACTTGAGAGAAAGCTCTTGAGGAATAGAGATCTAGTGAGAGATCTTGTGTGCATCTGAGAGAGGTGTGGAAGAACGAAGTTTCTTCAAATTGTATTCCTATTGTAAAGAGTTTCAATACAAGTTTTCAGGGTGTTTTCTTGTATATCTTGTTCTGTGCTATTTATCATTTCAGTTACTTATCTATCTGATTTATTTCCACGTTTATTGATTTCACAAGTGTAATCTATTGTTGGTTTGATCCCCCAACAAGTGGTATCAGAGCCTTGGTTACAGGTTACAAGTTACAGATTACAGGTTGCTCACAGGAGTTTCTGCAGGGATTTCTGTTTGAGTGGGAGAAGCAATGGCAGAAGAAAGTAAGTTGAGAATGGAAAAGTTTAATGGCAAGAACTACCAACATTGGAGAATGCAGATAGAGGACTATCTGTATCAGAAAGATCTCTACTTACTGTTAGGTGGGATAGCAAAGAAGCCCAAGGACATGGAGGATGAAGAATGGGAAGTTCTTGACAGAAAGGCTCTTGGGTCTATAAGACTGAGTCTGGCCTCCACTGTGATATCTAATTTGTCACAGGAAAAAACAACGGTAGAGTTGATGACTACGTTAGCAAATATGTATGAAAAACCCTCAGCTTCAAATAAGGTATATCTTATGAAGCAGTTATTTAATTTGCATATGAATGAAGGTGGATCTGTTTCTACTCATCTGAATGATTTCAATGGAATTGTTAATCAGTTAAGTTCTGTCAATATTGTATTTGAAGATGAAATAAAAGCTCTTTTGATATTACGTTCTTTGCCTGAAAGCTGGCATGGCTTAGTAATGGCAGTTTCTAATACTGCATCTGCATCAAATATTTTGAAAGTAGAAGATGTTGTTAGTGTTATCTTGAATGAGGAAATACGCAGGAAAAGCACAGAAGAGACATCTGGGAACGCTTTAAATTTTGAGAGCAGGGGAAGGCAAAAAGAAAAGAGCAAGAGGAGATCAAGATCTAAGTCTAAGGTGAGAGGAAGATCCAAATCCAGGAATGGCAGGAAGCCACAATGCTGGAATTGTGGAAAGATGGGGCACATAAGCAGAGATTGTTGGTCAAAGCCTAAGGAGGACAACCAGCACAAAGGAAAGGAAGAAGCCAAGGTTGCAGGTATTGCACAAGATGCTTTAATTTTCTCTTTGCATAATAACATAGAATCTTGGGTATTAGATTCTGGTGCATCTTTCCATGCTACCCCTAATAGAGAGTATTTCAGTGACTATATCCATGGAGATTTTGGAATAGTGTACTTAGGGGATGATGAGCCTTGTAAGATTACTGGCAAAGGTAAAGTGCAGCTGAAGATGCAGAATGGCAACACATGGGTGTTGAGAGATGTGATGCATGTTCCTAGTTTGAAGAGAAATATGATTTCTGCAGGTAAGCTAGGTGATGAGGGTTGTACAGTAACTCTCACAGCAGATTCTTGGAAGGTGACCAAGGGTGCACTAGTTATGGCCAGAGGTAAGAGAGAAGGTACTCTCTATTTGTGTAATTGTGTTATTAACAAATCTCCTTCAGTTTTATCTACTTCAGGTGTGGATTGTAAATTGTGGCACTCAAGGCTTGGCCACATGAGTGAGAAGGGGATGTCAATTCTTAAGTCTAAAGGTATGCTTTTAGATTTGAAAAGTATGGATCTAGAGTTTTGTGAGCATTGTGTATTTGGAAAACAGAAAAGGGTTAGTTTTCTCAGGACCGGGTCTACTAAGAAAAGGCAGAAGTTGCAGCTTGTTCACACAGACGTGTGGGGACCGGCTCAGTTAGCCTCTATTGGCGGATCACGGTACTATGTTACATTCATAGATGACGCCACAAGAAAGGTATGGATCTACTGTATTAAAAAGAAATATGATGTTTTTGAGACTTTTAAGTTTTGGAAGGCTATGGTTGAGAATGAAACAGGCAGAAAATTAAAGTGCCTGAGATCTGATAATGGCGGTGAGTTCTGCAGTCTTAAGTTCAAATTGTATTGTTATACACACGGAATCCGTAGGCAAAGGACGGTTCCAAGGACACCTCAGCAGAATGGTATTGCTGAAAGGATGAACAGAACTATCATGGAGCGTGCAAGATGTATGAGATTGCATGTAGGGTTGCCCTTAGAGTTTTGGGCAGAAGCAGTTGACACCGCAGTGTACCTGATTAACAGAGGACCCTCTACAGCTCTGGATGGTGGAATTCCAGAAGAGGCATGGACAGGTAAAAAGGTAGATCTCTCATATCTCAAAGTTTTTGGTAGTGAAGCCTTTGTGCATATAGATAAGGAAAATAGAAAGAAGCTTGATCCTAAGTCTATGAGGTGCACGTTTATAGGCTATGGCTCAGATGATTTTGGTTTCAGATTTTGGAATCTAGGAACTAACAAGGTAATCAGGAGCCGTGATGTTGTTTTCAATGAAAGAGTGATGTACAGTGATTAGATAAGGAAGCTGGATCAATCTGGGCAGAGCAATAGTGAATTGGATGAAGTTATGGTCCAAAATGAGCTCGCGGGAAAAGGAAATAATCACTTGCAGGAAAACACAGAGACCAACGTCGACAGGTTAGGAACCGGCATCGGTAGTTCAGAAACCGATGTCGGTCATACAGAGACTGACGTCGGCAGACCAGGCACCGAGGTTGGTCAGGAAGAACCGACGTCGGCTAGTAATAGGTCTATAGGTGGCCGAGGTCGGTCACTGTCAGAAAATTTGGGTGGACAGATTGTTGAGAACAAGTCCAAGACACCCATCAGGAGGTCTGAAAGGGTAAGTAAGCCTCCAATTAGATATTCTCCTTCCTTATATTATTTGTTGCTAACTGATGGTGGAGAACCAGAGAGTTTTGAAGAAGCATTACAGGTGGAGTCCAAGAGTAAGTGGGAGCGTGGCATGGTTGAGGAGATGGAGTCCTTAAGAGAGAACCAAACATGGGATTTGGTTGAGTTGCCAGCTGGTAAGAGAACACTAAAGAACAGATGGACCTACAGGTTGAAGGAAAGTGAGGATGGTCAGATGCGATATAAGGCCAGATTAGTAGTAAAAGGACTTGCACAAAAGCTAGGTATTAACTTTGGTGAAATTTTTTCTCCAGTTGTTAAGATGACTTCTATAAGGGTTGTATTGTCTTTGGTTGCTTTTGAGGATTTGCATCTCGAGCAGCTAGATGTTAAGACAGTGTTTCTTCATGGAGATTTGGATGAGGAAATTTATATGGAACAGCCAGAAGGTTTCGAGGTCAAGGGTAAGGAGAAGTTTGTGTGCAGGTTGAAGAAAAGCTTGTATGGCCTCAAGCAAGCTCCAAGGCAATGGTACTTGAAATTTGACAGGTTTATGACTGAGCATGGCTACAGTAGGTGTCAATCAGACCATTGTGTGTATTTCAAGAGATTTGATAACGGTAGATATATTATTCTATTGTTGTATGTAGATGACATGTTGGTTGCAGGGTCTCACATGCAGGATATCTTAGAGCTTAAGGAGAAGTTAGCTCAAACGTTTGCTATGAAGGATTTGGGAGTAGCGAAGAAGATCCTTGGCATGAGCATTAGGAGAGACAGGAAAAATCACAAGTTGATATTGTCTCAAGAAGATTATGTGAACAAGGTGTTGGAGAGGTTTAATATGCAGGATGCAAAACCGGTAAGTACACCTATGACTGGACATTTTAAGTTAAGCAAAGAACAATGTCCCAATTCACATGATGAGGTAGAGTACATGAGTAAGGTTCCATATTCTTCCGTAGTAGGGAGTTTGATGTATGCAATGGTGTGTACTAGACCTGATATTGCCCAAGCAGTGGGAGTAGTAAGTAAGTATATGGCCAATCCAGGTAAGGAACATTGGAAGGCAGTTCAATGGATCCTTAGATATCTGAGAGGAACCAGCAGCAAGCATTTGTGCTATGGAGGTTCAGATACTTCTCTACATGGTTATGTAGATTCAGATATGGTAGGGGATTTGGATGGCAGGAGGAGCACCACAGGTTATGTTTTTACTGTAGGTGGAACAGTGGTTAGTTGGATATCTAAGTTGTAGAAGGTTGTAGCCTTGTCAACTACAGAAGCAGAGTATATTGTAGCTACAGAAGCTAGCAAGGAGATGATATGGATGACACGGTTCATGGAAGAGCTTGGAAGGGAGCATGGGAGTTGCAGATTGTATAGTGACAGTCAGAGTGCAATCCATTTGGCCAAGAACTCGGCCTTTCATTCTAGAACCAAGCACATACAGCTAAGGTACCACTTCATACGACAGGTATTGGAAGATGGTGAGTTGAAGCTGGAGAAGATCCATACAGACAAGAATCCTGCTGATATGCTAACAAAGCCGGTTACTAAGGAGAAGTTGAATCTTCATTCAACTTCTATTGGTCTTCATGATTGAGTTGAAGATGGAGGAGCTAGAAGATGGTGCTGTACAGGTTGGTGCAGCTGGTTTATCTCCAAGTGGGAGATTGTTAGGGTGTGGAGCTAAAAGCTTCACCAAGGAGCATACTAAAATAGGTTCGGGTCTACACAGACGCCAGCGTCGGTCAGGAGCGACCGACGTCAGTCAGTAGCAGTTGTAGAGGCACCGACGTCGGTAATAGGGTCGGCCGATGACGGTCACAGGCGAACAGGCAGGAACCGACGTCGGTTACCTGTGTGTCCAGAAAGCTATTTCCGTGGACAGCAGCGAGTGTTTGCATGATAAGTTTGAGTCGTGGACTCAAGCTTGCATCTCTATTATTAGCAATATTATTTTTAGAGCCCTTGTTCAAGAGGCTTAACTGTTTGTTGTAAGAGCATGCTCAAGTTTCCTATTTCTATATGTAGGAAAGATCTTCTTAGCTTAGAATTGTAGTAGAGTGTTGAAGTGTAGAACTGTAAGAGTAGAACATTGTGAATGTTTGAAGGACAGTACAGAGTTGCATCAATCCAGGTTGTTGGATTTGAGTGTACTTGAGAGAGAGCTCTTGAGGAATAGAGATCTAGTGAGAGATCTTGTGTGCATCTGAGAGAGGTGTGGAAGAACGAAGTTTCTTCAAATTGTATTCCTATTGTAAAGAGTTTCAATACAAGTTTTCAGGGTGTTTTCTTGTATATCTTGTTCTGTGCTATTTATCATTTCAGTTACTTATCTATCTGATTTATTTCCGCGTTTATTGCTTTCACAAGTGTAATCTATTTTTGGTTTGATCCCCCAACAAGTAGGGTATTTATATATTTATTTTTTATTTTTTCTTTTTTTAATCTAGAGGTATTCTCAATCTCAATTGGGACACTACGAATTTATCCAATGACCTTCATTACGATGAACAGAGGTGAGACTAATCCTCTAGGGGCTACCGATGGGGTCCACACACACCAGAGAGCCTTGAAAATCTAGGTGGTGAGAATCAACCTCAGGATGAACCCAAAGCCCTTGGCCAACTACACCACCCATATGGTATTTATACAATTATTCATTATGATAAAACTTTTGCATATACTTGTCAATATAATTTCCATTGTCTGGTTTTGAAATTGGATTTTGTTAAGAGTTGAAAGAGTGATTGTACACTCAGCACAAAAAACTGTGTGTCAGATTCAATTTTTCATTTACTGGTTTCCTCGATGATAGTATTTATTTTGATTTGGATGAAATTTGGGAAGAGATAGAAGGGAAATGAATACAAATGTTTTTTCAAATATTTAGGTTTTTTCTTTCAATCTTCTGAAAGATCTTTCTCTAATTAATAAGTATATAAATTGTTATGCATAACCTTGTGTTTTTTATTTTAATCTTCTGTATTGATGGATAGTTTTTTTCCCTATTAACACTAATGTTAAGTTATGCAAAGATGAATTTTGAAAATAATGGTTAACAATATCACTAATCCTAAGTTATACAGAGATGAATTTTGAATTTTACTATTTTGTATTATTTTCTAACTGTGGATTTTTTTTTGGGTTTACTTGTGGCTTTTGAGGTTCAAACACACCCATTATGTATTTTTAGTATTGGCAAGATCTACTTCTGATTTAGTAGTATATAGTTGTAATTTAGGGTTGAGATTTTGAGAATAAAACACAATGAGATATGGAGTTTTTTAGAAGATAAGGGATATAGTTTTTACGTGTTTTTCTAGGTAAATCCTATATTTGTTTTTATAATAATTTTGTACACCCAATCAATATTATTGGTAAATGGCAACTGGAATGATTTGTTTTAACAAGAATTTTGTGTACCTATGTAATTTTATTTATATCCCTACAAAAATTTCTCAACAAATTGACTTAAAATCTACCTCCTTTCTTGTTATGTTGGTGCATTACAGATTTTTGTTTGGTTGTGTTTTGAGTGTTTTTATAACTGGTCAGTGTCATTTCTTAATTTTAGTTCTAGATAATGTACACATAAGTCAGATACAAAATCTATCAATTTCAAGGTTAGCTACATTCAATTAAATTTGATAGTATTATTTATTCTACTTATTATCTAGTATGTATTTCATTCCATAGGGGTATAGATTTTGAAATGTAGAGATAGATGTTATTGTAGTGTGCATTTCGACTTTTAGCTAGATCAACATGTTTTAAATGAGCTCATGAAAAAATTATTTAAGAGCTATAGGAAATGGTGCAAGTAAAATTATACGAGACTTTACTATATTGGTGTTCACAAAAAACATTAACATGTATTCTTCTATCTTGCAAGAACAACAATGGTTTTTCAAGGGGTGCATCGATGTACCATGGAGTGAAAAGATTCATCTTTAGTTTAAGTGGATTCAATAAAATTATTGTCAATTAGTTTCCATACATCCAACTAAAGAGTTTTAGATAGTTTTACATGTGACTACAATATAGGTTTTCAGTTCAGATGTTTCGAGTCCACTACTATTTGGCTAATCCATGGAGATCCATTTGGACTACTTTAACATCTTGGGTATATTGGTTGGATAATACTAATTTAGTTATTAAGCATAAGGATTGTATCAATGGATTTATTTGTTGAATACAAAAGGATGGCTCTAATACATTTGTTGATTGGATGAAAGCAAAAGAAATTATAGTGGCAGGTTTGTAGACACTCTTGTTTCATTATTCAATTGAGCTTCTATCCAATACATATTACATTTCTTAATGGTATGGAAGGTTCTATTTTCTTTTCTACCATTTATGTTCTCTCATGTAAAATAGGTCAACAATGCTAGTCTATGTCAAGAGACTTGGCATGAATTTTTTTACATTCAATCGCATAGAACATGGTAATTTAAGAGAGATGAGTTAATATTGAAATTTGAATATGCATATTATTTTTGAAAAATGAATTAAAATTGAAATTTGAATATAATTTATGAAAAATGATGTTGAATCTAATTTGACTTTTGTAGTGTTTTTATCTTGGGGTGTACATATGCTCATTATAATCTATGTCATCAAAGGCACATATATTATAACTGATTAATAAATCATCAAATTAGAATGATCATCAATTGTTTAGTACATATTCTCAATGCTCAAGTTGATAGAGCGTATTGTGAGAATTTCATACATGTGCCTTGTATAGAGAAACAACTTGGAGAGATGACTAAGAGTTGTACATGGTTTCTTGAATAATTGAAATAATATTGTCCACTAAAGAGGTGGTGGAAAATTGTTGTATAAATGGAACCTTAGATGTATATCCTTGGTTTTGATAAAGCTTTGGGGAGGGTTGATAAAACTATTATCGAGGAAAAGGAAAAGGAAGAATAACTAACACATATCGCTTAAAAGGAGAAGGAAACAACCATAACTTCTCAATCATGGTTCATGAAGAGCTTATACACTCTTTTTGGTATTATGACAAGGTAATTAAATTTATTTTGGTCATATGTTAATGCCCATCATTTTATCTCTTTGGAAACTGACCCCTATAATCAAAACTATTGTTTTCACATTTAGATAACTAAAACTCATAGCATTGTGATATGATATTATAAAATTTGGAGATAATTTTTGGAAGAAGTACAATGTAACTATGAACAAGTCTAATATAATTATGATACTTATTATTTGACTATACAAATCAAAGTTATTGACATAAGGCATACATTCCTTATCTTTTAATCTCATTTCTAGCAACCACTTCTAGAGAAATAATTTTTTAAATATAATATATACATTTCTAATATGTCTAGCTAATATGTAGTTCTAGAGTTATGAAATTTTTCAGTCTTCAAAACATGGATAATTAGTGAGTTCATTTTCAAATGTCCTTTCAGCTTTTGCCAATCAAACTCTTTCAAATAAAAATTCACAACAATAGGAACAATTTCTTCTATTTATAAAAAATAATCTTCGCAACTATCATGTTTAACCATCACCTTTTTAAAAGGTAAAGAGTAATTCTAAATTATGACACTTACTATTATTAGAGAATGGTTAACTAATATAAGTGTCCAAACACTTATAAAAGAGATTTTAGTATGTACATAGATTAAAATGTTATAAAAGGACAACATTGGACAATGATCTTGTGTTATATTATTCATTAGGTTTTTTATGCCCATAATGCACTTTATATTGTAAAATTATGTTCACTTCACAATAATATAATGTAATATTAAATTTGCCTTATAACATTTTTTAGTATTTATTTTTCACCTTAGGTAATTAATTAAATATTAAAAATTCACCAAACTTAAATGTTTTTTTACTAAAAATTGATTATTATTCACCTATGTTATGTTTGATAATGGCTTGAGAAGTCATCTACCCTTATATAATTTATATAATTTTTCAATCCTTAAAAAATACCCTCATTATGAGTCCAATTAGATTTGATTAATCATTGGCTATTTTGTTGCCTGGTCTAAAGATCATGGGAACAAATTCCAAAGTAAATTAGATATTAGGTTAAATTAGACAGTGGCATGCACATCAATATCAAACCAACTAAAACTCACAAAAAGATAAGGAATGTCTGTACATAATCAGTTGTCAAGAGGACCCTTCACACCTAGAATATGGAAACTTATGTCACTACATTTAATATAGTAGTGATCTGGTAAAGGGAGTGGATTTTAATTTGAGCTTGTGTCAGTCAAAGTAATGCATCATTCCAATATTATCATGTTACCAGTGATCCAATGAACAAAATTGTTATCTTTAAAGATAGGCATGCATTAAATTTATGTCTTAGTTGGTGCCTACATTGAGTACTTTCAACCACCTACCAAGTGGGAAAAGGAAGTTGAAATTATATATAAATCCAACCATGATACTAAATTAGGGGTTGGTTGATTAGAGTTAGAATAGAGTATAAAACAACCAAACATATTTTCCTACATTTTCTTACTTGTTTAGGTTAGATTTTCTTGTACGCAATGTTATAGTGATGCATTTTCTATAATTCCCCTGACTAAGGTAGATCCAGACACTATTTTAAAATCAAATATCTAACAAACTGAAAGGCATTGAACACTATTATTCAATATATACACATGTCTATGGTGATTTTGTCCATTTTCTTCATATTTGAATTCCTTGGACTCTTGCACCATCTTTGTCCATGGTGGTGTGTTTAGTGTCTAAGCTATAGATTGGTTTCATGGAGTTCATCTAAGTCAACTGAAGTAGAATTGTTCTAGCTACAAAACATGCTTATAATTTCTTTACCCTCATTATGTGTGTGTGTGTGTGTGTGTGTGTGTGTGTGTGTGTGTGTGTGTGTGTGTGTGTGTGTGTGTGTGTGTGTGTGTGTGTGTGTGTGTGTGTGTGTGTGTGTGTGTGCGCGCGCGCGTGCGTGCGTGCGTGCGTGCGTGTGTGTGTGCGCGTGCGTGTGTGTTATAGAGTAGGCAGAATAGATTTGAAGTTGTAATCCATTTTTCAATCTTTATCTTGATTGTAAAGCTTTTCATTATTGTTAATGCATTGTTGAATCCATGTATGCAATGAATAATTTTTGAATCAGTTGTATCTTCATGAAAAAATTATTTTTTAGTTATAAAAACATATGATCCACATGACCTTGCTTATCATTTATCTGAGTTTATTCTAAACAGGGCCTTTGAATGGAATAGTTTTACATCAACTATAGAGTTACCCTACAAGCTAAGATCTCCTAGGTTGAGACCTTTGAGAGACTTTGTCTCCTTTTAGGAGAGTTTGGGTGGATTCTCACCCTACCTAAGTTGGTGTGATAAACAAACCATTAACATTATGGCCACCAATCATAAGACATTATAATCGGAACCTAATATGAGCGTCTCTTGCATCATAGATTTTAACCACCTTAATTTTATTCTTGAGTAAGGTAATTGTGGTGTATAACCGAGAATCAAAGGGGGTTTTCTCAATCAAGGAATAAACCATCTATTACTCCTTAAATATGTTCCTTCTACCCAGTTACAATCTTGGGAAATTTTGTTGCCACAATGGCATGGGGAAACGGTGATCTAGTTTATCACATCATTCCACTACTTAACCTAGTTGTTAGCATATGGAAAAAGTGTATACAAACTATATGCTCTGGTGATGATTTGGATCATGTCCTCATGGTAGAGAAGTGAAGTTTTATAAAAAAATATTGTGATGGACATTAAGTCCAAATCCCCATTCTAGTCTAAAAGTGATGGGAATTTGGATGGGAAGGATGACTCCCATATGGACTATGACATATTTCTCATCAAAAATGGAAAAGGAGAACCTGTGTTTCTCAAAAATCATTACACAATCTAACTATTTGAGAACATGGTCGATGTCAGCTTAGAAGTTGGACCAAGTGAAGCATGGTTATTTAATTATGAACATAGATTAAAAAGAGGGTCCTTTGAGCCCCAATACTTTTTAAAATAATACTAACCTTCATGTTCCCTTATGCACCACTGGATAAGGAAGATGCCAACTTTATCCCTGTGATTCTTAATCATATAAAAATTACTATAAATTAGCCTACTGGAAAAAACAGAGGATCATCAAGCCACCTCTAAATCACCATTTAGTGCCATCATTAGGAGCATAAACATTGAGAACTCCAAAATAATTTCCATCAATATCAAGCATAACCTAATGTGATGGGTCTTCTCTCGACGCAATATTTAAGGAGTAAGATTTTGGTAAAACTAAAATAATGGCACTACCAAGTACATTTTCATGAGAAGTGAAAAAGTACAGTGCATCAGGTGAGGTACTTTTCAAAGAGGTATATAGCATAATCCCTGAAATCATAACTTCTTACAAATACATGAAATTTAAAACACTCAACCATTAACAAGTGACATGCATTGAGAATTTGTGAGAGGACTCTATGTGACCTCAAACATTAAATGAGAGAATATTGATTAAGAATAATCCTTCTCGTGCAATTATTTTTTTCCATCGTCTAAGTCTTCTTCTGATCCAAGTGTTGCAAAACAAATACTAGTAGTGGTAGTAAAAAATCCCCTAGCAATATAGAGTAGCACTTAGATGCAATGTCTTCCCATGGAGAGTCATCATGACTACAAAGCAGACAACGTGACTCCTGCATGGTGGGAATGTGATCGAAGGATGTCCTAGCACTAACGAAAAAAAACAACAAGTAATTCTCTTGAGAAACTTAGCTATGAGGCAATTGAAAAACTAAAATACTGAGGATTACTAAAGGGAGGTAGAATAATATTATCAATTTTTTCAAACCTTATTGGGGTTTACTAATGGGAGGAAAAATGCATAAGTTAAAAGTTTTTAAATTCCCTGTTGTAGATTTCTTATTAACCACAGTGGTCCACCCATTATTATTTTTAGCCACCTTTATTTTTCAAGAGGTGCTTCGTATAGTATGCCAAAAAAATTACCTTTACATCCATGTGGCATCTATATGGCACCACATCAGAGTTTGGAATTTTCCTAGAGCTAGCTTAGTTTGTGTTTAATATATATTTTGCATTTAATTTTTTGAATTAAAGGGAAAGTCACATTTTGATTTCATCTAAAATTAAAAATTTGAAAGGCATTAGAAAAGTGTTGTATCCAATACTTATAAATGGATGTAGATGTGTTGAACATTAAGTCTCTAATAGTTGTGAATCTTATATGTCATGATGTGATGAGTTGATTTACACTGAACTATTAGTTAAATGTTTGACAAATATTAAATAGTACATGTTTAAATTGTGGTGCAAAAAATCATATATCTATACCAATATATTTTATTAATACATCCCATCATAACAATAAAATTGTTCAATAATTAATACATACTCAATTTCTAGTACCTTTCCCTTACATTAAAAAAAAAACCTTACATTTATTAGCGTCTACCAAAAACATTGATTGTATTTTAGTGCCATCAAATATAGTCCGTGGAATCCTACGGTCCGTTCTCTGTTGTTGATGTTTTGAAAGCCTACCGTTGCGGAGTATGGTGCACCGTGCAAGGAAGCTCTTGAGGAACTGCGGGCCCCGCACTGGCACATAATTCACGCGATGAGGACCATACAAGATTCAACGCCCAAGATTCTTTCGTTCTCTGCATTGCTTTCCTTCACGAGAGGAAGTATAAGAAACTCCATGAAACTATATATATTAATTTATTCAATGGTAGTAGACTTCGAACGAAATTTGCATAAATGACAATAAAAACCTTTATTTTTATCAACTCTCATCCTTACGATAAATCCTTACACACTCAAGTACAATTATCACTATAAAGTAAAGTTTTTAATTATCATTGAAGTATTTTAAAAAATTGCTTGCTTTAATTTGGGACATGAATTTAGTATTGGAACTTATTTTTTTATATAATCTTAAAAAATATTTAATATAATAAAATATTTGTGTAACAATTAATTGTATATAATAATTTGATTTTAATTTAAAAATAATATTTAATATAATAATATATGGATTATTAAAGTGTAATTTAATATATTGTTAAAAACTTTAAAATTATATAATAATTAGATGTATAAAAATATTTAACTTATATTTAATACAAATAATAGAAAAAAATATATATTAAAAAATGTAGTAATAAAATATTACACATTATAAAAACTATTCAAAATTAATAAAACTTCATAAAGCTATAAAATATTGTTAAAATTTTATTCCGAAATATTATACGTCCACATTAACTCTTCTTCATTCCATTGTAAGCAAAATAGAATAACAATGAATGGAAACATAATAGAACATATGTATTTATTAGTGTGTCACACATTGCACATAAATTTTATAACATATTCAGATTGTTCTTTTAATTGTATATAATATATATTATTATTTTTAATTAAGTTAAATAAAAGTTTTAAATTTTTTTTGTTAAAATTATATATGAATTACTTTTAACATATGTCAAGGTATGATATTATAAAAAAATACATATTTATTTTATTTTAATTAATGAAAATATTTCATAAAATATATGACTTTAATAATTTTAAAAATTAATATTTAATATTTAAATAATATATTTCCATAATTTTTAATGAAATATTCTATTTATATTAATATGAAAATTATAATTATTTAAAAAATGAAAAATATAATAATATTTATTTTTTCATTTTAAAAATATTTACGATTTATATATATATTCTTAAACACATAAAAAAAAACATTTTGATATTCTTAAATGCAATTTTATAAGTTGTTGTAACATGTTAAATTTTAGCATGTCATGTGCATATAAAATGGGATGTATGTTTGTTATGCATATATTATATGCAAAGAATATTCGTTGAACCATAAACATTACATTTTTTAAATCACATAAAAGCATAGCTAATTCATCATATTGCATAAAGAAAAAGGTGAAAATGAAGCTCGTCGTTATATTAACTTTAATTCTTAAAATAGCTCTACCCATGGGAAGCAATGTTATAGATCTAAAATTACAAGAGGTTTATAACTTGTGACATGGACATTGCACCTAAACACATCAACCATATCATTTATTTATTTTTTAATTTAAAAATTTATGTTTAAGTTAGACTGCATGTTATTTTGTGGTGTAATTTATTTTAATAAGTAAGATGGTACTTGTTTTAAATATATTATATATATTTTAAATATTATTAATTTTTAAAAAATAATTTTTTAACACAATTAAATATATTTTGTAATAGAATATATTAATATTAAATATTGAAATCAACTAAATTATCACATTTTTAATTTTAAGTATAACATATTTTAATACATAAAAGTAAGTTTAAATTATAATATTTATCAAAAATGTATTATATAAAATTGATTTATATTTAAACAATTATTTATAATATAATTTGTAATATGAAATAATTACGATATTGATAATAATCTATTTTCAATATTATATTTTAATATTATTATAGAATTAATATAGACTGTAAAATAAACAAAAATCAATTATAATATATTGTACGACTTTTTTTTTTTTACATAATAATAAATATAAATATTTTTCTTGATAATTATGACATGTATTAACCACTACACAATCTTTGTTTAAAAAATCCTTTTAATCTAAAAATATTACATTAACATTATAAATATTACCATTATTAATTATGAAGAATACATATTTATTATCCTTTTTCTTTAGAACTAAATTGCAAAAGATGCCATTAAATGTTTTACATGTTAGATTCCTATAACAATATAGATATTTACAAGCATTAAACCACTATTAGTCATGAGGAATAAATGTTTATTATCCTTTTTCCTTGAAACTAAGCCTCCAAAGATGTCATTAATTGATTTAGCATGTTATATCCCAAAAAAATATAAACTTTTATTATACATGTTTCATATATGACAAATATTGATTAAGCACTCCAAAGTATGACTATATTATTCATTAAATTGAACATTTATTTCCATTCTTATGTCAAAGTTCTTTAGTAAAATTACCATTAATCTATCAAAGAGTTGAAGATTCAAAAATACAATGCACAAGGTTTTTAATTAATCATATTCAATTATTTATTTATATAAAAATAATATATTTATAAGTAATATTTCTTCTGTAAATAAGAAGATAACATTCATTCTTTATCCCAGAATTCTCTTACACTTATCTCTTCTTTATTCTCTCTATCCTATCTCCTACATATCCTCCCATAAACCTATCTTCTAATGATAAATTATAATGTCGTAAGTAGATAAAATGACAAATGTTAAAATTAGAAGGGATGGGCAGTAGCCCTTAAAATCTTATCCGTAAAGAAACAAAGATTCTCTTGGATTTGATCTGATGGGTCTAGTATTTTCAGAATAATTACACGGCACATTCTTTTGTTGCAGAGTAATTCTGATGCCTAAGATCCATATTCACAAGAAGACTCTGCTCTGTAAGTTTTGCCGGCCTACCCTGGCAAATTAGTGAAAAACTCCATAGTGGCTCCCTTGACATAAATTGGGGTTTCAATAAGTAAAAACAATATTAATGATGGAACACTGAGCGAGATTAACGCCAGAACAGCAATGACAACGCTAGGTCGTGTATTCAGGAGGATGTTCTGCAGCCATACGAGGGAGGAGCATACATCTGAACTATAAGTTGGATACCACTTCTTTTCCCACTCCTTCCAGTGTTGCGGAGGAATATAATTTGTTTCCTCCATTCTGAGCTCGCGCATCCGTTTTCTCAACACTAACATATTCTCGTCCACCATGCTCCGGCGTCCTGTAAAATCTGTTTAACGTATAAAAACTCAATCGTAATATTCTGATTGACGTTTAGAAATGGAATTGGACTGTATTTCAACAAATGCATGCATTAAACTATCCATACCTGGTTCCTCAGAGCTGGTAGCTAAAACGGCAAATCTTCTCGGGCTCTTCTTCATGCGAATGTGTGCGGAAGCTGGCCCTTGTAATTTTCTCGGCGGAGCCAGCAGTCCGCTTGAGGATCGTGGAAATTTCCAACTGGTTTTTGCGGCGTCCATAATTGAAAATTTTGTGCTGCTGTAATTCCGGCGACGGGTTTCTAAGGAAAACTGAAGTATAATTATAACCTAATCGAATAGCTTGCGGGGGATGGAGCCATAAATTGCGGAACAAGGTATTAAATAGGCATCAATTCACCCAAATATGTGAAAAGATGTTACAAGGTGCGACGAAGCTGCTTGGGGGAACTGAGGGCCCCGCACTAGCACAAAATTCACGAGATGGCGAGATTCTTTCGATAATGAGTAAAAACAAGAAAAACAAACGCGCATTTCGTAGGCTTGATTGACGCGCCTCCGCGTTTGATGGATGAGCATCGCTTTCTGTCCAGAATGAGGGGAAAGTATAAGAAACTCCATGTGACCTTATCCCAACTACGCCGATGCGGGTGGGACATTTTGTGATACGAATGTTTGTGGTAGTCGGTAGAGCCTTCTTATTCACTTCCTTTCTTCTCCTTACGAGAATTGTGAGAAAAGGTGGTGGTCTACGAAAGTATTACTTATACCCAAAGCAAAGTAAAGTGTTTTACGTATTTTTATTTGGTGTGGTTGGTAGGGAAAGTTACGTGACACCAAATTTCAAGACTATGTGTGACTTGTCAATATATACATATATGTTAATTTACATATCTTTATCGTGTGTTATATTTCAATTAAAATGATGCAATTTATTGTCTTGTACATTCATGATAGTTTGGAGGATGTTACATGTTTTATATTTTAAAATATAAAATGTATTTTACATATATATTTTTTTATGTTAAAGATTTAATGTTTTTATACTTTATATGATTATTGATTTTTTTTTTGAAAAAAATTGTGCACGAGTTTTTAATTCTTGATGCTTTGGATCATCTTTTATGATCTTTCATTAAGAAAAATTATCGTAACTGGAGCAGCAAGACTAGATAATTTGAAGAAGATGAGATGATCATTGCAAAAGGAATTTCTAAAAACAAAAAAATATAACTATTATAATTTTTTTGTAAAAACAAAAAATAACCTTATAATTTTTTTCTAAAAACCAAATAAAGAAACCACAATAAAGGAAAAATAAAAATAAGAATTAAAATGTCACAAATAAAATAAATTAAAAATAAAATAGAATAATATTTAATTTAACAAGCAAAAGAAATTAAATAGCATGTATTGTTTTTATTATTAATGAATAAAATAAAACAAAATCTATAATCTATAATATTATTATAATAAAATAATAAGGTAAAAAGAATGAAGAAACTAAAGAAAAATATACACCTCATAAATTGGCCAAAAAATGATAAAAATGCGAAACAAGGAGGGTCACCTAAATCGTGAAAACCAATGGTTTCTGAGCATGACTAATTCTTAGACCCTCATCCCTATTTAGATTGTTAGGTGTTTTAATATTTCAATTGTCTCCCTTAACTTACCTTTGTGAAAGTGGTCTTTTGTAAAAATGACTTTAGCTTGCTCTATGTTTATAGCATGCTTTGTTTTAGAACAGTGTTCGTCAAGAGCCAATTTTTATTTTTATTTATTTTTGTTAGTAACGATATTATTTTTATCGTATATTTTTAGTATTAATCATAAAGAATATAAGTATATTAAATTTGTGTAATATTTTATAAAACATTCTTTTATCACAATTATTAGTGATGTTGAATTAATCCAATTACAAATCTAATCGTGTATTTATATTAAGTAATTTAACATCTTATAATTCATCCTTGTATTGTGATATATGAGCATGATTTAACTTAGTGTCAAAACATTATAAGTATCATAAACATTTAAACACACAAACACTATAACCACCTTGCGAATTTATGATGGCCTTTTTCGAGATCCTTGATATGGAGTGGCAGATGTTTTTCGGCCTTATTGTATTTTTCATATAGAGAAGGAGATTCTTGAGGATATAATGAAATTCTCTCTCATAACCAAGTGTATTCAAAGGCCAAGAATGTGTTACTAAATGTTACTTGTCATCTATGATGTGGTGGTGCTACGAATTTTCAGCTAAGAAGAGCTTGAGATGGAGATCTCTAATTACACCTTGAATGTTGACAACAATAGTTGTAAATGTTTCTAGATGTTGAACTAGTAGGCTAAATACTTATCCAGGTGGATTCCAAATTTGTGGTACATAATTTGCCTCTCCTGATGTATTAGAAGCTACAAGTTTCTAATTGGAGGTCCCATAAGCATAATTCTCTATTAGAGGCAATGAACTTGTTTCTTAATTGCATAAATCTAGCATTTTAGGATTGATCATGAAAATCATCTGCCATTGATTCATCCTTTATTTTAGTTCGACATGTTCTAGGGCATATGTAGAGGGATCTAATGTGCACAAGATGGTTCCTTGGGTTTTTGTAGGGTAAGTGCATAAAGCTGGGAGACAAAAAGGGGCCTACTTCTATAGATAATTTGAGATGGCTACACTCAAAATTTGAAGATGGTATGAGAATATGAATTGTAGAATTTCTAGTCTAGTTTCTAAAACACTAATTTTTTGAAAATTAGTTAAGTATAACTACTAAAAAATCTAAATTTTGAAGAGGAACTCCTTTTTTTTAAGAAAATTAAGTAGATAAATGGCCTTGCAACCTACCATTTTTTTAGCATCATTTAATATTATTTGAAAATATTTGGTGAATATTTAGATAAGATCTTTTATTTTGTGACCTATATTTTTTATATTTTTTAATGAATATATATTTTTAATTAATTTTGAAAGTAAATAGATATTTAAACTTGACAAAAATTGGATAGCCAGTCATGTGCCCCTCCTCCAATGACCTCAAAAAAATAAAAATTGATTTTCTATTTTTTAAATGTGTGTAGAATTAGGCCTAGCTTATGACCATATAATTTATTTTTCAATTTGATCAACAAAATTTTTTACATAAACTAGAAATCAACATAGTTTAAACCCTTAAAATAGTCCAAAAACTATAAAAATAATATATTTGGAAAGAGGAGAGTGTGCTCGTTGTCATGATAATTATTTTTTGAATTTTATTGTTGAAATCCATAGTGTATTTGGTGATGGGAGTTGAAATTTATTATTTTCTATAAAAATTCTCTCTCATAATCGATTGTAGATTGATAGGTCCAAGCCTCTGACTTGGGAATCCAAGCCATTGTTGAGCCAAAAGGATTGGTTTTTTTAATCTGAGCAACAATTCAAGGACCATTCGGTGACAGTAATTCCTCAAATTTTGTATTATTTTCATTTTGTATTATCGGTGACAGTTTTGTCCTTGAGCGTTGTATTGTTTTAATGCTGGGACATATGTCCTCGAGCGTTGTATGGTTTTAATGCTGGGATGAAAAATCGTCACCCGTTAATTCCTCGAGCCACACAATCTCCTGAGGTGGTTTTCTAAAATATGTATAAATGCATTGTAACCCAAAAGGGGAAGGTGGACATCTCTTCTCAGAGATAATCGTATGTTTTGGCAAGACATCTCTTCTCAGAGATAATCGTATGTTTTGGCAAGACATCTCTTCCCAGAGATAAGCCTATATTTTTATTGCGATCTGTAATTAATATGACATCTCTTCTCAGAGAATTTGTTGTTATTGTGTTGTTTCTATGCTATTGCAATCTTCGTCAACCAAAAATTTTGAGTTTTGGATTAGTGGTATCAGAGCGGTTTGTCTTGAGAGTGTATGTTCCCGAGGATGAGGTCAGGATACAAGAAACTTGGGTGGGAAGCGACAGAGCTTCCAAACACTCCACCTGTGTGCCCAAATGACCTCAAATGGTGGACAACACCGAGACATCCAATCCTTTCAAGGAAATGGTGAATGAATCCCTCCAGTGGAAACAAGCGTAGATGCTCCAACAATTTGCTCAAATTCTTCAAACACTTCCAATGGGAAATTTTGGCTCCGCGGCTACACATCCGGGCTCCTCATCGAGCGATCTTCCTTTCAGTGCCCCAACACCCTTCAAGGTTCGGGTAAATTTTGATATTCCCACATTTGAAGGCAAAATCAATGCTGATGTAGTGGAAAATTGGTTGGATCAACTGTTGTCCTACTTCTCTATAAATAAGTTCACCGATGGAGAAAAGATCACTTTTGCTCTTTTGAAATCATCATTGCCCATGAAAAACTGGTGAGAAGTGTACAAAAAGAGGTTCAGAATGGATATCATTGGCCTTGGGGTGGAACCCACCTAGGATCATTTTACGAAAGCAGTAAAAGAAGAATACTATCCCATCAGTGCATATGATGATCTATACATATAGTGGCAATAACTCTGCCAAGGCAAGGACCAA
The DNA here is from genome assembly GCA_037957365.1 of Torreya grandis. Classification (NCBI taxonomy): domain Eukaryota; kingdom Viridiplantae; phylum Streptophyta; class Pinopsida; order Cupressales; family Taxaceae; genus Torreya; species Torreya grandis. The sequence continues at coordinate 3,916,227 of JARHVA010000389.1, forward strand.
TCTGTGCAAGATTACACAGACACTTTTCATTCTTTGTCTACAAGATTGGGCATTGAAGAAAGTGAGAAACATAAAACTCTCAAATATCGTGGTGGACTGCAATGGTACATCTAGGGGGAAATGGATCTCTTTAATTTGGAAACCATCGGTGAGGCATACAAGTTCGTAGTAAAGATTGAGCAGAAGCATGGAAGAATGGATATAAAGAATCAGTCTTCAAAATGGAAAAGTGATAACGAAGGTCAAACACGAGGCCAAAATTGGAAGCAAAAAGAAGGAAAGATCGGGAAGTGGTGTGGTTATCACAAATCTAGAACTCAATCCAAAGAAGAATGTCGAGCTATCAAATCACTACTTTTTGAGTCACCATCCACAACATCTACTGCCCTACCTCATACAGACCCTGCAGTCGAAGAGGTTGAAGAAGAAATTATAGATGCTAATCCTGAAGCCATTGTAGCTTCATCACAAACACACGATGAGATGCTAGATGACAAGGAAAGGTTGTTTCACTCTAAGTTATGGGTGAAAGGTAAGCCTCTGCATTTCATTCTTGATAGTGGAAGTCAAAAGAATTTAATCTCTACTAATGTTGTGAAAAGCCTAAATTTGTCCATGAAGCCTCACCCAAAACCATACAATATTGGATGGTTGAGCCCAGGGAGAGACCTCTGTGTCACCCACCAATGTCTTCTCTCATATGCAATACAACCTTTCCAAGATGAGGTCTTATGTGATGTGGTCAATCTAGATGTTTGTGATGTACTCTTTGGTCAGCCATTCATGTATGATCGACATGGTATATACGAATTAAGAACTAGATGGATCACTCTCACTCTTGGAACACGGCACTATAGGGTACCAGAAGTACCACCTTCCACATCTGTCTCTCTGCTTAGCGCTAAGAAATTTGTTTTCATGGTGGTCAAGCCACAGGAATCCAAAAGGGCCGATGTTACAGCCCTGACAAGACAACACAAGCAAATAGATACCACTCTAAAGAAGTTCACAGCCTTCCATCCACAGACTGATGGTCAGACAGAAATGGTGAACAATCGGGCCCCACACAGTTCCATAAATCATAGTCCCTTCCAAGTGTGCATTGGGAATCAAATCAAGACACAACTACCACCCCTGATGGGGAATGGTGACGCAATGGGGACCATTACTTTTCAAGGAATGAGGAATGATCCAGGCAACAATTCGAGGACCATTCGGTGATAGTAATTCCTCAAATTTTGTATTGTTTTCATTTTGTATTGTCGGTGACAGTTTTTTCCTTGAGCATTGTATGGTTTTAATGCTGGGATGGAAAATCATCACCCGTTAATTCCTCAAGCCATGCAATCTCCCGAGGTGGTTTTCTAAAATATGTATAAATGCATTGTAACCCAAAAGGGGAAGGCAGACATCTCTTCTCATAGATAATCGTATGTTTTGGCAAGACATCTCTTCTTAGAGATAATCATATGTTTTGGCAAGACATCTCTTCCCAGAGATAAGCCTATATTTGTATTGCGATCTGTAAGTAATGCGACGTCTCTTCTCAGAGAATTCATTGTTATTGTGTTGTTTTTATGCTATTGCAATCTTTGTCAACCAAAACTTCTAAGTTTTGGATCATTTTTGAATTCAAATTTTAATAACATGTATGTGCTATAATACGTACATGTTATTATGACATTGCACCCAAAATCACAAAAGAGATATTCATTTGTGTTTTGGGTGCAAAGCAATAAGAACGTGTATGCGTTCATATTACTTTACACCCAAAAACACAATAATATCTATAGGAAGATAATATTTACTTAAAGTTCATATTTAATAAAATAAATGTGTTATAACACGTATGCATTATTATGACATTATACCCAACATCACAAAAGAGACATTCCTTTGTGAAAAGCAACATGAACACTTACGTACTCCTGTTGCTTTCCACCCAAAAATATAAAAAAAATTATAAGAAGGTAATATTTACTTAAAGTTCATATTTACTAAAATAAATGTTAAGTATACATTTACATTTATATTGTTACATTTTATTCCTTATACTTTAAATTTATTTTAGTAAATATAAGAAATTAGGGTCACTCTACATCTGACCACTCACTTTGAACTTGATCTAATATAATAATATAAATGTAAACTTATACTTTATATTTATTTTAGTAAATAAAATAAATTAAGGTCACTCTACATCTTATAGAGTTAGTCTCACAACTGCATGCCTTACAATGTGGAATATAGTTTTTTAAAATCTAATCTGGTTAGTACATAAGAATTTTTAGGATCTCGATATTGAACATAGAGATTTCAGGGCATAACTTTCGTAATTGATGTCCATTTTAGTAAATTTATAATCTTTTTTTAGGTTTTTGTGCCTTCTAGATTGCTTATTAACATTTATAAGAGTCATATATTTGTCAAAATTGAAGTTTGAAAACCACTCACTTTGAACTTGATCCAAAGTGGTGTGATTGGGGTAATATAGGTCACATTGATGACCTGCACACATCAAACGATCACTTTATATTAATTTCACTTACTCATCATCCCTCCCTCATCCCTAATCACTTCCTACTCATCCCTCATCACCCCTAATCACTCTCTCCTCATTTCTCCTTATCCCTAATCACTCTCTAATTGACCTTCACTATCCCTAGTCATCTCTAATCACTCATCATCCCTAATCACTCCTTCATTGACCTTTACCATTCCCCATCATATATAATCACTTAGTGCTCATTCCTCATAATCCCTAATCACTCTTTCCTCATCTTTCATCATCCCTAATCACTCCTTCATTAACCTTCACTATCCCTCATCATCTCTAATCACTCCCTTATCATCCTTAATCACTCTTTCATTGACCATCACCATCCCTCATCATCCCTTATAATCCATAATCACTCTTTCTTCATCCCTCATCATCTCTAATCATCCCCTCATTGAACCTCACCATACCTCATAACTCCGTTATTGACCCTCACCATCCCTAACCACTTCCTCATCATCTGATGTAAGCCTCCCAAGATTTACTTATCTAGGTCTTCTAGGTATCCTTTAGGATTTTTAGCATTCCTTATTTATTTATTTCCACATATTTAACTCCTTATACTAACGCAAGGTTCTTGTACTCTAATGTTTTTTACTCACTCAATAAATAGGGTTTATTCTTTTGAATTACACCACCTTTACATGACATAAAAAGCATGATCTTCTCTCAAGGATTTTAGATTTCTTATAGGTATTAACCTTTATTTATATCCTCTTTACTATAATTCAGTCCCCTTTGACTACTATTGTATTCTTGAACACCTATTTGAACCTACTTTCACATTTACCTTCTTAGTGATATCTCCATCAAAACACTGACCCATGTCCATAGCAACTTAATTTTTATAGATAACACAAAGTTATATCATATCAAACTTTATTCATTAGGTCTGTCACCTTTATATAAAAGATTTCACTTAAGACTAATTCCCGATGTCATCAATAGGATTCTTGTATTTGATTAGACACTATTTAATTTAGCACATAAGCTTCTTCCATTATTTGTACTTAATTCTCACCAAAATGAAACAAAACAAGATTTCTAGTGCTCTCACTTAGGTTTGATCTTTTATTTAAGGGGTTAGGGATCCAAACTCATATTAAAGGTCATAAAAATGACTTCATATATTCATTTTCACCTTACACATGATAAGGAATACATTCTACAACCTGAAACAACTTTGATTTTCAAGAGACATTGAAAGACTACACCCTTAGCCATATTTTAGGCCTATTTGAGGCCTGTTAAAAAAACACAATTGTGAATATATTATCTTCTGAGGACTTTCAATTTCTAAAACCACTTGTATCAGTTGAAACACATCCTTAGATAGTTATCTACAAAATTTTATAGGTTTTTGAGGATTTTCTAGAAACATATATGAGTTTTTGTTTGTTAAACCCTAGTTAAGGGTTTACAAAGTCCTCCACAAACCTAGACCTAAACTCTACACTAGACTAAGAGACATTTTTCCCACCTCTCCTTCATTATTCTCTTTCTTATTAGTTTCTTTCTTGATGTCTTTAAGCCTTATCATATCATAATTGATGTCTAAACTTGGTCTTTCTCTATTTCATTCACCTTAAGTCGCTCAATAGCCTATGACTTTTCCAAAGCATACTTGTTTTAGAATTCCACCTACATTGGATGCTTATAGATAGGTTTTAAGATATATTTATGTTAAGTTTAAGGTTAAGAGACATTTAACACATATGGCTTTACCTTAAAAACCCTTACCATGGAGAGAGAGTGTATCAAGAACCCTGAGCTAGAATAAATAGGCATGAAATAGAGAAAAGGATTGGATGAAATTGTATTACCTATATATATATATATATATATATATATATATATAAGATTTGGGCATTTAATAATCCCAATCTTAGAGTTGAGAACCTCAATTTATGTCTATTTAGCTAGGGATAATTAGAGACTAGTTGATAATTCAAATCCCAACCCCATAGTTGAATTCTCACTTTCTCTATATGTCACTAAGAGTCTGTCCATAGTAGATCAAATTTATAGATAGATAGATAGGCAACCACCAATTTGGTAGAGTGTGTTCCAATTAGGTTGCTAGTAGAGTGTGTTTCCCAACCTAACTCTTGGACTATACCCAACCATATCTATAACCATCTTGATATATGAAGCTAATGAAGGGCATGTGCCTCAATTGAGTGTATTGAAGAGGGGTTACTTAGAGCTAGCCTGAGAGATAGCAAGGGAGTAAGGTATAAATATCAAGGGAAGTTTTCATTACGAATATATAACTTTGATTTTCTCCTAGATTAAAGCATAACTATGTGCTTATACTTAAAATTTATCTTATTCAACCATATATTAGTGAACCATCTACAACTACAAATTTATCTTTTGTGCTCTTTTTATGCAGTGTGATAGGAATGCATACATATTCCTTTAAATATACAAAATGTGTACACATTCTTTACACTATACATAATGCATACACATTATAACAAATATGTGTTTAGGTTTGGTAGTTTCAAAGCTAAATTTAAATAATGCATACATGTTAGGGGAAATGTCCACATAATTATCCCCAAACTCTGTGCACATACGGGTCTGTATTTGGCTAATGGTTTTTATTTTATGCTTGTCTAAAGATTACGAAGAAAATATTTTTTTTCATGTAGGAAATGGAGTTATTGAGGATATAACAAGTATTATGTCTCATAATCGAGCATATTAAGAGGAAAATAACATGGTCCTAGGAATTAATCACCATCCTAACATGGTGGCACTACCAGTTTTTAGCCAAGAAGATCCCATTATGAGGAAATCTAACTACACCTTGAATTTTGACAAAAAAATAGTCAATGTTTGTGCATGTCAGATCAACAACACAAATGCATATTTGGGTGTATTTTTAGGTATTGGTCCTATAGAATATGTAATTTTCCTATATCAACATGTTAAAAGTGATGGATTTGTAACTGGAGGTCCCAAAAATATAAATTTGTATTGGAGGCAACAAACTTATCTCTTGATTACACAAATCTAACATTTTAGGGATGATCCCAAAATCATCTACCATAGATTCAACAATTAATTTATTTTAAAATTATATATAGTAATAGTAGATGGATTTTACATGCACGTGGTGGTTTTATCAATTCATTTAGATTACTTATAGTTCTTATTTTACACATGTTACAAGTTCGCTTAAAAATTCACATTTTTCATATAAAGGGATATTCTTGAGTCAGGAAAGAGAATTTATTCTCATAACTCGGTGTATTTAAATTATAATAAAATGGTATAGGCATTAATAATCATTTCCAACATGGTGGCACTACTAATTTTCAACCAAGAATATTGTGAGGTCGATATTCCAAATTGTGCCTTGAATGTTGACATTTGTTAGCAATGTTTTTGCATGCTAAACCAATAGGGAAAATGCATATCCAAATAGATTCTAAGGTTATGGTCCTAGGGATATATTTAATTTTTCTATATCTATATTTTTTATGTGATAAATTTATATTTTGGAAGTCCTATAAGTATACATGTCTATTGGAGGCAATGAACTTGTCTCTTGACTACGTAAATATAAAAGTTTAGGACTAATCACAAAATAATCTACTATGGATTCATCCATTAATTTTTTGTTGGGGAATCCAAAACAACACACCTATTCTGATCCCACTTGTTAGGATATTGCTCCTCAGAAAGAGGACAATATGATTACCAAATACAATCAATTAAACATGCAGAATTATCCAGAAGTACAACTAGAATTCACAAATAGCACAGAATATGAGAGACAATACACTATCTTGTATTAATACTCATTTAGAAATAAAATACAATAAAGAAGATGCCACTTCTTCTCCACACCTCTCAGAAGCTTCCCACACCTCAAGTGTTCAGTAATTTTCTTTAAGAGTTCACTCTCCTACCAAAAACGGTCCCAACACACAACTCACACACAGAATTGGTGTTCACCTCCAACTAGTTAGTAATAACCCTGCCAGTACCAAGCACTCTAAAGTACTTCAAATAGATCTCCCATGAACCTACAACCTGCAATTCAACAGACCATACTTACACATGTAGATCTCCTATGAGCTTGCAACAACCTGCAACTTAATGATCTTACAATGGAAGGATCTTCCTTACCTTCCTTTTTAGCTCATATTTACAATACATGCCAATGGGTCTATAAATAGATCCCAAACTTAAACAATAACTTAGACTCTTAGTTTACTAATAATAGACACATAGCTCAAGACTCGAAATAGCCTTTACATGCAAATAATCAGTTCAACAAACTAATTGTTCATGCAACGAATAGTTTTGGAACACACAGGTGACCGACATCGGTCCCTGTCTGCCTGGTACTGACCGATGTTGGTCGACTCCCTATCGATGCCGGTTGCCTTCTGCATTCATCATGACCGATGTCGGTTATACTGCTGACACTGGTACTTCTGGAACTTCAGCAACCTCCTCCATATCTGCATAGTTGAAGCTTTTAGCTCCACAACCTAACATTTTTTTCAAATGATCTGAGATGTAGGTATAGGGATTCAACATACATGTTGTAGTTCTTTTGGTTTATGTAGATGACTTATAGTTTTTATTTTATGTATGTTTGAATCTTTCTTAAAAAGTGTATTTTTTTATATAGAAAAGGACATTACTGAGGATGGGATGAGTAGTCTATCTCATAACTGATCAAAGTATGAGGCTCAAAACATGATCCTAAATTTTATTCATCATCGTTGATGTGGTGGTCCTAAAACCTTTTATCCAAGAATACCTTGAGGTGGAGATCTCCAACTATGCGTTGAATGTTGACACTATTTGTTGTCAAAAATTCCACATGCCAGACTAGTAGGGAAAATGTATATCATGTGGATTTTGAGGTCAAGGTATTTAGAATATACATGATTTTCCTATCTTGACATATTGGACGTGATAGATCTATAATTGGAGATCTCATAAGAATAAATTTCCATTATAAGCAATGAAATTATCTTTTGACTACATAAATCTAGAATTTTAGGATTGGTGATGAAATCATCTTCCATAGATTTGTGTATATGACTTATTGTTTATGTTTTATGCATGCATAATTTTTTTTGTAAAATTACATTATTTTCATATAGAGGACATTCTTGTTGCTAAAACATGTAGTCCTAGTAACTAGGCATAGTCAAAGACTAAGAACAATTTCCTATGCATTTATTCTCATACCTAATCTAGTGTCACTACCATTTGGAGATCTCTAACTATGCCTTGACATCATTGTTATAAACATTTATTCATGTTAGATCAATAGGTAAAATACATATCTAGGTGGATTCTGAGGCCATGGTCATGGGATCATACATAATTTTCCTATCCCAACTTGTTATAAATGATGAATTGTAATTAGAGGTCCTAAAATAATGTCTATTGGATAATACTAACTTCATAAATCTAGCATTTTGAGATTAATCAAAAAATCAATCTCCATGGATTTGTTCCTTATTTTTGTTTGACATGTTCCTAAGTGAAAGTAGAGGGCTTCAACATGCACATGGTGGTTCTTTTCGTTTATGTATATAAATTAAGTTTTTTATTTTACACTTGTCTTATGTTTTAATTAAAAATCACATTTTTTTAATAGAGAAGGATGTTCTTAAGGCCAAAAGAGGCAATTAGTCTCATAAGTAGGCATTTTTAAAGGCAGAAAATATAGCCCTTAGCATTAATTGTCATTCTTGATGTGGTGGTTTTGCCTATTTTTAGACTTAAATTTTGAGATCTTGGACAAACTAAAAATGTTGAAAACATTATTAAGACAAAAAGTCAACTTATCTTGTTTTAAATAAGGTTAAATTTCTATACTTATAAGACCAACCTCGTGAAGGTGGAAACTTTCTGTTGACCAAATTTGACTTCTAGTCAAATGAAGTCAAAACATACTATTTAAAACTTTTTAATAAAGTTTTATAGGTCCTATAGGGTGTCATTATTGGTCTATTACCTTACTTGGCCTCGTCCTAGTCCTTGTCTAAGCTCACCTTCCTTGAAATGGCCCAGTCAACCAAAGTCAAACTTGGTAAAACTTGGTCAAAGGGTAATTTTATGTAAATTTGTCTTAATATGGTATTTATCATGTTTCAATGTGTTTAAAATTAATTAATTGGTCATTTGTTATATCTCACGTGCAAAAAAAGGTCTTTTGGCCACTTTCTAGTCTATTAATTAACTTGTACGAACTTTCAAGAGGTCAAATTCATCACCAAGGTGAGTTTAAATGTGGATGAGGTTAGTGTAATGTTAGTAGTAGTAATATTTCATCCAATAAGTAGTTATTTTTAGTAGATGGTAGTTTCTCCTTGATTTTAGAGGGTTTTGGGCACTTGTATAGATTCCTTGAATTGGTAATCAACTAAAAATGTGGGTAGAGTGTCTATTCACCTCCCCACACCAATTTACATGTTTATTTTTAAATTATAATTCATAAAGTTCATCTAAAACTTATTTTCCCCCATTTTCTCTTGGCAAACAAAGAAGGGTCAGCTTCAAGCACTTGGTATGGATGGTATAGGTAGAGTTTGGAGGAGTGCTTTTGAGGGTGGATTGTACTATTATTTCACTTAATTTTCATAACAATAACTTGAAATTTGGTGGATCCTCCCTTATGAACAATCAATTACACTCTAGGTAGCTTTTAATGCATGTTCAACCATGATGAGGTCTCCTTTTGAACCTGTTTCAAGTTTTATTGCTTTGAATTGATGGGTTTATATGTTTCAGGTGTTATTACATATTTTTAAAGATATCCCCCTAATTCTTTTTTTAGATACCCAATGTCTAAGAAAAGCCTCTTTTAGGCTTGTAGGTGCTCCAAACTAGTTTTCTTTAACTTACAACTGCTTCAAGTGTTTATAAAGAGATTTTACACGTGGGATGGAAGCATAGGATGTTATATCATAGGTTTTCATCCTTTATTATGCTTTTATAAAGGATAAAACTAGTTTTCAACTCATACAATGCCATAGCCATGCTCAAATGTGTAGCCCTTCCTCACTGCCAGCCCTCACTGAGATAATGACAACCTATAGGTGCCATTGAAGGTGTTGTTTAACTTGGTTTCACATATTTTTAATCAATTTTTTTAATTGAAGGATATCAAATTCATTGGAGGTGTTTGGATAAGCTTAACCTTATACACTTTTGCTCTTTCTTTCTCTTGCCTACATATTACAGTCAAACCTCCATTGAAGGCCCCTACATACATCATCATGATGGGGAAATAACCTTAACAATGGTCTCAATACTTTAGAGGTACTTGGAGTACACTTTAAAGAGGTTTGATCTTGATAGAGACAGGTCAAAGGTGTTGTAAGATGTCAAGAGAAAGTGACTATGTTTTTGGCCTCTTAGTCCTTAATGGACTAAACAGAGGTTCCTAAGGTTTTTGGAGATGGTGTTTATCATAGACAAATAGTATTTCAATGATACAAATTGATTTATTTAGTATTCCTATCCACATAATATGCCTATGACAATTTTGAATCCAAAATGTTGAGAGGGAGATGGTCATTTGGATGATCAAAAGTACCCTTTAATACACTAAAAGGCTTCAATTACATCTACAGGCCTGAGAAAGGGGATGGATCTTTCTTTCACAAAAGTTACATTCTGAACTTTATCATCATGTTTCAAAGGTTCCAATGGTTGAATGAGTTTTATCAACATATAAGCAAGGTGAAATGAGGGTAGCTCATCAAATTTGACTCACTTTGATCACCTTTTGTCCATATAATGTCAAAATGTCAACCTACAAGAGGGTAGGTTGATAGTGGGATATAAATGTGTGTTCAAGAGTGTATCAACACTTATAATAAGAATATAAACATAAAAATTTGATTTTATGACCTTCATGTGAAGATATATCATATTTAAACAATCTTCAAATGACCTAACACCTACAGGCAGGCCTTAGAAGGTAGAAACACAATCATGTGTCTAACACTTAGGTAGTGAGGAGAAGGTTTGAATCTTGGACCTTTATTTGGAGTGATTAAAGTGGATGAAAGTTAAATTAAGGAGGGGTGACCTTAAGGATATCATTAGTATCCCCTACACAACGTCCATAGAGCCTAAATCTTGCCAAGATGCACCCTATAGGGGTAGAATAGTGACTGCTACATCAAGGTACATGAGTATTAGTTGAGGATATTAAGCATGAATTGATATAAATTTAAGTTTATAAGTTAAATTAAAAAATTATTAGGGTATTATGACCTAATAATAATGTAAATAAGTATCACAAACATCAAACCAAGCTCAAATACTAACCTACATGTAGGTTTTGAAGTGTCTCAGTCCACATGAGCAGTGGCATAGTCCTGGAGATAAGGGATGGATTGGTGCAAGAGATTGAGCCTAGACTTTGTAAAATGATTAATGGAAATTGAAATTATATTTTAAACATAAATAAGGTTTGTATTGTGTCATTTAATCATAAAACCAAGGCCAAGTAACCTACAGCTAGGCCTAGAATAATGATTCCCCTTTCTAGGTAGTCATAGCCCTAATCCATGTTTTCAAGAACATGGAAGGTGTTTAAGGGGAAAATAAGACTATAAATGGTTGTAATAGGTTTTTTAAGGCATGAAGGATACATATCTATCCTGAAAAAACTCAAAGAAACCCCTAAAATCTCCAAACCCATCTTATACCCTGCCTACCCTCAAACTCTGCCTATTCAAAAGTTTGCCTAGCAAATTTGGAGAATTGAAGGGTTAAATGGAGGATTTGAGTGATAAAATTTGGTTAAAATTACCCTTAGGAACTATAAAACACTATAAAATCATCATATTTGATGATATAATAGGGAAAACCTCTCTATTTTGTCTCAGAGTAGGGCCAGTTTTAACATGCATGAAGATGACAATTTTGAGGAAAATGATGAAATGGTAAACCAAAAAGCAAAAATATATCAAGTGATGATTGGATAAGCTATAGGGGACATAAAAATACATTAAAAACATTTATAGGATCCTGGGAAGCAAACAAGATGCTCTAACCAAGAAGGGTTACAATCATGTGTGAAGGAAAACCTTAGGCCTAAAAGCCAAATTGAGGGTTAGGTGCATTTTTGACCTTGTCCATGATTTAAAATTTGTTGATTCATGATTTTATGGGTATATAAGATGTTTTTAATCCATAATAAATTATAGTAATATATTTAAGGTCCAAGTTGAGTCTCAAATGGCAGGCAGACCTATTGGCAAGGTTTAGGCCTAAGGCCAAATAGGGGTAAGGTTTCATTTTTAGATATTAAGGAGATATTAAAATTATGGGAACATGTTTTTTTGGTGAATATAAAAGTTTTTGAACCATTTTTTTTAGGATAAGTTGTCAAGAAGCTAATTTTTGGCTTGAAAGCTCCCAAACCCTTACAAAATGCACAAAATGGCTCGAATGGTCAAGTTAAAATGTTCATAACTTTCATGGTATTATGAATGGGACTTGGAGGCATTTAGGAAAGTTTTATAATCTCCCTAAGGATACCTCATTGGAATTTTGAGGAAATTCTAATGTTCCATCTTTATGAACAAAGGCTAAGAGGTCTAATCACTCCAAAACCCCCTTAAACCCTATTTTTAAACCTAATGGTGAAAATGAGCCTAAAAGTGCATCTATATGGATGAGTTTTACCTTGAGTGATGAATATAGTTTGTTTCCAAATTCATGAGGATCAGATAAATTATATCATATTGTATAGAACTATATGAAATAGGGAAAAATAGGGCTTATTTTGACCATTTTTTGTGTTGTGTAGGCATGGTGAACTTCCAAAAGACCAAATCAATTTTTGAGGGAATATTAGTAATTTTATAAGTACCCATGGTCATTATATTAGGTATATTGACATATAAGTATGCCTACTAGTGCTTTCTTTTCAACCAGTCTAGTGATCCAACTAGGGAAGACTTAGAGCAAATGGTGAATCTTCATTTGGAGAGCCTTTTAAGGTTTGTTTCTTGTAACTAATTCCGTGGAAACTTGGGAAAAATTTCATTCCTCTTCTTGTATATATCATATTGCATGTTTTAAGAGTTTTTAGTGCCAAGTGTGAGAGGTGAATGGAAAATAGTTATTTTAGGACTTCCAAGTATGATCATGTATGGCCAAAATGATAGGAAGGTTTAGGATCCTCTCTAATGAATATGAGGGATTATTAGTAACCCCTCTTAATTATATTAATCATCAAACTTTATTAGTTTTATACTTAGGGTAGTTTTGGAAGGCTAATTATGAGGGGCAGTTTTTTATGCATAGAAAAGGAGTTTATTGATCTTTTTTAGGTCTTGGATGATTGGAGATGACACTTTTAGCTCTTTTTTATATATGGAAAACCCCATCCCTCTCTATCATACATTTTTAACTGATCTTCACATTGGTGACACATGTCCAAGTGACTCTTGGACTCCCCTTCTCTATCTCTTCCCATTTCTTCTATAAATTGAGCCTTTTTATCTATTGTATGGATCTATCTGCCTGGGTATGGTGAATCCATACAAAAATTTATGCCTTGATTCAATAAATACAAGTAATTTTAACTCATTCTAGGAATTCACTAAGTGTACATGATAGTGTTTAGTCTTGTGCAAGTGTGATGTCTATTTACCTTCACATGTTATTCTTATTAGTACCTACTGTGTTCTGATCTCTTTCTTGTAGGTCAAAAATAAGTGTCAAGTGAGGTTAAAATTATATTAAATATCTCATTCAATAGAGTTTCTTAGAATTCCTATTTCCTAAGTCTTCCTAACCTATGATATCTCCTAGACCCTATGTTGAAGCATTGATGTGAGAGAGAGTTGATATTGAGTGAAGTGTATATGTAACTTGTTCTTGGATCCAAGTGCATGTCAAAGGTATTAGTAGAGAAAATAATTTGGTGTATCACCCACATATAATAGGTTTACTTTCATGTTACCTCTATCCCTTTTCATCCCCAAGTTTATTAGTACGATTTGAGCTTTATTAATACATCAAGGGGAGCTAGCCCCTAATCTAGAGATCTACCTCCTAATAGGGATACCCATAGCCCTGAGGTGGTTACATTGTCTCACTTGAATTAGGAGAAGCTTTTTCCTTCTCCTCGTTGGGTGCAAGTTCAAGTGGAAACACTTCCCTGGCCCCACTTACCTTGACAATACATATATTAGTATCTAGTGTTTAATCAAATAAATAAGGAAATGAAATCAACAAAAAAATGACTTTAAAAAATATAAGAATTTAAAAACCTAAATTATCATTCAATAGCATCTTCTAGGTCATATCTAATATTGTTTCATGGTCATTTTTATAAAGTGTTTACAACTCTGTTTTTTCAATTATGAAATATATAAAAACCAAGTGAACATTTATAGAAATAAATAGGTGTGAATGTGAGAACCTTATTTTCATAGTGCTTACTTTTAAATAGTTTGTGTTGTACACATGTCTTATTGAGATGTGGTTTATGTATTATTGAGACACGATATGTTATTGAATCCTTATGACCGAGACAAAGATTTTAAATATGATAACCATGTGCCTATTTATGATATGCCTATCATGAATTCATTAATGAGGGATGGACTCTTTTTTTTCACATGGGATTGTAAGTGAAGTGATTTCTAGGAGAGAATTGTTGACCTTGAGCCAAGAGATGGAATGGAACATGATGGGTGTCATTAATCCCTTCATTTAATTAATTATTTTTGTTGATGTCATTCAAACTAGGGACAATGTCCAAAGCTATCTATAGAAAGGCTTATGGTTTTAGGTTATGCATAGATGAGTTAGGGAGTTGTTATCCTTTATAAATGTCTAATATAATCTATTATAAAAAGGATTTGCTTATACAAGAAAGAAACATACTTGTAAAATTAAAACACTCTATAATCTAATTTACTGAAATAAACACACTTGTTAAAAATAAACACTCTACTGAAAGTAATCACACTTGCTAAAAGTAAAAACACTTGTTGATTGTAAACAATCTGCTAAAAGCAAACACACTTTCTAAATGTAAACAATTTGCTGAAAGTGAACACATTGATCTACAATCTTGAATTTACTCTTTGAACTCAAAGATAATTTCCTAAAAGTTATGAAATCTATTTATAATTATTGTTATGAAAATGAAATATATTTATAATTACTAAAAACTTTAAATACATAAAATATCATACAAAAATACATTCTTGGTTCCTGAGGAGAGTGGGCCCTTGCTTACCTTGGGAACAGGAATGAAAAAAAACTTAGTACTTAAAAATTAGAGATATCTTCATTAATTGATCAAAACAAATTATATGAATATAACTTTAATTGTTCTAAAATATTATTTGAACAACAATATACTATCTCTATATTATATCTTATATATTAAGACATAAAGATGTACTTAAATAATTCTGTAATTGTATATCCCTAAATCTTAGTAGACAATCTTTTGTTATCAATATAAATCTCCTAATTTCAATGGTTCTTTAAAATAGGTGATTGATGATTTGAAATATGAATATCCATTCATTACAAAATCCATTTTATATCTACTAATAATGACTTCCTATATCTATTAGATCGATTTGCCTTATAAAGACTATGTGACATATTTACACTGAATTTTATATATATATATATATATATATATATATATATATATATATATATATATATATATATATATATATATATATATATATATAAATTCTATTTATAGATCTACTTAAATCTTAGTATATAGACATAAAGATGTACTTAAATTATTCTATAATTGTATATCCCTAAATCTTAGTAGACAATCTTTTGTTATCAAGATAAATCTCCTAATTTCAATGGTTCTTTAAAATAGGTGATTGATGATTTGAAATATGAATATCCATTCATTACAAAATCCATTTTATATCTACTAAGAATGACTTCCTATATCTATTAGATCGATTTGCCTTATAAAGACTATGTGACATATTTACACCGAATTATATATATATATATATATATATATATATATATATATATATATATATATATATATATCACTTACTATTTATAGGATTACTATATATATTAGATCTATAAATAGACTTTATATATATATATATATATATCACTTACTATTTATAGGATTACTATATATATTAGATCTATAAATAGACTTTATATATATATATATATATATATATATATATATATATATAAAGTCTATTTATAGATCTACTATCTATAGTAATCCTATAAATAGTAAGTGACCAAAATAATTTTCAAGTATGTTGACAAAGATGGAAAATATGGATCTTTTAGTTCTAAAAGCTCAGAAGCTAGACTGGAAGAGTTTGGAATAGTTTCTGTAGAGTTTATAGTAACTATGGTAGAGTCTAAAGCTAGTTTTGTGAAAACTTGGTGCAATCCATTACAACTTGCCTCAAGGATCCTAAATGTTGAAGAAGTTTGTAGCAAGGCTTCTACGCTGATAGGAATGGTATAATACTTTGATGAAGAATGAAATAAGACATTAAATGAGTCTATAGTTACAGACTAGGTGAGTCTATAGCTACTAGACAAGTTTGTATCTTGGTCTAAAAAAGACTTGAATGAGATGGAAGTGTGTCCAATGAGTTTGTTGCTTGCCAAATTTCAAAATATTTCATCTAGGTTATTTTAGAATATCATCAAAAAGGTCCTTATTCCTTATAGACTATTGTATCATCTATATATATATATATACAAAATTGAGAGACTAAACATGTAAAGAGTTATAATTAAATGATAAAATTAGTAACTTAGACTTTAGTTATATTAAATAAGATAAATCACTCATTTACTACACTAGGATTAGATATAAGCCTAATATCCTTACATTCTTTAGTCCAAAAGATAGGTAATAGAATAAAAATGAAGAAAATTAATAGTAATAATGAGTCATATTTTGGACTCATCATTTCCCCCATGCTTTACCTTTTGCAAGTCCCTTTTACAAACTCAACTACTCCTCATCCACTCATAACTCTAAATTCTATCTTGTAAATGTTATTTGAGGTCATATATGTTAAATTCATCAACCCAGTGATCATCCAAGGGACTGGTGAAACCATGATATATTTGCATCATCTATTTCTAATTTTTAAGTTGGTCATCTATTTGAGGACTCCATCTATGCCATGGTGGAATAAGAGTCAGAAGAAGTGGTGGCCTAAATCTCATACTGACCCAAATTTGTTCACCTCCTAAATTAGTGACATCAACAATCATTTCATTTGTAGCTTTTGTTATTCATAAGCTCCATCTTAAATTAATTGGAGACATGATCTATCTTCTCTTTAATAGAATTGTTAATGTGTCCCAATTCTTGACACTAGCTATAAATATATCATTAAAATGTTGCCTTGTATATAGATCAAAAGAGACAATATTGTTATACAAAGCCTACAAGTAATAATACTTAATGTTTGGAATCATCAAATAAGTATATCTAAAGTTAATCAATAAGTTTTTGGCACTATAAAAAGTAAGTTAATACATATCCTTCTAGTTATGTATTTTGTCACACACTCCTCATGTCTAGCTTTCCAAGCTATCTAATTTTTATAAGTAGAAAGAAGAGCTCTCAGCTAAACTTATCCCACATATAGATTGACCATAAACTTATTATACTCCCCTAATATCAGATTACATGAATAAAATTCACACAATAAATCTTGTTTTTCTAGAGTGGACTCCTAAAAATGTTTAGAAACATAGGAGGATCTTCAATGTTATGAGGTATATCACATGATATTCTTAGTAGCTTCAACCTATCAAATTATTCATGTAAATATAGGTTATAAGAGGGAGGAGATCTGAAAGCTAGAAGAGACTCTCCTATCTGACATGTAACTTGTAGATTACCTTCAATTTTTTGGGTCTTCTATTTTTCTTTTTCTAAATTTTCCTTCATTATCTATTTTTCATTTTTTAAGGCTTTATTTTTTTACTTGAGTTTCCAAAACTCAAAACACACCTGATGCCATTTGTTTAGGTAGTCATAATGAGAAACAATAGTTTTTTAGACTTGATCAACTGAAAGTTTAGAAGATGAAGTTTGTACAGAAAGCTGATGTTACTGAGAATTCTAGAGTTGATATTTTAACATGTTTTTTTCTTCTAATTCAGTGATATATATCCAAGAATTTACCATTTCTTCATTAAAATGAGTTACTTGTTCCTCAAACATATTTATTCTATTCATGTGATCCAATGACTTATTTTTAATTTGTCTAATCCTTGAGTTAAATAAGAATTGAGTAAATACTTACATTGTAATTGAGCCAAAATATTAATAATGTCTATAGCTTGTTATTTGATGATGACATCAACGCTAGACAGTGCAAGGATGATCTACAATTTTGGATATTCAGTGGAGATGGATGATTTTTCTTCTTTAGATACCATAATAATTTTCCCTTTGTCTACTATTGGTCTTATATCAAGAATTGAAGAAGATGGAGGGGATTTTGCTTCTTGTACTAGAATTTATTTTGTGAGTATTTCCTTCCTTAATATCTTCCTTAACAATAACCACTATTGTTGACTCAAAAATATCTATTGTGACATGTTCTTCATGAAGTGTTATTATTTTTTATATTATTGGTAAAGAAAATAATGATGATTGTTGAAGGCTATCAAGGGTTGTAGCTGCTTCTATCTCCTCATCATCTTGTGCCAAGATTATTTTTTTGCATCTTCATTTTATGTTCACAAGGGAACTAGGCTCCTCTAAATATGTATCCTAGACTACTTTTGATGTTCTAATTGTTTTAGGTACCTATGATGTGATTACTAAAGGGATATCTTTAGATTCAAGTTTTAGATGAGATTGTGAAACCCTAGGTCTTAATTTCATTTTTTTTGGAGGCTGCTAAAAGCTATTTTCAATCATATGTGTTGTTTGTGATCTAGTATATTTTCTTTCACTAGATGAAACTCTAACTCTAAAAGAGGAAACCTCTTCTTTCGCTTTGGGAATTGGTGTTTTTATAGAATATTTTTGAAGAGATGTTGAAGACTGACTAATTCTAGATTTCCAAAAATTCTTCCACATTGATTTACTTTGCTGAAGGAAATGATGTTGAATAATCAAATGGATAAGGCCATGATGATGAAGTGGAGATAAACTATTAGTGGCCAAAACTTGAATGGCTCCATACAGGTATAAGGGTAGGTTAACCCTATGTTGAATCTATTGTTGGCCATACTTGAGGTGAAGAGTGATCTTCATAGCTTCACACCCCAAAACATTGCATTGACTTTCACACATAAAATATTTCTTAACCCAAAAAAAAAAAAATTCTAGGGTTTAGGTAGGGTTTCCCCACTGATCCATTTTTCCTTTCCTTAATTATTATGTACACATGCTATAGATAGTTGTTCATTACCATTGAATTGTAAAATTAACTTATAAAAAAGAGTTCTCCCAAGTATTCTCTTACCTTCTTCAATAATCTCAAAATTTCATTGATGATTGTGTTGGAAACTAGAATATTGATACCTCTAACTATAGTGGAGTCTTCTGTTATATTTGCAATGAATTCATTCACCAAATTTTCATAATACCATTCAAATTTTTGTAAAAATGGAATCCAACCAACTTCTTCAAAAACTACTAAAAAATATCATGATTTATTAGCCTGGTTACGGACTTAAGTTCAAATTGTTTATTTTATCCCATAGAAACTATGGTAATTTTCTAAAATCTGGGGGTGGTTTAGTAGGTACAAACAATTAGTGATAATGAAAAAAAATAGTGTGTAATGAAAATGAAAGGCAATAATTATTATCACTTTTATTTTAGTGGTTGCTAACATGATCCAGAGAAAATGATACGGCATAGAGATTTAATATGAAATTATATTTGAAAGAGATTCAATGTACTATCACACTTATTAGACATGTACACCATCAAACATGTCATCATTATTCAAATTAATATATATTGAGTCGGTAGATGGTTTGTACATGTGAATAAAGTTGACATGCCATTCTTTTTACTTGCATGTCCTTTTACTTATAACCTTTCCATGTCATCAAATGTTTCTATTTGATTATTATTTTTATGGATTTTAAGATGTCTTCTCTTTAAACCTCATTTAAACATGAACATGCATGAACCATAATAAATTATACTAACCTAATTTAGATAAATAAAATACCCTACTTATGTAATCATACTCATAGCCTTTATTCTTTTCCTGCCACCTGATTCTAAATAAAGAACAAATTCATGAAGTAGTATTTAGAAATGTATAAAAATAAATACATCAGTTATTTTATTTCCTAAAACAAATTGATCAATATTTTACTATTTTCTATTTTATTTTTATTTTTATTTTGCCCTTGACTAGTCATTTCTGGTTTTAAAGCCAAAGCTCGTTATTTAATGCATGACCAGCTAACAGGTTGATTTTATAATTAAAATTATCAATAACATCCTAAAAGGATTTTCACTATTGAATATATATATATATATATAGGAAGAGGAAAACCAATAAGTGGTCTCCTTCTATTTTTTATAATATACCATCATGAAGTTGTTATCATGGAAGCACTAGGTCCTTCCATTAAAAACCACTTCATGCCTAATGTTTTGAACAAACTCCTCCTTATTGATAGGTTTCTAATATAATTTGAGTCTATGTCCATTGACCAACAAAGTATTCTAATTTACATCTATTGGTAGCAATTGTATTGATCCACTCTTAAGTATTTTTTCTATTTGATATGGGTCTAACCATTTTGTTCTCAATTTGCCTTTAAATTATTGAAACTTGGAGTCAAACAAAAGTGCTCAATATCCTTATTGAAATCTTATTAATTTGATGTGTGAAGTATGCCGTATCTTTATATAATGCTGCATCATTTATGTTTTTTGTAAAGCTTCTATCCCCATCTCATCAAGTACATTGAATTAGATAATTCTATCTTGTTGTGCCTTATCTAAATCAATGCCTAATTCTATTATTTTTATCAAAGTTTGTAATCAAAATTCAATAAAAAGGTAAATATTTATTACCATACACTAACTCATAAGGTGAAAAACCAATGATTGTCTTCCAAGTAGTGTTATAGGCCCATACTTCTTCTGGTATTCTGATTATCTAATCTTTTTTACTGCTACTGACTCTCTTGATGAGAATGTTCTCTAGCTCTCTGTTGATAACTTCTACTTGACCAATGGAATATGGATCGTAAGGATAATATTTATTATGATTGACTTGGTAGACTTCTATGACGTTTTTGATTATATTAAACATAAATTATGGTCCCTAATCCGAGACTATCTCCCTAGGTACATCAATCCGTTGCATGATCTTGAAATATAAAAAATTCTATATATACTAGGAGGTATTCCTTTCCTTGGGATGGTAGATCTATAGAACCAATAAAGTCTATTCCCCACTTCTCAAATGGTTGAAATACTACTTGTAGATAAAGAGGAATCTCTGTTGATAGTGTAGGCTATTCCATCCTTTGACATGGATCACATTATCTGATATACTTCTTTACTTTCCTATGAAGGGAAGTTCAGTAATATCTTACTTCTAAGATCTTATGCATAATTATTTTTGTTGAATAATTACCTCTTCCTGGTTCATCATGACAATATATTATGTTGAAATAACAAACATTTATTTATCTAGAAATCTATCTTTAATTGGTTCTTCCCTATCTATAATGTTTATTTTAGTCAAAAAGTTTGTAATCACATTAAATTTTCTTGGTTTATCAATGATGGTTATATCAAATTCTTACAAAATTAATAACTATCTTATATTTCTTCCTCCTATTATAGGTTTATTCATGAGATACCTTATGGTTGAATGATCTATGTATATGAGGACCTTATAACTTAGAATATAGTTTCTAAATTTATTGATGGCATAAATTACAACAAGGAATTCTTTTTCTGTGGTTGTATAATTCATTTTAGTTTTTGTAAGATTTTTTTTGATGTAATAAATGACATACATATGATCATTCTCATCTTTTTGTCTTAGAACTTCCCCCATTGCATAATTAAAAGCATCAGTGTAAATGTTAAAGGGTTTTTCCCAATTGGGTCCTCTCAATACTGGTGTAGATCTCAATTTTTATTTAATATCTTCAAAAGATTTTTGACAATCATCATTCCACATAAATTCACTATCCTTTGCCACCAAAGAAAACATAAGAGAAATAATTTTACTGAAGTCTTCTATAAAACATCTATTAAAACCATCATGACCTAAGAAACTCTTGATATCATTTTGATTCTATGGGATAGGTAGGTTGGAAATTATTTTAATTTTCTTAGGATCCACTTGAATTCCCTTAATAGAGATGTGGTGTCCTAGTACTATGCCTTGATCCATCATCATTAGACATTTTTCATGAATTAGTGATAGTTCATGTTCTTCACATTTGGTTAAGACCTTGCCAAGATTATGTAAGGCTTCATCAAATGTATCTCCATCATTCATGAATTCATCCATGTACACTTCCACACAATCATTAGTTAAATCAAAGAATATGGATAAAACTGATTGTTAAAAAATAGTTAGGGCATTACAAAGACCAAATGGCAAGACACTATAAGAAAATGTACCCCATGGGTAGGTAAAATTGGTTTTTTATTGATCTTCAACTACTATTATTATCTTATTATACCAACTAAATCCATCCAAGAATGAAAAGTACTTTTTTCTTGTCAGATTATCAAGCACTTGATCAATAAAAGGAAGAGAAAAATAATCCTTCATAATGACTTTGTTTAGCTCTTAATAATCTACACAGACTCTCCATTTATTTATTTTTATTTTGTACAATTACCAATGGATAAACCTAATGGCTATTTGAAATGGGCAATTTTAATTTTTACTATATCCCTTAATGATAGATTTATCCATCTTAGTGGTTGTCTAACTATTTTATCCTAGATTGTGTAAATATGATGGGTACAAACACTTAGATGAATTCATCTCATATCTATATAATCCTAATAAAATTCTTTGGTGTGTTTCTCTAGGACATCAAAAACTTTCATTTCTTGATAATGTGTTAACTAGCTATTTATATTCAATGTTTTTCCTAGTAATATCATAACCTATTTAGTGTCAGAATGGATAAACTCTACTTGTTTAAATTCACCCATCAATTAATTAAGAGGACATGTATGTGGTAATAATAAATGAAATATAGTTACATTTTTTACAAATCCATATTTTAGAGGAATGATCTGGAGAATGGATAATGAAATGTAGTTAAAAAATTAGTTAGTTTATATTCTACCCAATTCCAAATACTTTTTTTCAATGGTTTGTGGTTATATGTTGAATGTACAAAGATTAATTCTATAGTAAAAATTTTGGTGGAGTCAATATATGATGTAATAATAGAGTTCATAGCTAATAATTAGACAATGTCCATAGTAGATAGGATGGCATAGTCCATAGTAGACAAACTGGTAGAGTCTATAGCATATAGAATGACATATTCCATAGTGGATAGACTAGCAGAGTCCGTAGTGGATAGACTAATAAAATCTATATCTAGGCTCATGAGCCAAGTAGCTTCTTCCATATCTTATGCTAACTCATTAGTTAATTCTTTCATGTGTCCTTGTACTTTTATCATGGCTAAAGATGAAATATTGTTCCTATTTTTTATTGGTTCATCTACCCAAAGTGTTTCAGTGTAATCCAATGAGGGTTTTATAGGGGGTAGAAGGAAATTCATTTTGATTTTAGACCATTTGAAATTAGTCATATCCCCTGATCTACAATCAATTAATAATGTTATAGTAGCTAACCAAGGTCTTCCTAAAATCAGAGGGTATCTTAACTTCTTGGTTTTAAGTTGTAGCAGCATACAATTTATTGGATGCTCCTATGACTTAATTGTTATAGCTACATCTTCTATAGTACCTTCAAGTTTAACAACTAACTGATCAACCATTTAAAGAAAGGTGGAGTTCAGTTACATCCACATAAGGGACAACATCTAAATATTATCAGTTGTCATTACATTTATTATTCCACTCAAATATACCAAAATGTTGGGTATATTTTTCTTCCCTATGGTAATTGTTATGACTGGACTACCTAGGTCTACATATTTGGGTAATAATTATTTTTTTGCTAAAATATCAACTAGTTTACCATATAAATGTATGGTCCTTGGGTATTGTTTCTTTCTTTTAGGTGTCTTAACACACATGTTTTTAATGACTCTATTTCATTTTAGAATATCCTTAATGGATTGTAATAAGGGCATTTCAATATTTAATTTTCTTAATTCTTAAATCAAATCAGATTCTTGCTTGGTTTTAATTTCTTTTAATCTTTCAAGAAAGGAACAAGTGGAAGAGCATTAATATGTTCCTCTATCTTTTCTAATATTTTTTCCAATTCCTCTTTTCTGATTTTCGGTTGAAGTGTATCTATTTTTTTTTTCATTGGGTTGTTCATAGATGGTAATAAGAGGCTCTTGAATTGTTCTGCCTGATCTAAGTTGAATGTTTGAAAATTCACTAGCTCATATATTCATGGTTTATCATTGTTCATTTACATAGATAGGGGATGATGGTTTATTATTGGGGTTATCCATTGGTTAAGAAAGTGATTGGGGCTAATTAACTTGTTCTATTGGTTGAGATGTAGGAGGTGCCATCAAAGCTTGCTATGGTGAAAACTTTTTCAGGGGTTAAACTATGGATTAATGTTCCATTGCATATTTCCCCATTATTATGACTATGGTTTGGGTATCTATATTTGTTAAGGCATCATCCAAAGTTGAGGCATCATCCATTCTTGATTGGCCTATTATGGGTGTACTTGGTCCCACATAGGTTAAGGTTTTGAGTAATCTCGGGTGTCATCCATGGATTAATTGGATTTCTTGGGCCGAACTGATCTTGGGTCTAGTTTTATGGAAATAGATTTTATCTTTGGACA
Organism: Torreya grandis; assembly: GCA_037957365.1. Lineage (NCBI taxonomy): Eukaryota > Viridiplantae > Streptophyta > Pinopsida > Cupressales > Taxaceae > Torreya > Torreya grandis. Next base: position 3,940,773 of record JARHVA010000389.1, read on the forward strand.
TAATTCAAATCTTCTACAGGCTATTCATTTTGTTTTAATTATTTTTTTCAAAATAAAAAGATGGTTACAATGGTTTGTGTCATCTTTACTATCACATATCCCACATATTTTGTTTAATCCAAAGGATAATCTCTGATAGCATGTTTTAACTTACATTTTGAATAGTAGATGGCTAAGGGTTATGTGGTGGAATTATCTTTGGATTTAAGAACATCTAATTTAGTATTTAAGTGGACTAAAATGTCATTTTTTAAATTGGTAAATTCCTCCATCAATCAACTAACTTCATTGGATTTACTTAGTTTTCCTTTCCTAATACTTGGTTTTATTATAGAATAATTAGTACATAAATCTAAAATTTAGTGGAATTTGAATTTTACAATGTCTCATTTATCCATCAAGTTCATATCATCCATAGATTCATCATCTAGTCCCTTAAGAAAGACCATTTTCACTACTTCTTTTGTAAGTGGATAACCACTACATTTGTGATCAAATATGAATCTATCTAGATAATCTTCTAAACTTTCATCTTCATTATATTTGATCTTGAATAAATCCTCTTTCTTGTCCCTTATTTTTTAGTAATCTTGATACTTAACAAGAAATGTAGTTTCTATGTATTAATAGAATCACCTGAAAGGCCCATGAACCACTTCATGGATGCCTCTTTAAGTGTAAAAGGGGAAAATTTGAGTTTTTGACTATTAGTTGTATAATAATAGGTTTTACATAACACTTTAAAATCAAACATAAATTAATCTAGATCTTTTGAGGACTTACCCCTAAAATTTGGTAAAATTGATGGTGAAATGTTTTTCATAGATGTTTGATATGCTGGATATATGACCATAGGAAATGAAAATGTTTTGCCTTATTGAAATTGCATTCTATTTTATTCAAGATATTTTATATTTCCTTGGTTATCATCCATGGTTTATATTTCTTCCTAACCTATATTATAGATCCAATTTATTGCTTTTTCTTGATCTTACAAAGATTGAAGTCTAAGACCTATTGTTCTAGACAAAGGAACCTTAGGATTAATTCTTCCTATAGGAGAATATCTCCCAAATGTGAGTCTTCTTACATGGTTTCTTTGTGAGGATGATCCTGATTCTAGTGATGAATCTAAGTGTGACTCAAGCATTTTTTTTATATTTTCAGATTTTTCGGTCAAAATTTTTATTCTTTCCTCCTCTAGTCCTAACTCATGATCTTTGGGGATGAACCTTCCTTTAGTATCTCTAGGTCAGTTCATAAATCTGATTTTTTTATTTTTTTTATTAGTTTTTAAATGTTTTTTTTTTAAAAAATTATAGACCAATAAGGATTAAATTATTAACACTTATATATCCCTGACAATGGTGCAAAAACTGATGGGTATTGTTAATCCCTACATTTAACCAACTTTTTTATTGATGTCATTCAAACCAAGGGTGGAATCCAAAGTTGTCTGTAGCAAGGATTATGGTTGTAGGTCTTACAAAGTGATTTGGGGGGTTATTGTCCTTTCTAAATGTATAATCTAATATATTCTAGAAAGGATTTTCTTCTGAAATAAAGAAACATACATAATTAAAATACTCTGTAATTTAATTTACTAAAATAAACACACTTATTGAAAATAAACACTTTGTTGAAATTAAGCACACTTGCTAAAAGTAAATAATCTATTAAAAATAAACACACTTAAAGAATGAAAACAATTTTTTGAAGGTAAACACACTTGCTAAATGTAAATAATCTATTGAAAGTGAACACACTGATTTATAATCTTGAATTTACTCTTTACACTAGAAGATAATTTCTTATAGGTTATGAAATATATTTATAAGTATTGTTATGAAAATAAAATATAATTATAATTATTTAAAATTTTAAATACATAAAATACCATACATAAATACATTCTTAGTTCATGAGAGGAGTGGGTGCTTCCTCGCCTTGGGAACAAGAATGAAAAGAAAACTCAGTACTTAAAAACTAGAGATATTTTTATTAATTAATCAAAACATATTACATGAATATAACTGTAACTATGTTGAAATATTAATTGAAAAATAATATATTATCTCTCTTCTATATCTTATATATTAAGATATAAAGATCTACTTATATAATTTTGTAATTGTAGATCCCTAGGTCTTAGTACCCAATCTTCTATTATCAAGATAAATCTCCTAATTTTAGTGGTTCTTCAAAATACATGATTGATGGTTTGAAATAAGAAGATATTTATATTATAAAATCCATTTCATATCTACTAAGAATGACTTCCTGGATCTATTAGACCAATTTTCTTTATAAAATCTATGTGACATATTTACACTGACTGATATATGTAGAAAGTCTTTTTATAGATATGTTATTTATAGTAATGTTATAAATAGTAAGTGAGAAAAATAATCTTCAAGTATGTTGAAAAATATGGAAAGTATGGATCTTTTAGTTTTTCAAGCTCAAAAGCTAAACTAAAAGAGTCTAAAGTAGATTTGGCAGAGTCTGTAGCAACTTTGGCAGAGTCTAGTGCTGTTTTTATGAAAACCTAGTGAAGTTAATAGAGACTTGCCTCAAGGATCCTAAATGTTGAATAAATATATAGAAAAGCTACTAGGGATAGGAAAGGTAGAATCATTTGGTGAAGGATGAAATTGGATCTTAAATGAGTTCGTAGATATGGACTAGGTGAGTCCATAACTACTAGGTGAGTTTGTAGTAGTAAATTGTATGAGTTCATATCAATTGGACAAGTTCGTAGCTTAGTCTGGAGAAGAATTTAATGAGCTATAAGTGTGTCTAATGAGTTAATATTTTTCCAAATGTCAAAATCTTTCATAAAGTTTACTTTAGAAGATCATTGAAAAGGTCCTTATTCCTTATAAACTATTATATCATTTGTATATACACAAAATTGAGAGACTAAACATGAAAAGAGTTAGAATTAAATGAAAAAAATTAGTAACTTAGACTCTATTTACATAAAATAAGATAAAACAACTATTTACTATGCTAGGATTAGATACAATCCTAAGATCCTTTTAATTGTTCAGTCTAGAGGAGAGGTAATGGAAGAAAAATAAAGAAAATTGGTAATAATAATGAGTCATATTTTGGACTCATCAGACATATGTCACCTTCCCATTGTATATTTAGAGGAGATAATTATCCTATTTGAGGAAAGAAATCCTTACTTGAGAGGAATTTTTTCTCATTTTTAAATTAGTAAAATTTGAAGTGTACGAGAGAAAGAGAAAGAATAGGAGGAGCTTAGAGAAGGAGGATCTATTGCCCAAGGCTTATAAATTGTGTTATTAAGTGGATACAAGAGGGGATCCAAGGTAGGATTCCATGCCCTAATTATTTAAGATTTTATTTATATTAAAATTATATTTCTACTTTTCTCTAATTGTAGTTTTCAAGAGGTGTAAGTCCATTTGGAATACTCTCTCTCTTTTCTTATATTTCCATGGTTGTGCCAATGGCCACTATGTGGGTTATTAATACCCGTTTGGGCTTGGATATGTAACATACCTCCTAATTTTGTTGTTGTTTTTATACCTTTTTATTGAACTAAAATGGAAAATTTATATTTCCAAGATTTGTTTGAATTTTCATGTTTATTGTGCACTCATACTAGTAATAATGGCTGGTGGAACTGAATTTATATGCCCTTATATATTGTTATCCTTTTTGTATTGGTAATGGTTGGTGGAACCAAAAATTTTATGCCATCATACATGGTATTTGTCATGGTTGAATTTGTGTATGGTCTCCCATGGCCAAGACATGGTACAATAAGGGTGAGGTATTCTGACATTCTTCTTCTCCTTTGATGGGCATTTTTGGTGTTAGAAATATGTATGGTTTCCTTGTTTATTATTTGTTGTGTTATATTTCATTTTTGGTGTTGGAAATATGTATGGTTAGGTTGGAAAACTCTCTTATGTAAATAAACTTGTGAGTCTCCTAGACATTTACCTAGTGAATGACCCTTAACGAGCTTGAACTATCATTAAAACCTCATTTTTTAACTTGTCTAAATTAACACATGATGTAAATATGCTCATATTCACATGTCTTAGTCTAAGGGGTGCCTAGGGAAGTTTCCTAATGATGGAAAATAGATGGGAGGTGATCCCAACCTTCAGTTAGCCTTGTGGCTTCTAGTGGAGTTCATTTGAAGACCAACTTGTACAAACTATTGTATAAATATTTAAAGAAATCACATTCACCATTTTAGAGCTATGTTATTATAATTATTTAATTGAAAATATGTATTTAATGAAATTAAATTTTAAGTCATTGACAAAAATAATGGTGATTATCTATCTCTTACTTACCCTTCGTATTGGATGAATCAAATCGTAAAAGTAATGAATTTATTATTTATTGAAAAAAACAAATATTAAATTCTGTTTGGACATATATTTCTCTATATGTTTATATTTTTTTAAAAATAAAAATTATCTCTTTCTAAAAAGATTGAATTACTTTGATTTAGGTGAAACCAAGAAAGGCTAGAAGCATTTGTATAATTTTTATGCAATTTAAATCATTCCAATTTTTATAAATTTTCATAATAATATAAAAATGGTTAACTAATTAATTAATTCAATTTATGGTACACTTTTAGGACATATGAGTGAATTTATATGAATTTTCCAAGTTTCATGTTTAAAACTCCTTATACCTCCTTTCTAATTTACCCTTACTTCATGTAATTTTTATAAAAGTAAAATAAGGCATTGAAGTGCTTAAGATAATTTTATACTAAAATTTATAATTTTAAATACCCAATTCAATTTATTTCATAATTTTTAAATATATGGATTATTCGTTATGAATTTTTGAAAATTGGCTGTTAGTAGGGTATATTTTTAATAAATAGGCCCTTTTATAAAGTCACCATCCAATTTCCATGGGGTAGTTGGTATTTTAGTTGGTGGTCACCCACATGACCATGAAATGAGGGGGAAAGAACCCTTAGGGTCTATCATATGCTTTTGACAAGTTATGTCATGGCAGTTACCACTTGTGATCTTGGGTTGGTAGATTGTCATGACCTTTGTTCACATGTTGTGGTTATATATTCTAAGTAGTTTTTGGATTGGGAGACTAACCCCATGTTCTCCCTTATACCTAAGGTGTGGTCAAACCATGTTTACTTCTACCCATCTAAAAACCACAAGGTTAGTGGTTGACATAAAATTTGTTTATTTAATATTAAATTATATAATATGTATAGTATGTTTATTTAATATTAAAAAAAAGATTCAATAAAAGGGCATGCCAAAAATCCTAAAAAATAGGCCAAGCCTAGGAGCAAATCAACAAACTAACTAGGCCAAGCCTAGTAGAGATATATAGCATAAAAAAGAGAAAACAACTAAGTTATCATAACAAAAAGACTAGTAGAAGGGGGTATTTATCATGGGGATCACTCCAAATATATATTCATTGATATTTCACTCTAGTACCAATGTCGAACCAAATCTATAATTATTTTAAACACCTTTATCATAAGATTTTGCATCCTGATCTATGCGATGGAGGGAAATTGCCAAAATAAGCCAATGAAACATTTTATCTAATGGAAGCTAATGACCACCCTAAGAATTCTCATGGGGATAATGTTGATGCCTCTATGTATACCAAAAATGCCCTTAGTTTTCACTAACACTTCTCATTTTAGAATTATAGGAATCTAGAGCATGAGTAGTAGATTATGGAAACTTAATGTTACCTATGGTGAAATAGCAGCAAAGCAATGTTTAACTGTACGCAAAAATTTATATTAACTGATGGTTGGGAGCCATTATGGTCCAATTCTCTATAAAATTCTAGTATCTATGCTAATACTTAGTGAATTATGATCCAAAATTAATCTACAGACTAATCTAGATGAATATTTATAATGAAATCTAAGCTACAAAGATCTTGTTTAAAAAAAGCAAAAGGGAAGGGTAAGGTAGAAAGAAAACAAGTGATTGCTTATCTTATCCTCATACATTATGACAAAGTTTCAATTGTAACTAAGTATGCATTCAAACCAATATATAGTTCAAAACAACCTAAGATCAAATTTCACTATACAACAGATAAACTTTGAAGGATGATGTAAAGAATCACAAGTAAGAGCTAGGTTTACTTTAAAGATTTACTATTACAATAAAATAGCATTTACGCATCTAAATATAGATCAAAATGAAGTAAAGCAAATCCAAGATCCTTTAGCTAATCTAGAGTATGCACAAATTAGAAACCCTGTGATTAAAGATGCACCCTAGAATTCAAAGAAACTATTCAAATTTAAGACATAAAACTGGCAATTGAGAGAAAATCTATATTAAAAATTGACACACCAAATATGGATAATATGTGTAAAATTCCTTGATTATATTAATTTCTCCAAGTGTAAAATTTTTCTTAAAATATCTTCCTTTATGAAATGGTAATACCGCCTTTTATAGAATGCAAGGTAGTATACGAGTCAGTTACAAGATACAAAGTGTACAAAAGATAAGTATAGTTGTCCTTCAGAAAGTTATAGAATACATTTTATTTTCAAAACTAGAATGACTTAGAGGCAATATGTTAACAGACTAGCATATGCCTTACAAAATAAGATTCCCTATTTCAAATATTATAATGTTTTAGAAAGAGGAATATTAATTAGTTGGTGGGCCCATTATTGAAAGAACTCCTCATTGTTCTTGCAAAAGTTCCATAGCCTTTTGATGTTGTTCTTTGATAAGATATAGATCCATAGTTGGCTTTAGGAGGCATACCTCTCCTTAATCAGCTAAGTCATGCAAGTCCCTATCATCTCTGGCCATAGCTTCTTTGATACTCTAAGATTTTACAATCTTTTCCTAGACTTTGAAGATCATACCCAAAATCCTACCATTATCAATGCCTAATTTTCCCTAGATTTTTCCCTATACATCTTGTATTACCAAGGTAACTCTATGCTTATACTCTACATCATCAATAATACCTAGGGTTGTAGTCTTAGTAGGATTAGCTAGCATAGCGCCTATGAGTTTTTCAATTCTAGTAATCAATTCCTTATCATCAACTAAGAGTCTATCCAAATTACTTGTCCACACACTTAGGATCTAGATCTTGTCTACCACTATCCCTAATATATCATTCAGGTGGGCTAGGCTAATGGTTTTGAATTTATGGATTTTATCCCTGATCAAAATACTAATGAAATCCCTTATCTTGGTCTCTACCTCCTACCACTCTATTCTAATCCCTTATCCACTTCACCTTATTATTGTCTTAATGCATCTTGCCTCAATCTTATTGATTTCAATGAATCAAACATATCAAAGAATGATGCTTCAAACATGGTTATTATGGCATCACACACTAATAAAATGGCATGTGTTTGTAATTTTTCCTTTTCCTTTTTCAAAATTTGGATCCTCTATTTCATGCCCCTAATGCTAACTTTGACTTGGGTTGAGTGAGCCTCTTATAGGCTTTCAATATCTTCATCATGGATAGGAGCCTCACCAAGTTGTTTCCTTCTAATTGGGGTTAAGCCTATAAAGGTTTCAACCTTCTAGAAAGTGAACTCCTTAGTTTTTATCATGGCTTTCCTTGTGGTTAACCTTTCCAATCCAACTATCTTTAGATTGAACTGCATAGTGGTGGATGACTTTATGGATTTTAGAGGTTGAGAGACCTCCATCCTTATGCTACTTGATGCTCCCAGAGCATCCATATTCTTATCGTCTGGCACTGTATTAATTATTATTCTTCTTTCTTCTTATTATTTCATAAAATCCCTTATCTATGGCTTGATTTCTTCATTCACATTAAAATTGATGGACTGGGTCAAGGTCCAAGAGTGGGAGTAGGAATGTATCTTCTGTAGCTTTCCAAACACAAACCAATCAAAGATGATGGGTTCATAAATGGGGAATTCCTCACTGAACAAGTTGATCTCACTTGTGGGATGAGTGAGAGTTAACTTTGGCCTCTTCCTTTATCTAAAAAAGACTAATGCCAACTCCACCTTTCTTTTTTATGGCTATGCCATTAGGACTATGTCAAGGGCTACTTCCTTCCCTTTTTCTCCCTCAAATTCCTCTACTTGAACCTGAGCTTCTTCTTCCTTGGAGCCATATGCCTCAGTAAGGACCTTGAGGGCATCCTCTACTATTTCATCAATCTCAAGGGAAATCATATCGAAGTGATCAACTAGGGATGGTGGTCTGTCAGGAAGGGATGAAGATGAATGTCTCTCACTCGATCTCTCCTCTAACTTCTCCTTGAAAATTCCTTCTATAATTTGTGCTTGGGGATATGGGAGCTCCATCTGAGGTTGCTATTGAGGTAGCCTAAAAGATTAAGGAAATAAATGGTAATGAAGGGATGTATTTTCCATATATCCCCTTAATTTTCATCACTGGTTACCTTATGCATGAGTTTGAGGTTGGTATTCTTGAATCTAGCCAGTAGTTCTTCAAAATTACTAGCCTTTATGTACAAGGTGTCATGAGGACCCAGTTGGTGCTCATAGATTGGCTTAGATATATTTTTATTCTTCAAATGTTGGCCTACCATATTATTTAGATCTCATTATCTAAGATCATCTAATTGAAATACAAAAGAGTCCCTATGCCTAGACATGGTGTCCACTTGCTTATAATCTTGTATAATTATCCTTCCAATTATCAAAGGGAAGGGATGGAAGAGGCCTTTCCTTTTCTCCTTAAAAACTCCATCAACAACATGAAGTATTTGAGATACAATTTAATTCTCTACCAACTTGGGAGGAATGTAGATAGGCAACTTGTAGGGCTAGGTTAGAATTCCTTCAATTCTAATAATAGTGAAATTGGGGTAAAATCGATATCTCTTATCAACTCCATATATTTATTAATCAAAGGGGGAATAGTGGGCATGGGAATCTCTATGAGAGCTTCCACTAATGCAAGATAGACAAAGTCACATATGAATTGCATGTGGTGTCTGTACTTGAAGATATGTAGTTTTGAGTAGTGGTGGGAAATTGTGGTTCTACCCTCAGGAGACCAGTTCTTGATGTTGGGGATCTTGGTAGAAGCTAGTAGGGCATTTAGTAGATAAGACATCATGAAAACCTACTTGTTTGTCTTCCTCTTGATGGCAGTAAATTGTTTCCCTAGGAAGACACTAATATATCTCCTATTGGGGAACAAGCTCCTTCTTTACCATAAAATAAACATAAGATACCCATCTCTTATTGACATATGTGGTTACAGGGGCTCTAGATATTCTATCTAATATGGTCATGATTACCCTAATCCCTTCCCTAAAATGGACAATTAGGATCTTTCCCTCAAAGTACTAGAATACATGGTTCCCTTGGAGCAACTATGGTTTAAGGATGGTATCTAGGTCATTCTTACTGATCCATACTTTGTTATGGGCAGGTCCACATGGGCTTTCAGGATCTTGTAGTATTTTTCAAAGGCTAGTGGGGAAATATAGGCTACTCTCCTAGAAATTCCCTCATGGATAATCTAGTCATTATCAATTCTACAATCAATACAAATTGGAGCAAGGACATCAATGTAGTGAAGTACCTCTAGTTTGGTAGCAACATAGTGGAGGCTACCCATTTAAACTATGACTAGATCATAGTATCTCCTATTAACCATGACAATCCTCTGATCCTCTTTGGTAATGGGTTTCATCTCTTTTATGGTCCAAAAGAGCTTGGACTAGTTCTTTTTATCATTATTCAGGGCTATGACATCTAGCTTTATATCCTTGAAAACCTTTCCTTCATTGTCTGTAAATAGGTATAACTTTATCTCATCCCCTAATTATTGTCTTTGAGATACCATGGCTTCTATGCTTGTAAATTATCTCACAACTAGATTATAATTGATCTTTATGATAACACTTTTGCTCTCAAATCACAATTAAGCTTCTCCTAAATTCACTATAATTAATCCAAGTTTACTTAGGGTCCTTTTATGTAAGTTTAGGGATTTGGAAATTTAATGGTGGTATATCATGGAGTTTGAATCATATGTGCTTTAGATTTGATTTGGACCTTTGCCTTTATATGCTTGCATTCTTAGGCACATAAGATCTCTTTTTTGTCACTTTCTACTTGTGTGGCACTTATGTGGAATTAATCCATAAAATTTCATAGCATTTTTCATAAATGCTTTTGAAGTACTATCTATTGGCATTTAAAAATGCCTTTTAATTTCACACCATTGGATCAAAATCCTGGATTAGAATGAGTTGTCAATTGTGATCTGGGATCTTTCTTATTTATTGGTTCCCCTCATGCTAAGTCTTGTGGTTGTGCCACTTGACACCTCTACTAGCCTTCCAGGCTTTGAAACCTTTGTCAATCATGCATTAAACACACATTTTCCATTCATCAAACCTGTAGGCTCTCAGAAGTTCATTGAAAAGTCATTGGTGCCCTCATACTATTGAATCATCCTTTTGTGATGAAGCACGAACCATAATATCTTCAATATGCTTGAATTTTAATCAACACATTATTAAGATAGGGACTTAGGTTTAAAATCTTAGGATAAGGTTTATTTCATGTTTATCAAACATGAAATAGACTTTAGGCTAAAGTGTTTATGCATAAGTCTTTCAAGATTCATACAAAGGGGACAATGGATAAATATTTTAAGCTAAAGGTTACATTGTGTTTAATAAACAAAACACATACTTTGGCCTAAAATATTTATGCTAAAGTATTTGAGTATGCCTAAAGGGAATCAAAATGGCCTAAGGATCAAATACTAAATTTTGGCAAAAGGATTTATTATATTAATAAACATAATGAAAACCTTTGGTTAAAAGTATTTGGGCCATGTTTCATATTGTAAAGACTCTTTTAACATAAGATTTAGTATGAGTCTCTAGCCTAAGGTGCATGACATAAATGCAATGGGGACCTTAATATTTAGACTAATACTAAGATCATTTTGCATATATTTATACTATGAGACTATTTCAACATTTATAATTCAAATATTTCAAAACTTTGAACATCCTTAAAAGGTTTCTAGTCATCTACAAAGTAATTTATAGGATCTACTCAAGGCCTTGTTCCACTGCCAGCTAGGTGTTCATAGCCTTGGTAGAGGTTACTAGAATCACCTATGCTTGAAAAAGCTATTAATTTTGCATTGCATTCTTATTTTTTGTGTTTTTGATCTTTTATGCTTTCAACAAGGTTGGGAACTAGGGTAGCTAGGTTTAAGGATTTGGTCAAATGTTTAATCCTCGAAAAATCACTTATGGTTGCAATCATTATCCCAAGCAAGGATTTTTATTAAGTGCAAGTATGATTATGTATCAATAAATTAAACTTGGATCTTACAAGTGAAAATCTTCTTAAAACCAATTTTTAGGTCAGGATAATGATAAAGTTCTCACGGAATAGTTGGCTTCTTTTATTGGTCTTTACAAGTTTCTTTAAATAATAACATGAGGCTCATATTTCAGAACCATGGTCAGCATATGTATTAGGTTTACACCCTCATTTCTAGTCTATGGGACTTCAATCAACTAAATAAACTTTGACCTTAAGGTTGTCCAAAAATAATTATTAGAATCAAGGAACAAGGAAACAAAAGCAAACACACAACAGAAAGAAACAAATCAAGACACAAAGGGAAACAAACAAATATACACATGTTTATAAATAAACAAAGGATAGGAAGGAAAGAAATGAAAGAAACTAATTAGCCTACCTACACTAAGCATAACCATCCTACAGTTTTACTCCATAAAGACTTTAGGGGGAACAATAGATAAGTAATGCTTGAGGTACTTCCCATTGGTGGGTAGTGTGAAATCTACTCCTTGCAAGTCTTTGAGCTTAAAAGTGTTGTCTCCCAATGTGCTTGCAATTTGATAGGGGCCAATCCATAGAGGTGTGAACTTACCATGCTTGCCCTTAGGTTTAGATGCTTTATCCCAAAGGAGAACTAGGCCCCCTTGTTTGAACACCTTAATATTTGATATTTTTTCAAACCATCTCTTCACTATAGTCTGATGTCTACTGAAGTTAGTAAAATCTTGTTCCCTTGTAGCTTCCATTTGAATGATGTCTAGTAATCTTGATTCTGTAAGTTCTTGGATTTCCTCCATGTATTATTGCATGAATTTGTATGTGGTAAACTTGAGGATGATCAGAAATATTAGGTCTTGGACATACACTAATACAAATGGTGAAGCCTTCAAGGTTTGATTGATTATGATCCTATCCACCCATAAGCCATATTTGAGTAGTTTATGCCAAGTCCTGGGCTTGTTTGTAGTATATTTCTTGATTGCCTTCATTAAGTTTTTATTGGTAGACTTAGACACTCTATTTCCTTAGGGATAATGATTGGATGAGAACTTGAGATAAATTTCATTGTCATAGGCCCATTCTATCATCTTAATTCTTATAAATGTAGATCCATTGTCACACACTAAAGAGACTGGTGTTATAAATCTAGTACAAATGTTCTCCTCCAAGAAACTGATTACTTCTCTAATCTTGCATTGTTTGGTGGCTACAACTTCAATCCACTTTGTGCAATAATCTCTGGCTATTAGGACATACTTGTGACCTTCAGATAAATTAGGATTAATCACCCTAAAAAAATCCAATCCCCATAAAGCAAAGGGTTTGTTGATCATAACTGGTTGTAAATGCATTACTGCCTTTGGTTCCTTCATGCTAAAAATTTGGTAGGAGTGACATTTCTTAGATTCTTGTGGGAATATTTGAAAATAGTTGGCCAATAGTAGCCATCAATGAGGATCTTTTGGGCTATGGTTCTCCCATATGGATGTCCACTGCTTAGCTTTTCATGGAAGGTGATCATGATCTAGGTGGATTTTTCTTGTGAGACACATCTCAAGTAAATTCCTTCAAATTTCCTTCTATACAAGATCCCATATTTGATCATATAATGGGTTGATTTCAAACTTAGTGCCCTATTTTACTCCCTAGATAGTCTTGTAGGACAAATATCATTAATTATTAAATGTATGATAGATTCATACCATTCACTAGATTGAAAACTCTGTTGATCAAATTGTATAATACTCATCTTGGGACTGGTATAAAAAATCATTTGGATCAAGCCTTGGTACCTTACTAGTTTTGTTGCCTTCATTTCTATGTCATATTCTTGAAAACTTGACATCCACTTACCTCTACATTCTCCAAGCTCATTCTATCTCAACATAAGATTTGTGGTAGGGTCAGGTAAAATAGTATGCACCTTATTTTTAAGGATTTAGTGTCTAAATTTATTTACTACCTAAACTAATGCATATTCTTTCTTATCAATTAATGAATACTTTAACTTGGAATTCTTAAATTTATTACTCATAAATGCAATTAGGTGATCACACCCACCAATCTTTTGAGTTAAAACTGTAGCCATTGTATGGTCAGATGTAAAAGAGTAGAAATATAAGTCCCTTGAAAATTCAAGGTTTGTCAAGACTAGAGCTTGGCTAATGAATTTATTGATATCATCGAATGCCTTCCTAGACTCTTCATTCTAAGTGACCTTGGCATCCATATTTAGCATGCCATTTAGTGGCTTGACAAGCTCTACAAAGCCAGAAATGAACTTTCTTACAAAGTTTATCTTACCAAAAAATGACTTTATATCTTTTCTACTATTTGGAGGCTCTATCCTAGATATAGCTTCCACCTTTTCAGGATCTATAGAGATCCCATCTTTATTTATGACATGACCCAACAATTTGCCTTCAGTAACACAAAAGATACTTTTTTGGGGGTTTAAGGAGATTCCATACCTTATGCATCTTTCAAAAACTTGTTGTAAGTACATAAAGTGATCTTCCCTATTTTTTTTTAAAAATATTAGGTCATCCATACATATAATAATAAACTTACCAATTAGGCCCTAGAAGGCATGGTCCATAGCCCTTTAAAAACTAGTTCCTACATTTATTACCCTAAAGGTCATTATCTTGTAAAAAAAGGTTCCCCACTTGGTTGCGAAGGTTGTTTTCATCCTGTCTTCTCTATCAACCAACACCTAGTTGTAACCTAAAAATCCATCAAGGAAAGACATCATAGTTGACCCTAAAATAACCTGAATCACTTAGTCAAGAGAAGGAAGAGGATAATAATCCTTTTTACATTCTTTGTTTGAATTTCTAAAATCAATGCGTAGTCTAATGTCACCATTCTTCTTCCTAACTAGAACCAAATTAGCCACCCAAGTAGAATGCCTAATGGGAAAGACTATCCTAGCATCTAATAATCTCTTGACTTATTTAAACATCATTGGTTTTAGGACAATGTTTACCAGTCTTTGTTTTTACCTGAAGGGCTTACAACTTTATTTAAGGGATATAGTATGGGTGATGAACCCTGGATAAAAGATATTTAGGTCATCATAGGACCAAGCTATGGCATCCTTATATCTAATTAGCAAATCTTTGACTCTCTGATTCTCAATGCTAGTGCAGGCCTTTCCTACCTTCACCAATTAAGGTTGATCTTGGGGACCAAGATATATTGCATTGTAGTCCTTCCCACTTACCTTGGGAATCTTAGAAACCTCAACTAGTTTATCTTGGTCAAATAGCCTCTCTAAGGAAATCATGCCTTTAGGGATCTTGTTGTCATTCAATTGAATGAATTTACCATCAAATTTTTCCTCCTTAAATGCATTTTCATCAGTCTCATCAATAATATGAACATCAAATGCTATATAATTGGTCATGAAATCCAATATCTATTGATCATCACTAAAGATCTAAAAATGATTAACATTTCTAGGCACCAAAGGATAAAGGATCAACTCAATTATGAAGTTGGAGGAGTCTTAGTTGGGTATGAGGTTGGCTATAACAAATTCCAACTCATCAATATCTTATTTCTCTTCTCTTAGGATGGAGACAATACCAAAAGCATCAAAATACTCAATGAGATCCTAGACCCTAAACTTATACCTCTTAAGGTATGAGAGTTTGCATTGATATTTTCTTCTCACTTGGTTGACTACTAATTATGAATCCCCATAGATTAGTAGTTCTTTGACCTTATTTTTTATATAAAATTGAAAACCTAAGATAAGGGCCTCATATTCATAAATATTGTTAGTACAAGGGAATTAGATCCTATAAGATGCATGATATTTCTTACCACTAGGATTAGTTAGGACAACACCAACTCTAGATCTAACCTTACACCTAGCACCATCAAAATGTAACTCCCATAGTCTAGGAATATCATGATTACTCTTAGGATCACATACCTTTATAGCCTCTAGGTTAAAACCCCCTAATTCTAAGTCAATTATGTTAACCTTTTCATTCACAACATTGTAGTTGATGATCATGTGCATCATCCTTGGCTCTCTCTCAACCTTGATCTGATTGGGAACTCCATTCTAAGGTAGACATACATGTGAACAATCTATGGACATGTAGCCATTTAAATATTTGGTCCATTCCCTACTTAACAAGATTCCATACACATCATGAATGTCAAAAACTTAGATATCAATAAATTACTACACTCTAGGCTCATAATCTAATTACATATGAACATTAAAAAATTTCCCAATTACCTTGACTCTAGATTTGTCTACCTGAGTTACAACTCTATCAAAATTAAACAGAGTTAAGACAAGCTATTTACAAATACATATTGGCATGATATTGGTAGAGGCACCAAAATCCAATAAATAATTATGCAAGTTCTTACCAAACATCCTGACAATGAGTAAGAAAGGAGGAAACTCTACCTTAGCTTTGTGTACAGTCACATTAGCAAGGTCAGCCTTAGGTGGCTTGCTAGACTTCTTTGAAAATGATTCCATCAAGAGGTCCCTTTGTTCTGTAATCTACATCATTTCATGAAAAGTGATGTTATCCTTTATCTTCTTCATATCCTCAACAATGTTATATCTAGTTTTATTAGAAGAACTAGGAATATTAATGTTGGGATTAGTAATACTCCCTTTAGGTGGCTCTAGGTTATTTCTTGAAGAAGTATTAGGAGGAGTTCCAAAGTTATTTGGAGGCATTGAGGTAGTCAATGGCTACCTTTGCTCTCTATTCATCAAGGGATATGTCTTCTTCAAGAATTTTTGGAAGGCCTAGATCTCCTCAGGGTCATTCTCCTCTTGCAAGGGGAAATCAAAGGTCTCCACCATAAAGGCTTGATCAGATGATTTAGATCCTGAGGTACCTACACCACTATCCTTGTTAGGGACCACTTCAAATATATCTAACTCTTCTTGGAAACCTTCAAAATCTTTGCAAATTCTATACAATCAATCTCTCCATGCTTGGTTGTATAATGCACTCTGCAATAATCAGGTAAGATAATGTCAATAAGATTAATGTCCATAATATTATTGTTAGAATATGGTTTATTAGCCTTATTATTTTGGAAAATATCATTCTAAAATATATTATTTAGCCTATTAAACCTTTGAAATGAAAAGTTCCTACCAGAGTTATCTCTAGTATTTCCTACTTATTTCTGCAGCTGAAAGAAATTAGTGCTTAATTTTTTGACCATTTTAAAAATAGACTCATTCTCATTCTTAAAGGTTTTAGAATTGTACAACTAGTTATATTTAGTACCAAAATTTGGTGCTAAATATCTTTGATCATTTGTATTGAGGCCATTAGTAGGATGATTCAAGAATCCTAAGTTCTGATTGGGAGCAACATGACTCAAGGGTAATTGATTTAGATTTGAGATTTGGTTCAAGACTAGAATATTTTGGTTGTTGTTGGGGAAGATGATCAACATGGGCATATATGGGTTGATATTTGGAATAGAATAGGCCATTTGTCCTTGGGGTTATATTTGATCATTGATGATCACTAAATCAAAATAGGCCCTGGCCAATGAAGTTTTAGCTATAATAGATCTCTTCAAAAATATAGAGGTCATGGGATCCACTGCATCTTTATAGATTTCTAGGGTTAAAACATCATCAGGTTTATAAGGTTCTATGGTCTGACTATACATTTTCTAAAATATATAATTAAAGGACCTTATGGGCTCACTTTTATCCCTCTTACTGGTGGTAAACTGATGGTAGATGACACATGGATTGACAATCTTACCAAATTGGTCTATGAGAACATTGGTAAACCCATCCTAGCTAGTAATATAATTTTTAGGTAAGTTTAAAAACCATTCATAAGTAACATATTTAAAATTAAAGGGAAACAACCTACATGCTACATCCTCATGCACAACATTTAGCAACCTTAAGGCAAATTTAAAATAATTAATGTGCTCTTTAGTAGTCACTATAACAGTTGGACTAAATGTAGGCAAATACTTTTCAAGGTTACATGGGAGATCATGTACCACATCTGGTATGTTGATTGAAGAGTTTCCTAACCAAGCCATACTTGGATGAAGGTTGAAGGCAAAGGTACCTTGAATAGGTAAATTTGGCAAATATTTGGATCTCCTACGTCTACCTTTATCACTCTTGGCTCTTCTATGAACCTCAAGTTCAAGCAAAGTTTCCCTTGTCTCTAAGTGTTTTCTAGTTCAAATCCTTAGCAATTCCAGCTTGAAGATTGAATATCCTATTTGAAATATGATGTATCAGGCTAATATTTATAAAGAACAAGGATTAAACCTATAAATTAAGCTCATTTTGCAAAGACTATATAAAGAACAATAAAGGACATTGATCTTTGCCTAAGATAGCTCAAAGATGTGTCTAATTATGCAAATATAATCTATCTTTATAAGTTTAATCTCAAATAAACTTAGATATATGAAAATTATGCCAATCTTGATCAAAACAAGCCATCCTAACCTCAAATACTATGGATTCTCAAGTCTTAATCTATTTTACCAAAAAAAAGCATGAAACCTTAAAGGACTGTGATCTTTGTCTAAAGAAGCACAAAGATAGGTCAAAAACCACAAAGATCAATGATATTTACACTCCTAAGCAAATGATTACTCAAAAGTACAAAGATAACATCAATCTTGGATCAAAACAAACTAAGATAAGTAAAGATCCAACCAATTTATAGAGATTGCCCTCCTTCTAGCACTAGTAGGATATGTTGATGCCTCTATGTATACCATAGATGTCATTAGTGTTCAAGAATAATTTTAATTTTAGAATTATAGGAATCCAAAGCATGAGTATTAGGTTGTGGCACAACTTAATGTTACCTATGGTGAAATAGAAGTGAAGCAATGTTTAACTGTCCCCACAAATTTATATTAACTGATGGTTGGGAGCCATCATGGTCTAATTCTCCATAAAATTCTATTATCTATACTAATACTTAGTGAATTATGATACAAACTAAATCTATAGACTAATCTAGATGAATATTTATAATTAAATCTAAGCTACAGTGATATGGTTTAAAAAAAACAAAAGGGCAGGGTAAGGTAGAAAGAAAATAAGTGATTGCTTATCTTAGCCTCAAATGTTATAAAAAAGTTTCAATTGAAATTGAGTATGCATTCAAACCAATATATAGTGAAAGATAGCCTAAGCTCAAATTTCACTATACACTAGGCAAACTTCAAAGGATGATGTAAATAATCAAAAGTAAGAACCAAGTTTACTTTAAAGATTCACTACTATAATCTAATAACATTTGCACATTTGAATATAGAGCAAAATGAAGTGAATCAAATCCAAGATCCTTCAACTAATATAGTTTATGCACAAATTATAAACCCTCTGATTAAATATGCACCCCAAAATTCAAATAAACTATTCAAATTTAAGACATAAAACTAGCAATTGAGAGAAAAGTTATATTATCAATTGACACATCAAATATGGACAATCTTTGTAGAATTACTTGATTGTATTAATTTCTCCAAGTGTAAAAATTTTATCAAAATATATCCCTTTATAAAATGATAATACTACCTTTTATAGTAAGTCAAGGCAGTATACCAGTCAGTTACAAGATACAAAGTGAACAAAATATAAGGACAATTGTCCTTCTTCATAAAGGTCTAGAATACAATTGCTTTTCAAAACTAGACTAACCTGGGGGAAATATGATAATAGACTAATATATTCCTTATAAAATAATATTCCCTATTAAAAATATTAAAATGTTTTACAAAGAGGAATATTAATTATCTAGTGGGCTCATTTGATCCGGGCAACAATTTAGGCGACAATTCGGGTGACAGTTCTACCCCAATTGATGACGAAACTTCTAGGAGCCATAACTTTTGCACCATAGCTCCAATTGACTCCCCGTTTGAACCATTGGAAATATAATAATAATAGTAAGTTTATAAAAATAGTAATTCCTTTAATTTTATATTATTTTAAATTGTGGAATTCAAACCACTTAATATCCCTCAATATTGGTGAACTTCCACATCCTTCTCTTGCTTTCAAAATCTATATAAATGAAGATGTAACCTAAAATGGAAATAAAACATCTCTTCCCAGAGATAAGCATATAGTTGTATTGCAATCTTGAGTAATAAAACATCTCTTCTCAAAGAATTCATTGTTATTGTGTTATTTTTGTGTTCTTGAAATATATATCAATAAAAAATTCTCAGTTTTATATCAGTGGTATCAGAGCAGTTTGTCTTGAGAGTGTATGATCTTGAGGATGACGTTAGGCTACAAGAAGCTTGGGTAAAAAATAATAGAGCTTTAAAACTATCCACCTATTCACTTCAAATGACTCAAAATGGAAGATGACACTGAGACATCCAATCCTTTCAAGTAAATGGTGAATGAATCCATCCAATGGAAACAAACATAGATGTTGCAACAATTTGCTCAAATTCTCCAACAACTCATGATGGGAAATTCTAGCTCCTCATCTTACTTCTTAGATCCTCATGTATGGAACATCCTTTTAGTGCCCCAACACCCTTCAAGGTTTAGGTGAATTTTGATATTCCTATATTTGAAGGCAAAATTAATGCTGATGTAGTAGAAAATTGGTTGGATCAATTTCTTCCTACTTCTCTGTAAATAAATTCATCGATGGAGAAAATATCACTTTTACTCTTTTTAAAGCATCATTGCTTGTGAAAAATTGGTGGGAAGTGTACACAAAGAGGTTTAGTATAGATGACATTGGTCTTGAGGTGGAACCTACATAGGATGATTTCATAGAAGTGGTAAAGGAAGAATACTATCCCATTGGAGCATATGATGATCTATACATATAGTGGTAATAACTTCACCAAGGTAAGGACCAATTTGTTCAAGATTACATAGACATTTTTCAATCTCTATCTAAAATATTAGGCATATAAGAAAGTGAGAAACATAAGACTCTCAAATATCATGGTGTACTATAATGGTACATATAGGGGAAATGGAACTCTTCAATTTGGAAACCCTCAGTGAGGCATACAAGTTCACAGTGAAGATTGAGCAGAAGCATGGAAGGAAGAATACAAAGAGTTAGCCTTAAAAATGGAAAAGTGACAAAGAAGGTCAAACACAATGCCAAAATTAGAAGCAAAAGGAGTTTCAAGCTAAGAAACCCCAGAAGGGGAAGACTATAAAATGGTGCGATTACCACAAAACTAGAACTCACTCCAAAGAATAATGTTGAGTCATTAATTCACTACTTTTTGAGTCACAATACTCAACATCTACTACTCTATCTCATACACAACCTACAGTCAAAGAGGATGAAGAAGAGATTATAGATGTTGAGCCCGATACCATCATCACTTCATCACAAACCCATGAGGAAAGGCCAGATAACAAGGAAAGATTTTTTCACTTCAAATTATGGGTAAAAGGTAAGCCTCTACATTTCATTCTTGATAGTGGGAGTCAAAAGAATTTAATCTCTACTAAAGTTGTGAAAATTCTAAATCTATCCATAAAGCCTCACCCAAATCCATATAGTATTGGATGGTTAAGCATAGGGAGAGACCTCTATGTCACCCATCAATGTTTTCTATTATATGCAATAAAACCTTTCCAAGATGAAGTCTTGTGTGATGTGGTCAATCTAGATGTTTGTGATGTACTCCTTGGTCAACCATTCATGTATGATCGACATGGAATATATGAATAATGAACCCAAAAAATCACCCTCACTCTTGGAATGTGGCACTATAGGTTACCAGAGGTACCACCTCCCACATCTATCTCTTTAATCAGTGCCAAGCAATGTAAGAGATTGGTGGAGAAGACAAACCAAATCATTCTCATGGTGGTCAAACCATAGAAATCCAAGAAGGCCAATTTTGCAATCCTAACTACAAAATCAACACAACAACAGAAGCAGATGGGACAAATCATAGGAGAATATGATGACTTATTCAAGTCACCCACATGAGTTATACTACATTGCCAAGTAAAACATTCTATCAATTTAATCTTAGGATCACCTTTGCCTAACAATCCTATGTATCATAGATCATTTTTGGAGAATGATGAGATAAAAAGATAGATTCAAGAATTGATCTAAAAGGGTCACATCAGGCCAAGCTCTTCACCCTGTGGTAGCCTAATTATCCTAGCACCAAAGAAAGATAGAACATGGAGGCTTTGCATTGACTATCAAGCCTTGAATAAAATCATTGTGAAGAATCAATACCCCCTCCCTAGGATTGATGACCTAATAGACCAACTCTATGGTGTAAATTTATTCACCAAAATTGATCTCAAATATAACTATCACTAAATTCCCTTTGATCCCACCAATGTTTGAAAGACTGCATTCAAATCTAAGGAGGGGCTCTTCGAATGGTTAGTTATGCCTTTTGGCTTAGCTAACACACCTGTAACCTTCATGAGGATGATGGATGAAATAATGTGACCCTTCACTAACTAATTCATGGTTGTCTACCTAGATGACATACTCATCTATAGTAGAACATGGGAGGAACATCTGCAACATGTTCGTAGGGTGCTTCAAACTCTTTGGGAGCACAAGTTGTATGTAAATCTTGATAAATGTACATTCAAGATGACAATAATTTAGTACCTCAGGTATGTTTTGAATGAGGAAGGGGTCCATATTGATCTAGAGAAGATTTTGGCTATTCAAGAATGGCCTACACCAAGGACCCTCACAAAACTTCACAGCTTCTTGGGTCTTATAAATTTTTATCACAGGTTTGTTCTTGTATTTTCACATGTTGCTTTTTCACTAACCCAAGTGACTAAAGGAGGATCTAAAGCTAAATTTTAGTGGGGTGAAATAAAAAAAAGGGCATTTGAGAATTTGAAGTATAGACTTTGCTCAGCCCCTATTCTTGCCTTGCCATATTTGCATCAACCTTTTGAGTTGATGATAGATGCATTTGAATACGCCATGGGAGCTGTAATCATGAAACATGGACATCCTATTGCATATCACAATGAAACTTTCATTGATATAGTTAGGAAATACCTGACATATGATAAAGAACTCTATTCCATTGTGTAAGCCTATAAATAATGGAAACACTACATTTTGGGGAAAGAAACGGTCATCCACACTAACCATAGACCATTACAATTCATCCAGACATAAATCAAACTATGAAATGAGAGGGACCAAAAGTGGGACACATATCTATAGTAATTCCATCTGATAATCAAACACAAAAGGGGAGCTGAAATATGGCCACAAATTGTCTGAGCTACCCACCAATTACTACACTCATAATAGTTCTTGACCTATGCAAACACAAGATTACCACTTGGGATGATCTATATGAAGTAGATCCTACCTTTGCTGATATATATTAGGTGCTTCAAAAATATAAACATGTTTCTTATTTCTATTTGAAAGATAATTTCTTATGTCATATGGGGCACATCTATGTTCTAGCTATAGAGCAATAGAAGATGATATGGGAAGCACATTTTAGTAGGACAGTCGGACACTTTGGTATATAAAAGACATTGGTAGTTCTTCAAAAACACTTCTACTAGCCCCATATGTGAAAGGATGTGGAAAGGTATCTAAAATATTTCACCCCATTTATGATATCCAAGATAAAAAAATAGAAGTAAGGATTGCACATGCCATTACCAGAACCAACCAGGCCTTGAGAATCTATCTTGATGGATTTTATCTCAGGTTTTCCCACTTCAAAACATGGCAAGGACTATATTTTTTTTTGTAGTTGATCATTTTTCAAAAATAGCTATTAGGATTGCTTGTAAGGAAAATATATCTGCTGAAGAAAATACTCAACTATATTTTAGTCATGTATGGCTCCATTTTGGTCTCCCCAAGTCCATTATCTTAGATCGAGATAGTAGGTTCCCGAGCATCTTCTAGTCCACTCTATGGAATATGATGGATACCAAGCTGATGAATTCCAAATCCTTCTATCCATAGATTGACAGTCAGACAAAGGTGGTGAATTGCTTGATTATTTAAATCATTTGGATGTCTCACTCTAAACATCCATGCATATGGGATGAGGGGACTCTTTTAATACAACATGGATACAATCAGGCCCTGCATAGCTCAACCAAGCATAGTCCATTCCAAGTATGCTTCAAGTTCTAACCCATGACACTAATTGATATAGCTATTATATTCTCCACCATGGAATACACACCTCATGGAAGATTTGAGGCAGTAAAAGAAACAAAGTTCATTGAACAAATGCAACACATCTAGCAGCAAGTTCATGACATCTTGGAGAAGATGAATCATAAATATAAGGAATGCCATGACAAAGATAGGATTACACACCATTTATCTATGGATGACAAGGTTTGGTTACAACTTCAGAAGGAATGACTTGTAGGCCCACACAAAAAAATTTGGCCTCTATAATATTGTCCCTACACCATCACCATAAAAGTTAGAGAAAATGCTTTTGAGTTGAACCTACCAAACTATATCATCCACCTATATTAGACGCTTTAGTTATAGTAGGATAACTAGACATTTTTGATCTTGATCCATAGAGTTTTACTCCAGTGGAGGAGGATCAGATTATGGACACCTAGATGAAGACAACAAGAGGATGCTTTATTCTACTTTATTAGGTGGTCAAAAGGGGCCAACATAGCCACCAAGGTGAGTGGCTCATAGAGAATCAAATTAAGACACAAATACCACACCTGATGAGGAATATTGATGCAATGGGGATCATTTATTCTCAAGGAGGGAGGAATGATTTGGGAAATAATTCAAGTGACAATCTAGGTGATGGTTCTACCCCAATTGATGATAGAACTTCTGAGAGCCATAACTTTTGCACTTTAGCTCTAATTGACTCCCCATTTAAACCATTGGAAAGATAAGAATGAGGAGAATGTGGCGAGATGGAATGGAGATCCACTCAATGATTTTTAATCCCCAAAAACACAATGGAAGTGCCCCAAATTTTAATTTTAGTAGTGCAGTCTAAAAATAGTAAGTTTCTAAAAATAGTAATTCCTTCAATTTTGCATTATTTTAAATCATGGAAGTCAAACCAATTAATCTCCCTCAATATTGGTGACCCTACACATCCTCCTCCTAATTTTAAAATGTTTATAAATGAATATTTAACCTAAAATGGAAATCATACATCTCTTCCTAGAGATAAGCATATAGTTATATTGTGATCTTGATCAATAAAACATCTCTTCTCAGAGAATTCATTGTTACTATGTTATTTTTGTGTTCTTGAAATATTTGTCAATCAAAAATTTCAAGTTTTGGATCATCATTTCTAAAGGATCTCCTTATTGTTCTTGCATAAGTTTCATAGCCTTTTGATGTTATTATTTGATAAGCTCTAGATCCATAGCTAGATTTATAAGGCATACCTCTTATTAATCAGATAAGTCATCCAAGTCCTTATCATCTTTGGCCATAGCTTCTTTGATGCTCTGAGCTTCCATAATATTTTCCTTAGCTATGAATATCATGCCTAGAATCCTTCCATTATCACTACCTGATTTGCCTTGGTTTTTTCCCTTTACTTCCTACATTACCAAGGTAACTCTATGCTTATGCTCTACATCATCAATAATCCCTAGGGCTATAGTCTTGGTAGGATTAGATATCATTATAACTAGGAGTTTTTAAATTTTAGTAATCAATTCCTTATCATCAGCTAGGAGTATGTCCAAATTCTCTGTCCACACACTTAGGCTCTAGATCTTGTCTACCACTATCCCTAATAAAGCATTCAGGTGGACCAGGCTAAGGGTTTTGAATTTAAGGATTCTATCCCTAATCAAAATAATATAGAGATCCCTTATCCTAGTCTCTACCTCTTACCACTCTGTTATTAATCCCTTAGCCACTTCACTTTGTTAGCTTAATGCATCTTGATTTAGCCTTATTGATTTCAATGAATCAAACATATCAAAGAATAATGATTCAAACATGTTTATTATGGCATTAGGAAATGATAAAATGGCATGTGTCTCTAAGTTTTCCTTTTCATTTTACATATTTTGGATCCTCTATTTCATGCCCCTGATGTTAGCTCTGACTTGGGCTGAGTGAGCCTCTGATAGGCTTTCAATATCTTCCTCATAAATAGGAGCCTCACCAAGTTGTACCCTTTAATTGGGGTTAAGCTTGTAAAGGGTTCGACCTTCTAGAAAGTGAACTCCTTAGTTCTTATCATGGCTTTCCTTATGGTTACCCTTTCTAATCCAGCTATCTCTAGATTAAATTGCATAATGGTGGATGACTTTATTAATTTTGGAGGTTGAGGGAACTCCATCCTTGTGCTACTTAATGCTCCTAGAGCATCCATCATCTTATCATCTAGACATGCAATATTTATTATTCCTATTTTTTGTTGTTCTTTCATCAAAGACCTTATCCATGGCTTGATTTATTCATGCACATCAACATTGATGGACTAGGTCAAGGCGCAAGAGTGGGATTAGGAAGGTATATTTTTTAGCTTTCCATACATGAACCAACTATGGATGATGGGTCCATGAATGGGGAAATCCTCACTAAACAATTTAATCTCTCCTTTGGAATGAGTGAGAGTCAACTTTGGCCTCTTCTTTGATCCAACAAGGACTAATGCCAAATCCACCTTTATCTTTTCTAGATGTGCTATTGGGACTATGTCAAGGGCTACTTCCCTTTCTCTCCCTCAGCTTCATCTGCTTGAACCTAAGATTATTCTTCCCTAGAGCCATATGCTTCAGTAAAGACCTTGAGGGCATCCTCTACTATTTCATCAAGATTGAGGTCAATCATATCCAAGTGCTCAATTCAGGATGGTGGTCTGTCAGGAGGTGCTGAAGATGAAGGTCCCTTACCGAGTCTCTCTTCTAACTTCTCCTTACTAGTGCCCAATATAATTTATGCTTGGGGATATGTGAGATCCATATGAGGTTGGTCTTGAGGTAGTCTATAAGGTCTAGACTACAAATGGTATTGAAGGGGATGCATTTTCCATATGTCCCCTTGATTTTCGTCATTGGCTAACTTGTGCATGAGCTTAAGGTTGCTATTCTTGAATCTAGCCAACACTTCTTCAAAATTGTTGGCCTTTATGTACAAGGTCTCATGAGGACCCAATTGGTGCTCATAAATTGGATTAGGTAGCTCTTTTTTCTTCAAATGTATGCCTACCAAAATATTTGGATCCCACTATCTAAGATCATCCAATTGAAATACAAAAGAGTCCCCATGCTTGGACATGATGTCCACCTACTTCCAATCTTGTACAACTATCCTTCCAATTGTCAAAGGGAAGAGATGGAGGAGGCCTTTCTTTTTATCTTTGAAAAATCCATCAACACCATGAAGGAGTTGAAATGCAATTTTATTCTCTACAAATTTTAGAGTAACGTAGATAGGCAACTTGTAGGGCTAGGCAAAAATTCCTTTAATTATGTTAACAGTGCAATTTGGGTAAGACCAGATATCTCCTATCAGCTCCACATATTTTTTGATCAAATGGGGAATCTTGGGCATAAGAATCCCTATGATGGATTCCACCAATACAAGATATACATATCCACATATGAATGGCATGTGGTGTCTATACTTGAAGATATGCAATTTTGAGTAGTGGCGAGTTTTTGTGGTTTTGCCCTCAGGTGACTAGTTCTTGATGTTGGGGATCTGGTACAAGCTAGTAGGGCATCTAACAGGTAAGACATCATGAAAAATTGCTTGCTTGTCTTCCTCTTGATGGTAGTAAATTATTTTCCTAGGAAGACACTAATCATATCTCCTATTAAGGGAATAAGATCCTTCTCTACCATAAATTAAACATAAGATACCCATCTCTTATTGACATATGTGGTTATAGGGGCTCCAAATATTCTATTTAATAGGCTCATGATTACCCTAATCCCTTCCATAAACTAGAAAATTGGGATATTTCCCTCAAAGTCTCAAAATACATGGTTCCCTTGGAGAAAACATGGTCAGAGATGGTTTCTAGGTCATTCTCACTAATCCATCCTTTGATTATGGGCAGGTCCACATGGGGTTTTGGGAGCTTGTAGTATTTCTCAAAGGCTAGTAGGGAAATGTAGGCTACTCTCCTAGAGCTTCCCTCATGGATAATCTAGTCATTATCAATTATACAATTAATAAAAAATAGAGCAAGGACATCAATGTAGTACCTTTGATCTAGTAGTTGCATAGTGGATGCTAGCCATTTGAACTAAACCTAGGTCATAATATCTCTTGTTAACCATGGTAATCCCCTGATCTTCTTTGGTAATGGGTTTTATCTATTTTATGATCTAGAAGAGCTCAGACTAGTTCTTGTTACCATTATTCAAGGTTGTGACATCCATCTCAATATCCTTGAATACATTTCTTTCATTATCTGTAGCTAGGTACAACTCTACCTCATCTCTTAATTGCTATCTTTGAGTTTCCATTGCCTATATGCTTGAAAATTGGCTTACAACTAGATTATATATGATCTTTGTGCTAAATATTTTATGCTCAAATCATAATTAAGCTTCTTCTAAATTCACTGTAATCAATCCAAGTTTACTTAGGGTCCTTTTATGAAAGTTTAAGGCTTCAAAGCTTTAATGGTGGTAGTTCATGGAGTTCAACTCATACATGCTTTGGATTTGATTTGGACCTTTACCTTTATATGTTTGAATTCTTAGGCACACAAGATCTCTTCTTTTATCACTTTCTAATTGTGTGGCACTTATGTGGCATTGATCCAAAACCTTTCATTGCATTTTTCAAAATGTTTTTGAAGCTCTAGTCATTGGCATTTAAAAGTACATTTTTTATTCACACCATTGGATCAAACTCCTAGATTAATGCAAGCCATTGATTGTGATCTAGGTTATTACTTGTTTATTGTTTCCCCTCATAATAAGTTCCATGGTTGTTCTACTTGGAACCTCCATGGGCATTTTGAGCTTTGGTACCTTTGTCAGACATGCATTGAATGCATGTTTACCATGTGTTGAACCTATGGGCTCTCAGAAATCCATTGAAAAGTCATTAGTACCCTCGTGTCATTGGATCATCATTTTATGATGAAGTGCAAGCTGTAGGATCTACAAGATGCATGAATTTTAGTCATCAAATTATTAAGGTAGGGACTTATGTTTAAGATCTTAGGCTAAAGTTTATTTTGTGTTTATCAAACATGAAATAACTTTAGCTTAAATTTTTTATGCCTAAGTGTTTTGAGATTCATACAAAGGATACCATGTCTAAATATTTTATGCCAAAGTTTATGTTATGTTTAATAAACATAATGCATAATTTGAGCTAAAATATTTATGCTAAACTATTTGAATATGCCTAAAAGGAATCAAAATGGCCTAAGGATCAAATGCTAAATTTTGTCACAAAGATTTATTGTATTAATAAACATAATGAAAACCTTTGGTTAAAAGCATTTGGGATAAGTTTCATATTACAAATACCCTTTTAACACAAGATTGGTATGAGTCTCTAGCCTAAGGTTCATGCCTAAAAGGAATCAAAATGGCCTAAGGATCAAATGCTAAATTTTGTCACAAAGATTTATTGTATTAATAAACATAATGAAAACCTTTGGTTAAAAGCATTTGGGCTAAGTTTCATATTACAAAGACCCTTTTAACACAAGATCAGTATGAGTCTCTAGCCTAAGGTTCATGACATAAATGTAATGGGTACCTTAAGATTTAGACTAAGACTAAGTTAATTTTACATATATTTAGACTATGAGACTATTTCAACATTTATAGTTCAAATATTTCAAGCATTTAAACATCCTTAAAATGTTTCTAGTCATTTTAAAAGTAATTTACAAGACTTTTAACAATATTTTGGAGTCTATCTTTGATCCAGATAACAATTCAGATGACAATTTGGGTGATGGGTCCACCCCATTTGATGACAAAACTTCTGGGAGCCATAACTTTTGCACCGTAGCTCCAATTGACTCACCGTTTGAACCGTTGGAAAGATAATAATGAGGGGAACATCGTGAGATGGAATGAGCTATGATCAATGAAGTTTGACACCCTAAAAACCAATGGAAGTGTCCCAAATTTCAATTTTAGTAGTGCAGTCTAAAAATAGTAAGTTTCTTAAAATAGTAATTCCTTGAATTCTGTATTGTTGTAAATCATGGAACTCAAACCAATTCATCTTCCTCAAGAATGGTGACCTTACACATCCTCCCCACACCTTAAAAACATGTATAAATGAATATGTAACCCAAAATGGAAAGCAGACATCTCTTCTCAGAGATAAGCATATGTTTGGGTCTGCAATTTTGATAAATAAAACATCTCTTTCAAGAGATAACATTATTTGAATTGTGTTATTCTTATTTCTAAATTATATTTCAACCAAAGCTTTTCAAGTTTTGGATCAGTGGTATCAAATCGGTTTGTCTTTAGAGTGTATGATCTCGAGGACAAGGTCAGGTTATAGGAAGCTTGGGTGGAAAATAGAACCAGCAGAATATCCACCTATTCACTCCAAATGACTTCAAATGGCAGACAACACCGAGGCATCTGATCCTTTCAAGGAAATGGTGAATGAAGCCCTCCAACAACAACAAGCGTAGCTGCTACAATAATTCACTCAAATTCTCTAACAAATCTTGGTGGGAAATTCTGGCTCTTCATCTGTACCTGCACATCCTTTCAATGCCCCAACACCCTTAAAGGTTCAGGTGAATTTTCATATCCCTACATTTGAAGGCAAAATCAATGCTGATGTAGTAGAAAATTGGTTGGATCAATTGTCATCTTATTTTTCTATAAATAAATTCACCGATAAAGAGAAGATTACTTTTGCTCTTCTGAAAGCATCATTGCCTGACAAAAACTTGTGGGAAGTGTACAAAAAGAGATTCAGTGTAGATGATATTGGCCTTGAGATAGAACCTACATGGGATGATTTCATAGATACTGTAAAGGAAGAATACTACCCCATTGGAGCATATGACGATCTATAAATAGAGTGGAAACAACTTCACCAAGGTAAGGAAAAATTTGTTCAAGATTACACTGACATTTTTCATTCTCTATCTGCAAGATTAGGCATCCAAGAAAGTGAGAAACACAAGGTTCTCAAATATCGTGGCAGATTACAATGGTACATACAGGGAGAAATGGAACTCTTCAATTTGGAAATTGTCGATGAGGCATACAAGTTCGTAGTGAAGATTGAGCAGAAGCATGGAAGAATGAATATAAAGAATCAGTTTTAAAATGGAAAAATTACAAAGAAGGTCAAACATGAGGCCAAAATTGGAAGCAAAAGGAAGGAAAGATTGGGAAGTGGTGTGATTATCACAAATCTGAACTCACTCTAAAGAATTATGTCAAGCTATCAAATCACTACTTTTTGAGTCACAATCCTCTGCTCTACATCATATAGACCTTGTAGTCGAAGAGGTTGAAGAAGAAATTATAGATGCTAATCCTGAAGCCATTGTTGCTTCATCACAGAACCACGACAAGATACTAGATGACAAGGAAAGGTTGTTTCACTCTAAGTTATGGGTGAAAGGTAAGCCTCTACATTTCATTCTTTATAGTGGAAGTCAAAAGAATTAAATCTCTGCTAATGTTGTGAAAATCCTAAATCTGTCCATGAAGCCTCACCCAAAACCATACAGCATTGGATGGTTGAGTCCAGGGAGAAACCTTCTTGTCACCCACCAATGTCTTCTCTCATATGCAATACAACATTTCCAAGATGAAGTCTTATGTGATGTGGTCAATCTAGATGTTTGTTATGTACTCTTTGGTCAACCATTCATGTATTATTGACATGGTATATATGAATCAAGAACTAAAAGGATCACTGTCACACTTGGAACATGGCGCTACAAGGTACTAGAAGTACCACCTTCTACATCTGTCTCTCTGATTAGTGCCAAGAAATTTGTTCTCATGGTGGTCAAGTCACAAGAATCCAAACGGGCTGATGTTACATCCCTGACTACAAAAAAAACACAACAACATAAGTAAATAGATATTGAGCTGAAGAAGTTCACAACCTTTCATCCACAGACTGATGGTCAGATAGAAATGGTGATAAACTAGGTATGCAACATGAATTAAATCAAAGTAAAACTACCACACTTGATGAAAAATCTTGATGCAATGGGGACCATTGCTTCTCAAGGAGGGAGGAATGATCTGGACAACAATTCAGATGACAATTCGGGTGATGGGTCCACCCCATTTGATGGCAGAACTTCTGGAAGCCATAACTTTTGCACCGTAGCTCCAATTGACTCACCGTTTGAACTGTTGGAAAGCTAATAATGAGGGGAACATCGTGAGATGGCATGATCTCCACTAGATGAATTTTGACCCCCTAAAACTCAATGGAAGTGTCCTAAATTTCAATTTTAGTAGTGTAGTCTAAAAATAGTAAGTTTCTAAAAATAGTAATTCCTCAAATTCTGCATTGTTGTAAATAGTGGAATTCAAACCAATTCATCTACCTTGAGATTGGTGACCTTCCACATCCTCCCCACACCTTAGTATAAATTAAGATGTAACCTAAAATGGAAAGTAGATATCTCTTCTTAGAGATAAACATATGTTTGGGTCTGCAATTTTGATGAATAAAACATCTCTTTTGAGAGATAGCATTATTTGAATTGTGTTATTCTTATTTTTGAATTATATGTCAACCAAAGATTTTCAAGTTTTGGATCAGTGGTATCATATCCATTTGCCTTTAGGGTGTATGATCCTGAGGATGAGGTCAGATTACAAGAAGCTTGGGTGGAAAATAAAACCAGCAGAATATCCACCTATTCACTCCAAACGACTTCAAATGGTGGAAAACACCGAGGCATCAGATCCTTTCAAGGAAATGGTGAATGAATCCCTCCAAAAACAACAAGCATAGATGCTACAATAATTCACTCAAATTCTCCAACAAATCTCAATGGAAAATTTTGGCTCCTAATCTGCACCTGCACATCCTTTCTGCCCCAACACCCTTCAAGGTTTAGGTGAATTTTGATACCCCTACATTTGAAGGCAAAATCAATGCTGATGTAGTATAAAATTGGTTGGATAAATTGTCATCTTATTTTTTTGTAAATAAATTCACCGATAAAGAGAATATTACTTTTGATCTTCTGAAAGCGTCATTGCCTGTCAAAAATTGGTGGGAAGTGTAAAAAAAGAGATTCAGTTTAAATGATATTGGCCTTGAGACAGAAACTACATGGGATGATTTCATAGATGCCGTAAAGGAAGAATACTACCCCATTGGAGCATATTATCATCTATATATAGAGTGGCAACAACTTTGCCAAGGTAAAGAATAATCTGTTCAAGATTACACTGACATTTTTCATTCTCTATCTGTGAGATTAGGCATCCAAGAAAGTGAGAAACACAAGGTTCTCAAATATCATGGTGGACTACAATGGTACATACGGGGAGAAATGAAACTCTTCAATTTGTAAACCATCAGTGAGGCATACAAGTTTGCCGTGAAGATTGAGCAGAAGCATGGAAGAATGAATATAAAGAATCAGTCTTCAAAATGGAAAAATGACAAAGAAGGTCAAACATGAGGCCAAAATTAAAAGCAAAAGGAAGGAAAGACTGGGAAATGGTGTGATTATCACAAATTTGGAACTCATCTTAAAGAAGAATGTTGAGCTATCAAATCACTACTTTTTGAGTCACAATCCTCTGCTCTACCTCATATAGACCCTACAGTCAAAGAGGTTGAAGAATAAATTATAGATGTTGATCTTGAAGCCATTGTTGCTTCATCACAGACACACGACAAGATGCTAGATGACAAGGAAAGGTTGTTTCACTCTATATTATGGGTGAAAGGTAAGACTCTACATTTCATTCTTGATAGTGGAAGTCAAAAGAATTTACTCTCTACTAATGTTGTGAAAAGCCTAAATCTATCCATGAAACCTCACCCAAAACCATACAGCATTGGATGGTTGAGTCCAGGGAGAAACCTCCCTGTCACCCACCAATGTCTTCTCTCATATGCAATACAACCTTTCCAAGATGAGGTCTTATGTGATGTGGTCAATCTAGATGTTTGTGATGTACTCTTTGGTTAACCATTCATGTATGATCGACATGGTATATATGAATCAAGAACTAGAAGGATCACTCTCACAAATGGAACATGGCGCTACAGTGTACCAGAAGTACCACCTTCTACATCTGTCTCTTTGATTAGTGCCAAGAAATTAGTTCTCATGGTCATCAAACCACATGATTCCAAAAGGGCTGATGTTATAGCCCTGACTACACAAACAACACAATAATAGAAGCAAATAGATATTGAGCTGAAGAAGTTCACAACCTTCCATCCACAGACTGATGGTCAGACAGAGATGGTGAACAATCAGGTATGCAACAGGAATCAAATAAAAGTAAAACTACCACACTTGATAAAAATATTTATGCAATGGGGACCATTGCTTCTCAAGGAGGAAGGAATGATCTGGAAAATAATTCAGATGTCAATTTGGGTTATGGGTCCACCCCGTTTGATGGCAAAACTTTTTAGAGCCATAACTTTTGCACCGTAGCTCTAATTGAATTGTCATTTGAACCGTTGGAAAGCTAATAATGAGGGGAAGATCGTGAGATGGCATGAGCTCACTTGATGAATTTTGACCCCCTAAAACCCAATGGAAGTGTCTTAAATTTCAGTTTTAGTAGTGCAGTCTAATAATAGTAAGTTTCTAAAAATAGTAATTCCTCAAATTCTGTATTGTTGTAAATCATGGATGTTGAACCAATTCATCTCCCTCAAGATTGGTGACCTTCCACATCCTCCCCACACCTTCAAAACATGTATAAATGAAGATGTAACCCAAAATGGAAAGCATACATCTCTTCTCATAGATAAGCATATGTTTAGGTCTACAATTTTGATAAATAAAACATTTCTTTTCAGAGATAGCATTTTTTGAATTGTGTTATTCCTATTTCTAAATTATATTTGAACCAAAGATTTTCAAGTTTTGGATTAGTGGTATCAGAGTAGTTTGTCTTTAGAGTGTATGATCTCGACGATAAGGTCAGATTATAGGAAGCTTGGGTGGAAAATAGAACCAACAGAATATCCACCTATTTGCTCCAAATGACTTCAAATGGCAGACAACACCAAGGCATTCGATCCTTTCAAGGAAATGGTGAATGAAGCCCTCCAATAACAACAAGCATAGATGCTACAAAAATTCACTCAAATTTTCCAACAAATCTTGATGGGAAATTTTGGCTCCTCATCTACACCTGCACATCCTTTCAGTGCCCCAACACCCTTCAAGGTTCACGTGAATTTTGATATCCCTACATTTGAAGGCAAAATCAATGCTAATGTAGTAGAAAATTTGGTGGATCAATTGTCATCTTATTTTTCTATAAATAAATTCACTGATAAAGAGAAGATTATTTTTGCTCTTCTGAAAGCATCATTGCCTGTCAAAAATTGGTGGGAAGTGTACAAAAAGAGATTTAGTGTAGATGATATTGGCCTTGAGATAGAACCTACATGGGATGATTTCATAGATGCAATAAAGGAAGAATACCACCCCATTGGAGCATATGACGATCTGTATATAGAGTGGCAACAACTTTGCCAAGGTAAGGAACAATCTATTCAATATTACACTGAAATTTTTCATTCTCTATCTATGAGATTAGGCATCCAAGAAAGTGAGAAACACAAGGTTCTCAAATATTGTGGTGGACTATAATGATACATACGGGGAGAAATTGAACTCTTCAATTTGGAAACCATTGGTGAGGCATACAAGTTCGCAGTGAAGATTGAGCAGAAGCATGGAAGAATGAATATAAAGAATCAGTCTTCAAAATGGAAAAATGACAAAGAAGGTCAAACACGAGGCCAAAATTGGAAGAAAAAGGAAGGAATGACTAGGAAGTGGTGTGATTATCACAAATTTGGAGCTCACTCTAAAGAAGAATGTCGAGCTATCCTCTGCTCTACCTCATATAGACCCTGCAGTCAAAGAGGTTAAAGAATAAATTATTGATGTTGATTCTAAAGCCATTGTTGCTTCATCACAGACACACGACAAGATGCTAGATGACAAGGAAAGGTTGTTTCACTCTAATTTATGGGTGAAAGGTAAGCCTCTACATTTCATTCTTGATAGTGGAATTCAAAAGAATTTACTCTCTGCTAATGTTGTGAAAAGACTAAATCTGTCCATGAAGCCTCACCCAAAACCATACAGCATTGGATGGTTGAGTCCAGGGAGAAACCTCCATGTCACCCACCAATGTCTTCTCTCATATGCAATACAACCTTTCCAAGATGAGGTCTTATGTGATGTGGTCAATCTAGATGTTTGTGATGTAATCTTTGGTTAACCATTCATGTATGATTAACATGGTATATATGAATCAAGAACTAGAAGGATCACTCTCACACTTGGAACACGACGCTATAGGGTACCAGAAGTACTACCTTCTACATCTATCTCTTTGATTAGTGCCAAGAAATTTGTTCCCATGGTGGTCAAGCCATAGGATTCCAAAAGGGCTGATGTTACAGCCCTGACTACACAAACAACACAACAATAGAAGAAAATAGATATTGAGCTGAAGAAGTTCACAACCTTCCATCCATAGACTGATGGTCAGACATAAATGGTGAACAATCAGGTATGCAACAAGAATTAAATCAAAATAAAACTACCACACTTGATGAAAAATCTTGATGCAATCAGGACCATTACTTCTCAAGGAGGGAGGAATGATCTGGACAACAATTCATATGACAATTTGGGTGATCGGTCCACCCCATTTGATGGCGGAACTTCTGCGAGCCATAACTTTTGCGCCGTAGCTCCAATTGACTCACCGTTTGAACCGTTGGAAAGATAATAATGAGATTAGATTACAAGAAGCTTGGGTGGAAAATAGAACTAGCATAATATCAACTTATTCACTCCAAATGACTTCAAATGGTAGACAATACTGAGGCATCCGATCCTTTCAAGAAAATGGTGAATGAAGCCCTCTAACAACAACAAGCCCAGATGCTACAATAATTCACTCAAATTCTCCAACAAATTTGGATGGGAAATTCTAGCTCCTCATCTGCACTTGCACATGTTTTCAGTGCCCCAACACCCTTCAAGGTTCAGGTGAATTTTGATATCCCTACATTTGAAGGCAAAATCAATGCTGATGCAATAGAAAATTGGTTGGATCAGTTGTCATCTTATTTTTCTATAAATAAATTCACTGATAAAGAGAAGATTACTTTTGTTCTTCTGAAAGCATCATTGCCTGTCAAAAATTGGTGGGAAGTGTACAAAAAGAGATTCATTGTAGATGATATTGGCCTTGAGACAGAACCTAGATGGGATGATTTCATAGGTGCTGTAAAGGAAGAATACTACCCCATTGGAGCATATGACGATCTATATATAGAGTGGCAACATCTTTGCCAATGTAAGGAATAATCTATTCAAGATTACACTAACATTTTTCATTCTCTATTTGTGAGATTAGGCATCCAAGAAAGTGAGAAACACAAGGTTCTCAAATACCGTGGTAGACTACAATGGTACATATGGGGAGAAATGGAACTCTTCAATTTGGAAACCATCGGTGAGGCATACATGTTCATAGTGAAGATTGAGCAAAAGCATGGAAGGATGAATATAAAGAACTAGTCTTCAAAATGGAAAAATGACAAAGAAGGTAAAACATGAGGCCAAAATTGGAAGCAAAAGGAAGGAAATACTTCAAAGTGGTGTGATTATCACAAATCTAAAACTCACTATAAAGAAGAATGTCAAGCTATCAAATCACTAATTTTTGAGTCACAATCCTCTACTCTACCTCATATAGACCCTACAGTTGAAGAGGTTGAAGAAGAAATTATAGATGTTGATCTTGAAGCCATTGTTGCTTCATCACAAACACATGACAAGATGCTAGATGACAAGGAAAGGCTGTTTCACTCTATGTTATGGGTGAAAGGTAAGCCTCTACATTTCATTCTTGATAGTGGAAGTCAAAAGAATTTACTCTCTGCTAGTGTTTTAAAAAGCCTAAATCTATCCATGAAGCCTCACCCAAAACCATACAACATTGGATGGTTGAGTCCAGGGAGAAACCTCCATGTCACCCACCAATGTCTTCTCTCATATGCAATACAACCTTTCCAAGATGAGGTCTTATGTGATGTGGTCAATCTAGATGTTTGTGATGTACTCTTTGGTCAACCATTCATGTATGATCGACATGGTATATATGAATCAAGAACTAGAAGGATCACTCTCACACTTGGAATAGGGCGCTATAGGGTACTAAAAGTACCACCTTCTACATCTGTCTCTCTGATTAGTGCCAAGAAATTTGTTTTCATGGTGGTCAAGCCACAAGAATCCAAAAGGGTTGATGTTATAGCCCTGAATACACAAACAACACAACAATAGAAGCAAATAGATATTGAGCTAGAGAAGTTCACAACCTTCCATCCATAGACTGATGGTCAAACAGAAATGGTGAACAATCGGGTATGCAACGGGAATCAAATCAAAATAAAACTACCACACTTGATGAAAAATCTTGATGCAATGGGGACCATTGGTTCTTAGGGAGGGAGGATTGATCCAGACAATAATTCAGATGACAATTTGGGTGATGGGTCCACCCTATTTGATGGTGAAACTTTTGGGAGCCATAACTTTTGCACTGTAGTTCCAATTGACTTGCCATTTGAACCGTTGGAAAGATAATAATGAGGGGAACATTGTGAGATGGCATGAGTTTTTCTTGATGAATTTTGACCCCCTAAAACCCAATGGAAATGTCCTAAATTTCAATTTTAGAAGTGTAGTCTAAGAATAATAAGTTTCTAAAAATAGTAATTACTGAAATTCTATATTGTTGTAAATCCTGGAAGTCAAACCAATTCATCTCCCTCGAGATTGGTGACCTTCCACATCCTCCCCACACCTTCAAAACATGTATAAATGAAGATGTAACCTAAAATGGAAAGCAGACATCTCTTCTCAGAGATAAACATATGTTTGGGTCTGCAATTTTGATAAATAAAACATCTCTTTTCAGAGATAGCTTTATTTGAATTGTGTTATTCTTATTTCTGAATTATATTTCAACCAAATCTTTTCATGTTTTTGATTAGTGGTATTAGAGCGGTTTGTATTTATAGTGTATGATCCCAAGGATGAAGTCAGATTATAGGAAGCTTGGGTGGAAAATAGAACCAACATAATATCCACCTATTTGCTCCAAATGACTTCAAATGGTAGACAACACCAAGGCATCTGATCCTTTCAAGGAAATGGTGAATGAAGCCCTCCAACAACAACAAGTGTAGATTCTACAACAATTCACTCAAATTCTCCAACAAATCTGGATGGGAAATTTTGGCTCCTCATCTGCACCTGCACATCCTTTCAGTGCCCCAACACCCTTCAAGGGTCAGGTGAATTTTGATATCCCGACATTTGAAGGCAAAATCAATGCTGATGGAGTAGAAAATTGGTTGGATCAATTGTCATCTTATTTTTCTGTAAATAAATTCATCGATAAAGAGAATATTATTTTTGATCTTCTGAAAGTATCATTGCCTGTCAAAAATTGGT
This sequence comes from Torreya grandis, assembly GCA_037957365.1. Lineage (NCBI taxonomy): Eukaryota > Viridiplantae > Streptophyta > Pinopsida > Cupressales > Taxaceae > Torreya > Torreya grandis. The sequence continues at coordinate 3,979,783 of JARHVA010000389.1, forward strand.
GGGAAGTGTACAAAAAGAGATTCAGTGTAGATGATATTGGCCTTGAGATAGAACCTACATGGGATGATTTCATAGATGCTATAAAGGAAGAATACTACCCCATTGGAGCATATGACGATCTGTATATAGAGTGGCAATGACTTCAAAAAGGTAAGGAACAATCTATTCAAGATTACACTGACATTTTTCATTCTCTATCTGTGAGATTAGGCATCCAAGAAAGTGAGAAACACAAGGTTCTCAAATATCGTGGCAGACTATAATGGTACATACTGGGAGAAATGGAACTCTTCAATTTGGAAACCATCAGTGAGGCATACAAGTTCATAGTGAAGATTGAGCAGAAGCATGGAAGAATGTATATAAAGAATTAGTCTTCAAAATGGAAAAATGACAAAGAAGGTAAAACACGAGGCCAAAATTGGAAGCAAAAGGAAGGAAAGACTGGGAAGTGGTGTGATTATCACAAATCTGGAACTCACTCTAAAGAAGAATGTCAAGCTATCAAATCACTACTTTCTGAGTCACAATCCTCTGCTCTACCTCAAAAAGACCCTGTAGTCGAAGAGCTTGAAGAAGAAATTATAGATGTTGATCCTGAAGCCATTGTTGCTTCATCACAGACACATGACAAGATGCTAGATGACAAGGAAAGGTTATTTCACTCTAAGTTATGGGTGAAAGGTAAGCCTCTACATTTCATTCTTGATAGTGGAAGTCAAAATAATTTACTCTCTACTAATGTTTTGAAAATCCTAAATCTATCCATGAAGCCTCACCCAAAACCATACAGCATTGGATGGTTGAGTCTAGGGAGAAACCTTCGTGTCACCCACCAATGTCTTCTCTCATATGCAATACAACCTTTCCAAGATGAGATTTTATGTGATGTGGTCAATCTAAATGTTTGTGATTTACTCTTTGGTCAGCCATTCATGTATGATCAATATGGTATATATGAATCAAGAACTAGAAGGATCACTCTCACACTTGGAACACTGCACTATAGGGTACCAAAAGTACAACCTTCTACATCTGTCTCTTTGATTAGTGCCAAGAAATTTGTTCTCATGGTGGTCAAGCCATAGGAATCCTAAAGGGCTGATGTTATAGCCCTGACTACACAAACAACACAACAATAGAAGCAAATAGATATTGAGCTAAAGAATTTCACAAGCTTCCATCCACAAACTTATGGTCAGACAGAAATGGTGAACAATCGGGTATGCAATGGGAATCAGATCAAAGTAAAACTACAACAATTGATGAAAAATCTTAATGCAATGGGGACCATTGCTTCTCAAGGAGGGAGGAATGATCTGGTCAACAATTCAGATGACAATTCAGGTTATGGGTCTACCCCATTTGATGGCAGAACTTTCGGGAGCCATAACCTTTGCACCCTATCTCCAATTGACTCACCATTTGACCCATTGGAAAGATAATAATGAGGGGAACATCATGATATGGGATGAGCTTTTATCGATGAATGTTGACCCCCTAAAACTCAATGGAAGTGACCTAAATTCTAATTTTAGTAGTGCAGTCTAAAAATAGTAATTTCTCAAATTTTATATTATCGTAAATTGTGGAAGTTGAACTAATTCATCTCCCTCAAGATTGGTGACCTTCCACATCCTCCCCACACCTTAAAAACATGTATAAATGAAGATGTAACCTAAAATGGAAAGGAGAGATCTCTTCTCAGAGATAAGCATATGTTTGGGTCTGCAATTTTGATAAATAAAACATCTTTTTTGAGAGATAACATTATTTGAATTGTGTTATTCTTATTTCTAAATTATATTTCAACCAAAGCTTTTTGAGTTTTGGATTAGTAGTATTAGATTGGTTTGTCTTTAGAGTGTATGATCCTAAGGATGAGGTCAGATTATAAGAAGCTTGGGTGGAAAATCGAACCAGCAGAATATCCACCTATTCGCTCCAAATGACTTCAAATGGCGGACAACACTGAGGCATCCGATCCTTTCAAGGAAATGGTGAATGAAGCTATCCAACAATAACAAGAGTAGATTCTAATAAAATTCACTCAAATTCTCCAACAAATCTTGATGGGAAATTCTGGCTCCTCATCTACACCTGCACATCCTTTCAATGCCCCAACACCCTTCAAGGTTCAGGTCAATTTTGATATCCCTACATTTGAAGGCAAAATCAATGCTGATGTAGTAGAAAATTGGTTGCATCAATTGTCATCTTATTTTTCTATAAATAAATTCATCGATAAAGAGAAGATTACTTTTGCTCTTCTGAAAGAATCATTGTCTATCAAAAATTGGTGGGAAGTGTACAAAAAGAGATTCAGTGTAGATGATATTGGCCTTGAGATAGAACCTACATGGGATGATTTTATAGATGTTGTAAAGGAAGAATACTACCCCATTGGATCATATGATGATCTTTATATAGAGTGGCAACGACTTCGCCAAGGTAAGGAACAATCTGTTCAAGATTACACTGACATTTTTCATTCTCTATATGTGAGATTAGGCATCCCAGAAAGTGAGAAACACAAGGTTCTCAAATATTGTGGTAGCCTACAATGGTACACACGGGGAGAAATGCAACTCTTCAATTTGGAAACCATCGATGAGGCATACAAGTTCACAGTGAAGATTGAGCAGAAGCATGGAAGAATGAATATAAAGAATCAGTCTTCAAAATGGAAAAATGACAAAGAAAGTGAAACACGAGGCTAAAATTGGAAGCAAAAGGAAGGAAAGACTGGGAAGTGGTGTGATTATCACAAATCTGGAACTCACTCTAAAAAATAATGTCAAGCTATCAAATCACTACTTTTTGAGTCACAATCCTCTACTCTACCTTATACAGACCCTACAGTCAAAGAGGTTGAAGAAGAAATTATAGATGCTGATCCTGAAGCCATTGTTGCTTCATCACAAACACATAACAAGATGCTAGATGACAAGGAAAGGTTGTTTCACTCTAAGTTATGGGTGAAAGGTAAGCCTCTACATTTCATTCTTGAAAGTGGAATTCAAAAGAATTTACTCTCTGCTAATGTTTTGAAAAGCCTAAATCTGTCCACGAAGCCTCACCCAAAACCATACAGCATTGGATGGTTGTGTCCAGGGAGAAACCTCCATGTCACCCACCAATGTCTTCTCTCATATGAAATACAACCTTTCCAAGATGAGGTCTTATGTGATGTGGTCAATCTATATGTTTGTGATGTACTCTTTGGTCAACCATTCATTTATGATCGACATGGTATATATGAATCAAGAACTAGAAGGATCACTCTCACACTTGGAACACGGCATTACAGGGTACCAAAAGTACCACCTTCTACATCTGTCTCTCCAATTAGTGCCAAGAAATTTTTTCTCATGGTGGTCAAGCCACTAGAATCCAAAAAGGTGGATGTTACAGCCCTGACAACACAAACAACACAACAACAAAAGAAAATAGATATTGAGCTGAAAAAGTTCATAACCTTCCATCGACAGACTGATGGTCAGACATAAATGGTGAACAATCAGGTATGCAACGGGAATCAAATCAAAGTAAAACTACCACATTTGATGAGAAATATTGATACAATGGGGACCATTGCTTCTCAAGGAGGGAGGAATGATCTGGACAACAATTCAGATGACAATTCAGGTGATGGGTCCACCCCATTTGATGGCAAAACTTCTAGGAGCCATAACTTTTGCACCGTAGCTCCAATTGATTCGCCATTTGAACCATTGGAAAGATAATAATGAGGGGAACATCATGAGATGGTATGAGATCTACTCAATGAAGTTTAACCCTATAGAACCCAATGGAAGTGTCCTAAATTACAATTTTAGTAGTGCAATCTAAAAATAGTAATTCCTCGAATTCTGTATTGTTGTAAATCGTGGAAGTCAAACCAATTTATCTCCCTCAAGATTGGTGACCTTCCAAATCCTCCCCACACCTTCAAAACATGTATAAATGAAGATGTAACCATAAATGGAAAGCATGCATCTCTTCTCAAAGATAATCATATGTTTGGGTCTGTAATTTTGATAAATAAAACATCTCTTTTCAGAGATATCATTATTTGAATTGTGTTATTCTTATTTATGAATTATATTTCAACCAAAGCTTTTCAATTTTTGGATTAGTGGTATCAGAGTAGTTTGTCTTTAAAGTGTATGATCTCTAAGATGAGGTCAGATTACAGGAAGCTTGGGTGGAAAATATAACCAATAGAATATCCACCTATTCGCTCCGAATGAATTCAAATGGTAGACAACATTGAGGCATCCGATCCTTTCAAGGAAATGGTGAATGAATCCCTCCAACAACAACAAGCACAAGTGCTACAACAATTAACTCAAATTTTCCAACAAATCTTGATGGGAAATTCTTGCTCCTCATCTACACCTACACATCTTTTCAGTGCCCCAACACCCTTCAAGGTTCAAGTGAATTTTGATATCCCTACATTTGAAGGCAAAATCAATGCTGATGCAGTAAAAAATTGGTTGGATCAATTATCATCTTATTTTTCTATAAATAAATTCATCAATAAAGAGAAGATTACTTTTGCTCTTCTAAAAGCATCATTGCCTGTCAAAAATTGGTGGGAAGTGTACAAAAAGAGATTCAGTGTAGATGATATTTGCCTTAAGACAGAACCTACATGGGCTGATTTCATAGATGCTGTAAAGGAAGAATACTACCCCATTGGAGCATATGACGATTTGTAGATGGAGTGGACATGACTTCACCAAGGGAAGGAACAATCTATTCAAGATTACACTCACATTTTTCATTCTCTATTTATGAGATTAGGCATCTAAGAAAGTAAGAAACACAAGGTTCTCAAATATCGTGGTTGACTACAATGGTACATACGGGGAGAAATGGAACTCTTTTATTTGGAAACCATCGATGAAGAATACAAGTTCACAATCAATATTGAGTAGAAGCATGGAAGAATGAATATAAAGAATCAGTTTTCAAAATGGAAAAATGACAAAGAAGGTCAAACATGAGGCCAAAATTGGAAGCAAAAGGAAGGAAAGGCTGGGAAGTGGTGTGATTATCACAAATCTAGAACTCACTCTAAAAAAGAATGTCAAGCTATTAAATCACTACTTTCTAAGTCATAATACTCTTCTCTACCTCATACAGACCCTACAGTCGAAGAGGTTGAAGAAGAAATTAGAGATGCTAATCTTGAAGCCATTGTTGCTTCATCACAGACACACGACAAGATGCTAGATGACAAAGAAATGTAGTTTCACTCTAAGATATGGGTGAAAGGTAAGCCTCTACATTTCATTCTTGATAGTGGAAGTCAAAATAATTTACTCTCTGCTAATGTTTTGAAAAGCCTAAATCTATCCATGAAGCCTCACCCAAAACCATACAACATTGGATGGTAGAGTCCAAGGAGAAACCTCCCTGTCACCCACCAATGTCTTCTCTCATATGCAATACAACCTTTCCAAGATGAGGTCTTATGTGATGTGGTCAATCTATTTGTTTGTGATGTACTCTTTGATTAACCATTCATGTATGATTGACATGGTATACATGAATCAAGAACTAGAAGGATCACTCTCACACTTGGAACACGGCGCTACAGGGTATCAGTAGTACCACCTTCTACATCTGTCTCTCTGATTAGTGCCAAGAAATTTGTTCTCATGGTGTTCAATCCACAAGAATCCAAAAGGGCTGATGTTATAGTCTGAATACACAAATAACACAATAGAAGCAAATGGATATTGAGCTGAAGAAGTTCACAACCTTCCATCCACAAACTGATGGTCAGACAAAAATGGTGAACAATCAGGTATGCAATGGGAATCAAACCAAAGTAAAAATACCAAAATTGATAAAAAATCCTTATGGAATTGGGACCATTGCTTCTTAAGTAGGGAGAAATGATCTGAAAAACAATTTAGATGACAATTCGGGTGATGGATCCACCCCATTTTATGGTGGAACTTCTGGGAGCCATAACTTTTGCACCGTAGCTCCAATTGACTCGCTGTTTGAACCGTTGGAAAGATAATAATGAGGGGAACATTGTGAGATGGCATGAGATCTACTAAATGAAGTTTAAACCCCTAAAACTCAATGGAAGTGTCCTAAATTTCAATTTTAGTAGTGCAGTCTAAAGATAGTAAGTTTCTAAAAATAGTAATTCCTCGAATTTTGTATTGTTGTAAATCGTGGAAGTCAAACCAATTCATCTCCCTCAAGATTGGTGACCTTCCACATCCTTACCACACCTTCAAAACATGTATAAATGAAGATGTAACCCGAAATTGAAAGTAGACATCTCTTCTTAGAGATAAGCATATGTTTGGGTCTACAATTTTGATAAATAAAACATCTCTTTTCAGAGATAGCATTATTTGAATTATGTTATTCTTATTTCTAAATTATATTTCAACCAAAGGTTTTTGAGTTTTTAATCAATGGTATCAGATCAGTTTATCTTTAGAGTGTATGATCTCGAGGATGAGGTCAAATTACAAGAACCTTGGGTGGAAAATAGAACCAAAAGAATATCCACCTATTCACTCCAAATGACTTCAAATGGCAGACAACACAGAGGCATCCGATCCTTTCAAAGAAATGGTGAATGAAGCCCTCCAACAACAACAAGCATAGATTCTACAATAATTCACTCAAATTCTCCAACAAATCTCGATCATAAATTTTGGCTCCTCATCTGCACCTGCACATCCTTTCAGTGCCCCAACACTGTTCAAGGTTCACGTGAATTTTGATATCCCTAGATTTGAAGGCAAAATCAATGCTGATGTAGTAGAAAATTGGTTGGATCAATTGTCATCTTATTTTTCTATAAATAAATTCACCGATAAAGAGAAGATTACTTTTGCTCTTCTAAAAGCATCATTGCCTGTCAAAAATTGGTGGGAAGTGTACAAAAAGAGATTCATTGTAGATGATATTGGCCTTGAGACAGAACCTACATGGGATGATTTCATAGATGTTGTAAAGGAAGAATACTACCCCATTAGAGCATATGACGATCTGTATATAGAGTGGTAACAACTTTGCCAAGGTAAGAAAGAATCTATTCAAGATTACACTGACATATTTCATTCTCTATCTGCGAGATTATGCATCCAAGAAAGTGAGAAACACAAGTTTCTCGAATATCGTGGCAGACTAAAATGGTACATATGGGGAGAAATGGAACTCTTAAATTTGGAAACCATTTGTGAGGCATACAAGTTCGTAGTGAAGATTGAGCAGAAGCATGGAAGAATGAATATAAAGAATCAGTCTTCAAAATGGAAAAATGACAAAGAAAGTCAAACACGAGCCCAAAATTGGAAGCAAAGGGAAGGAAAGACTGGGAAGTGGTGTGATTATCACAAATCTAGAACTCACTCTAAAGAAGAATGTCGAGCTATCAAATCACTACTTTCTGAGTCACAATCCTCTGCTCTACTTTATACAGACCCTACAGTCAAAGAGGTTGAAGAAGAAATTATAGATGATGATTCTAAACCCATTGTTGCTCCATCACATACACACGACAAGATGCTAGATGACAAGGAAAGGTTGTTTCACTCTATGTTATGGGTGAAAGGTAAGCCTCTACATTTCATTCTTGATAGTGGAAGTCAAAAAAATTTACTCTTTGCTAATGTTGTGAAAAGCCTAAATCTGTCCATGAAGCCTCACCCAAAACCATACAGCATTGGATGGTTGAGTCCAGGGAGAAACCTTCGTGTCACCCACCAATGACTTCTCTCATATGCAATACAACCTTTCCAAGATGAGGTCTTATGTGATGTGGTCAATCTAGATGTTTGTGATGTACTCTTTGGTCAACCATTCATGTATGATCGACATGGTATATATGAATCAAGAACTAGAAGGATCACTCTCACACTTGGAACACGACGCTATAGGGTACCAGAAGTACCACCTACATTTGTCTCTCTGATTATTGCCAAAAAAAAATTTCTCATGGTGGTCAAGCCACAAGAATCCAAAACAATTGATGTTATAGCCCTGACTACACAAACAACACAACAACAGAAGCAAATAGATATTGAGCTAAAGAAGTTCACAACCTTCCATCCATAGAGTGATGGTTAGACAGAAATGGTGAACAATCGAGTATGCAATGGGAATCAAATCAAAGTAAAAATACCACACTTGATGAAAAATATTAATGCAATGGGGACCATTGCTTCTCAAGGAGGGAGAAATGATCCAGACAACAACTCAGATGACAATTCAGGTGATGGGTCCACCCCATTTGTTGGTGGAACTTCTGGGAGCCATAACTTTTGCACCGTAGCTCCAATTGAGTCGCCATTTGAACCGTTGGAAAGCTAATAATGAGGGGAACATCTTGAGATGGCATGGGCTCTACTTGATGAAGTTTAACCTTGTAGAACCCAATGGAAGTGTCCTAAATTTCAATTTTAGTAGTGCAGTCTAAAAATTGTAAGTTTCTAAAAATAGTAATTCCTCAAATTCTGTATTGTTGTAAATCGTGGAAGTCAAACCAATTCATCTCCCTCAAGATTGGTGACCTTCCACATCCTCCCCACACCTTAAAAAAATGTATAAATGAAGATGTAACCCAAAATAAAAAGCAAACATCTCTTCTCAGAGATAAGCATATGTTTGGGTCTACAATTTTGATAAATAAAACATCTCTTTTCAGAGATAGCATTATTTGAATTGTGTTATTCTTATTTCTAAATTATATTGCAACCAAAGCTTTTCATGTTTTGGATCAGTGGTATCAGAGCGGTTTGTCTTTAGAGTGTGTGATCTCGAGGATGAGGTCAGATTATAAGAAGCCTGGGTGGAAAATAGAACTAGCAGAATATCCATCTATTCGCTCCAAATGACTTCAAATGGCAGATAACACTGAGGCATCTGATCCTTTCAAGGAAATGGTGAATGAAGCTCTCCAACAACAATAAGTACAGATGCTACAACAATTCACTCAAATTATTTAACAAATCTCGATGGGAATTTCTAGCTCCTCGTCTGCACCTTCACATTCTTTCACTGCCCCAACACCCTTCAAGGTTTAGGTCAATTTTGATATCCCTACATTTGAAGGCAAAATCAATGTTGATGCAGTATAAAATTGGTTGAATCAATTGTCATCTTATTTTTTTGTAAATAAATTCATCGATAAAGATAAGATTACTTTTGCTCTTCTAAAAGCATCATTGCCTGTCAAAAATTGGTGGGAACTGCACAAAAAGAGATTCAGTGTAGATGATATTGGCCTTGAGATAGAACTGTTAGGTTGTGGAGCTAAAAGCTTCACTGATGCAAACAGGGAAGGAGGTTGCTAGAGGTTGCTGAGTGTCACAGACACCAGCATCGATCAAGCCAATCGACATCGACAGGATTAGACGAGAAGAGAAACCGACGTCGGTCAGGGATCGGCCGGTGTTGGTCACCTCCAGGGAGACAGGGACCGACGTCAGTCACTTGTGTGGTTCAGAACTACAAGTTTTATGGACAGTTAGTTAACAAACCAAGTGTTTGCATGTCAAGAGCCAAATTTAGACTAGAAGTTGTGGATCTAATTATTGTAATTAGATGTCTAATTATTGTTTGCATGAGATCTATTTAAGAGACTCATGGGCTGTATTGTAAAGTGTTCTAGTTTGAGTTGAGCAAAGTTAGCTCCTTCTGTGTGTGAGGTGGGCAAGGGTGTTCCTCTTAGTTCCACAGTAGTGCCAAGTGTGGGTGCTGGTTTTGGAGAATTAGAAGGGTTCTTCATGTATGTATGATCTTGGTCATCAGGTGTGCATGGATACGTTAGGAGATCTGCATGGTAAGTAAGATCATTGATCTACAGGTGTATGTGTGTGCATGATCCAGGTTTGCAGGTGTGCAAAACTAGATTGATTTGCAGGTGTGCAAGATCAGGGAGGATAGTAACACAATAAGGAGTAGGATCAGGCAGGATCTACTTGGAGTATAGTGTGTACTCAGAAAGAGAGAAAAGAGGAAGGCAAGGAAGATCCTTCCATAAGTGATATCATTTGGGTTGCAGGTTGTAGCAGTTCATGGGAGATCTACTTGGAGTACGTTGAGTACTTGTTGGAGTGTGTGGAGCACTTGTGGAGTGCGTGGAGCACTGGTGTATTGGCAGTAGTGGATACTGACTGGTTGGAGGTGAACACCAACTCTGTGTTTGAGTTGTGTGTTGGGACCGTAAGAGAGAGAGCTTTGAGGGAAGATTTACTATTTATGCCCTAGAGGTGTGTAAGGAAGAAGAACTGTGGCAATCTTCTTTGTTGTATTTCCTTCTGGAAGAGTTTTAATACAAGTTGTGTATTATCTCTCATATTTTGTGTTGTTTCTAAATTCTAGTTACTTGTGTATTCTGGTTTAATTCTGCATGTAAGTTGCTTGTATTTGGTAATCAATTGTGTGCTTCAGTATTTCCCAATAAAGTGGTATCAGAGCTTTCGGTTGGGTATCTAACAAGAACCTACATGGGATGATTTCATAGATGTTGTAAAGGAAGAATACTACCCCATTAGAGCATATGACGATTTGTATATAGAGTGGCAACAACTTCACCAAGGTAAGGAACAATCTGTTCAAGATTACACTGACATTTTTCATTCTCTATCTGTGAGATTAGGCATCCAAGAAAGTAAGAAACACAAGGTTCTCAAATATTGTGGTGGACTACAATGGTACATATGGGGAGAAATGGAACTCTTCAATTTGGAAATCATCAGTGAGGTATACAAGTTTGCAGTGAAGATTGAGCAGAAGCATGGAAGAATGAATATAAAGAATCAGTCTTCAAAATGGAAAAATGATAAAGAAGGTCAAACACGAGGCCAAAATTGGAAGCAAAAGGAAGGAAAGACTGGGAAGTGGTGTGATTATCACAAATCTGGAACTCACTCTAAAGAAGAATGTCAAGATATCAAATCACTGCTTTTTGAGTCACAATCTTCTACTCTACCTCATACAGACCCTGCAGTCAAAGAGGTTGAAGAAGAAATTATAGATGTTGATCCTGAAGCCATTATTGCTTCATCATAGACACACGACAAGATGCTAGATGACAAGGAAAGGTTGTTTCGCTCTAAGTTATGGATGAAAGGTAAGCCTCTACATTTCATTCTTGATAGTAGAAGTCAAAATAATTTACTCTATGCCAATGTTGTGAAAAGCCTTAATCTTTCTATGAAGCCTCACCCAAAACCATATAGCATTGGATGGTTGAGTCCAAGGAGAAACCTCTGTGTCACCCACCAATGTCTTCTCTCATATGCAATAAAACCTTTCCAAGATGAGGTCTTATGTGATGTGGTCAATCTAGATGTTTGTGATGTACACTTTGGTCAACCATTCATGTATGATCTACATGGTAAATATGAATCATGAACTAGAAGGATCACTCTCACACTTGGAACTCGATGCTACAGGGTATCAGAAGTACCACCTTCTACATCTATCTCTCTGATTAATGCCAATAAATTTATTCTAATGGTGGTCAAGCCACAATAATCCAAAAGGGCTGATGTTATAGCTCTAACTACACAAACAACACAACAAGAAAAGCAAATAGATATTGAACTAAAGAAGTTCACAACCTTCCATCCACAGACTGATGGTCAAACAGAAATGGTGAACAATTGGGTGTGCAACGGGAATCAAATCAAAGTAAAAATACCACACTTGATGAAAAATATTGATGAAATGGTGACCATTGCTTCTCAAGGAGGGAGGAATGATCTAGACAACAATTCAGATGACAATTCGGGTGATGGGTCCACCCCATTTGATGGCGGAACTTCTAGGAGCCATAACTTTTGCACCGTAGCTCCAATTGACTCGCCATTTGAACCATTGGAGAGATAATAATGTGGAGAACATTGTGAGATGGAATAAGCTCCACTCAATGATGTTTGTCCCCATAAAACCTAATAGAAGTGTCCTAAATTTCAATTTTAGTAGTGCAATCTAAAAATAGTAAGTTTCTTAAAATAGTAATTCCTCAAATTTTGTATTGTTGTAAATCATGGAATTCGAACCAATTCATTTCCATTGAGATTGGTGACCTTCCACATCCTCCCCACACCTTCAAAACATTGATAAATGAAGATGTAACCCAAAATGGAAAGCAGACATCTCTTCTCAGAGATAAGCATATGTTTGGGTCTGCAATTTTGATAAATAAAACATCTCTTTTCATAGATAGCATTATTTGAATTGTGTTATTCTTATTTTTGAATTATATTTCAACCAAAGCTTTTTGAGTTTTGGATCAGTGGTATTAGAGTGGTTTGTCTTTAGAGTTTATGATCTCGAGGATGAGGTTAGATTACAAGAAGCTTGGGTGGAAAATAGAACCACCAGAATATCCACCTATTTGCTCCAAACAACTTCAAATGGTGGACAACACCAAGGCATCTGATCCTTTCAAGGAAATGGTGAATGAAGACCTCTAACAACAATAAGCACATATTCTACAACAATTCACTTAAATTCTCCAACAAATCTCGATGGGAAATTCTAGCTCCTCATCTGCACCTGCACATCCTTTGAGTGCCCCAACACCCTTTAATGTTCAGGTGAATTTTTATATCCCTACATTTGAAGGCAAAATCAATGCTGATGCAGTATAAAATTGGTTGGATCAATTGTCATCTTATTTTTTTGTAAATAAATTCATCGATAAAGAGAAGATTACTTTTGCTCTTCTGAAAGCATCATTGCCTGTCAAAAATTAGTGGGAAGTGTACAAAAAGAGATTCAGTGTAGATGATATTGGCCTTGAGAAAGAACCTACATGGGATGATTTCATAGATGCTATCAAGGAATACTACACCATTGGAGCATATGAGGATCTGTATATAGAGTGGCAACAACTTCGCTAAGGTAAGGAACAATCTGTTCAAGATTACACTGACATTTTTCATTCTCTAACTATGAGATTAGGCATCCAAGAAAGTGAGAAACACAAGGTTCTCAAATATCTTGGTGGACTACAATGGTAGATACGTGGAGAAATAGGACTCTTCAATTTGGAAACCATCGGTGAGGCATACAAGTTCATAGTGAAAATTGAGCAGAAGCATGGAAGAATGAATATAAAGAATCAGTCTTCAAAATGGAAAAATGACAAAGAAGGTCAAACACGAGGCCAAAATTGGAAGCAAAAGGAAGGAAAGACTGGGAAGTGGTGTGATTATCACAAATCTAAAACTCACTCTAAAGATTGATATCGAGCTATCAAATCACTACTTTTTGAGTCACAATCCTCTGCTCTACCTCATATAGACCCTACAGTCGAAGAGGTTGAAGAACAAATTATAGATGTTGATCTTGAAGCCATTGTTGCTTCACCACAGATACATGACAAGATGCTAGATGACAATGAAAGGTTGTTTCACTCTATATTATGGGTGAAAGGTAAGCCTCTACATTTCATTCTTGATAGTGGAAGTCAAAAGAATTTACTCTCTACTAATGTTGTGAAAAGCCTAAATTTATCCATGAAGCCTCACCCAAAACCATACAGCATTGGATGGTTGAGTCCAGGGAGAAACCTCCCTGTCACCCACCAATGTCTTCTCTCATATGCAATAAAACCTTTCCAAGATGAGGTCTTATGTGATGTGATCAATCTGGATGTTTGTGATGTACTCTTTGGTCAACCATTCATGTATGATCGACATGGTATATATGAATCAAGAACTAGAAGGATCACTCTCACACTTGGAACACGGCGCTATAGGGTATCAAAAGTACCACCTTCTACATCTGTCTCTCTGATTAGTGCCAAGAAATTTGTTCTCGTGGTGGTCAAGCCATAGGAATCTAAAAGGGTTGATGTTACAGCCCTAACTACACAAACAACACAACAACAAAAGCAAATAGATATTGAGCTAATGAAGTTCACAACCTTCCATCCACAGACTAATGGTCGGACAGAAATGGTGAACAATCGGGTATGCAACGGGAATCAAATCAAAGCAAAACTACCACACTTGATGAAAAATCTTGATGCAATGGGGACCATTGCTTCTCAAGGAGGGAGGAATGATTTGGACAACAATTCAAATGACAATTTGGGTGATGGGTCCACCCCATTTGATGGTGGGACTTTTGGGAGCCAAACTTTTGCACCGTAGCTCCAATTGACTCACCGTTTGAACCGTTGGAAAGCTAATAATGAGAGGAAAATAATGAGATGGCATGAGATTTTATTAATGAATTTTGACCCCCTAAAACCCAATAGAAGTGTCCTAAATTTCAATTTTAGTAGTGCAGTCTAAAAATAGTAATTCCTCAAATTCTATATTGTTGTAAATCGTTGAAGTTGAACCAATTCATCTCCCTCAAGATTGGTGACCTTCCAGATCCTCCCCACACCTTCAAAACATGTATAAATGAAGATTTAACTTTAAATGGAAAGCAGACATCTCTTCTCAGAGATAAGCATATGTTTGGGTCTACAATTTTGATAAATAAAACATCTCTTTTCAGAGATAGCATTATTTGAATTGTGTTATTCATATTTTTGAATTATATTTCAACCAAAGCTTTTTGAGTTTTGGATCAATCTTAGTCTTGAGCAAAATAATTCATTAGCTTAAATTTTATGGTCTCATGAATGTCAAATATGTCCTCGTGGATGTCAAATGATGGTCGTACGAATGTCAAATTTAGGATTGTGAATTTACTACTTTTAATGGGCTTAAAGTTGATGGTCATGCGGTCATAAAATACATCCTCATAGGTGTCAAATAATGGTTATAAGAATGTCAATTTTAATCTCATCAAAATCCTGTGTCCCAATGTGAGATCACTACTTGGCACCTTCATGGGGCCTCCCAAGATTTTGGACTTAATTCACTCCATTAGATCAAGAATCATGATGAAATGAGAGCCATCTGATCGTGATCTAGGATCTTACTCATAATTAGTCTATTTTATCATGCAATCCCCTTTGCTTTTAATATTCAAACATGGGAGTGCCATGAGGAAACTCTATAGATCTCCTAGTCTTTTGAATTTTCAATGATATCTTTACTCTATCCAATCTTCAGTGCACGATGAAGTAAGAACCATTAATCATGATCTAGGATCTTGAACATGATTAACCCAAAGGATTAAGTGCTCAGCCTTGTTAGGATTTCTTCACATCATCTAATTGAGAGACTATGAGGAAGCATGGATTATTAGATCTCATGAGTTGCATGTTTTTTAAGTTAAAACTCAGGCCTTCCTCACTTTGTTGGATCAAGCCCAATGATGAAGTGAGAGCCATTGATTCTACAAGAAGCAAGGAAATTAAAATAGACTTCAGAACCAAATATGAACCTAGGATAAAGTGTTTATATTAAGGCCCTACTGATGTTAATAAATATGATGGGGACTTAGTATTAAAACTTTAGGATAAGAGGTTAACAAAGGGACCAAGCTAGCATAAAATTAGACTTGGTTAAGAATATATAAAAATCACCCTATAAAACTAAACTTTAGACTTGGTTAGAAACATAAAGGACTAAGGAGAAAATAATAAAGGGGTCAAACATATTTTAAGCTAAGTTTTAGTCATGTTAAAAAACATGACTAAACTTTAATATGAAAATTGTGCCTAAGTTTAAAATAGATTTAAAATGTTCCCTCTAATTAGCTCCCACCAAATTTCAATTCAAATGTGAACCTAGTGTTGAGTTGTGGAGCTAAAAGCTTTACCAAATGAGCAAATGTAGAGGTTGCTGGAGTTACACAGTCGCCAACATCGGTCAGGATCGATCGATGTTGTGTTAGGTTGTGGAGCTAAAAGCTTCACTGATGCAAACAGGAGAGGAGGTTGCTGAGGGTTGCTGAGTTACAGAGCAACCGGCATCGGTCTGATCAGCCGACATCGATAGGATTGTGAAGAGAAGCAATCGACATCGGTCAGGGATCAGCCGGTGTCGGTCACCTCCAGGTAGACAGGGACCGACGTCGGTCACCTATGTGGTTCGGACTGTGGATGTTACGGGCAGTTAGCTAACGAACCAAGTGTTTACATGATTAGAGCTAATTATAGACTCATAGCTACGGATCTAATTATTGTAATTAGATGTCTAATTATTGTTTGGATGAGATATATATAATAGACTCATGGTTGTATTGTAAAGTTGTTCTAGTTAGAGTTGAGCAAAATTAGCTCCTTCTATGTGTGAGGTGAGCAAGGGTGTTCCTCCTAGTTTCACAGCAGTACCAAGGTGGGTGCTGGATTGGAGAGTCAGCTGGATTCTTCATGTATGTATGATCTTGGTCATCAGGTGTGCATGGCTTGAATAGGAGATCTACATGGTAAGTAAGATCATTGATATGCAGGTGTATGTGTGTGCAAGGTCAAGGTTCACAGGTGTGCAGAAACAGCTTGATCTGTAATTTGGAGATTGATAGGATAGCAACACAACAGGGAGCAGTATCAGGAGAGATCTACTTGGAGTATAGGTGTGTACTTGTGGAGTGCGTGGAGCACTTGTGGAGTGCATGGAGCACAAGTATAAGGTGACCACCAACTCAGTGTGTGAGTTAGGTGTTGGGACCTAAGAGAGAGAGCTTTGAGGAAAGAAGTACTGTTCACTTGAGGTGTGGGAAGCCTCTAAAGAGGTGGTGAAGAAGAAGTGGCATCTTCTTTATTGTATTCTTTTTTGTAAGAGTTATTAATACAAGTTATGTATTGTCTCTCATATTCTGTGTTATTTTGAATTCTAGTTACTTGTGAATCTGGTTAATTTCTGCATATTACAATTGCTTATATTTGGTAATCATACTGTGCTCTTTCTGAGGAGCAAGATCCTAACAAAGTGGGATCAAAATAGGTGTTGTTCTTGTGATCCCCCAACAAAGTGGTATCAGAGCATGTTTGTTGTTCTAGGTGCATGACAAGTGGTATCAGAGCTGTTGGTTGGGATACTAACAAATTGGATTAGATTTTGTTAGTGTGTTTTGATTACAGGTTACTCATAAGGTTTTTGATTGAGTGGGAGTAGAGCAACGGCATATCAAAGTAAGCTAAGAATGGAGGAGTTGAAAAGCACAGATGGTCACTTACGGTCCCATGGAAAGAAAGAGTAGGTAAAAGAATATTGTTAGTCTATGGAAGATCAGTATGAAGAAATTGAAGAAGCAGATGTAGCAGGTGATGTGGCATAGGATGCTCTAGGAGGTTTCTTGGATAAAGTTGAATCTTGTTTTATAGATTTGGTTGCCTCTTTCCATGCAGCCCCAGGTAGAGGAGCTGGTGAGCCTTGCCAAAGAATTGGCAAAGGGGAAGTGAAGCTGAAATTGCAGGCGGCCAACACACAGGTGTTGATGAAGGTCATGCAGGTCCTAGGTTTGGAGATATGGCTAATTTCTTCAAAAAGATTGGGTGATGAGAGATGCATAATAACTCTCACAATAGGTGCACTTGAATTAGCTGGTGGTAAGAAAATAGGTACTCTTTATCTACTTGTTTATATTACTAATTCTTCTTTTGTTGCGGAGACGTGGCTTTGTAGGCTTGGTCACATGAGCAGGAAGGATATGCATGTTCTTAAGTGGAAGATAGATATATTTGACAAGCTTAAGAACTGGAAAGCCTTGGTGTTCTTGGAGGAGATGGCGGACAAAAACCAGTGGATGGTGCTGGATACTTCTGAGCAGGGCAGTTTGGACATGGAGTTTGATTCAAAGGAGCTCGCAGGTAAAAAGTCATCACTCACAGGTGAACACAGATACCAGCGTCGGTCAGGAGGAACCGGTGTCGAACAGACAGGTGCCGATGTCGGTCATGTGCAGACCGAAGCCGGTGATGTCAGGCAGGGTAAGACCGACGTTGGTCAGTAGGACCGATGTCGGCAATAGGGACATCGACGTCGGTAGGGTTGGTAGTCAGGGATAGACGCATGGGAACTGATGTCAGTTGGATGTAGACTGTGGAGTGATCGAGGACGGTCACTGTAACAGATTTTGGGTGGATAGCACACTGTCAAGGAGTCTCAAACACCCATATGGAGGACTGAAGACATAAGTAGGCCCTCAAATTTGTTGTTCCTCTTCTTTATTCTCGTTGTTGATTGTATAGCAGGAAGGATCTAGGAAACAGGTGGGAGCTTGGTAGGGATATGATGCAGAACCAAGCAGGAGACTTGGTAGGGTTGCTAGCTAGATGAAAGCATAGAGACGAATGGATACCTTAGTTAAAGAATAGAGAGAACAGATACGTGAGACAGAAGACCAGACATATGGTCTTGAGAAAGCTGCAGGACAGTGGTATAGGTTTTGACAGGGGGATGACAGAGCATGACTCTAGTCAATATCAGGGTAACTACTGTGGTTTGTCTTACCAGGTGGATGATGAGTCGCGACATCATTCTGTTGCTGTATGTGGATGGTATATTTGCTAGCAGGGTTTGTACATACAGGGTTTTGCTGAGCTAAGGGTAAGATTAGTTTAGTGGCATGCCATGAGGAGTTTGGAGTAGTGAAATTCTTTGACATGGGAGACATGGAGATCACAGGTAGATTTTGTCTCCAGTGGGAGCTGATGTGAATCAGGTGTTGATGAGGTTTAGGATGTAGAGCTAGAGCACACTAAGGGCTGGACAGGTACAGTGTTTGAAATCACATGAGGTCTGGTATAGACCTAAGTATTCCCATGTAGTGGGAGCTGTCAGAGAGTAAGGAGCCAATTCAGGGAAGTGGGTTCTCAGGGATTTGAGAGGGACTAGCAGCAGGTATACATGCATGGTTAGGACTTCACTACATGTGTTTGTAGGTTCGGATGTGGCAAGGTACTCGGATGATAGGAGGTACACCACGGGATGTGTGGTGGGTTGTCTTCAGGATTGAGCTTGAAGAGGGATATAAACTAGGAAATAGATTAGATGAAGTATAGGTACAGGTACAGTGTAGCTATTTATCTCCAAGTGGGAGATTGTTAGGTTGTGGAGCTAAAAGCTTCACTGATGCAAATAGGAGAGGAGGTCACTGAGGGTTGCTGAGTTGCAGAGCAACCAGCGTCGATCTGATCAGTCGACGTCGGTAGGATTGTGAAGAGAAGCAACCGACGTCGGTTAGGGATCGGCCAGCGTCGGTAACCTCCAGGTAGATAGGGACGGACGTCGGTCACCTGTGTGGTTCGAACTGTGGATGTTACGGGCAGTTAGCTAACGAACCAAGTGTTTGCATGATTAGAGCTAATTATAGACCCATAGCTGTGGATCTAATTATTGTAATTAGATGTCTAATTATTGTTTGGATGAGATCTATATAATAGACTCATGGTTGTATTGTAAAGTTGTTCTAGTTTGAGTTGAGAAAAGTTAGCTCCTTCTATGTGTGAGGTGAACAAGGGTGTTCCTCCTAGTTCCACAGCAGTACCAAGGTGGGTGCTGGATTGGAGAGTCAGCTGAATTCTTCATGTATGTATGATCTTGGTCATCAGGTGTGCATGGCTTGAATAGGAGATCTACATGGTAAGTAAGATCATTGATATGCAGGTGTAAGTGTGTGTAAGGTCAAGGTTCACAGGTGTGCAGAACCAGCTTGATCTGTAGTTTGGAGATTGATAGGACAGTAACACAATAGGGAGCAGTGTCAGGAGAGATCTACTTGGAGTACATGTGTGTACTTATGGAGTGCGTGGAGCACTTGTGGAGTGCGTGGAGCATAGGTATAAGGTGAACACCAACTCAGTGTGTGAGTTGGGTGTTGGGACCTAAGAGAGAGATCTTTGAAGAAAGAAGTACTGTTCACTTGGGGTGTGGGAAGCCTCTGAAGAGGTGGTGAAGAAGAAGTGGCATCTTCTTTATTGTATTCTTTTCTGTAAGAGTTATTAATACAAGTTGTGTATTGTCTCTCATATTCTGTGTTATTCTGAATTCTAGTTACTTGTGAATCTGGTTAATTTCTGCATATTACAATTGCTTATATTTGGTAATCATACTGTGCTCTTTTTGAGGAGCAAGATCCTAACAAAGTGGGATCAGAACAGGTGTTATTCTTGTGATCCCCCAACAAAGTTGTATCAGAGCATGTTTGTTGTTCTAGGTGCCTGACACGTTGGTTAGGGATCGACTGACATCAGTCATATGTAGACAGAGACTAACGTTGGTCATCTATGCATTCTCAAAATTCTAATTTTGAGGAGAACAATCAATTTGCATGTAAAGACTAACTGTTAGTCTTGAGTCCACTTTTCTATTTTTGGTAGGACATATTTTAACCTTTGATTAAGAGGTGCATCTAACAGTGGAGAATGCATGGCTCATGAACCCTAGTTCTATATAATAGGGTTAGATCCTTATAGTTTGTAAGGTGGATCAATTCAAGTAGTGGAGTTGGTTGTAAGAGAGAGAGAGAGAGAGAGAGAGAGAGAGAGAGAGAGAGAGAGAGAGAGAGAGAGAGAGAGAGAGAGAGAGAGAGAGAGAGAGAGAGAACTCTTGAGGGAAAGAGATCTGTACATCTGAGAGGTGTGAGAAGAGTGAGATTTCTTCATTGTATTTCCTTTTGGAAGATTTTAATACAAGATTGGTTGTTTCTTGTATCTCCTATTCTTTGTTGTTTCTGATTTCTAGTTATTTATTATTTTTGGTTTAATTCTGTGTTTAGTTGCTTATACAAAAGTAATCAATTGTGTTGTAAGATCCTAACAAGTGGTATCAGAGCTTGGTTCACTAACAAGTGGTATCAGAGCGTGTTAGTGTTTGTTGATTATAGAATTCACTCACAGGGGTTTCTGATTGAGTGGAAGTAAAGCAATAGCAGAAGAAAGTAAACTAAGAATAGAGAAATTCAATGGCAAGAATTATCAATTATGGAGGATGCAGATAGAAGATTATCTGTTTCAGAAAGATCTGTACATACCATTGGGTGGGGTTTCAAGAAAGCCCACAGATATGCAAGATGAAGAATGGAATGTTCTTGATAGAAAGGCTCTTGGATCTATAAGGTTGAGCCTAGCATCTTCTGTGATTTCCAACTCATCACAAGCAAAGACAATGGTAGAGTTAATGGATACTTTGGCAAATTTATAAGAAAAGCCCTTAGCTTCGAATAAGGTATATCTTATGAAGCAATTATTTAATTTTCAAATGCAGGAAGGTGGATTAGTATCTAGTCATCTTAATGATTTCCATGCAATAGTAAATTAGTTAAATTCAGTCAATATAGTTTTTGATGATGAAATTAAGGCTCTCTTAATCTTATACTCTTTACCTGAGAGTTGGCATAGTTTGGTAATGGTAGTTAGTAATACTGCATCTGCTTCAAATATCTTAAAAGTTGATGATGTTGTTAGTGTAATCTTGAATGAAGAAATTCATAAGAAAAGCACAGAGGAAACATCAGGTAATGCTTTAAGTATTGAAAGCATGGGAAGGAAAAGAGAGAAGGGCAAGCAAGGGAGATCAAGGTCAAAGTCAAAGATGAGAAGTAGATCCAAGTCTAGAAATGGAAGAATAACATGTTGGAACTATGGAAAGAAAGGGCATGCAAAAAAAGATTGTTGGTTGAAAGATAACAAAGAAAATCATCATGAAGGTAATAAAGAAGCAAAAGTTGCAGGTATTGTTGCATAAGATGCTCTTATATTTTTTTTGGATAATAAAGTAGAATCTTGGGTTTTAGATTCTAGTGCCTCTTTCCATGCAACCCCAAATAGAGAATTTTTCAATGATTATGTCCATGGAGATTTTGGAAAAGTTTATTTAGGGGATGATGAGCCTTGTCAAATTGTTGGCAAAAGAAAAGTGCAGCTGAAATTGCAGAATGGCAACACATGGGTGTTGAAGGATGTCATGCATGTACCCATCCTGAAGAGGAATCTAATTTTTGTAGGAAAGTTGGGTGATGAGGGTTGTAAAGTAACTCTCACAGCTGATTCTTGGAAAGTTTCCAAGGGTGCACTTGTATTAGCTAGAGGTAAGAGAGTAGGTATACTTTATCTATCTACTTGTATTACTGATCATTCTCCTTCTATTTTATCTACTTCAGATGTAGATGCAAAGTTGTGGCACTGTAGGCTTGGTCACATGAGTGAGAGGGGAATGAATGTTCTTAAGTCAAAAGGTAAGCTTTTAGATTTGAAAAGCATAGATCTATATTTTTGTGACCATTGTATTTTTGGAAAATATAAGAAAGTGAAGTTTCTCAAAATTGGGTCAATAAAGAAGAAGCACAAGTTGGAGCTTGTTCACACAGATGTATGGGGAACAGCTCAGGTAGCTTCTATTGGAGGATCATGGTATTATGTTTCTTTCATTGATGATGCTACAAGAAAGGTATGGGTTTATTGAATAAAGAGGAAATTTGATGTTTTTGACACATTTAAGAAATGGAAAGCTTTGGTTGAGAATGAAATAGGTTTGAGATTGAAGTGCCTTAGATCTGACAATGGTGGTGAGTACTATAGCAATAAATTCAATATTTACTATTCTATGAGTGGAATATGTAGGGAAAGGGATAGTTCTAAGGACACCTCAACAAAATGGAGTTGCTGAAAGGATGAATAGAACAATAATGGAGCGTGCACGGAGTATGAGGTTGCATGCTAGTTTGCCCTTATAGTTTTGGACAAAAGTTGTAAATACTGTGATTTACCCTGATTAATAGAGGACCTTTTACTGCACTGGATGGTGGAATTCTAGAAGAGGTGTGGAAAGGTAAAAAGGTAGATCTTTCATTTCTCAGAGGTTTTTGGTTTCGAAGCTTTTTGTGCACATTGATAAAGAAAATAGAAAGAAGCTCAGATGCTAAAATCTATGCGGTGCACTTTCATTGGTTATGGTTCTAGAGATTTCAAATTCTAGTTATAGAATTTAGAAACTAACAAAATTATTAGAAGCTGTGATGTAGTTTTTAATGAGAAGGTGATGTACAGTGATTAGCTCAAGAGACTGAATAATTTTGAGCAAGGCAATCTTGATTTGGAAGAGGTTATGATCCAAAATGAGCTCGTGGGTAAAAATCATCACTCACAAGAAAACGTAGATACTAACATCGATCAGGTAGGAACCCGATGTCGATCAGACAAAAAACTGACATTGGTTAGCAAGAAACTGAAATTGGTTAGGTGGAACTGATGTCGATCAGGAGCAGACCGACATCGACCAGAGATGATCAAGATCGGTTCACTGACAAAAAGAAATTTGGGCAGACAGCAAGCTGTGAATGAGTCTCAAATGCCCATAAGGAGGTCTGAAAGGGTAAGTAAACCTCCAATTTGTTATTCCCCTTCTTTATACTACTTGTTGTTCACTGATGGTGGAGAACCAGAAAGTTTTGATGAGGCAATGCAGGTAGAATCCAAGAAATAGTGGGAGCATGACATGAATGAAGAAATTGATTCCTTAGAAGAGAACCAAACGTGGGATTTGGTTGAGTTGCTAGCTGAAAAGAAAGCACTGAAAAACAAATGGGTTTACAGGTTAAAGGAAGGAGAGAATGGACAAATGAGACATAAGGCCAGGTTGGTAGTAAAGGGATTTACACAGAAATTAGGTATTGATTTTGGTGAAATTTTTTTCTCTTGTAGTAAAGATGACTTCTATTCAAACTGTATTGTCTTTAGTTACTATTGAGGATTTACATCTTGAGCAGCTTGATGTTAAGACAACATTTCTTCATGGAGATTTGGATGAAGAAATATATATGGATCAGTCGAAAGGTTTTGAGGTCAAAGGTAAGGATAAAATTGTGTGTAGGTTGAAGAAAAGCTTATATGGTCTTAAGCAAACTCCAAGACAATGGTATTTGAGGTTTGACAAGTTTATGACAGAGCATGGCTTTAGTAAATGTCAATCTGACCATTGTGTTTATTTTAACAGATTAGATAATGGTAGTTATATTATCTTATTACTATATGTAGATGATATGCTTGTTGCAGGTTCACACATGCAAGATATTACTGAGCTTAAGGTAAAATTAGCTCACACATTTGCCATGAAGGATTTAGGAGCAGCAAAGAAAATCCTTGGCATGAGTATTAAGAGAGACAGGAAAAATCATAGTTTGATTTTGTCTCAAGAGTATTATGTGAATAAGTTGTTGGAGAGGTTCAATATGCAGGATGCAAAACCGGTAAGCACACCTATGGATGGACACTTCAAGTTGAGCAAAGAACAGTGTCCTAAATCACATGATGAGGTTGAGTACATGAGTAGAGTTCCATATGCTTCAACAGTTGGGAGCTTGATGTATGTAATGGTATGTACTAGACCTGATATTGCCCAAATAGTGGGAGTTTTCAGTAAGTTTATGGCCAATCCAGGAAAGGAACACTAGAAAGCAGTTCAGTGGATTCTTAGATATCTAAGAGGGACCAGCAGTAGGCATTTATGCTATGGAGGGTCAAACACTTCTCTACATGGGTATGTAGATTCAGATATGGCAGGTGACTTGGATGGTAGGAGAAGTACCACATATATGTGTTCACTATTGGTGGAATGGCAGTTAGCTAGATTTCAAAGTTGCAAAAGGTTGTTGCCTTGTCTACTATAGAGGCATAATACATTGCAGTCACAGAGGCTAGCAAGGAAATGATTTGGTTGACTTAGTTCATGAAAGAGTTGGGAAAGGAGCAAAAGAGTTACAGATTGTATAGTGATAGTCAAAGTGCAATTCATTTGGCAAAGAATTTAGCCTTTCATTTAGGAACCAAACATATATAGCTTAGGTACCACTTCATTAGATAGGTATTGGAGGATGGTCAGTTGAAGCTGGAAAAGATTCATACGAAAAAGAACCCTGCTGATATGCTAACAAAGCTGGTAACAAAGGAGAAGTTGAATCTTCATTCAACTTTTGTTGGTCTTCAAGATTGAACTTGAAGATGGAGAAACAAGCTAGAGGATGTTGTTGTATAGGTACAGGTGTAGTTGTTTATCTCCAAGTGGGAGATTGTTGAGTTGTGGAGCTAAAAGCTTCACCAAATAAGCAAATGTAGAGGTTGCTGGAGTTACACAGTCACCAACATTGATCAAGACTGATCAACGTTGATTAGGGATCAACCGACATCGATCATATGCAAATAGACAAAGACCGACATTGGTCATCTATGCGTTCCCAGAATTCTAATTTTGAGGAGAACAGTCAGTTTGCATGTAAAGACTAACTGTTAGTCTTGAGTCCGCTTTTCTATTTTTGGCAAGATAGATTTGAACCTTTGATTAAGAGGTGCATCTAATAGTGGAGAATTCATGGCTCATGAACCCTAGTTCTATATAATAGGGTTATATCCTTATAGTTTGTAAGGTGGATCAATTCAAGTAGTGGAGTTGGTTGTGAGAGAGAGAGAGAGAGAGAGAGAGAGAGAGAGAGAGAGAGAGAGAGAGAGAGAGAGAGAGAGAGAGAGAGAGAGAGAGAGAGAGAGAGAGAGAGAGAGAGAGAGAGAACTCTTGAGGAAAAGAGATCTGTACATATGAGAGGTGTGAGAAGAGTGAGATTTCTTCATTGTATTTCCTTCTGGAAGAGTTTAATACAAGATTGGTTATTTCTCGTATCTCCTATTCTCTGTTGTTTCTAATTTCTAGTTACTTATTATTTTTGGTTTAATTTTGTGTTTAGTTGCTTATACAAAAGTAATCAATTGTGCTGTAAGATTCTGACACCTAGGGTTTATGCCAGGGGTTTTAGAACATGAACCATTAGAAAGGGATCCATGAAACCTATAAATTAAGGACATGGAGATAAAACATTAGAAATTTTAGGTAAGTTTAAAACAAACCACAAATCAATAACCAATTATGACATAGTGGATGATCTTCAAATTCTAAATAATTTTCAAAATAGACCATGCTTGTAGGGTTAAGCTTCAAAACATCTCAAGGGTCCCAATTTTAAAAAAATGGGGATATGTTGACCTCAATAAATACTTCCATCTATGCTACCTTGAGAGAGTTTGAAATCTCCACCCTTAAGTGTGAGGTGAATGCAAAGGAGGATAACACACCCTCCATGATGAGCTAAGGTAGGAATGTGGTGCCTCTAAGGAGAACCTTGAGAATGGTTGCAAGAACACCACTATGACTGGATATAATAATCACCCCCATAGAGGGATATTTCCACCTCTCAATGGCATATTCTAGGGTAGGGAGGGAGAGACACATGCCACATTACATGGGGAATCCCTCTAAAGATGAAAAACCCTTTCAAAGTGCTCAATATCCATAGTAACTTTGTTAGTTTGAACTTAAATCTGTAAAAGAACATTAGAGATAACCATAGCCATATTATAGATAGAAAAGTGATTGTTATCAAAAAAATTAGAGAATAGAGGTAAAATTATTTTCTTTCCATATCCAAAGTAGGATATCCAATCTGAAAGCATGCCAAACTTGGGTATACTGAAGTAAGATCTTAGGATTATCATAGAGGAAAATATGATGATGGCTAAACACATTAGGGAAAAATGGTTGGAAGAATCATGCATCCAATACTAACCTCTTTGGGCCTTAGAAATAACCAAACCAAGTGCATGATAGTCTCAAAATGCCCATATAATATGCATAAAGGATGAAACACCCCTAATTGAAATAGTATTCTCCCAATATGAATCTCTTGATGAAGTAAGCACCAAGGAAACCAAATAGTTTGAAGTAGTCTACCCCAAAATAAAATGGAGGAATGAATATCACATATCATATTAAGTTTATCCACCATAGGTAGATTTAAAGATATCCATTCATACCCTTTACAAGTAGTGTAATTTTGGAAAGGAGTTTCAACATACCATTTTAATCATTCCACCAAGGGAGAGAAGAGGTCACTATGATTTTATAAATAAAATTAGTTGGAACAACCTTGATAATCTCTTCATAGGACTCCTTGTTCATAGATGAAATTTTAAATATCACTATGAATTCGTCCTAGATATCCATAATTGAGAGTGTTTGAAAAATAAATATTTCATAGTTTGAATTCATCATGGAAAGAACTTAATATAATGAATAAATGTCACTTATACATGAAGGAAGACATGATAATTAGTCATAGGGGATCACTAAAGAGAATGTTGGTTGATGCAAAGGCCATATCTAAACTTGAACAATTCTATGGCAACTAGGGTTTAAATTTTTCCCAAGATTTCCAAATTCTTTAAATCACAAAAGAGAAAACAATTTCGTTCGGGGATATAAGATAAGAAGGGTAGAAACTCCTAGACCTTTCCAAGCTGAGTGACATGAGGGGTGCCTTAAAAAATATAATTATGCATTAAAAGTTTCTAGGATCCATTTCATTCAATTTCATGAATAATTCACTTGACATAGAGAGATAATCCTTGATGAGAAATGTTACTCAAACCCGTACCTCCTACCTCTTAGGTAAGGCAACATAATTCCTAGGCCACCCTATGAAATCCTTTTCCAGTGGATGGATTGGCCCTAATGAAATATCTAGGAATTTTTTCAAGATATTGGACTTAGTTTTTAGATGACACTGTAGATTAATAGTAATACATAGGGGTAGCTTTAAAATAGATAGAGATAGCACACCCCCCATCAATATATAGGGAGATAAGGGGCATCAACTATTAGACGTGCATTCAAATACTTTCACTCTCAGGTTTCCTCAGATATAGATAGATGATGAATGAGACATGGTTTAAAATTCAAAGGTTTACTTCCACTCTAGATTTATGTTCTCATCTATGTGCTTTTTCCTCTCTTGAATGGTTACAAACTCATCAAAAGCACTTATTCCTAGCTAAATTATATAATATAACTTTAATAAAATTTTAAACCCACAACTTATTTTTATTAAAATAAGAGATTAATTGATAACTAATATGTTATTTTATGCATCTAATTTAGGATGTTTTAAGGTTGAGGGGTATGATGTCCCTAAATTGGGACCCCTCTATTTTTTGTTCTCTTCTGTGCAATATAAATTTTAGGATGTATAACCATATAATTTTTTAGATTTGACCCCATTTTCATCAAATATGATTTAGACCTATTTCAATTGAGTATTCGTGATTTTTCAAAGCTAATTGTTGAGCCTTGGAGGCCCAAGGTGGGGAAACCCAAAAATGGCTTGAAAATCCATTATTTTCAATATTTAAGTCTTTTATTCTTGAAAGGTCCTTTTGATGTGTTGGGTGGTTGTGGGATCCTAGAAGCTCAAGACTAACTGAACCAAAAGGAGGCCCCACTAGTTTTTCATCCCATTAACATATGAGACAAATTTTAAAACCCTAAACTATTTTTTTTAAATTTTCACCTTAAACATTATTGGTGACCATTAATGGCTATGGTGGATCTTGAATCTTATGAGACCTTTTGAAACATGTGGGAGACTGAAACCTACTATAAGCTTTCCATCAAACTAGGTACCTAAAAAATGAACTCAAACATATTTGTATTGTGATATAAATTTTTAAAATAAATAAATAGTTTAGACTAAAATCATAGAGACTCCGTTAATGGTAGTCATCTAAAGTTGAGGAAGAATAGGAGGGATGACTATGGAAAAGTCATCCTCACAATAATTCTCCCTCCTTCCAAAAATATGGTAATTTTTCAATCCAATGACTAAATTTAATACCCTTTTAGAATACATAAGGATATTTAGGGAATCCTTTTCTTTGAATAGATCTGATAGTTAAGGTTGATTTGATCTAATAGTGGATATGGGTTGCTCCATTCTTAGGAAGCTTAAATGAGATATTTTAGACACATTTTTAGGTCCTACAAGGACTAAATGATATTCAATTAATCACTTTATTATAAGCCAGGTCAAGACAAAATTATACTTTATTTGTGACTTAAGTGCTAACCGAGCCATATGATTGGTTGGAATCGCTCAAAACTCTCCTTGAACACCATCATGAGTTAGAATTTCTCATTCAAGCTAGTGGTTTATTAAAAGAACCTCCACTTATTTGTGATTTTAGTCCCTAGTTACATGGGGCCCACTAAAATAACTTATATATTTACAATATTATGTGAGTTATTGTAAGATGATTAGAGCATGTGGGACCTGCAAGGTTATGTAACGAGTATGCATTGCCTCCATGTTGTTTGGGAATGTGGTTTGTTTAGATGATTATGAATATAATTCCATGAATATGGAAATATAATGGGTAATTTAGTTGTGTATAATGTGTGTTTCACATTTCTAAATAAAAAATCATGTTTTAATGTGTATTTCTGATATAGGAGCATCAAGACAAGAAAACCTCATTTGTGTGTTTCAATTTATAAGCAGTCAAATATAGTAAAAAAGATAGTGTTAAAGGTTTTAATACATTATAATATGTATAATTAAGGTCCTATATGTCTTAAGAATCCATGAGATGGCTTAAAATTTGAATTGGAGGTTTTCCCTCCAAAACTAGTAGTTTAAAAATTCAAATCTTCTAAATGAGCCTAAATGGCCAAATGCTTATATAAGAGTGAATATATGATTCTAATGGGATTATGAGGTATTGAAAAGCATAAATACAATTTATATATGTCAATTACATAAATTTTAAGTCATGTTTATCAATGGTAACCCTTATCCATGAGTTGGGTTGGCAAACAAAGGGTTAGTTTTGTAACTAACTTAGTAACCAACATTGGAGTTGGTGTAAAAAAGGAGATGATACATGAATTTTGAAGAGGTTATAATTTTAGAGATGATATTTCTCTATGAAAAAGTAGAGGAGGGTTTTTAAATGGAAAACAGAACTAGTAAACCCTCATAAGAAAGATGTCAAGTCCTTTTAGGGACTATATTCTATAAAGAATGATGAATCAAGATGAAATAAAGTGAAGTTGTTTTGGTAATGGAATGAATATTATTTATGTATTATTGTTTTACTATTTTGGAATGGATCGAATAATCTCTTTATGTATACAGACAAACATCTTTGTGGACATTGTAGGGTAAAACCTTAGATAGGAGTGGACAGACCCTAATGAGAGGATCCATTTGTATTAGTGCATGTTGAAAACTAGGGTAAAGGTCAAAAAATAATACAAGTATAAAATTGATTCAGACAACTCTTGGTATGTTACTAATGGCACATAAAAGTGTATCATTAATGGATAAGGTCTCAGTTTAGGACTCTGTATACTATCTAATTGAAGGCAGGGTGATAAATGAGGTTTATTTTCCAAGTTCTTGAACAATGTATGAATCTCAACAAGGAATATAATGTATTATCAATGTGACTATAATAAATAACATTTAACATATTTTGAATGTTCACTAAAACTAGAAATTGATACCCTATTTTGCCAAGTTGGGTTCTTATGTGGTCTCATGCCAAGAAGTGAGAGTTAATGTTGGGTGTCATCTTGCTTGACATAACAGTGTCATCTTGCTTGACATAATCAAGTATCTCATTACATTGATGGACTGGTATATATTTTTGGGTGTATTCATATGTTTAAGGTGAATAAATATTATAATGTGGTATTGAAATACTTTAGTGAAGGAGATCAAGCCTCATATTAGATCCAGATACGTTTTGACCCTGCCTACTCTTACATAGGTAGATCTATGTGTTAAAATCTTATTAATGTGAATTTAGAGAGGTAAGAAGTATAATACAAGGAGTATTTAAACATTTAAAAGGGTTATTAATGTTTAATATACCTTATAAATGTCTTAAACCATTGAACAAGTTCCTATAGACATAACAAGAGGCAAATGGGAAGCAACCCTATGGAACATAGTCAATAATTACATACAAAGTGACTGAGTTTGAAATATTTTAAACATAGAACAGAGGATGAGGAGGATATAAACCATTGGATAAGATGGTTTTCTAAAAACTAGAGCTAAAAAAAGTTTTTTGAGTGTTTGTTACTATGTATAACCTAAGATATGCCATTTATGAGGCTCTCAGCCTGTGTTCAAGGGTAGAAACCCTATATTTAGGGTTTGTCTTATAAAGTGAGATTTCACCATTTAAAAATTCTATTTTTTTTTAATATTTAATAATTATATGTGTTATAACTTCTGGAAAAGGATTGGACTTGACAATGTATGAAATAGTATGGTTTTGACATATAATGGTTGGGAATAGGCCTAAAGAAAGGTTATTTTATAAAGGAAATGACATCTAAAAAGGTATTTCAATATTTTAAATTTGTAAAAAATTAAATGAGGATAAAATAATCCTAAATAAGTGATTAAATCTTTAAATTAGTGCTTGAAACTTGATTAACCAAAATTAAACCTTCAGAAAAGGGCTACAAGGCTAAAAGTTGTAGAATGCTTAAGAGATGGAAAAGGTAGTTGAAAAGGGTTGGATCACTCTAGTAAGGTATGGATAGGTAAGATGTGATGATTTAATACTATATATGCATTAATTTTTAATCTTTAACACTGAGCTCTAGTTTTGGTCATTGAGACCTAAGGAATGGAAATCTAGTAAAAGCAAGCAACAAGATTGAGACAAGAAAATAGAATTGAATAGAATAGGTGGGAAATATGAATGTCTTGAAGGAAATTAATGTCAAAAATGAGGTGTTTGAATATTAAAAATATATTCCTATACTAAGAGACTCTTACACCTAATGAACTAAGAGATAGAATGCCCTAGATATGGAAGGTTGAGTAGCAAACCATATATTGCAAGTGACAATTTTTTATGGAGGTCTAGTTGATGATGATAGTGAGGAATTATTATCAATGATCTACATAATTTTTTTATCAGATCAAGGTAAGGTATGCTTGGGTTAAAAAATTTTGTTTTGAATTCTTTCCATTTTGTTGATTTGAGATAAAGATAACATGTTTTGAGTTGTGCATGAGATGTAACTTGCAGAGTGTTGAGGGAGAAGAGAAAGTGTAGGTCTTATCCATTAAGGTAAGTAAAGAGGAATATAATATTTAGGAGAGATAAAAGATAAGAGATATCCCCAAAGTCCTTTGAGAAGGACAAGAAACTAGTCAAGAGAAGGCTAGAAGAGATAGAGAGAAAAGAGAGCATTGAATCTCCAAGAGAGAAGAGGAAGATAAGAGACTCAAAAAGAGAGTCAAGAAGGTTAAAAAGAGATCCTAGAGAGAGGACTCAAGAAGAGTAAAGGCCCACAAGAGGTATAAAATGAAAGATTGATGTACTTGATAAGAGAAAGGTATAAATAGGCCGAGAAAACAAGAATAAATGGGGAAGATGGATATAGACCAAGAATTAAAAGAGATAAGAAAAGAGTTAGGGTAGAGATTTGAAAAGATTTATCTCATGGTGAAGCTCATTATAGAATAAGAGATCCAATTGATAGTTTGGTATGTGAAAAAGAGAGTAAATTAGCCCATAGAGTCACTTGTGAGAAGAAGTCACAAGAAGAGTGTCATAAAGAATGAGAAGAAGAAAGAGAGAGAAACCTAAAGAGGCATGAGAAAGGAGATGTTGCTAAGTGATAAAAAATAAAGAGAGTTTGAGAAGAGGGTCCTCATTGAAGAGAACAAGAAGATTAAAGAAGTTCCAAAGAGAGAACAAAAGAATGAAGATAAGAGAAGGTGGATAATTCATATTTCAAGGGCATTCAAAGAGACTATATGGTCTCTATTTTTATATGACAACATTGCTTTTGAGTTTTTGTTTTTAGGTATGAAGAAGAAGTTGGTGAAGGCCAATCATGAGGCCTCAAATTGGATTAATAATGGGTCAAGAACAATACCCATCAAGTGGAAAGAGAATGACAAGGAGAAATAACCTCTTGAAGAAAATAAAGTGTTGGTGATTGAAGATATTTCACATGATAAAATTGAAGAGAAAGAGGAATACTATGATGCATTGCCATGCATATCAGCTGAAATCAAAGAGATAGTACACCAAGAAGATAAGACGGTCACTAAAGAAGATAAGAGAGTCACCCATGAATCCATAAATAAAGAGATAATCTTGCAATAGTTTCCATTGGAGGTAAATGAGTGTTTTAATGATGAATTCAATTGCATACATGAAGAATTCAAAGTTAATATGTAGATTGAGGAAAGGTATGATAGATTTCAGCCCTCAAAAGGAGAGCATGGGCATTGATATGTGTGGCCTAAGTGGCTTAAACAAGGAATTATGGATAAGAAATAAGATAACCTCAATCAAGATGTTAAATAGAGTAAATATACAGGTGGAAAACAATCACTAATATGGAAAAAATGGAAAATGGCAAGGAACATAAAGTTGGAAATATAGATGACTAAGGTATGGGGAATGCAAGAGATGGATAGAGAGACAAGTCTACACCAAAGAAGAATAAATTTAGTAAATGGGTGGTAAAAATCAAGTTTAGAGCACAAGAGGATCACATGATAAGTGAATCCCAATAAAGCATGAAGATGTAAGAGGATGACAAGATAACAAAGCACACAAGTAAGGTGGTGTAAGCAAACCAAACCAAGGAAGTGAAGGTAAAACCATGTGAACAAGGTAATGAATAATGAATAGAAGATAAGTGTTTTCAAGATGTGTTTTCAAGTGTGATATATGATGGTATGTTTGACCTTGACTCCAACAGTGAATATCTATTGTACATAGAAACCATGGCATTGATGGATGAATGTATAGTTTGGAAAGATGAAGAAGAATCACCTCAAAGAGTGATTGAGAACCATGATGTATATAAAGATGATGCTGATATGACTCTAAAAAATGATGGAGTCTAAGGAAAAGTCAAACAAGAAGCTATCTAAGATAGTGGAGAACAAAGTACACCAAATTTTGATGAGGCAAATGAAGAGATTGATGCATACAAGTTTCAAGAGGATTTGAATATGTTGGAGGACATGTTTATTCCATCAAGGTAGAAACACATAGGTGAGATAAAAAAGGTACAATTCAATAAATAATCCCAAGAACACTCAAGAGTGGAGTAGAAAAGAGATGCCTAATAAATTGTGCAAACATGTAAGCAAGCAAGGAAGGAAATGGAAATAAGGTAAAGTATATAGTGGGTCAAGCTCAAAATACGTTTTAATTTGATATTGGTCAAATAATAGTATATTATAGTATGGATGAAAAGATCAAGGAGTTGCTCTTGCATGGTGAGCAAGACAAGAGGAAAGAGCATAACAATGTGAAGAAGTTTGAGGCAAAGGTAGAAAATAAGAGAATAGATGAGGAAATAATATATATTGGAATTAATATTTGATCTATATTGAAATATTTATTTTGTTAAGACTTTTAAGTCTTAATTAAACCTTAGCTAATAACAGTTTATATTAATTAACTTTTGAAAAGTCAAATAGTTAAATTATATAAGTAACTAACTAAGGTTAGTTATAGCTTACTTTTCCAATCAAAAAAATATTATAATTAGAATTAGAATTAGAAGTGTATGTGTCAGGCATACTACAAGTATCTTAAATATATTTAACTAAAAAATGTTGAGAGATATCAGTTTACATAAACATTTTGAATCTTAAATAATATTTTGTTTGGATTATGTGTATTAATGTTTAACATTGTTGGCACTACTCAAAAGGTTTAAGAGGCTAAAATAGCCTCATAAATAAGGAGATATCATGAACAAGATGAAAGATACTCTAGACAATCAAACTACAAGTGATATTGAGGATAAAAGAAGCCATGAAGCAAGCATGAGAAAGACAAATGTATACAAGTCGGTTGCAGCTGAATGTGAAGATGTTGAAAATTATTGGGAAAAGGTAGAATATGCATAAAATACAAAACTACAATAGTGGGATTACCTCATGGAGGTGGAGGATGAATGGATACAAAGAATAGACAAGGCCAAGAAGAAGAAGAGCAAGCATTTGTCAAGAAGAATGAAACTAGGAAAATGGACTAGAGGCATGAAGAGTATGAAGGACCCTCAAAATATTAATTGGAAAGCAATAAATAAATAATGTGGATCAATTTTTCTCCCTCCTGGAGAATATGATGCAGGAGCATCAAGGCAAGAAAACCTCATTTGTGTGTTTTAATTTATAAAGGGTCAAATATAGTCAAAAAGATAGTGTTCAAGGTTTTAATACATGATAAGAGGTATAATTAAGGTCTGAGACATCTTAAGAAGCCATGATATTTTTTAAAATTTAAATTGGAGGTTTTCCCTCCAAAACTAGTAGTTTGAAAATTCAAATCTTCTAAATGAGCCTAAATGGCCAAATGCTTATATAGGAGTGAATAGATGAGTCTAGTGGGATTAGGAGGTCTTGAAAAGGATCGATATAAGGTATATATGTCAAGTTACTAAAGTTAAAGTCATTTTTATCAATGGTAACCCTTACCCATGAGTTGGGTTGGCAAACAAGGGGTTAGTTTTCTAACTAAATTAATAACCAACGTTGGAGTTGGTGTAAAAAGGGAGATGATACGTGAATTTTGAAGAGGTTAGCATGGTAGAGAGGAGAGTTATCCATGAAGAAGTAGAGGAGGGTTTGAAAATGGAAAAATAAACTAGTAAACCCTCATAAGAAGGATGTCAAGTCCTTTTAGGGACTGTATTTTGTAAAGCATGATGGATCAAGATGAAATAAAGAAAATTTGTTTTGGTTTTGGAGTAAATCTTCTTTATGTATTATTGTTTTATTATTTTGGCATGGATTTAATAACCTCTTTATGTATATAGACACATACATATTTGTGGACACTGCAAGGTAGAACCTTAGACAGGAGTGGGTAGAGCCTAAGGAGAGGATCCATTTGTATTGGTGCATGTTGAAAACTAGGGTAAAGGGCAGACATTAATCTGAGTCTAAAAGTGGTTCATACAACTCTTGGTATGTTATTGTTGGCACATAAAATTATATCATTAATGGATAAGGTCTCAGTTTAGGAGGACTCTGTATACTATCTAATTGAAGGTAGGGTGACAAATGAGGTTTGTTTTCGAAGTTATTGAACAATGTATGAATCTCAACAAGGAATATAATGGAGTCTCAATGTGGCTATAATAAATAACTTTTAACATGATTTTGAATGTTCACTAAAACTAGAACTTGATACCCTATTTTACCAAGTAGGGTTCTTATGTGCGCTCGTGTCAAGAAGTGAGAGTTACTATTTAGGAAGATTTATTGCTTATGGGTATGGTAAATGTGAGTAAAGAGGAAAATTGAATATTTTTTAAAGATTATTTTCAACCCTGAGGATGATTTAAGATGGTTCTTAAAACTTGAATATATAGTCTTACTAGATGGTGAAACTCTGCCCACAGATTAATCACCCTGTTACCTTGGTTTTATCTAAACAAGTTAATGGAATGGAAAGGATATTATAATAGATAATTTTTTTAATCTTGTAATATTCATGATCCTTGAAGATATAAGGATAAATGTTTCCTAGTTTGGAGTTTGTTCCTAGATTAGAAAAAGATAATACACATACCACGATTCATAATAGTGTCATCTTGCTTAACATAATCAAGAATCTCATTGCATTGATGGAATGCTGTATATTTTTGAGTGTATTAATATGTTTAAGGTGATTAAATATTATAATGTGGTAGTGAAATAATTCAATGAAGGAGATCAAGCCTCATATTAGATCTAGATACGTTTTGACCTTGCCTGCTCTTACATAGGAATTACTATGTGTTAAAATCCTATCAATGTGCATTTGGAGAGGTAAGAAGTATCATTAAAGGAGTATTTGAATCTACAAAATGGTTATGAATTTTTAATATAACCTTTAAAGGTATTAAACTATTGAACAAGTTCCTGTAGAGATAACAAGAGGTAAATGGGAAGCAACCTTGTGGAACACAATCAATAGTTACAAATAGAGTGATTGAGTTTGCACTATTTTGAACATATAATAGAGGATAAGGAGGATATAAACCATTAGATACAATTTATTTATACAAACTAGAGCTAACAAAAGTGTTTTGAGTGTTTGAGACTATGTATAACATGAGATATGCCATTTATGAAGCTCTCAGCGTATGTGTAGGGGCAAAAACCTTAGATTTAGGGTTTGTATTATAAAGTGATATTTTACCATTTAAAAATTAATAAAACTTGTAGTATTGAATAATTTCATGTGTTTTAACTATTGGAAAAGGATTGGGCTTGACAGTGTACATAATAGTATAGTTTTGACATACAATGGTTGGGAATAGACCTAAATAAGCCTAAAAAAGGTTATTTTACAAAAGAAATGACATCTAAAAAGTGAGTTCAATATTGAAACCTGGTACACATTTAAATGAAGATAAAATAATCCTAAAACAGTGATTGCATCTTCAAATGAGTGCTTAAAACTTGATTAACCAAAGGTAAAACTTTAGAAAAGGGCTACAGCGCTAAAAGTTGTAGGATGTTTGAGAGATGGAAAAGGTAGTTGCAGAGGGTTGGATAAATATTGTAAGGTATAGATAGGTAAAATGTGATGATTTAAGACTAGATATTCAATAATTTTGAGTCTTTGACACTTAGTTATAGTTTTGGTCCTTGAGACCTAAGGAATGGAAATCTAGTAAAATCAAGCAACAAGATTGAGACAATAAAATAGAGTTGAATAGAACATGTGGGAAATATGAATGTCTTGATTGAAATTAATGTCAAAAAAGAGGTGTTTTATGATTATAATAATTATAATCTTGTACTATGATACACTTACTCCCAAGGAACTAAGAGATAGAACACCTTAGACATGGAAGGTTGAGTAGCAAACCATATAATGCAAGTGACTAGTTTGATGGAGATCCAGTTGATGATGCTATTGAGGAATTGTTCCTAATGCTCTACATCAGTTTCCATTGTATCAATTTTTGGGCATGATAGTGAATATGTGAAAATATTTTTTCTATCTCAAAGTACTCAAATGTTGAAATTACTATTTTATATATCAAGTAAGTCCATAATAAATTTATTGTTAAAATCATTAACTTTATTGGATATTTAAATCCATCTCCATATGTATTAGACCTTGTAAGCCTCTATTTTATCTTCACACAATGTGCCAACTAATAGTCACATTAATCAACATTTTTTTGAGAGGTAATGACAACATAGACATGTACAAGTTCAAAAATATCCAATATGTGATCATAGCTTTGATAAGTGTCCATTTTATTAGCATGGCATAGTTGGAGCACATTATCAAGGGTTAGGGGACATGGAAACAAATGATCAATCCAATCTAATTTATCACAATTATCACAATCCCATTCCATAAAGATTTAAAATAAAAATTCCAATTAATGTATCCAAATATTCCAACCATTTACATTTAATCTCCTAAGTGAACATATTATTCTAGATTCATTAATTGTGTCACATTATATTTTTGGTCCCAAATTTTGTACCTTCACCACATAAAATAATATCCAAATATTTCATATCTATTTAAATCCTCATTCAAGTTTGTATTTACACTAAGCTATAATATAATTTGCATATGTGAAATTAGTGGTAGCATAAATCTTCCTTTGCTCTCTTACCATGGTTATCTTAATAGATACACCTACATCATCATGATCCCCTTTTCCATGTCCTACCTCAATGGATATCCATATATGAGGAATGTTGTAATTTTCATGTATTGTACTAATATAATAGAATATTTTCAAATTTTTAAACTATCATGTGCAATTATCTGACCAAATCAATCGTTGATCCATTAAAATTTATCTTTCTTTCAAAATATCATAAAATATACTAAACAATATTAAATGAACTCTATATAATGATACTAATATCTACTCATGTTAAAATGGTACTCAGAATATTCATGTTCTCTTATATACTATTAGGTGCATGTGTAAATGTAATGTTCATAAATTGGAAATCTAAATAGAATTATAGTATTGTGACAACTTTATTTTAGGGATGAAACGTGTAATTATCTATAAAGTCAACAATGAACACTAATTTACCCATAGTAATTTTTTTCCTTCATATATTTATACACGTAAAATTAATCACTAAGTTATTGATAGTGTTTAATATTGACATCTTTACCCTTAGTCTATTTTCCATTCCATTAATCTCTACGTAAGCATTTATTATTATAAAAAAATATATTGTAACTATTTAGAAAATCACTCAAACATACCTATTTTACTTACAAATTCCTATCAAATTAGTTACAATAATCTTTGTCCTTATAAGACAAGACCAACATAGGTCAAATAGGGTTGTAGTGGAGTCTTGTGCACTATTGTAGTGTCATATCCCAACCTAGCCCTAATGGAAAGTACTATAGAATTAATGAACACTTCAAACTATTAGAGATTGTGGATTATTATATTTGTTTTATTGTAATTTATGAATTTGAATTATTGTTGTAGTATCTCTCATTATGAATATTTATTTACATCATATTTATTTAACAAAAAAAGTATGTTAACATTTATCTATTTATACATTATGATCATTTGTTATAGTTATACTAAAAGTAGCTATATAAATGCGCACGCGCACACGCGCGCACACACACACACACACACACACACACACACACACACACACACACACACACACACACACACACACACACACACACACAAATACATATACATACATACATACACACACATGTATATATACATCTATACACACACAAAATTAACTAATTTCCCTTTTCTTATCTGAGTTGAATTCATGATAGTCATCATATTTTCCTCTCATATAATATTCCTAATGGAGGGAATCATATGGGATATGGTGGCAGATTGTGACTACTAGGAGCAGGAAGATTAATTTGAGAACAAAAACACCCACACTATTATAATCTAGTTTAGTAATTTCTTTAATTGTGTTCAATTTCATTATTGATTTAGATAGTCCACCTCCGTATGTTGTAAATCATGTCACTCTATTTCTTGGTATGAAATTTATATTGTTTTATATTATTATGAGTGGCATGCGAGTAATAATTTTGTTTGAAATAATATGTCAATATAAATACTTGTGTATTTAGAATCTTGTATGGAAAAAATAGGTATTATTTCTAACCTTGTTGTTTTATTTATAATATAGTGATTTTTTTCTTGAATTTTCTTATAAATTTGTTGTTAAGGAATAAATGTACATGTTATTCATCACTAGTAATATGATATAATTATTATGAACTATTTCTTAAAACTCTTGAATGGGAACCATTTTTGGGGTATTTAGAGTTTATTACAAAACATTTGACCATTGTAGGTGGTGGGCATGACTTAGTCATTATCAAAAAATATGAAACCATATAAATGGGTCAAAAATTTTAATCATTAAAGCAATAATTTAAAAAAAAAATATTAGGTTTTCCTGTGCAAGTCAATATGAATGAAGTCAAATTCAAAGGAGTTGTTTTGGTCTGGACTCATGGTAGAAACTCTAAGTGAATGATTACATGACTCATATTGATAGTCTAATTTTGGCATGACCAATAATGAATGCATTATGAGATTTTGTTTTTATACCATCCAACATGATCTAGATAACTCCACATTAATTAATGGATAATGCTTTATATACGGAGGTTAAGTGGCCACATGGATTTTATTGCACAACAAGAATGATGGAATGCATGTGAATTTTGTTTTGGAGTTGTGATGTGTTAAAAACCCTATTTAAAACATTAAAAGAAAGAAGAAAGGAATTAGTAGACACATGGAATTAGATAAGTTAGAGAAGGAACCTAGCAGTTTCCAAGCAAAACATTACTATCCAAAGATAAACAACATGCATGTATCAAACTTCTAAATCCTTAGTGATGTGGTTTTACTATTATAAAAGTCTTTTGATACTTTGTTGTTAAACATGTTGGTATAATTTTTTTGAATACCCATTATAGGTACAAGTATTAAATTACATATAATAAACTAATGGCTATAGATTTTCAAGTTAAGAGAATACATGAATAAACTTGAATGGTTGTGGCATCATTTATCATTATAGTTAGAACTATAGTTTTATTTTCTCTCTTTTAGGGTATATGGGTCTATTGAGGGTCAAAATTAAATATCCTAATTATGATACCTATACCTTGACTACATTTTTTATTATTTATCTTCACTTATTCTCCCCTAAAGGTAGACGAGTCTCTTGAGTATTTTCATCATAGACTTAAACCCTAATTATGTTGTTATCCTTAATATTAATTACATTGTATAAAATGGAAGATATTTTTTTATATTTAAAATAATTTTCAGCATCATGTTGGTTATTTTTATATAATATTTTATGGCATTTTTACTAGGTCTCTAGACCCAGGGATGAGAGCTATCTCTCATCCATGGGCCTATAGGAGTGACCTATATGTATAAAAGGGAATAAAAAATTATTATATTTAAAATACTTTTTAATATCATGTTGGTTACCTTTTATATACATTTTTATAGGATTTTCATCTTATATAGACCTAGGGATAAGAGTTCACTCTCATCCATAGGCCTATAGGAATGACCTACACACATGCACACACACACACATGTGTGTGCGCATGCACGTGTGCACACGTGCGCATGCACACACACGCACACGCACGCGCACACTCTCTCTCTCTCTCTCACACACACACACACACACACACACACACACACACACACACACACACACACACACACACACACACACACACACACACATGTGCGCACACATGCACATGTATACACACAGACACACTCACTCAAACTATTAAATTAAAAGGATTAATATTACACTTATGAATCCCTAAGTGTTTTGAGAATTCATTCCTTAGTTATACTTCAGATTTTTGTTTATATGATAAAGTAAAGGATTTACTTTAGATGGAATATATATTATGAAAATATTATAATCAAGTGGTTTATGCTATAATATATTGGGTTTTAGTATTATGTGATATATATCATGGACATTTTGAGGCATCATAATATAGATCAATTAAGTTGATACTATGATAAGTTATGGATTTAGATTGTGCCTTATATGTATAATGTTTAATAATATGGAAAAACATAAATATGATGTAGGTAGGATTTGATTATTATTTATATATATTAGAATAAATAAGAGTATGATGTATATGTATATGATTATCATACTCTTATTTTTTCACACACACACACACACACACACACACACACACACACACACACACACACACACACACACACACACACACACACACACACACACACACACACACACACAC
The DNA here is from genome assembly GCA_037957365.1 of Torreya grandis. Classification (NCBI taxonomy): domain Eukaryota; kingdom Viridiplantae; phylum Streptophyta; class Pinopsida; order Cupressales; family Taxaceae; genus Torreya; species Torreya grandis. Next base: position 4,021,829 of record JARHVA010000389.1, read on the forward strand.
ACACACACACACACACACACACACACACACACACACACACACACACACACATATATAAAGATACATTACCTGACCATTAAAATTAAAGGAATGAAACTTGTTACAACTTGTGTATGATTTATTATACCCAGAACAAAAAGTAATAATGAAGTTATTTTAGTTGTAAATGCATGCATGGTAATAATCTACATTAATTCATTATGTACATATTTTATTCTAAACACTATATATATGGGTGAGATAATCAAACATTTACATGGTTGTGTTGAGTTAAATGAGGTATAAAGAATTTGTATTCCAATATTAATAAGGTATTATAGTTTATTACAATTTTAAGTATAGATCTGTAAAAAATACTACCTATATGATTCTAATAGAAATAAAGTTGTAACTATTTTTGTATTATGTTTCTTGTATGGGAAATATATAATAGGGAATTTTGATTTTAGTCATGTACATACATACATACATATACATACATATGGTGGTACCCCTACATATACATACATACATACATACATACACACATACATACACATACACATAGACATACACACACACACACACACACACACACACACACACACACACACACACACACACACACACACACAAAAACACACACACACACACACACACACACACACACACACACACACACACACACACACACACACACACACACACACACACACAGCCTGTGATTGAAATGGGCAAAGCCTTAGTATTGAGATATGCTTGGATTAGCAACAAAATATGAAGATACATTACCCGACCATTAAAATTAAAGTAATGAAACTTGTTACAACTTGTGTATGATTTATTATACCTAAAACAAAAATTACTAATGAAGTTAGTTTGGTTGTAAATGCATGCATGGTAATAATACTACATTAATTCATTATGTATTTATTTTATTCTAAACACTATATATATGGGTGAGATAATCAAACATTTACATGGTTGTGTTGAGTTAAATGAGGTATAAAGAATTTGTATTCCAATATTAATAAGGTATTATAATTTATTACAATTTCAATTATAGATATATAAAAAATATTACCTGTATGACTCTAATAGAAATAAAGTTGTAACTTTTTTTGTATTATGTTTCTTGTATGGAAAATATATAATAGGGCATTCTGGTTTTAGTCATGTAAATACCATATGATTAATTTTTTTTATGGTGAATAAGAGAGATATTGTGTATGTTTTCACTCTATTATTATCAATTCTAAGTTGATTGCGTATTGGATAGAAACATTATTCTAGCTTGAGGGAAGAAGAGTGATAGGTCATTATGCCTATACACAAATCATGCATCTTTAGTCATGCCAAAAAATGTTTATATTTTTTTTTATAGTATAGAGTATTAAAAAAGTGGAAAATAACCCATATTTTATTCAAAGTCTGAATTCTATAAAATATTTTTCCATCTTAATGATATAGTTGTATATATTATTAGTCCACAATACTTTCTAGGTTGCATGCTTGCTTGAGTTCATAGTTGATAGAGGCATACATATGGTCTATATTACTAGTTAAATATGATAGAGATTATAATATCATAACTATTCTTAAATGGTTATGAATACTCACATCATCATTATTTTCTCCTTCATGAAGGGTAGGGCCATTCCTAGTGGGGAGGTGTGTGGGGACCACTAGTTTGTGGCTAGATGAAAAGTTTCTAGATGTTTCTTTCCCTCCAAATAGATGATCAGACTTAGTATTATATGCATACTCATAGATATGTTAAATTATTATATTAGTTTATTTTATACTTATTTGAAGACACTATTTTGATATTGTTATATTACTCTATAATATGCAGTTGAGGTTATTGATATCACTATGTATTCATTATGTAATTATGAAGTTTGACCTAGAGGAGGCTACTATATATATGGCACTTTGTATTTATTTTCGTAGAATTATTTTACTATAGTACTATCTATTTTATACTATTTAACTTATAAGTAATAAATTATGTTTTAATGAAAATTTAAAAAAAATGATGATTAGAACTAGTAAATGTTAAAAAAACATTATGGCAATATTCATGATTAAACTTTGTGAGCTTGTTACACATGATATCATAGTGCAGGTTCAAACACTAGGACCTTATGAGTCCTCTAGTATTTATATACATAATTCTTGGATAAAAATTTAAAAAATGGTTTATTCAAGGGGTAACATAGATGGAAATCCATCCAATCATGTCCACCAACATGAGCCAAACTAGCTAAAAAAATGGGATGCTAAATTAGAGTAAATATTCACAACCCTCAAAGAGGATAAGACAAAATGATAAATTTAAAAGGAGTAAAAAATAAAGCATTCTAATCTAGAAATAGTTCAAGTGTTAATAATAAAACATCACAAGGAAAAATTGACAATATAATATTACAAATTGATATGCAAAAATAAAGAGTAATATCATAATATCTCTAGAACTTCATGCAAATACAATGAAAGTGCCTTTCTTATATAGGCAATAAAGATAAATCATAACCATAAGATCAAGCTAAGAGATAACCCAAGGATAAAAACCCACTATACCTAAAATAGAAAAACATTAATATCCACACCTAGGTGGGTGGGAAAACCTAAACAATGATTAAAAAAATAATGCATCTAGGAAACATGAGCTAACGTAAATAACCAACTCTAAAAACACCCCTTAAGTGAAGATAGGGGATAAAAATAGAAAACCATAAAGTGGTGTATCCACAATATGAGTTCTAACAACAAGGCCTGATCATGTACTCATGTACAATATATCCATGGAGAAATGAATAAGGAAGATGTTCTCACAAACACCCCCTAAGGACAGCTTTCAAAACCCCAAGAATTACACATAAATCAAGGTAATGAGGTGATAAAAAAGGCTTCATAAAGATTTTATCAACCTGATGTTGAGTCAAAATGTAGTCTAAGTAAATAATTCCATCCTAAACGTGTTGATGAATGAAGTGTATGTGAATCTCAATATGCTTGGTTGGCTAGTAGTCAATAAGACCATGATAAATGTAAATTTAAATTTGGTTGTCAAATTAAATTATATTAGGTGAATCCTATATGGAGTCAAAATCTATCAAGAATTGATGATGCCAAAGAAACTACTAATTCATTGTGACTGCTACCATGTAATGTATCTCTATAGATGAAAGTGTAATAGCCTACTACTTATTACAAGCCTAATCAACTAGATAAGAACCAAGATAAAAAGGCATCCATAAGTGGAATGCCTATCATCAATAGAACCTACCTAATATAAATCAATATAGCTAACCAATTGAGTAGAAAATCTAATGTAGTGTAATCTAATATGGGAAGTGCCATGTAGATATTGAAAAATCCTTTTGGAAACCTATCACTGAATTTCGTGAGGAGCATGTGAAAACTGAGATACAAGCCCAATTACAAGATAAATATCAAGGTGAGTATGGGTTAATTACATGAGACTTCTAACCAATTACTTATATTATGTAGGATCACAAAGAGAAGTAGTATAAGTGGAAGTAAGAGTAAACCTAGACTAGAAAGGAGAGGGAATTGGATTAAAATCAACTATGCCAAAATGTTGAAGAAAATCAAGGTTGTAATTCTAATAACTTGAATCAATCCTTAGATCTAATTGAGAAATATGTGAACCAAGGAAAAAGTGTAAAAGACCAAGATCTGTCATATCAAACTATGCTAAAAGAGCCTACTAAATATCCTGAATCTAAGAATAAGAACTTCCTATAAGAAGCATATCATCAACATACAAAAATATTTTAACAATATCCTCTAAAAAATACTAGATCTATAGTGTAGTATCTGTTGATGGTGTAAAATTGCGTTAGGTCTTAGCCAATCAACAATGGGAAGTTTCAAGCTATGGGACAATGCGGCTTGAAACGACCTCTAGGTTTTAAAGAAGCTAGTCTCTTCTATTTTATGGGGTGTTGGGAAAAGGGATAGGAGACTAAACGGAAACACAAAATTCAAGAATTGAAACCTAACTATGGTGATACGCTTGAGTGTAATCCTAATCCTAACCTAAGCAGAGTGAGACTATTATGTGATTCTATTACATTTAAGAGCAGACAAGTGCATGATCAATGTAAAAGATTGGGATAACAGAAATAGAGGCTCAAAATTGGGGAGTCTTTTGCTGAGATACAAGAATTGTCAACAAAGGCATAGTGTTCAATCTTCTTAATAGAATCCTTTACTCACATAAGAGGCGCAAAAGTCACACACAGTTATGTAGAGTTTTAGATCCCAGAAAATGAGACAAAAGCAAATAACATTTCCAATCACAACATTAGAAAATCTACAGCATAGACTTCTATATAAATGACACAGATAACACCAACCAAGGCAAGGAGCTTAAATTTACTTAATTCATTCAACCACATAAATGACATAGAAACATGCATGATTATATCAACCTTACAACTTCAAGAAATTAAGACAAGAGCAAATGATATTACTGATCAAAATTATAGAAAATCTAAGACTATAGAATTTCCCCCTATTTTATTACAAACCTCCTTCCTTTATAGCCTCAGATCACTCCTTTCATCATCCCTTTTCCCATGCAATCCTCTCCATCCTTTGCTCATAGGGGACAAATAGATGGTGCCTTCAATGCTGTGGGGGGCTCTAAAAATCTACCAGATGAACTGTTCCATCTACCTGAATTAACTCTAGCCAATTTTCCCTCTACTTCACTTTGCAGCCACCGATACATGAAATGCCCTGTTACGTTTAAAAAGTGAGAGGACACTTAGTCAATTTTCTAAAGATCCTCTAGTCATCAAAAAATGACACTTGGCACTTTCCGTCAGATCCATCAAAGATGTGTGACTCCTCTCATTTTCTTTGGTTGTGCCATAGTTTTATTCAGGACTCATATCAAACTCTTAAAGATGGTGACACTTGGCAGCTTCCATAGACTTTGAAGTAACATCCGTGGCCCACCACAACCTTTATTCAACAAAGGAACTCAAAGATAGTTACTCAAAAATTGGCATATGGCAGCCTCCACTACTTTCGAGAAGATACGTGGCATCTTCTACTTCTTCATCCAGGGGCACGTGGTGCCTTCCACTTCTGTTGGAGATGGAGTAGAGAGGGACTCAAAGAGTGACACTTGGCAGCCTCTACTATACTTCAGTATTTTAAGCAAAATGAAAGGACGCCTCTATGTGTTGAAGGTGAGTACTAGACCCAGACATTGAAACAAAGTCTCTCGACAGTCAGCACATGGTGACTTCTATTGTTTCTTCAAAAGGATAGTTCAGGGCCTTCACAACCACCACCTGGTGCTTTCTGCTCTATATGTTGCTTGGTCTATTGAAAGTCCTTGCCAAAAGGTAGAATGAAACATGGGTGCCCCTGTGAGATTCAGACACTGATATGTGGTGCATTTTGCTTAACTGCTACTGGACACATGGCCCATTCTGCAATTTTTTGAAAAGCCACAACAAAGTCTGTAGACACCGAAATCGTGTCGACTCCCCTGGTCATTCCTTGTCTTCTTTCTTCTTCACCTATTGAACCCTTGCCGATCACTTGTTTCACCAACCTTGACCCTGGCAGCATGTAAAGAGGAGCACAGAGCGAAAGCTAGACTCTATCCCCATTATGCATCTGCCGACGTCGGTCTTTACCCGACCGATGTCGCCGACGTCGGTCACCTATCGGCCGACGTCGGCAATCCTGCTGATGTCGGTCACCTTCCCCTTTACCGTTATCAGTTGCCATTCGGTTTCCCGAAACGGTTGACGAACCGTTTCTGGAACCGTCCCCGTCCCCCGCCTTCATCAACCTCCGCCAGCCATTCGAATCCAATCCCAGAACGCTGATCAACCGAACGCTGAGCAACCAACCTGCGAATTTCTCCACGAACCTGCGAACTCCGAGCAATCATCGACACTACGACATCAACTAATCTGCACACCACGGCTTTCATCGGGTCTTCTACCAAGTAAGTCTTTATTCTATTTATTTCATTTTATTTCTTAGTTATTATTTATTTTCTGTCTTCCCAACTGTTCAAACTCCTCAGACTCTGTTTAAACCTCGTCCCTGTCCTTATCAAACCCTGTCTCGACTCTGTCTAAACTTCGTCCTTGTCTTTATCAAACCCTACCCTGACCATATCAGACCTTGTCCCGACTGTTCAGACCTATCCCGACTCTGTTCAAACCCCCCAGACTCTCCCTGAACCTACCCGACTCTCTCAGAACCTGTCCCGAACCGTTTCCAAGAACCTGCCCCTACCGACGCCGGTCACTGCCCAGACCGACGACGGCACCTTGACCGACGTCGGCACCTTCCCTAACCGATGCCGGCATCACAGAGACCGACGCCGGTGACTGTGCAGAATAGTGCCGCTTATCAGGTACGCCTTTTATTTTTCTGTCATTTATTTCTATCATTATCATCTACTTTCGTTCAATATTATGTTCTTTTTTATCAGTGGGTTGATATCCTTCTAGGGAGTCTTCGTACTTCTGGGATCGGGCGTTCGCCTGACAACCCACCATATCTTTGACTAACGTCTTCTCGTGTTTTAGTTTCTTTTTCGCAGGTGTCATTCCTCCATAGCCAAAGAGGAGAATCTTCCAATGTCTGATTTCGGTGCGCACGACTTTATCAGGTACTTCTAGCCTTAACCATTTATTTCAGTTTCTTATTTCTTCTTTGAATGTAGAAAGCAATTTTGCATAGAAACATTCTGGCACGCCCGGTGGGACCCTAGGTCCTCCTCGGGTTCTTTCTTTCTTTCATTCATTTAGGCGCATTAGGTTTCTTCCTTTTCGCCTCCTTTCGTCTCTTCTTAAACGACATCATAAGCAGAACTAAAATGAACATTTCTTTCTTTCTTGCACTTCTAGACTAGCTAAACTCATATTCTTCGACTCTTTCTCCATTCGTCTTCATACGAACAAACATTTCGACTTGGACATTAAAACACTCTGCATTCATTTCTGTTTGCCTGCATCTCTTAGACAACACATAGTAATTAAATCACATATTGAATTAATCTAGATCACTTCATGTTACACGACCAAACCACCTGCACAAAAAAAACATTTTAACTTACCTGAGATAAGGCCCGACTGGGATTTCATCCCCCAGCGGATACCTTACCCGTCCCGGTGACCCTACTTGGATTTCATCACCAAGGGGGAAACCCACTCCGTTCTCTGGCGGAGTATAATCTCTAGGCGAGGTATATCTTGGCTAAGCGAAACCAGCTAACCACTGGAATCGTGAAGTGAGGGGAGCTTGCTCCTTAGCACCAGGCCACGTACCAGACCCTAACACAGACTTCTTGAGCACCATAACAAAACCCGAGACCATCCATAGACTGCTTCTTCTAGGACCCATTTTTTCAGCCAATCTTTCTCTACATACACATTCTAAGGCATAAGCCACTATAATCCTAAAATTTTATTTCTAGAGTTTCAGGATCTGCTTGTGTCTTCATCTTTTTGGTTCTTATCTGCTTGTTTGAGCTTGTGAGGACGTTCTCCCTTGCCTTGAATGGTTCTGACTCGTAGCCAAGCCAAGGCTCTAGTCGATCACGCGAGGCATCATCCTCTTCCGTCTACCCCGCCTACAACTAACCCTACAATGGAGTTCAACTCAGAAACTGAAAAAACTCCTACCAGACCATCTCCGCCCCAAAGGCCTATTATTCCAGAAGGGGACCAAGACTTCGCACGATTCTTGGACCTCAATACTAAAGCCCTGCAACACTATCTCGCGAATAGCCAAACGCGAGACCCCTTTGGCAATCCAATTTATGGAATGCCGACTTCTCTCCTCGCAACTGCGGTCGTATCAACAACGTCTGTAGTCCAACCTTTAGACACCCAGGCTGTTGCCTCAACCAATGACCAACCTTTCACCAACCATCCAAGTGTGGCCTCTCCTTCCGTTGTTGGGCCCACTTTCACCGGGGTTTCGGCCCCCAATCAATCTCAGTCTACTCAACCACTTTCTACCCCCTTTCAAAACCTGGTCGTCTCTATTCCGCCCACTCTTACTCCTATCAACACTAGGGTGGCTACCCATCCGTTAGCCCATGTTACCTCTAACCAACCTCCCATGACAACATCAAACCTACCCATATCTTCCATCCAACCATCTTTAGTCACTTCTTCCGTCCCTACGACTAGTCATCCGTACGTTGCGCCATTATTGGTACAACCGACTACGTCGTATACCTCTTCCAGCCTCTTTCAAGCGCCTCACAATCTAGGAGGTGCTCCATCCGCCAATCCATCAGTAGATATTATCAAGATGCTGATGGATAAAATGTCCAACCTAGAGACCTCTATTACCGGCTCACACAACACTCTCTCGTACGAACAAATCTGTAACGAGCCCATCCATCCTTCCGTCCCCATCAGACCATATCCCAACCAGTGGGAACTTCCTAAGTTTTCTCGTTTTCAGAGTAAGGAAGACCCACAACAACATTTACGGGCATTCAGACATGCCTGTTACCTTATCGCCCACGACGATGTGTTACTCTTACGCACGTTTCCCATGTCTCTCTTGGGTGCTGCACTTGACTGGTACAGCTCTCTTCCCAGCCATTCCATCCTTACATTCACTCAGTTGGCCTAGCTCTTCCTCGATCATTTCTCCATCAATATCACCAAGAAGGTCTCTATCACAGACCTCTATTCTATTCGCCAGTTCGAGGATGAATCTATTGCTGATTTCGTCACTCGGTGGAGGAGCCTTATCAATCAACTTTCATTTTCTTTACCTCAGCCTGAGCTTATTGAACTTTTCTCTCAAGCCTGTGCTAAACATATTTCTTCTACCTTGAGGGTTCAAACCTTCCGCACTTTTGACGAGGCCTTCACGATGGCTCGTAAACTTGAATTACGTGCCGTTGAGGAGAATAAAGTCAAGTTGCGAAGTAAGAATCCCAACTCCAAAACCAATGACCCTTCTTCTAAGCCCTCCTCGTCCAATCCTAAATCTAAAGCTTCAGCAAATGCTGTGGTTGTTAGATCTTCCTCTTCTTCGCCTTCAACTAATCAACCTGAACCATCCACGTCCATGAGCGCCACTCGTCAATTTCAGCAGAGATACATACAGCGACAGTTTACTCCACTTGGAGAATCATACGCGTCTGTGCTGGAAAAACTCGTCAAACAAGGGGCCATCAATCTCCCTCAGATCCGACCTCCACCACAATTTGATCCCTCACGCGCCATCCCTGCGTGGTATAGGGAGAATGACTTCTGCCACTACCACCGTGTTAAAGGTCATGACACGGGCAACTGTAAAACCCTTAAAAACATAGTTCAAGACATGTTGGAAAAGGGTGACCTCATCCTCGACAATCCTAACGCCCCTCCTAATCAGGGTATCGATATCTTCAAACAACCATTCCCTAATCATCCACCAACCCAAAACAACGTCCAGACCTTGACTGACAATACCCATGAACATAATATTCGAACAGTCAATACAGTCTCGCCCCTCATTTCCAACCAACCCCAAGAGGTGGGTTCATCCATCAGTCCATCACATGTGGACGAACCTCTTTCTCCGGCTAGTTCTCCCTCAACTTCTCTCATTTTGGAGGACGCCTCGACCTTACCAGCACCGCCAGTTTCACCATCTTCCTTCTTGCTGCCCATGGAGGACCCAACCTTTCCTACTCCTCGGCCACAAGTGGAGGGCACTATCATCCCTGTCCTTTACCCGCTTGAGGAGCTTCATTCACCAGTTTCTTCTCCACCCAGAGAAGAACCTATTTCTCCTTCATCTCCAACCAAACATGAACCTGTCACAACTTCATCCTGCTTTGAGCCCGAGACTACTACATCCGTCCCACCTTCAGTCCCACAACCATTGGCATCTTCTCAAGAGCCTAAACCTCATCCCGCATCTTCTCAGCCATTTTCCCGACTAGTGGAGAGACTCGAACTTCTCCCTTCTAGGAAAGTGGAACATCAGCGATTGTGGGACCGTCTCACAGCTCTTCAACAAGCTCGGGCCCTCTCATCTCATGCTGCTAATCCTCCCATGGCAGAACCTTCTAAGACTATCAACAAAAATCCGATCTCCACTTCCAAACCGTCTACATCTCCATCAACCTCATCAAAACCAAAACCCTCTTCTACCCCGCCTAAACCTATTAAATCACTTGGCGTTCGCCCCGTCTCCAACCTCACTCATCCACAAGTGAAGGTGGACTTAACCCAAACTTCAACTAATCATAGTCTTCAATCTAAATCTCAAAAAACTGCCAAACCACAGAGGCGAACGCCTCCTCTTCCGTCACCATTGCCCTCCATTTTGGGCCCGCATCCTTCAACCTTAACCAAAGTCCTTCCCGCTTCAACCTCTAACCAAAACCGGTTGCCTCCTTTGCTTCCTTTACCTACCGCTAGCCTACCCTCTCCCAAAAGGGCGATACCTCTCACGAAGAGTGTACCGTCTCCGCCTGTCATCGCACCATCAACCCAGAAGGTGGTACGAAAAACTCCTCCCATTTCGCCCAAGCAAAAGTCACCGACATCGCATACATCGATGAACATGGACCCTTTAGTGGGCTCATACTCTTTGATCTTGCAACGACTTTTGCAAACTTCTAGCATAACTCTTCCACCCATCAAGCCCTTTCAACCTCTCGGGTCTAAACCTTCCTGGTTCGACGACACGAAGATTTGTTTATATCATCGTACACTAGGACATGACACTGAGACTTGTTGTGCCCTCAAGGCTGTCATTCGCCGTTATCTGGAGAAAGACACTCTTCTCTTTGAGGACACTTTCGACCGCACCCCGACTCCTTCTCACAACCCTTCAACCTCTTCAAACCCATCCACATCTCATCAACCAGTTACAACCCCTACATCATCTTCAACTCCCATCTTTGAAATCAATGCCATTCACATCACCACTAGGTCACAAAAGGATAAGGCGAAAGAAAAAGCCGCCATTCCTTGGACCTACCCTTTTGTCAATCCACCTCAACCGCCTAAGCCTAAGATTTCTATCCTTGGCGCGCCTCAACCTTCCTCTCCTTCTTCTTCTTCTGGACCAATCCACGACTCCATGTTGAAACAGCTTCACCAGACGCCTGTGAAGATGTCCCTCTACGATCTCGTCCAAACCTCACCTCAACATCGTCAAGCCCTCATCCAAGCCCTGCAGGCAGCAGAGGTCCAACCTGAGGATCCTCAGCCACTTGCTGCCCTTGTCCACTCCTTAGCCCCTGTTGCCTCCATAACATTCAGTGACTCTGAGATTCCTACATCCAACACGGAAGATCAGGACGCCGCCCTCTTCATCACTGCCTACATTGATCGGACACGCATTAAACGCGTTATGATCGACGGGGGCGCTAGCATCAACATCATCTCCACTCATGCCTTTGATCAGTTGGCTCTTCCCAAGAATTGCGTCTCCAAAACTGACGTGATCTTGCGCTCTTTCAACGACACTACTGCCACGACCATTGGCACAGTTATCCTTCATATCCGCGTTGGTCCATGCACAGTCCTGGAGCTCTTCTACATCATCGAAGGAGAGTTCCAATACAACATCTTGCTGGGCCGACCCTGGATCCGCGCCATGGCCTGTGTCCCCTCCACCCTGCACCGTTGTGTGAAGTTTGAGCATGACGGACAAGTCCACACCATTCCCGCTGACCCTTCGCCTTTCAAAACCTGCAATACCACCTACCGTCCAAACGATGTCCTCATTCCTATCAAGCCATCAACCTCGGCACCTCCTCCATCCGCAGAAGCTTCAACCAGTTCGCAACAGGCGGTCGCCCTTACACCTCCCCTTCAAGCGACAACCACAGATCCCATGGAAGACGTCTTTCAAAGACTTTCATTGGGAGAGTATCGCTTGTTGGCTTTAGACATGTTCCAAACTCCGCAAGAGTATGGACGCCTTCATCACAGCCCCAGCTACGACCATCGAATTGGGATGATCATACCTTATGGTCCCCCTCACCTCCGCACCAACCTCGTCTATGGAGGGCTTAATCAAGCTCCTACTGACGGTAATCCTCTTTCTTCACCTCAACCTTTCACATCAGATTTCTCATTTCTTGGCAACCCCGCCTTTGTTCATACTTACCTTTACAGATGTGCATGGAAGGGTTTTGGTTTCGGACGCTATGAGCAGGGCTCCCATCAGCCTATCCAACCGCTCAATGATGACGACGCCAAGAAACGGTATGGTCTGGGATATCACGACCCCACTCAAGACCCTGTAGACCTTTATCCTGAACCAATCCTTGACCAATCTCCTCCACACTCGCCTATTTCGCCACCTTCACCTACGGAGTCAGTGGTTTCCATTCCTCCTAGTTTTTTTTTTTCTCCATAAACACCATTCGCCTGGACCCCTTGACTTATCAGCTCAATGGGGTATCCAAGTCTCTCCCTCTCATTCTTCCCACCATGATCGAAGATGAGTCGGCAACCATCCACACTGTTCACTGCGTTGACGATGACGCCATTCTTTCCTACATGGGCGCTGATGATTCTTTCATCCAGCGCTCCCTCCCTTCTGAGACCCAGGTTATGTTAAATGAATCAACCATTGACATCAACCTTCCTTCTTCTGATGTTCCTCATGTCTTAAAGATTGGCCAATCTTTAGACGCTCAGGAGCAGCTTGACTATACCCAGTTCCTCTCCGACCATAGCAAGGCCTTTGCCTGGACTTACAGTGATATGCCTGGCATCGACCCCACCATTGTTACCCATAACATTGTCACCAAACCAGAGGCTAAGCCTGTCAGGCAAAAGCTTCGAAAGATGCATCCTCGCGTTGCCCTCCTTGTCAAGGAGGAGCTTCAGCGTCTCCTTTCTGTCTCCTTCATCCAGCCTATCGATTATCCACAGTGGGTCTCTAACATCGTCCCAGTCACCAAGGCAACTGGGGGGATTCGGATCTGCACAGACTATCGTGACCTTAATCTAGCCTGTCCTAAAGACGACTTTCCTCTTCCTAACATCGACCAGCTTGTTGATCTTACGGCCGGCCATGAGATGCTATCTCTTATGGACGGGTTTTCAGGATACAATCAAATCCTGATCGCTCCGGAAGATCAGCACAAGACTACTTTTATCACCCCATGGGGGACTTTCTGCTATCGAGTCATGCCTTTTGGCTTGAAGAACGCAGGCGCCACTTATTAGCGTGCCATGACCTACATTTTCCACGATCTCCTCCACAAAATCATGGAGGACTATGTGGATGACCTTCTCGGCAAATCCAAATTTTGCCGCGACCATCTGACCATTCTCAACATCATCTTTTCTCGTCTTCTTCAGTACAATGTCCGTCTTAACCCCAAGAAATGTATTTTTGGGGTCCTCTCTGGCAAGCTTCTCGGCTTCATCGTTTCCTTCCGTGGCATCGAGATAGATCCCGCCAAGATTCGCGCTATCCTCGAAATGCCTCCCCCGACCAATCTCAAGCAGCTTCGCAGTTTGCAAGGCAAGCTCCAGTCCATTCGCCGTTTCATCTCGCAGCTTTCTGACCGCTGCCAACCCTTTCATCATCTCCTTAAGAAGGACGTCATTTTTACATGGGATAAGGACTGTCAAGAGGCTTTTGAAGCCTTAAAACGCTATCTGGTCTCTCCACCAGTTCTCATTCCACCTAAAGACGACCAACCCTTTACCTTTATATCTCAGCCACTCACCATTCGTTAGGTGCCATGATCGCGCACCGAGACGAGCATCACCGTGAGCAAGCCATTTATTATATCAGCCGCACACTAGTCGACTATGAAACTCGGTATACCCATATCGAGAAACTCTGTTTGGCGTTAGTCTTTGCTGCTACTAAGCTTCGCCACTATCTTCTCAGTCACAAAACCTTTGTCATCACCCACACCGACCCTCTCAAATATATGCACTCCAAGCCATATCAGAATCAACGTATGGCTCGGTGGCTCATGCTGCTTGCTGAGTTCGATCTTGAATTCATCCAGCAGAAATCTATCAAGGGGCAAACCATCGCTGATCAACTAGCCGATGCCCCTCTCCCTGACACTCAACCTTCGCAGTGTGAATTCCCTGACGAGTCTATCGCTGCGCTTTCCTCCGACGACACCACCTATCAGATGACTATGTTCTTTGACGGGTCCAAATGTCAACTAGGTGGAGGTGCTGGGGTCATTCTCATCCCACTTGAAGGGGAGCCCATGCCTCTGTTTTTTAAACTCGACTTTGATTGTACCAATAATATGGACGAATACGAGGCCTTAATTTTGGGACTTCAGACCGCCCTCTCTCTCAGCATCAAGTCCATCAACATCTTCGGCGACTCGCAGCTCGTCGTCAATCAGGTTAACGGTTCATACCTCTGTAAAAATGAAATTTTGCAAAGGTATAAAAATCGTGCTGACATTCTCCTTGCATCTTTCGACCATTTCCTCTTGCAGACTGTTCCTCGATCCACGAACAAGTTTGCTGACACTATGGCTTCTCTTGCTTCCCATATCCCATCTTCCTCATCTGCATCCAGACTTTTTGTCACGGTGCATCGTGTGCCGTTACCTTCATATATCTCTCCTCACATTCATCATGTCAACACTATAGACCCAAGCCCACAAGATGCTTGGTATAAGCAACTTGTGGACTTCTTATCTCTCTCTATCATTCCTCCCAACCTCTCTAGTAATGCACGACGAGCTTTTATCAAGCGTACTGCTCGCTATACCATGCTAGGGGGTCTTCTCTATAAGCGAGGCTTCGACGGCCTCCTTCTTCGCTGTCTCACCTCCACTGAAGCATCTCAAGCCATTCAACAAGTCCACGACGGAATTTGTGGCGGACATTTCAGTGGAAATTCGGTTGCCAAGCGCATCCTTCGTCTGGGCTATTATTGGCCTACCCTTCATCAAGACTGTAGCGATTATGTTCGGCATTGCATCAAGTGTCAGCAGCACTCTAACTTGCTTCATCTCCCCAGTCACGCCTTACAAGTTGCTCAGGATTTCTGGCCTTTTTCTCAATGGGGTTTAGATCTCATCGGTGAGATTAATCCTCATTCGTCTCTTCGTCATCAATCCATCATCACAGCCACTGAATATTTCACCAAGTGGGTGGAAGCCATTCCTCTCGTCTCCACAAAAGCCGACAAGATCGTCGACT
Source organism: Torreya grandis (assembly GCA_037957365.1). NCBI lineage: Eukaryota > Viridiplantae > Streptophyta > Pinopsida > Cupressales > Taxaceae > Torreya > Torreya grandis. The sequence goes on from JARHVA010000389.1 coordinate 4,036,993, forward strand.
TCATCAACACTCGCATCATCTGTCGTTTCGGTGTCCCTCATAAAATCATCACCGATAATGGCAAGTCCTTTAAAAACAAAACTGTCCAAAAGCTATGCGACTCCTTCGGCATCAAACTCAGTTTCTCTTCGCCTTACTACCCACAAGCAAATGGGCAGGCCGAGGCTTCCAACAAAATTCTCACCAAAATTCTCATGAAAGTGGTTAGTGACACAGGCAAGGATTGGCACATTCACATTCCCTTCGCTTTGTGGGCTTACCGCACTAGCATCCGAACCTCTACGGGTGCTACCCCTTTTTCTCTTGTGTACGGAACAGAGGCTGTCTTACCTCTCGAAGTACAGATCCCGTCTCTCCGCATTTCTCTACATGACATTCTCTCCAACGATGACTTTCGTCAAGATCGCTTAGCTCAACTTGAGTTACTTGACGAACACCGTCTTGCTGCCCTTAATCATCTCCATGTCTATCAACGTCGCATCAAACACACCTATGACAAAAATCTGCGAGAACGAGATTTCAACATCGGAGACTTCGTCCTCAAAGAGAATCAACACGTGACCAATATGGAGCGAAGTAAACGAGGCAAGTTTGCTCCTAATTGGCTCGAACCTTTTATTATCACGCACAAGTATGGATCAGGGACTTACCGTCTGTCTTCTCTTGATGGACGCCCAGAACCTGAGCCTCTTAATGCGTTGCATCTGCGACCGTTCTACTGCTAGTCGAGTATTCGTCCACTTGACACTTAACTTGAGCTCGTCCCTTGAGCAATCCCCGTCCTCTTAGTCCTACTTCCTTTCAACCCTATTCCTCTTAACAATTCCTATAACCCTTTTATGCGGTATGGATGCTTTGTCCTCATAAAAGGGAGCCCTTGACCTTCTATAATCTTGTCCATGACTCACATTTCTGTCAAAACAAATCAAGATGTCAAAACATATCCATGGTCACTATATCTATATCTAAAAAAAAAAAAAAGAAAAAAAAAGAGACTGCTCCCTCGAAGGACAGCTGTACTATCATTGCTGTAATAAATAGACTGCTCCCTCGAAGGACAGCTATTCAAAAGCCTTTTTATTAAACAAAAATCTAGACCACTCCCTCGAAGGATGGCTATGACTACTCTGGCAATAAACAACATTATTTTAGAAGCTTCCCGCATCGATTAGCTTCACAACCTGACCACTACAACAAATGACATCTCTCTGCAGGCTTCCTGCATTGATCAGTCTGCGCAAAAAAAAAAAAAAAAAAAAAAAAAAAAAAAAAAAAAAAAAAAAAACGAGTCACAGACTTGACTTGTAGTTGTCTCAGGGTCTCCTATAAAAAGGGGCAAAGTTATCTCTGCTCTTAAAACGGGTTACCCTCCTTCCTCCTCCTTTCACCCGCTCAAGGGACTTCGAGCTCACTTTAATGTCTAAGTGATTCGATTACCGCTCTAACATAACCACGGTCAACGACGTCACGCATGAATGGGGCTCTTGGTTCTCATAACCCCCTATCTATGCTTCCTTTTTGGTCCTTGTCAATGAAAGAGCAATATGCTTTTCACTTCTTCTGCACTTTGGTCACATTCACCTTCATCACTTGTCAATCGACTCAGCTCAACTCTCTTTTCAGACCATCAACCTGACCTAGCCTATTCACCCTAGTTTCTATGGACACGAATACACATGGAAACTATCGACTCGACCCAATTTATGTTAAGCATAAACCAATACTTGCTGAAGCATAAATAGACCTCAATTCATTTTTAGCATACATCCATCACGAATATGGAATATTGCTAGGGATGAAAAACCCGTCAACCAATGTTGCAGAATACACCATTTGGAAAAGGCTGCAACATCTTTTTTTTCCTCATCATTTCATCCAATCATCGACCAATCTATCAACCATTTTAACCACCTGTCTACCACTCGGACCCTTTGTCTGAACTACATTGGTCTGAGGCCCTATCACCAGGGCTATGTAGGCAGCACTCAGTTGACATGGGGTCTTCTGAGGTTAGCTCGACCATTCTCGTTTGTCCGTCTCTCTGATGGACAACCCTTCTTTCCTTCTTTTAACCATAATCTTGTCCTTGACCACCACCCATTTTATCCCTTTGACCCTCCCTCCCTTCTAGGGAGAACTACATCGGCCTGAGGCCCTATCACCAGGGCTATGTAGGCAGCACTCAGTTGACATGGGGTCTTCTGGGGTTAGCTCGGCCGCATCCTTTCGTCCATTCATCCATCCATCGACCACCAACCATTGGAGATCATACCTATCTCCTCCGCCCTCGACCACTTCCAAGACATTGTTGCCTTGGTTGTTTTTGCATGTATGCTACCTCATGACTGGGTAGCAGAATTGTGCGCAGACCTTTTTGGACCCTCACAAGTATAGGATCGCACACCGGTTGATCCGCACTACTTGTGACTTTTTCGCGTTTCTAGGAGCACTTCCTGAGCCCGAGATACCTGAAACGCGACGACCCATTTGGAGCTTCAGCTTGGATTGAGTGACCCGATCAGCAGATGACTAAATGCTGGGGCCCGGTTACTTCAATTTTGGCACTCCTCGATCCTTGACCTGCGACACTTTGACCTGACCATCTCGTGCAGTGGTATGCGCGCAATCACGACCTTTGCAGCGTTCACCCTCACCCCTTTTTCATCCACTCTTTATCAAATCAGCACCCGATTCCCGGTTCCCTTCCCTCGATTCCTGCTTTGAGGGGGAATACCTCATCCTTACTCGGGGCATTTTGCTTCCTATTTTGTCTTGCAGTTCATTCGAACAACCAACAAGACGAAATCAACCTTATCCCTCACCTGGGGCACTCACTCCTATTTTTGTCTTGCAGTTCGTCCAGAACAACCAACAAGACAAAAAGGGGCAAATGTAGACACCGAAATCATGTCGACTCCCCTGGTCATTCCTCGTCTTCTTTCTTCTTCACCTATTGAACCCTTGCCGATCACTTGTTTCACCAACCTTGACCCTGGCAGCATGTAAAGAGGAGCACAGAGCGAAAGCTAGACTCTATCCCCATTATGCATCTGCCGACGTCAGTCTTTACCCGACCGATGTCGCCGACGTCGGTCACCTATCAGCCGACGTCGGCAATCCTGCCGACGTCGGTCACCTTCCCCTTTACCGTTATCAGTTGCCATTCGATTTCCCGAAACGGTTGACGAACCATTTCTGGAACCGTCCCCGTCCCCCGCCTTCATCAACCTCCGCCAGCCATTCGAATCCAATCCCAGAACGCTGATCAACCGAACGCTGAGCAACCAACCTGCGAATTTCTCCACGAACCTGCGAACTCCGAGCAATCATCGACACTACGACATCAACTAATCTGCACACCACGACTTTCATCGGGTCTTCTACCAAGTAAGTCTTTATTCTGTTTATTTCATTTTATTTCTTAGTTATTATTTATTTTCTGTCTTCCCAACTGTTCAAACTCCTCAGACTCTGTTTAAACCTCGTCCCTGTCCTTATCAAACCCTGTCTCGACTCTGTCTAAACTTTGTCCTTGTCTTTATCAAACCCTACCCTGACCATATCAGACCTTGTCCCGACTGTTCAGACCTATCCCGACTCTGTTCAAACCCCCCAGACTCTCCCTGAACCTACCCGACTCTCTCAGAACCTGTACCGAACCGTTTCCCAGAACCTGCCCCTACCGACGCCGGTCACTGCCCAGACCGACGACGGCACCTTGACCGACGTCGGCACCTTCCCTAACCGACGTCGGCATCACAGAGACCGACGCCGGCGACTGTGCAGAACAGTGCCGCTTATCAGGTACGCCTTTTATTTTTCTGTCATTTATTTCTATCATTATCATCTACTTTCGTTCAATATTATGTTCTTTTTTATCAGTGGGTTGATATCCTTCTAGGGAGTCTTCGTACTTCCGGGATCGGGCGTTCGCCTGACAACCCACCATATCTTTGACTAACGTCTTCTCGTGTTTTAGTTTCTTTTTCGCAGGTGTCATTCCTCCACAGCCAAAGAGGAGAATCTTCCAACGTCTGATTTCGGTGCGCACGACTTTATCAGGTACTTCTAGCCTTAACCATTTATTTCAGTTTCTTATTTCTTCTTTGAATGTAGAAAGCAATTTTGCATAGAAACATTCTGGCACGCCCGGTGGGACCCTAGGTCCTCCTCGGGTTCTTTCTTTCTTTCGTTCATTTAGGCGCATTAGGTTTCTTCCTTTTCGCCTCCTTTTGTCTCTTCTTAAACGACATCATAAGCAGAACTAAAACGAACATTTCTTTCTTTCTTGCACTTCTAGACTAGCTAAACTCATATTCTTCGACTCTTTCTCCATTCGTCTTCATACGAACAAACATTTCGACTTGGACATTAAAACACTCTGCATTCATTTCTGTTTGCCTGCATCTCTTAGACCACACATAGTAATTAAATCACATATTGAATTAATCTAGATCACTTCATGTTACACGACCAAACCACCTGCACAAAACAAACATTTTAACTTACCTGAGATAAGGCCCGACTGGGATTTCATCCCCCAGCGGATACCTTACCCGTCCCGGTGACCCTACTTGGATTTCATCACCAAGGGGGAAACCCACTCCGTTCTCTGGCGGAGTATAATCTCTAGGCGAGGTATATCTTGGCTAAGCGAAACCAGCTAACCACTGGAATCGTGAAGTGAGGGGAGCTTGCTCCTTAGCACCAGGCCACGTACCAGACCCTAACACAGACTTCTTGAGCACCATAACAAAACCCGAGACCATCCATAGACTGCTTCTTCTAGGACCCATTTTTTCAGCCAATCTTTCTCTACATACACATTCTAAGGCATAAGCCACTATAATCCTAAAATTTTATTTCTAGAGTTTCAGGATCTGCGTGTGTCTTCATCTTTTTGGTTCTTATCTGCTTGTTTGAGCTTGTGAGGACGTTCTCCCTTGCCTTGAATGGTTCTGACTCGTAGCCAAGCCAAGGCTCTAGTCGATCACGCGAGGCATCATCCTCTTCCGTCTACCCCGCCTACAACTAACCCTACAATGGAGTTCAACTCAGAAACTGAAAAAACTCCTACCAGACCATCTCCGCCCCAAACGCCTATTATTCCAGAAGGGGACCAAGACTTCGCACGATTCTTGGACCTCAATACTAAAGCCCTGCAACACTATCTCGCGAATAGCCAAACGCGAGACCCCTTTGGCAATCCAATTTATGGAATGCCGACTTTTCTCCTCTCAACTGCGGTCGTATCAACAACGTCTGTAGTCTAACCTTTAGACACCCAGGCTGTTGCCTCAACCAATGACCAACCTTTCACCAACCATCCAAGTGTGGCCTCTCCTTCCGTTGTTGGGCCCACTTTCACCGGGGTTTCGGCCCCCAATCAATCTCAGTCTACTCAACCACTTTCTACCCCCTTTCAAAACCTGGTCGTCTCTATTCCGCCCACTCTTACTCCTATCAACACTAGGGTGGCTACCCATCCGTTAGCCCATGTTACCTCTAACCAACCTCCCATGACAACATCAAACCTACCCATATCTTCCATCCAACCATCTTTAGTCACTTCTTCCGTCCCTACGACTAGTCATCCGTACGTTGCGCCCTTATTGGTACAACCGACTACGTCGTATACCTCTTCCAGCCTCTTTCAAGCGCCTCACAATCTAGGAGGTGCTCCATCCGCCAATCCGTCAGTAGATATTATCAAGATGCTGATGGATAAAATGTCCAACCTAGAGACCTCTATTACCGGCTCACGTAACACTCTCTCGTACGAACAAATCTGTAACGAGCCCATCCATCCTTCCGTCCCCATCAGACCATATCCCAACCAGTGGGAACTTCCTAAGTTTTCTCGTTTTCAGAGTAAGGAAGACCCACAACAACATTTACGGGCATTCAGACATGCCTGTTACCTTATCGCCCACGATGATGCGTTACTCTTACGCACGTTTCCCATGTCTCTCTCAGGTGCTGCACTTGACTGGTACAGCTCTCTTCCCAGCCATTCCATCCTTACATTCACTCAGTTGGCCCAGCTCTTCCTCGATCATTTCTCCATCAATATCACCAAGAAGGTCTCTATCACAGACCTCTATTCTATTCGCCAGTTCGAGGATGAATCTATTGCTGATTTCGTCGCTCGGTGGAGGAGCCTTATCAATCAACTTTCATTTTCTTTACCTCAGCCTGAGCTTATTGAACTTTTCTCTCAAGCCTGTGCTAAACATATTTCTTCTACCTTGAGGGTTCAAACCTTCCGCACTTTTGACGAGGCCTTCACGATGGCTCGTAAACTTGAATTACGTGCCGTTGAGGAGAATAAAGTCAAGTTGCGAAGTAAGAATCCCAACTCCAAAACCAATGACCCTTCTTCTAAGCCCTCCTCGTCCAATCCTAAATCTAAAGCTTCAGCAAATGCTGTGGTTGTTAGATCTTCCTCTTCTTCACCTTCAACTAATCAACCTGAACCATCCACGTCCATGAGCGCCACTCGTCAATTTCAGCAGAGATACATACAGCGACAGTTTACTCCACTTGGAGAATCATACACGTCTGTGCTGGAAAAACTCGTCAAACAAGGGGCCATCAATCTCCCTCAGATCCAACCTCCACCACAATTTGATCCCTCACGCGCCATCCCTGCGTGGTATAGGGAGAATGACTTCTGCCACTACCACCGTGTTAAAGGTCATGACACGGGCAACTGTAAAACCCTTAAAAACATAGTTCAAGACATGTTGGAAAAGGGTGACCTCATCCTCGACAATCCTAACGCCCCTCCTAATCAGGGTATCGATATCTTCAAACAACCATTCCCTAATCATCCACCAACCCAAAACAACGTCCAGACCTTGACTGACAATACCCATGAACATAATATTTGAACAGTCAATACAGTCTCGCCCCTCATTTCCAACCAACCCCAAGAGGTGGGTTCATCCATCAGTCCATCACATGTGGACGAACCTCTTTCTCCGGCTAGTTCTCCCTCAACTTCTCTCATTTTGGAGGACGCCTCGACCTTACCAACACCGCCAGTTTCACCATCTTCCTTCTTGCTGCCCATGGAGGACCCAACCTTTCCTACTCCTCGGCCACAAGTGGAGGGCACTATCATCCCTGTCCTTTACCCGCTTGAGGAGCTTCATTCACCAGTTTCTTCTCCACCCAGAGAAGAACCTATTTCTCCTTCATCTCCAATCAAACATGAACCTGTCACAACTTCATCCTGCTTTGAGCCCGAGACTACTACATCCGTCCCACCTTCAGTCCCACAACCATTGGCATCTTCTCAAGAGCCTAAACCTCATCCCGCATCTTCTCAGCCATTTTCCCGACTAGTGGAGAGACTCGAACTTCTCCCTTCTAGGAAAGTGGAACATCAGGGATTGTGGGACCGTCTCACAGCTCTTCAACAAGCCCGGGCCCTCTCATCTCATGCTGCTAATCCTCCCATGGCAGAACCTTCTAAGACTATCAACAAAAATCCGATCTCCACTTCCAAACCGTCTACATCTCCATCAACCTCATCAAAACCAAAACCCTCTTCTACCCCGCCTAAACCTATTAAATCACTTGGCGTTCGCCCCGTCTCCAACCTCACTCATCCACAAGTGAAGGTGGACTTAACCCAAACTTCAACTAATCGTAGTCTTCAATCTAAATCTCAAAAAACTGCCAAACCACAGAGGCGAACGCCTCCTCTTCCGTCACCATTGCCCTCCATTTTGGGCCCGCATCCTTCAACCTTAACCAAAGTCCTTCCCGCTTCAACCTCTAACCAAAACCGGTTGCCTCCTTTGCTTCCTTTACCTACCGCTAGCCTACCCTCTCCCAAAAGGGCGATACCTCTCACGAAGAGTGTACCGTCTCCGCCTGTCATCGCACCATCAACCCAGAAGGTGGTACGAAAAACTCCTCCCATTTCGCCCAAGCAAAAGTCACCGACATCGCATACATCGATGAACATGGACCCTTTAGTGGGCTCATACTCTTTGATCTTGCAACGACTTTTGCAAACTTCTAGCATAACTCTTCCACCCATCAAGCCCTTTCAACCTCTCGGGTCTAAACCTTCCTGGTTCGACGACACGAAGATTTGTTTATATCATCGTATACCAGGACATGACACTGAGACTTGTTGTGCCCTCAAGGCTGTCATTCACCGTTATCTGGAGAAAGACACTCTTCTCTTTGAGGACACTTTCGACCGCACCCCGACTCCTTCTCACAACCCTTCAACCTCTTCAAACCCATCCACATCTCATCAACCAGTTACAACCCCTACATCATCTTCAACTCCCATCTTTGAAATCAATGCCATTCACATCACCACTAGGTCACAAAAGGATAAGGCGAAAGAAAAAGCCGCCATTCCTTGGACCTACCCTTTTGTCAATCCACCTCAACCGCCTAAGCCTAAGATTTCTATCCTTGGCGCGCCTCAACCTTCCTCTCCTTCTTCTTCTTCTGGACCAATCCACGACTCCATGTTGAAACAGCTTCACCAGACGCCTGTGAAGATGTCCCTCTACGATCTCGTCCAAACCTCACCTCAACATCGTCAAGCCCTCATCCAAGCCCTGCAGGCAGCGGAGGTCCAACCTGAGGATCCTCAGCCACTTGCTGCCCTTGTCCACTCCTTAGCCCCTGTTGCCTCCATAACATTCAGTGACTCTGAGATTCCTACATCCAACACGGAAGATCAGGACGCCGCCCTCTTCATCACTGCCTACATTGATCGGACACGCATTAAACGCGTTATGATCGATGGGGGCGCTAGCATCAACATCATCTCCACTCATGCCTTTGATCAGTTGGCTCTTCCCAAGAATTGCGTCTCCAAAACTGACGCGATCTTGCGCTCTTTCAACGACACTACTGCCACGACCATTGGCACAGTTATCCTTCATATCCGCGTTGGTCGACGCACAGTCCCGGAGCTCTTCTACATCATCGAAGGAGAGTTCCAATACAACATCTTGCTGGGCCGACCCTAGATCCGCGCCATGGCCTGTGTCCCCTCCACCCTGCACCGTTGTGTGAAGTTTGAGCATGACGGACAAGTCCACACCATTCCCGCTGACCCTTCGCCTTTCAAAACCTGCAATACCACCTACCATCCAAACGATGTCCTCATTCCTATCAAGCCATCAACCTCGGCACCTCCTCCATCCGCAGAAGCTTCAACCAGTTCGCAACAGGCGGTCGCCCTTACACCTCCCCTTCAAGCGACAACCACAGATCCCATGGAAGACGTCTTTCAAAGACTTTCATTGGGAGAGTATCGCTTGTTGGCTTTAGACATGTTCCAAACTCCGCAAGAGTATGGACGCCTTCATCACAGCCCCAGCTACGACCATCGAATTGGGATGATCATACCTTATGGTCCCCCTCACCTCCGCACCAACCTCATCTATGGAGGGCTTAATCAAGCTCCTACTGACGGTAATCCTCTTTCTTCACCTCAACCTTTCACATCAGATTTCTCATTTCTTGGCAACCCCGCCTTTGCACATACTTACCTTTACAGATGTGCATGGAAGGGTTTTGGTTTCGGACGCTATGAGCAGGGCTCCCATCAGCCTATCCAACCGCTCAATGATGACGACGCCAAGAAATGGTATGGTCTGGGATATCACGACCCCACTCAAGACCCTGTAGACCTTTATCCTGAACCAATCCTTGACCAATCTCCTCCACACTCGCCTATTTCGCCACCTTCACCTACGGAGTCAGTGGTTTCCATTCCTCCTAGTTTTTTTTTTCTCCATAAACACCATTCGCCTGGACCCCTTGACTTATCAGCTCAATGGGGTATCCAAGTCTCTCCCTCTCATTCTTCCCACCATGATCGAAGATGAGTCGGCAACCATCCACACTGTTCACTACGTTGACGATGACGCCATTCTTTCCTACATGGGCGCTGATGATTCTTTCATCCAGCGCTCCCTCCCTTCTGAGACCCAGGTTATGTTAAATGAATCAACCATTGACATCAACCTTCCTTCTTCTGATGTTCCTCATGTCTTAAAGATTGGCCAATCTTTAGACGCTCAGGAGCAGCTTGACTATACCTAGTTCCTCTCCGACCATAGCAAGGCCTTTGCCTGGACTTACAGTGATATGCCTGGCATCGACCCCACCATCGTTACCCATAACATTGTCACCAAACCAGAGGCTAAGCCTGTCAGGCAAAAGCTTCGAAAGATGCATCCTCGCGTTGCCCTCCTTGTCAAGGAGGAGCTTCAGCGTCTCCTTTCTGTCTCCTTCATCCAGCCTATCGATTATCCATAGTGGGTCTCTAACATCATCCCAGTCACCAAGGCAACTGGGGGGATTCGGATCTGCACAGACTATCATGACCTTAATCTAGCCTGTCCTAAAGACGACTTTCCTCTTCCTAACATCGACCAGCTTATTGATCTTACGGCCGGCCATGAGATGCTATCTCTTATGGACGGGTTTTCAGGATACAATCAAATCCTGATCGCTCCAGAAGATCAGCACAAGACTACTTTTATCACCCCATGGGGGACTTTCTGCTATCGAGTCATGCCTTTTGGCTTGAAGAACGCAGGCGCCACTTATCAGCGTGCCATGACCTACATTTTCCACGATCTCCTCCACAAAATCATGGAGGACTATGTGGATGACCTTCTCGGCAAATCCAAATTTCGCCGCGACCATCTGACCATTCTCAACATCATCTTTTCTCGTCTTCTTCAGTACAATGTCCGTCTTAACCCCAAGAAATGTATTTTTGGGGTCCTCTCTGGCAAGCTTCTCGGCTTCATCGTTTCCTTCCGTGGCATCGAGATAGATCCCGCCAAGATTCGCGCTATCCTCGAAATGCCTCCCCCGACCAATCTCAAGCAGCTTCGCAGTTTGCAAGGCAAGCTCCAGTCCATTCGCCATTTCATCTCGCAGCTTTCTGATCACTGCCAACCCTTTCATCATCTCCTTAAGAAGGACGTCATTTTTACATGGGATAAGGACTGTCAAGAGGCTTTTGAAGCCTTAAAACGCTATCTGGTCTCTCCACCAGTTCTCATTCCACCTAAAGACGACCAACCCTTCTACCTTTATATCTCAGCCACTCACCATTCGTTAGGTGCCATGATCGCGCACCGAGACGAGCATCACCGTGAGCAAGCCGTTTATTATATCAGCCGCACACTAGTCGACTATGAAACTCGGTATACCCATATCGAGAAACTCTGTTTGGCGTTAGTCTTTACTGCTACTAAGCTTTGCCACTATCTTCTCAGTCACAAAACCTTTGTCATCACCCACACCGACCCTCTCAAATATATGCACTCCAAGCCATATCAGAATCAACGTATGGCTCGGTGGCTCATGCTGCTTGCTGAGTTCGATCTCGAATTCATCCAGCAGAAATCTATCAAGGGGCAAACCATCGCTGATCAACTAGCCGATGCCCCTCTCCCTGACACTCAACCTTCACAGTGTGAATTCCCTGACGAGTCTATCACTGCGCTTTCCTCCGACGACACCACCTATCAGATGACTATGTTCTTTGACGGGTCCAAATGTCAACTAGGTGGAGGTGCTGGGGTCATTCTCATCCCACTCGAAGGGGAGCCCATGCCTCTGTTTTTTAAACTCAACTTTGATTGTACCAATAATATGGCCGAATACGAGGCCTTAATTTTGGGACTTCAGACCGCCCTCTCTCTCAGCATCAAGTCCATCAACATCTTCGACGACTCGCAGCTCGTCGTCAATCAGGTTAACGGTTCATACCTCTGTAAAAATGAAATTTTGCAAAGGTATAAAAATCGTGCTGACATTCTCCTTGCATCTTTCGACCATTTCCTCTTGCAGACTGTTCCTCGATCCACGAACAAGTTTGCTGACACTATGGCTTCTCTTGCTTCCCATATCCCATCTTCCTCATCTGCATCCAGACTTTTTGTCACGGTGCATCGTGTGCCGTTACCTTCATATATCTCTCCTCACATTCATCATGTCAACACTATAGACCCAAGCCCACAAGATGCTTGGTATAAGCAACTTGTGGACTTCTTATCTCTCTCTATCATTCCTCCCAACCTCTCTAGTAATGCACGACGAGCTTTTATCAAGCGTACTGCTCGCTATACCATGCTAGGGGGTCTTCTCTATAAGCGAGGCTTCGACGGCCTCCTTCTTCGCTGTCTCACCTCCACTGAAGCATCTCAAGCCATTCAACAAGTCCACGTCGGAATTTGTGGCGGACATTTCAGTGGAAATTCGGTTGCCAAGCGCATCCTTCGTCTGGGCTATTATTGGCCTACCCTTCATCAAGACTGTAGCGATTATGTTCGGCGTTGCATCAAGTGTCAGCAGCACTCTAACTTGCTTCATCTCCCCAGTCACGCCTTACAAGTTGCTCAGGATTTCTGGCCTTTTTCTCAATGGGGTTTAGATCTCATCGGTGAGATTAATCCTCATTCGTCTCTTCATCATCAATCCATCATCACAGCCACTGAATATTTCACCAAGTGGGTGGAAGCCATTCCTCTCGTCTCCACAAAAGCCGACAAGATCGTCGACTTCATCAACACTCGCATCATCTGTCGTTTCGGTGTCCCTCATAAAATCATCACCGATAATGGCAAGTCCTTTAAAAACAAAACTGTCCAAAAGCTATGCGACTCCTTCGGCATCAAACTCAGTTTCTCTTCGCCTTACTACCCACAAGCAAATGGGCAGGCCGAGGCTTCCAACAAAATTCTCACCAAAATTCTCATGAAAGTGGTTAGTGACACAGGCAAGGATTGGCACATTCACATTCCCTTCGCTTTGTGGGCTTACCGCACTAGCATCCGAACCTCTACGGGTGCTACCCCTTTTTCTCTTGTGTACGGAACAGAGGCTGTCTTACCTCTCGAAGTACAGATCCCGTCTCTCCGCATTTCTCTACATGACATTCTCTCCAACGATGACTTTCGTCAAGATCGCTTAGCTCAACTTGAGTTACTTGACGAACACCGTCTTGCTGCCCTTAATCATCTCCATGTCTATCAACGTCGCATCAAACACACCTATGACAAAAATCTGCGAGAACGAGATTTCAACATCGGAGACTTCGTCCTCAAAGAGAATCAACACGTGACCAATATGGAGCGAAGTAAACGAGGCAAGTTTGCTCCTAATTGGCTCGGACCTTTTATTATTACGCACAAGTATGGATCAGGGACTTACCGTCTGTCTTCTCTTGATGGACGCCCAGAACCTGAGCCTCTTAATGCGTTGCATCTGCGACCGTTCTACTGCTAGTCGAGTATTCATCCACTTGACACTTAACTTGAGCTCGTCCCTTGAGCAATCCCCGTCCTCTTAGTCCTACTTCCTTTCAACCCTATTCCTCTTAACAATTCCTATAACCCTTTTATGCGGTATGGATGCTTTGTCCTCATAAAAGGGAGCCCTTGACCTTCTATAATCTTGTCCATGACTCACATTTCTGTCAAAACAAATCAAGATGTCAAAACATATCCATGGTCACTATATCTATATCTAAAAAAAAAAAAAAAAAAAAAAAAAAGAGACTGCTCCCTCGAAGGACAGCTGTACTATCATTGCTGTAATAAATAGACTGCTCCCTCGAAGGACAGCTATTCAAAAGCCTTTTTATTAAACAAAAATCTAGACCACTCCCTCGAAGGATGGCTATGACTACTCTGGCAATAAACAGCATTATTTTAGAAGCTTCCCGCATCGATTAGCTTCACAACCTGACCACTACAACAAATGACATCTCTCTGCAGGCTTCCTGCATTGATCAGTCTGCGCAAAAAAAAAAAAAAAAAAAAAAAAAAAAAACGAGTCACAGACTTGACTTGTAGTTGTCTCAGGGTCTCCTATAAAAAGGGGCAAAGTTATCTCTGCTCTTAAAACGGGTTACCCTCCTTCCTCCTCCTTTCACCCGCTCAAGGGACTTCGAGCTCACTTTAATGTCTAAGTGATTCGATTACCGCTCTAACATAACCACGGTCAACGACGTCACGCATGAATGGGGCTCTTGGTTCTCATAACCCCCTATCTATGCTTCCTTTTTGGTCCTTGTCAATGAAAGAGCAATATGCTTTTCACTTCTTCTGCACTTTGGTCACATTCACCTTCATCACTTGTCAATCGACTCAGCTCAACTCTCTTTTCAGACCATCAACCTGACCTAGCCTATTCACCCTAGTTTCTATGGACACCAATACACATGGAAACTATCGACTCGACCCAATTTATGTTAAGCATAAACCAATACTTGCTGAAGCATAAATAGACCTCAATTCATTTTTAGCATACATCCATCACGAATATGGAATATTGCTAGGGATGAAAAACCCGTCAACCAATGTTGCAGAATACACCATTTGGAAAAGGCTGCAACATCTTTTTTTTCCTCATCATTTCATCCAATCATCGACCAATCTATCAACCATTTTAACCACCTGTCTACCACTCGGACCCTTTGTCTGAACTACATTGGTCTGAGGCCCTATCACCAGGGCTATGTAGGCAGCACTCAGTTGACATGGGGTCTTCTGAGGTTAGCTCGACCATTCTCGTTTGTCCGTCTCTCTGATGGACAACCCTTCTTTCCTTCTTTTAACCATAATCTTGTCCTTGACCACCACCCATTTTATCCCTTTGACCCTCCCTCCCTTCTAGGGAGAACTACATCGGCCTGAGGCCCTATCACCAGGGCTATGTAGGCAGCACTCAGTTGACATGGGGTCTTCTGGGGTTAGCTCAGCCGCATCCTTTCGTCCATTCATCCATCCATCGACCACCAACCATTGGAGATCATACCTATCTCCTCCGCCCTCGACCACTTCCAAGACGTTGTTGCCTTGGTTGTTTTTGCATGTATGCTACCTCATGACTGGTTAGCAGAATTGTGCGCAGACCTTTTTGGACCCTCACAAGTATAGGATCGCACACCGGTTGATCCGCACTACTTGTGACTTTTTCGCGTTTCTAGGAGCACTTCCTGAGCCCGGGATACCTGAAACGCGATGACCCATTTGGAGCTTCAGCTTGGATTGAGTGACCCGATCAGCAGATGACTAAATGCTGGGGCCCGGTTACTTCAATTTTGGCACTCCTCGATCCTTGACCTGCGACACTTTGACCTGACCATCTCGTGCAGTGGTATGCACGCAATCACGACCTTTGCAGCGTTCACCCTCACCCCTTTTTCATCCACTCTTTATCAAATCAGCACCCGATTCCCGTTTCCCTTCCCTCGATTCCTGCTTTGAGGGGGAATACCTCATCCTTACTCGGGGCATTTTGCTTCCTATTTTGTCTTGCAGTTCATTCGAACAACCAACAAGACGAAATCAACCTTATCCCTCACCTGGGGCACTCACTCCTATTTTTGTCTTGCAGTTCGTCCAGAACAACCAACAAGACAAAAAGGGGCAAATGTAGACACCGAAATCGTGTCGACTCCCCTGGTCATTCCTCGTCTTCTTTCTTCTTCACCTATTGAACCCTTGCCAATCACTTATTTCACCAACCTTGACCCTGGCAGCATGTAAAGAGGAGCACAGAGCGAAAGCTAGACTCTATCCCCATTATGCATCTGCCGACGTCGGTCTTTACCCGACCGATGTCGCCGACGTCGGTCACCTATCGGCCGACGTCGGCAATCCTACCGACGTCGGTCACCTTCCCCTTTACCGTTATCAGTTGCCATTCGGTTTCTCGAAACGGTTGACGAACCATTTCTGGAACCGTCCCCGTCCCCCGCCTTCATCAACCTCCGCCAGCCATTCGAATCCAATCCCAGAACGCTGATCAACCGAACGCTGAGCAACCAACCTGCGAATTTCTCCACGAACCTGCGAACTCCGAGCAATCATCGACACTACGACATCAACTAATCTGCACACCACAGCTTTCATAGGGTCTTCTACCAAGTAAGTCTTTATTCTATTTATTTCATTTTATTTCTTAGTTATTATTTATTTTCTGTCTTCCCAACTGTTCAAACTCCTCAGACTCTGTTTAAACCTCGTCCCTGTCCTTATCAAACCCTGTCTCGACTCTGTCTAAACTTCGTCCTTGTCTTTATCAAACCCTACCCTGACCATATCAGACCTTGTCCCGACTGTTCAGACCTATCCCGACTCTGTTCAAACCCCCCAGAGTCTCCCTGAACCTACCCGACTCTCTCAGAACCTGTCCCGAACCGTTTCCCAGAACCTGCCCCTACCGACGCCGGTCACTGCCCAGACCGACGACGGCACCTTGACCGACGTCGGCACCTTCCCTAACCGACGCCGGCATCACAGAGACCGACGCCGGCGACTGTGCAGAACAGTGCCGCTTATCAGGTATGCCTTTTATTTTTCTGTCATTTATTTCTATCATTATCATCTACTTTCGTTCAATATTATGTTCTTTTTTATCAGTGGGTTGATATCCTTCTAGGGAGTCTTCGTACTTCTGGGATCGGGCGTTCACCTGACAACCCACCATATCTTTGACTAACGTCTTCTCGTGTTTTAGTTTCTTTTTCGCAGGTGTCATTCCTCCAGAGCCAAAGAGGAGAATCTTCCAACGTCTGATTTCGGTGCGCACGACTTTATCAGGTACTTCTAGCCTTAACCATTTATTTCAGTTTCTTATTTCTTCTTTGAATGTAGAAAGCAATTTTGCATAGAAACATTCTGGCACGCCCGGTGGGACCCTAGGTCCTCCTCGGGCTCTTTCTTTCTTTCGTTCATTTAGGCGCATTAGGTTTCTTCCTTTTCGCCTCCTTTTGTCTCTTCTTAAACGACATCATAAGCAGAACTAAAACGAACATTTCTTTCTTTCTTGCACTTCTAGACTAGCTAAACTCATATTCTTCGACTCTTTCTCCATTCGTCTTCATACGAACAAACATTTCGACTTGGACATTAAAACACTCTGCATTCATTTCTGTTTGCCTGCATCTCTTAGACCACACATAGTAATTAAATCACATATTGAATTAATCTAGATCACTTCATGTTACACGACCAAACCACCTACACAAAACAAACATTTTAACTTACCTGAGATAAGGCCCGACTGGGATTTCATCCCCCAGTGGATACCTTACCCGTCCCGGTGACCCTACTTGGATTTCATCACCAAGGGGGAAACCCACTCCGTTCTCTGGCGGAGTATAATCTCTAGGCGAGGTATATCTTGGCTAAGCGAAACCAGCTAACCACTAGAATCGTGAAGTGAGGGGAGCTTGCTCCTTAGCACCAGGCCACATACCAGACCCTAACACAGACTTCTTGAGCACCATAACAAAACCCGAGACCATCCATAGACTGCTTCTTCTAGGACCCATTTTTTCAGCCAATCTTTCTCTACATACACATTCTAAGGCATAAGCCACTATAATCCTAAAATTTTATTTCTAGAGTTTCAGGATCTGCTTGTGTTTTCATCTTTTTGGTTCTTATCTGCTTGTTTGAGCTTGTGAGGACGTTCTCCCTTGCCTTGAATGGTTCTGACTCGTAGCCAAGCCAAGGCTCTAGTCGATCACGCGAGGCATCATCCTCTTCCGTCTACCCCGCCTACAACTAACCCTATAATGGAGTTCAACTCAGAAACTGAAAAAACTCCTACCAGACCATCTCTGCCCCAAACGCCTATTATTCCAGAAGGGGACCAAGACTTCACACGATTCTTGGACGTCAATACTAAAGCCCTGCAACACTATCTCGGGAATAGCCAAACGCGAGACCCCTTTGGCAATCCAATTTATGGAATGCCGACTTCTCTCCTCGCAACTGCGGTCGTATCAACAACGTCTGTAGTCCAACCTTTAGACACCCAGGCTGTTGCCTCAACCAATGACCAACCTTTCACCAACCATCCAAGTGTGGCCTCTCCTTCCTTTGTTGGGCCCACTTTCACCGGGGTTTCGGCCCCCAATCAATCTCAGTCTACTCAACCACTTTCTACCCCCTTTCAAAACCTGGTCGTCTCTATTCCGCCCACTCTTACTCCTATCAACACTAGGGTGGCTACCCATCTGTTAGCCCATGTTACCTCTAACCAACCTCCCATGACAACATCAAACCTACCCATATCTTCCATCCAACCATCTTTAGTCACTTCTTCCGTCCCTACGACTAGTCATCCGTACGTTGCGCCCTTATTGGTACAACCGACTACGTCGTATACCTCTTCTAGCCTCTTTCAAGCGCCTCACAATCTAGGAGGTGCTCCATCCGCCAATCCGTGAGTAGATATTATCAAGATGCTGATGGATAAAATGTCCAACCTAGAGACCTCTATTACCGGCTCACGCAACACTCTCTCGTACGAACAAATCTGTAACGAGCCCATCCATCCTTCCGTCCCCATCAGACCATATCCCAACCAGTGGGAACTTCCTAAGTTTTCTCGTTTTCAGAGTAAGAAAGACCCACAACAACATTTACGAGCATTCAGACATGCCTGTTACCTTATCGCCCACGACGATGCGTTACTCTTACGCACGTTTCCCATGTCTCTCTCGGGTGCTGCACTTGACTGGTATAGCTCTCTTCCCAGCCATTCCATCCTTACATTCACTCAGTTGGCCCAGCTCTTCCTCGATCATTTCTCCATCAATATCACCAAGAAGGTCTCTATCACAGACCTCTATTCTATTCGCCAGTTTGAGGATGAATCTATTGCTGATTTCGTCGCTCGGTGGAGGAGCCTTATCAATCAACTTTCATTTTCTTTACCTCAGCCTGAGCTTATTGAACTTTTCTCTCAAGCCTGTGCTAAACATATTTCTTCTACCTTGAGGGTTCAAACCTTCCGCACTTTTGACGAGGCCTTCACGATGGCTCGTAAACTTGAATTACGTGCCGTTGAGGAGAATAAAGTCAAGTTGCGAAGTAAGAATCCCAACTCCAAAACCAATGACCCTTCTTCTAAGCCCTCCTCGTCCAATCCTAAATCTAAAGCTTCAGCAAATGCTGTGGTTATTAGATCTTCCTCTTCTTCGCCTTCAACTAATTAACCTGAACCATCCACGTCCATGAGCGCCACTCGTCAATTTCAGCAGAGATACATACAGCGATAGTTTACTCCACTTGGAGAATCATACGCGTCTGTGCTGGAAAAACTCGTCAAACAAGGGGCCATCAATCTCCCTCAGATCCGACCTCCACCACAATTTGATCCCTCACGCGCCATCCCTGCGTGGTATAGGGAGAATGACTTCTGCCACTACCACCGTGTTAAAGGTCATGACACGGGCAACTGTAAAACCCTTAAAAACATAGTTCAAGACATGTTGGAAAAGGGTGACCTCATCCTCGACAATCCTAATGCCCCTCCTAATCAGGGTATCGATATCTTCAAACAACCATTCCCTAATCATCCACCAACCCAAAACAACGTCTAGACCTTGACTGACAATACCCATGAACATAATATTCGAACAGTCAATACAGTCTCGCCCCTCATTTCCAACCAACCCCAAGAGGTGGGTTCATCCATCAGTCCATCACATGTGGACGAACCTCTTTCTCCGGCTAGTTCTCCCTCAACTTCTCTCATTTTGGAGGACGCCTCGACCTTACCAGCACCGCCAGTTTCACCATCTTCCTTCTTGCTGCCCATGGAGGACCCAACCTTTCCTACTCCTCGGCCACAAGTGGAGGGCACTATCATCCCTGTCCTTTACCCGCTTGAGGAGCTTCATTCACCAGTTTCTTCTCCACCCAGAGAAGAACCTATTTCTCCTTCATCTCCAACCAAACATGAACCTGTCACAACTTCATCCTGCTTTGAGCCCGAGACTACTACATCCGTCCCACCTTCAGTCCCACAACCATTGGCATCTTCTCAAGAGCCTAAACCTCATCCCGCATCTTCTCAGCCATTTTCCCGACTAGTGGAGAGACTCGAACTTCTCCCTTCTAGGAAAGTGGAACATCAGGGATTGTGGGACCGTCTCACAGCTCTTCAACAAGCCCGGGCCCTCTCATCTCATGCTGCTAATCCTCCCATGGCAGAACCTTCTAAGACTATCAACAAAAATCCGATCTCCACTTCCAAACCGTCTACATCTCCATCAACCTCATCAAAACCAAAACCCTCTTCTACCCCGCCTAAACCTATTAAATCACTTGGCGTTCGCCCCGTCTCCAACCTCACTCATCCACAAGTGAAGGTGGACTTAACCCAAACTTCAACTAATCGTAGTCTTCAATCTAAATCTCAAAAAACTGCCAAACCACAGAGGCGAACGCCTCCTCTTCCATCACCATTGCCCTCCATTTTGGGCCCGCATCCTTCAACCTTAACCAAAGTCCTTCCCGCTTCAACCTCTAACCAAAACCGGTTGCCTCCTTTGCTTCCTTTACCTACCGCTAGCCTACCCTCTCCCAAAAGGGCGATACCTCTCACGAAGAGTGTACCGTCTCCGCCTGTCATCGCACCATCAACCCAGAAGGTGGTACGAAAACCTCCTCCCATTTCGCCCAAGCAAAAGTCACCGACATCGCATACATCGATGAACATGGACCCTTTAGTGGGCTCATACTCTTTGATCTTGCAACGACTTTTGCAAACTTCTAGCATAACTCTTCCACCCATCAAGCCCTTTCAACCTCTCGGGTCTAAACCTTCCTGGTTCGACGACACGAAGATTTGTTTATATCATCGTACACCAGGACATGACACTGAGACTTGTTGTGCCCTCAAGGCTGTCATTCGCCGTTATCTGGAGAAAGACACTCTTCTCTTTGAGGACACTTTTGACCGCACCCCGACTCCTTCTCACAACCCTTCAACCTCTTCAAACCCATCCACATCTCATCAACCAGTTACAACTCCTACATCATCTTCAACTCCCATCTTTGAAATCAATGCCATTCACATCACCACTAGGTCACAAAAAGATAAGGCGAAAGAAAAAGCCGCCATTCCTTGGACCTACCCTTTTGTCAATCCACCTCAACCGCCTAAGCCTAAGATTTCTATCCTTGGCGCGCCTCAACCTTCCTCTCCTTCTTCTTCTTCTGGACCAATCCACGACTCCATGTTGAAACAGCTTCACCAGACGCCTGTGAAGATGTCCCTCTACGATCTCATCCAAACCTCACCTCAACATCGTCAAGCCCTCATCCAAGCCCTGCAGGCAGCGGAGGTCCAACCTGAGGATCCTCAGCCACTTGCTGCCCTTGTCCACTCCTTAGCCCCTGTTGCCTCCATAACATTCAGTGACTCTGAGATTCCTACATCCAACACGGAAGATCAGGATGCCGCCCTCTTCATCACTGCCTACATTGATCGGACATGCATTAAACGCGTTATGATCGACGGGGGTGCTAGCATCAACATCATCTCCACTCATGCCTTTGATCAGTTGGCTCTTCCCAAGAATTGCATCTCCAAAACTGACGCGATCTTGCGCTCTTTCAACGACACTACTGCCACGACCATTGGCACAGTTATCCTTCATATCCGCGTTGGTCCACGCACAGTCCCGGAGCTCTTCTACATCATCGAAGGAGAGTTCCAATACAACATCTTGCTGGGCCGACCCTGGATCCGCGCCATGGCCTGTGTCCCCTCCACCCTGCACCGTTGTGTGAAGTTTGAGCATGACGGACAAGTCCACACCATTCCCGCTGACCCTTCGCCTTTCAAAACCTGCAATACCACCTACCGTCCAAACGATGTCCTCATTCCTATCAAGCCATCAACCTCGGCACCTCCTCCATCCGCAGAAGCTTCAACCAGTTCACAACAGGCGGTCGCCCTTACACCTCCCCTTCAAGCGACAACCACAGATCCCATGGAAGACGTCTTTCAAAGACTTTCATTGGGAGAGTATCGCTTGTTGGCTTTAGACATGTTCCAAACTCCGCAAGAGTATGGACGCCTTCATCACAGCCCCAGCTACGACCATCGAATTGGGATGATCATACCTTATGGTCCCCCTCACCTCCGCACCAACCTCGTCTATGGAGGGCTTAATCAAGCTCCTACTGACGGTAATCCTCTTTCTTCACCTCAACCTTTCACATCAGATTTCTCATTTCTTGGCAACCCCGCCTTTGCACATACTTACCTTTACAGATGTGCATGGAAGGGTTTTGGTTTCGGACGCTATGAGCAGGGCTCCCATCAGCCTATCCAACCGCTCAATGATGACGACGCCAAGAAACGGTATGGTCTGGGATATCACGACCCCACTCAAGACCCTGTAGACCTTTATCCTGAACCAATCCTTGACCAATCTCCTCCACACTCGCCTATTTCGCCACCTTCACCTACGGAGTCAGTGGTTTCCATTCCTCCTAGTTTTTTTTTTCTCCATAAACACCATTCGCCTGGACCCCTTGACTTATCAGCTCAATGGGGTATCCAAGTCTCTCCCTCTCATTCTTCCCACCATGATCGAAGATGAGTCGGCAACCATCCACACTGTTCACTGCGTTGACGATGACGCCATTCTTTCCTACATGGGCTCTGATGATTCTTTCATCCAGCGCTCCCTCCCTTCTGAGACCCAGGTTATGTTAAATGAATCAACCATTGACATCAACCTTCCTTCTTCTGATGTTCCTCATGTCTTAAAGATTGGCCAATCTTTAGACGCTCAGGAGCAGCTTGACTATACCCAGTTCCTCTCCGACCATAGCAAGGCCTTTGCCTGGACTTACAGTGATATGCCTGGCATCGACCCCACCATCGTTACCCATAACATTGTCACCAAACCAGAGGCTAAGCCTGTCAGGCAAAAGCTTCGAAAGATGCATCCTCGCGTTGCCCTCCTTGTCAAGGAGGAGCTTCAGCGTCTCCTTTCTGTCTCCTTCATCCAGCCTATCGATTATCCACAGTGGGTCTCTAACATCGTCCCAGTCACCAAGGCAACTGGGGGGATTCAGATCTGCACAGACTATCGTGACCTTAATCTAGCCTATCCTAACGACGACTTTCCTCTTCCTAACATCGACCAGCTTGTTGATCTTACGGCCGGCCATGAGATGCTATCTCTTATGGACGGGTTTTCAGGATACAATCAAATCCTGATCGCTCCGGAAGATTAGCACAAGACTAATTTTATCACCCCATGGGGGACTTTCTGCTATCGAGTCATGCCTTTTGGCTTGAAGAACGCAGGCGCCACTTATCAGCGTGCCATGACCTACATTTTCCACGATCTCCTCCACAAAATCATGGAGGACTATGTGGATGACCTTCCCGGCAAATCCAAATTTCGCCGCGACCATCTGACCATTCTCAACATCATCTTTTCTCGTCTTCTTCAGTACAATGTCCGTCTTAACCCCAAGAAATGTATTTTTGGGGTCCTCTCTGGCAAGCTTCTCGGCTTCATCGTTTCCTTCCGTGGCATCGAGATAGATCCCGCCAAGATTTGCGCTATCCTCGAAATGCCTCCCCCGACCAATCTCAAGCAGCTTCGCAGTTTGCAAGGCAAGCTCCAGTCCATTCGCCGTTTCATCTCGCAGCTTTCTGACCGCTGCCAACCCTTTCATCATCTCCTTAAGAAGGACGTCATTTTTACATGGGATAAGGACTGTCAAGAGGCTTTTGAAGCCTTAAAACGCTATCTGGTCTCTCCACCAGTTCTCATTCCACCTAAAGATGACCAACGCTTCTACCTTTATATCTCAGCCACTCACCATTCGTTAGGTGCCATGATCGCGCACCGAGACGAGCATCACCGTGAGCAAGCCGTTTATTATATCAGCCGCACACTAGTCGACTATGAAACTCGGTATACCCATATCGAGAAACTCTGTTTGGCGTTAGTCTTTGCTGCTACTAAGCTTCGCCACTATCTTCTTAGTCACAAAACCTTTGTCATCACCCACACCGACCCTCTCAAATATATGCACTCCAAGCCATATCAGAATCAACGTATGGCTCGGTGGCTCATGCTGCTTGCTGAGTTCGATCTCGAATTCATCCAGCAGAAATCTATCAAGGGGCAAACCATCGCTGATCAACTAGCCGATGCCCCTCTCCCTGACACTCAACCTTCGCAGTGTGAATTCCCTGACGAGTCTATCGCTGCACTTTCCTCCGACGACACCACCTATCAGATGACTATGTTCTTTGACGGGTCCAAATGTCAACTAGGTGGAGGTGCTGGGGTCATTCTCATCCCACTCGAAGGGGAGCCCATGCCTCTGTTTTTTAAACTCGACTTTGATTGTACCAATAATATGGCCGAATATGAGGCCTTAATTTTGGGACTTCAGACCGCCCTCTCTCTCAGCATCGAGTCCATCAACATCTTCGGCGAATCGCAGCTCGTCGTCAATCAGGTTAACGGTTCATACCTCTGTAAAAATGAAATTTTGCAAAGGTATAAAAATCGTGCTGACATTCTCCTTGCATCTTTCGACCATTTCCTCTTACAGACTGTTCCTCGATCCACGAACAAGTTTGCTGACACTATGGCTTCTCTTGCTTCCCATATCCCATCTTCCTCATCTGCATCCAGACTTTTTGTCACGGTGCATCGTGTGCCGTTACCTTCATATATCTCTCCTCACATTCATCATGTCAACACTATAGACCCAAGCCCACAAGATGCTTGGTATAAGCAACTTGTGGACTTCTTATCTCTCTATATCATTCCTCCCAACCTCTCTAGTAATGCACGATGAGCTTTTATCAAGCGTACTGCTCGCTATACCATGCTAGGGGGTCTTCTCTATAAGCGAGGCTTCGACGGCCTCCTTCTTCGCTGTCTCACCTCCACTGAAGCATCTCAAGCCATTCAACAAGTCCACGACAGAACTTGTGGCGGACATTTCAGTGGAAATTCGGTTGCCAAGCGCATCCTTCGTCTGGGCTATTATTGGCCTACCCTTCATCAAGACTGTAGCGATTATGTTCGGCGTTGCATCAAGTGTCAGCAGCACTCTAACTTGCTTCATCTCCCCAGTCACGCCTTACAAGTTGCTCAGGATTTCTGGCCTTTTTCTCAATGGGGTTTAGATCTCATCGGTGAGATTAATCCTCATTCGTCTCTTCATCATCAATCCATCATCACAGCCACTGAATATTTCACCAAGTGGGTGGAAGCCATTCCTCTCGTCTCCACAAAAGCCGACAAGATCGTCGACTTCATCAACACTCGCATCATCTGTCGTTTCGGTGTCCCTCATAAAATCATCACCGATAATGGCAAGTCCTTTAAAAACAAAACTGTCCAAAAGCTATGCGACTCCTTCGGCATCAAACTCAGTTTCTCTTCGCCTTACTACCCACAAGCAAATGGGCAGGCCGAGGCTTCCAACAAAATTCTCACCAAAATTCTCATGAAAGTGGTTAGTGACACAGGCAAGGATTGGCACATTCACATTCCCTTCGCTTTGTGGGCTTACCGCACTAGCATCCGAACCTCTACGGGTGCTACCCCTTTTTCTCTTGTGTACGGAACAGAGGCTGTCTTACCTCTCGAAGTACAGATCCCGTCTCTCCGCATTTCTCTACATGACATTCTCTCCAACGATGACTTTCGTCAAGATCGCTTAGCTCAACTTGAGTTACTTGACGAACACCGTCTTGCTGCCCTTAATCATCTCCATGTCTATCAACGTCGCATCAAACACACCTATGACAAAAATCTGCGAGAACGAGATTTCAACATCAGAGACTTCGTCCTCAAAGAGAATCAACACGTGACCAATATGGAGCGAAGTAAACGAGGCAAGTTTGCTCCTAATTGGCTCGGACCTTTTATTATTACGCACAAGTATGGATCAGGGACTTACCGTCGGTCTTCTCTTGATGGACGCCCAGAACCTGAGCCTCTTAATGCGTTGCATCTGCGACCGTTCTACTGCTAGTCGAGTATTCGTCCACTTGACACTTAACTTGAGCTCATCCCTTGAGCAATCCCCGTCCTCTTAGTCCTACTTCCTTTCAACCCTATTCCTCTTAACAATTCCTATAACCCTTTTATGCGGTATGGATGCTTTGTCCTCATAAAAGGGAGCCCTTGACCTTCTATAATCTTGTCCATGACTCACATTTCTGTCAAAACAAATCAAGATGTCAAAACATATCCATGGTCACTATATCTATATCTAAAAAAAAAAAAAAAGAGACTGCTCCCTCGAAGGACAGCTGTACTATCATTGCTGTAATAAATAGACTGCTCCCTCGAAGGACAGCTATTCAAAAGCCTTTTTATTAAACAAAAATCTAGACCACTCCCTCGAAGGATGGCTATGACTACTCTGGCAATAAACATCATTATTTTAGAAGCTTCACGCATCGATTAGCTTCACAACCTGACCACTACAACAAATGACATCTCTCTGCAGGCTTCCCGCATTGATCAGTCTGCGCAAAAAAAAAAAAAAAAAAAAAAAAAAAAAAAAAAAACGAGTCACAGACTTGACTTGTAGTTGTCTCAGGGTCTCCTATAAAAAGGGGCAAAGTTATCTCTGCTCTTAAAACGGGTTACCCTCCTTCCTCCTCCTTTCACCCGCTCAAGGGACTTCGAGCTCACTTTAATGTCTAAGTGATTCGATTACCGCTCTAACATAACCACGGTCAACGACGTCACGCATGAATGGGGCTCTTGGTTCTCATAACCCCCTATCTATGCTTCCTTTTTGGTCCTTGTCAATGAAAGAGCAATATGCTTTTCACTTCTTCTGCACTTTGGTCACATTCACCTTCATCACTTGTCAATCGACTCAGCTCAACTCTCTTTTCAGACCATCAACCTGACCTAGCCTATTCACCCTAGTTTCTATGGACACCAATACACATGGAAACTATCGACTCGACCCAATTTATGTTAAGCATAAACCAATACTTGCTGAAGCATAAATAGACCTCAATTCATTTTTAGCATACATCCATCACGAATATGGAATATTGCTAGGGATGAAAAACCCGTCAACCAATGTTGCAGAATACACCATTTGGAAAAGGCTGCAACATCTTTTTTTTCCTCATCATTTCATCCAATCATCGACCAATCTATCAACCATTTTAACCACCTGTCTACCACTCGGACCCTTTGTCTGAACTACATTGGTCTGAGGCCCTATCACCAGGGCTATGTAGGCAGCACTCAGTTGACATGGGGTCTTCTGAGGTTAGCTCGACCATTCTCGTTTGTCCGTCTCTCTGATGGACAACCCTTCTTTCCTTCTTTTAACCATAATCTTGTCCTTGACCACCACCCATTTTATCCCTTTGACCCTCCCTCCCTTCTAGGGAGAACTACATCAGCCTGAGGCCCTATCACCAGGGCTATGTAGGCAGCACTCAGTTGACATGGGGTCTTCTGGGGTTAGCTCAGCCGCATCCTTTCGTCCATTCATCCATCCATCGACCACCAACCATTGGAGATCATACCTATCTCCTCCGCCCTCGACCACTTCCAAGACGTTGTTGCCTTGGTTGTTTTTGCATGTATGCTACCTCATGACTGGTTAGCAGAATTGTGTGCAGACCTTTTTGGACCCTCACAAGTATAGGATCGCACACCGGTTGATCCGCACTACTTGTGACTTTTTCGCGTTTCTAGGAGCACTTCCTGAGCCCGGGATACCTGAAACGCGACGACCCATTTGGAGCTTCAGCTTGGATTGAGTGACCCGATCAGCAGATGACTAAATGCTGGGGCTCGGTTACTTCAATTTTGGCACTCCTCGATCCTTGACCTGCGACACTTTGACCTGACCATCTCGTGCAGTGGTATGCGCGCAATCACGACCTTTGCAGCGTTCACCCTCACCCCTTTTTCATCCGCTCTTTATCAAATCAGCACCCGATTCTCGATTCCCTTCCCTCGATTCCTGCTTTGAGGGGGAATACCTCATCCTTACTCGGGGCATTTTGCTTCCTATTTTGTCTTGCAGTTCATTCGAACAACCAACAAGACGAAATCAACCTTATCCCTCACCTGGGGCACTCACTCCTATTTTTGTCTTGCAGTTCGTCCAGAACAACCAACAAGACAAAAAGGGGCAAATGTAGACACCGAAATCGTGTCGACTCCCCTGGTCATTCCTCGTCTTCTTTCTTCTTCACCTATTGAACCCTTGTCGATCACTTGTTTCACCAACCTTGACCCTGGCAGCATGTAAAGAGGAGCACAAAGCGAAAGCTAGACTCTATCCCCATTATGCATCTGCCGACGTCGGTCTTTACCCGACCGATGTCGCCGACGTCGGTCACCTATCGGCCGACGTCGGCAATCCTGCCGACGTCGGTCACCTTCCCCTTTACCGTTATCAGTTGCCATTCGGTTTCCCGAAACGGTTGACGAACCATTTCTGGAACCGTCCCCGTCCCCTGCCTTCATCAACCTCCGCCAGCCATTCGAATCCAATCCCAGAACGCTGATCAACCGAACGCTGAGCAACCAACTTGCGAATTTCTCCACGAACCTGCGAACTCCGAGCAATCATCGACACTACGACATCAACTAATCTGCACACCACGGCTTTCATCGGGTCTTCTACCAAGTAAGTCTTTATTCTGTTTATTTCATTTTATTTCTTAGTTATTATTTATTTTCTGTCTTCCCAACTGTTCAAACTCCTCAGACTCTGTTTAAACCTCGTCCCTGTCCTTATCAAACCCTGTCTCGACTCTGTCTAAACTTCGTCCTTGTCTTTATCAAACCCTACCCTGACCATATCAGACCTTGTCCCGACTGTTCAGACCTATCCCGACTCTGTTCAAACCCCCCAGAGTCTCCCTGAACCTACCCGACTCTCTCAGAACCTGTCCCGAACCGTTTCCCAGAACCTGCCCCTACCGACGCCGGTCACTGCCCAGACCGACGACGGCACCTTGACCGACGTCGGCACCTTCCCTAATCGACGCCGGCATCACAGAGACCGACGCCGGCGACTGTGCAGAACAGTGCCGCTTATCAGGTACGCCTTTTATTTTTCTGTCATTTATTTCTATCATTATCATCTACTTTCGTTCAATATTATGTTCTTTTTTATCAGTGGGTTGATATCCTTCTAGGGAGTCTTCGTACTTCCGGGATCGGGCGTTCGCCTGACAACCCACCATATCTTTGACTAACGTCTTCTCGTGTTTTAGTTTCTTTTTCGCAGGTGTCATTCCTCCACAGCCAAAGAGGAGAATCTTCCAACGTCTGATTTCGGTGCGCACGACTTTATCAGGTACTTCTAGCCTTAACCATTTATTTCAGTTTTTTATTTCTTCTTTGAATGTAGAAAGCAATTTTGCATAGAAACAAAGTCCTCAAAAGTCACCAACCATCCATCTTCGTCTCCTAGAAAATAACACTTGGCCGCTTCCGCTTGAATCCAAAACTTAGGCCAAAATTGAAATCGAAAGAGCAAAAGGGGTAAAAAGGGACTGTGTTCTGAGGATGACACTTAGCAGCCTCCACTGTACTTTGATACTTAGGAAAAATGAACCTATCCTCTACTCCAAAACTCTACTGCTTCATCCAAGATGTGTATGAACCAAAATTGTAGTGCTCGAACCAAAAATACATTAAATACAGTGTAGAGTAAAAACTACTCTACAGTTATTGGCGACCATCAGGGCTTTTGAGCCTGCTCAAAAAGAATTTGACTCCCACTTGATCAAAATTGTGAAAATTATAGCTTCAAAAGAGCTGTTGACCAATGTTTAAAACACTTATTCAAAAACAAAGCAGGAAAACAATAGAAAAATAATGCAAAGAAGGGAAACTATCTAACTATAATACATGAGAGACCCAAGTCAATAGAAATGTTTTAAATAGATTCCATTTACAGGAATCTATTTCGGTTCTCCTTCCATCGATTCTAGCTCGAAAGAATTCTTCTCCTTGCATGCATGAATTTTATATAGACTAGTCCATAGTGCTTCAAATTTGGTATGCTGACCCAGCTTAATAGCCCTTACATCTCATTTCAAAACAATCGAGCCCTCCTCAAAATTAGGATTTGAAGTCCTTTTATTGAAACAACTTTTAACCATTCCTTGGTGCTTGATTAATGAATCATGGGCTATGTCCCTCTTTTCCTGAACTTCCAGAAGTTCTGTGAGTCTGACCTGCATGGGGCCATTTTCTTCAATCTCAATTTGTTTGATCAGCTAAAGAGCATGGATCTCCAAGCTTAGGGGAATCACAATAGACTTTCCATATACCAGTTCATATGGAGATGTTTTGATTACCTATTTGGGCATGATTCTATCAGCCCATAGTGCTAGATTAAGCACTTTATGCCACTCTTTGTGATGGTCAGCCCCTATCCTTTTGATGAGTCTTATCAGGTTCTTGTTGGTCGACTCTACTAGACCATTACCTTGAGGGTAATAGTTAGATGAAGTTTTTAGATATATTCCATGTCTTAAGGCAAAGTCAGATACTTTAGACCCCAAGAATGCTTTAGCATTATCTGATATGATGGTGCGAGGAGCCCCAAAGCGAGTAGTAATATCCCCTAGAAAATCTAGGATCACATTTTCTATTGCTTCTTTAAGTGGGACCACCTCAGTCCATCTGGTGAAATAGTTCATGGCAGTCAATATCCATTTGTGACCCATGTTGGATAATAGATTTATCATCCCAATGAAGTAAAAACCCCATTGAGCAAAAGGTTCATCCACAACTATAGGACTGAGGGGCATGGCTGCATTCCTCCTCATCCCCACATAATATTGGTAGGATTGACATTTTCTAACCAGCTAATAATAATCTACAAATAAAGTAGGCCAAAAATATCCTACCTCACTTATCTTTATGGCTATGGTCTTTGTAAAAAAATGCCCCCTGATGTTTTATGATGCATTTTGTGCAGTATCTTCTTAGCTTTAGCCTGATCCACACATCTTAATAATTTCCCATCAAAATTCCTTTTGAAAAGGACTTGTTCGATTAGAACAAAATGAACTCCCTGTATCCTATAATACCTTCTCTTATTTCAAGGGAGTTCTCTCAGATAAATCCCATTTTTCATGAATTGAATCTTGCTAGTGACCCAGGATTTTGGGTTGACCTCTTGTAACTTCAGCACTGTCTCTGAATCTTCTTCTAAATTTGCTTCCTCAAGTAAGATCTTATCCATCTCTTGGGTGATATATTGGCATAGACCCCTACCCCTGACTAGCTTGGTGGGTCTAACCTCTACATCATATTCAAATATCTTGGTTATCCAATTGGCTCTTTTCTCAGTAATCTCTCCCTCACACTTGGGTGAGCCACAAGTACTAGAATTTTGCTCCCTGATATCAGGTGCCAGAATTTCTTGAGGGCCTTCACCATGGCATAGGCTTGTCTTTCCACAAAATTATACCTAGTCTCATAATCTCTGAGAGTTCTTGAGAAAAAGGCTATTGGGTGCTCTCCCTCTAGCCTGTCATTCTTTTGAGTCAGGACAACAACAATACTTGACTCCCCTCCATAGACATACATCATAAAGGGCTTGGAAAAAACTAGATTCTTGAGCACTGAGGCTGCTAAGATGGCCTTCTTGACCCCCTCAAAAGCTTTCCTTCCTTCTGTAGTCCACTTGAAGACCAGATCCTTTTTAAACAAGAGTGCTAGTGGCCTAACCAAGCCTACAAAATTAGATATGAATTTACTGACAAAATTGATCTTTTCCAAAAAGGACTGGACTGCCTTTTTATTGGTTGGAAGAGGTAGGTCCATTATAGCTGCAATCCTCTTAGGATCTATAAAAACCCATTCCTTAGACACTATGTGCCCCAATAGTTTACCCTGAGGTACAACAAAAATACACTTCTTTGGATTTAAAGATATCTCGAAATCTTGACATTTCTTGAAAACAGACTCTAGATGATCAAAATGATCGTTAGCATTTTTTGAAAAGATAGTAAGGTCATCCAGATAGAATAGGATGACCTTGTTGATTAGTTTACCAAAGGCTATGTCCATCACCCATTGAAAGGTATCCCCTACATTTGCTAAGCCAAATGGCATCTTCACGTTGGCAAATGTCCCCCATTTGGTGGTGAAAGTAGTTTTATATTGGTCTTCCTTAGCGAGCCAGATCTGATTATACCCAAAGAAACCATCAAGTAAAGAAAACCTCTCTAATCTAGCCATAGTTTGTAGAATTTGTTCTATGGAGGGCAAGGGATAGTGGTCTTTCAGAGATGCTCTATTCAAATCTCTGAAGTCTACACATTGTCTTACATCTCCATTCTTTTTTCTAACTGGGACTAGATTTGATACCTAGGTTGAGTGCTTGATTGGAAATATTATTTTAGAATCTAGAATTTTCTATAACTCATCTATCATTAGAGGCTCAATCCTTGGATTTACTAGCTTCTATTTCTACCTGATGGGTTTAGATCCTTCAGTCAACTCTATTGTATGTTGGATAATGTCTCTGTTGTATCCATGAAGGTCATCATAGCTCCAAGATATGACCCTATCATACTTTTGGCACAACTCGATTAACTTTTCCTTCTCTTCCTAAGTTGTAGAATTCCCAACTTTTAGCTTCTTTCCACCGCTCACCTCTACCTCAGAATAGTCTGCCTCATCTACCTAGAACCTTTTCTTTCCCAGGCTTACATCCTCTGGGTCAAACAAATTTTCTAAGGTGATCAATCCTTTGGGGAGCTTATTAGTCCTTAACTGAATAACCTGATCATCATATGCCTCTTCAATTTTAGTTTGTAATTGATCAACAAACTCATCTAATTGTTGTAAGAAAGAGACTACCTGAGCATCATTTTCAAACACTTGCCAATTTTCATCATTGTCTGGGATGGTTGGCCTCACTATAACTTTCACTGACTCATTGTTAACCAATAGGCCAGTCACTGGGTTAAACTGTGAGCCAATTTGAGCCATCTTATCAGCCTCAGTGTTTTGATTTCTAAGAATGATTTCAATATTGAAGGCATTGAAATCCTCTATCAAATCCCAAATCCTATGCCTGTAAGACCTCATTCTCACATCCTTGGCCGCTGCCTTTTCCCGTATTTGCTTCGTTACTAATTCTAAATCTCCTCTTACTCTTAGGTTCTTTATTCCCTTTTTATTGGCAAATAGGAGCCCATGTACTAGAGATTCATATCCTACATCATTATTAGTGTAAGCAAATTGAAATTGGATAGCCCTTAAAATTGTATCACCGTTTGGAGCAGTAAGACAAATTCCTGCTCCAGCACCATGTTTAATTCTAGCCCCATCAAAATTCAAAGTCCAGACCTCTGAATCTTGAGCAATAGGTGCCTCTTCTCTTATAACATTTGGGATCATCTGATCCTCATCAAAAATGACATATGTGCCCAAACTAGTAAAGTCATAGTTCCCATACAGGTCGCTACGCATCATAGCCAACAACTGACTGTTTGCTTCTTCTTGATCATGCTCAGTCCAATCTCCTAGTTCTTTGACAAAATTTCTTTCTTCTTTATTTATCATGGCATGATTTGCTTCTAATCTTGTTGTTGGTTCGTTAGTGATGTGGTCTTTGGACAGTGGTTCAGATAGAATTTTCATTTTTGAACCATATCTGGTTCACAGGTTGAGGTGAGACCAGTCAAGAGACATATATCCTCCTATCTTTGTGGTAAAGTCTTTGGATAAACATAAACCAAAGATGGGAGGTATATCTATGATGACTATATCCTAGTTGATGATTATGTTGGGACATGTGAATAACTGCAAGGGGAGTTGTTTTATTCTCCCTATGGTTTGCACTATTTTGCCATCTAGCTGCATAACTCCTTTTGCGAGGGGTTCATAATTTATTTTCAAGGCATCAGCTATTTGTTTAGGCATCATAATTATGCTAGCTCCTAAATTTATCAATGCATTATATAGAAGTTTCTTTTCAACTATTAGAGTCAAATAGAAAGGCTTTGGCTTGGATTTACTTACTTGTGCTGTATTGTTCACGAAGGCTATTATTGTTGGAGGAACTGGATCTTTCAGCTTTTCCTTTTCATTAGGTCCTTCCTTAGTAACAACATCCTTGGGCACTACTTGCCCTTGCAGAGCTTCTTGTAGTAATGTCTTTTGTTCTAAAATTTCTAGAATATTCCATATCGACACTTGTGCCATAGTTTTCTTTAATTGGTCCACAATATTGATTGGTCCCAGAGACTGAGTTTTTTGGTAATAGGGATACCTTGCTCTTTCTTGAGCCTGGATAGGGATCCCTTGATCTTGTACTTATTGTGGCACTTCTTGTCTAATAGTATCACTCCTTTGAAGCTGAGATGGAGGATTATTCTTGATCTGACCACTTGCAATCTCGTGTTGCTCCACCATCCTCCTCTTTGATCTAGTGTAATAATTGGATTGTACTACTGGCCTTTGGGAGGTGGATGCTTCATTCAAGAAAACTATTTCCTCATCCTCAACCCATGAGAACAAAGCATGTTATGGGGCTATTTCTTCCTCTTGTTGCAAGGGCATTCCTTGCATCTGGGCCACTGGCACTGAATTCTACATGCTAGGAGATTGGTAGGATTGATTGTTACTGGTACTGGCAAACTAGCCATCCATTCTTCTCTACTCAGCTACCCTTTACTTTAGATTACCCCTAGGACAATCTCTAGGTGCATGAGCATCATTAGAAGGGAAACACCAAGCATTAGTATCATCCACATAATTGTTTTGGCTTGGAACCATTTCCCTATTTGAGTTGGGAGGAATGGCCTGTGAGGGTGTGGGGACAGTAACTAATTGATTTGTTGTTTGATTGTTGGTTTGCCTTGGAGGGCCTTGATACTATTTGGTTGGGATGAAAACCTATTCCCTTGATAGCCTTGATAAGGAGGCTTAGGGAAAGTGTTCTACTGCCTCTTCATATTAATTAGCTCATTAGAGAATGTCCTTAGCATACTTTTGATATCATCCATCTCAGATGACTAAGTAGGGACCAACTGCTTTACATATGATGAAGGGTAAGTATACATAGACACAAGGGGGTTACAGCTTTTGGAACCTCTTGAGGTAAAGGCAGGGAGATTTCTGGGAACATAGGCATAGGAGGCCTTGGAGGTAGCTTTTTGGCATCAATTAAATGATTTTCAGCTCTAACTGCAAGGTCATATGCTGCCAACAAAGTGTGTCTTCCTAGTGACTGAATCATGACAGATATGTCTAAATTTAAAGCCTTGAAATAGAATACTATGGCCATACCAGGTGGTGGTTTAGCCACAATAGGGATTCTGTCCCAAGTTTTCTAGAATCTGGTATTGAAGTCAGTCATATCCTCTTGTGGTCCCCTCTGAATAGTGATCAATTGCTGTAACAGGGAAGACTTATCACCCTTCTCTACAAATCTTTCAAAAAATAGATCTCCAAGTTAGTGCCATGTAGAAATGGTGTTTGGGGTCAAAGACCAATACCATTCTACTGCCTTTATTTTGAATGAGGCTGCTAACAATCTTAGGGCCACATTTTGCTTCGTGACACCATGTATGGCACAAACATCTGATACATCTTGAAGATGCTCCACGGGTGTCTTTGAGTCTTATCCACTAAATTTGGGTAGAGGTTTTAAAGCATTTACCGAGATGGGATCCCAAATGGTTGGTGGTGTTGGGAGAATTAAGGGGCTACCAGTGTTCCAACTTGCATAATTTCTTGGAGGGACATTGGCTTCCATGTTTGGTACTGGTAGAAATTGGTTAGCTCTTCTTCTCAGACTAACTACTAGAGGTGGCAAAATAATACCTGGATTTGCAGTAGATTGTGATCTAGTGACTGGTCCATAGCTCTAACTCCTCGTAGCTCTCTGGTTCATGCGGTCTTGATAGAACATTTAAAACTGGTCCCACTGAGCATGCCAAAAATTGTTGATGG
The DNA here is from genome assembly GCA_037957365.1 of Torreya grandis. Taxonomy (NCBI): domain Eukaryota; kingdom Viridiplantae; phylum Streptophyta; class Pinopsida; order Cupressales; family Taxaceae; genus Torreya; species Torreya grandis. The sequence goes on from JARHVA010000389.1 coordinate 4,072,787, forward strand.
CATAAAATTGTGCTAGGTCTTAGCCAATCAACAATGGGAAGTTTCAAGCTATGGGACAATGCGGCTTGAAATGGCCTCCAAGTTTTAAAGAAGCTGGTCTCTTCTATTTTATGGGGTGTTGGGAAAAGGGATAGGAGACTAAACAAAAATGCAAAATGTAGGAATTGAAACCTAACTATGGTGATGCGTCTGAGTGTAATCTTAATCCTATCCTAAGCACAGTGAGACTATTATGTGATTCTATTACATTTAAGAGTAGACAAGTGCATGATCAATGTAAAAGATTGGGATAACAGAAATAGAGGCTCAAAATTGGGGAGTCTTTTGCTAAGATACAAGAATTGTCAACAAAGGCATAGTGTTCAATCTTCTTAATAGAATCCTTTACTCACATAAGAGGTGTAGAAGTCACACATAGTTATGTAGAGTTTCAAATCCTAGAAAATGAGACAAAAGCAAATAACATTTACAATCACAATATTAGAAAATCTACAGCATAGACTACTATGTAAATGACACAGATAACACCAACCAAGGCATGGAGCTTAAATTTCCTTAATTCATTTAGCCACATAAAGGGCATAGAAACATGCACAATTATATCAACCTTACAACTTCAAGAAATTAAGACAAGAGCAAATGATATTACTAATCAAAATTATAGAAAATCTAAGACTACATAATTTCCCCCTATTTTCTTACAAACCTCCTTCGTTTATAGCCTCGGATCACTCCTTTCATCATCCCTTTTCCCACGTAATCCTCTCTATCCTTTGCTCATAGGGGACAAACATACGGCACCTTCAATACTATGTGGGGCACCAAAAATCTACCAGATAAACTATTCCATCTACTCAAATTAACTCCAGCCAATTTTCCCTCCACTTCACTTTGTGGCCACCGATACATGGAATGCCCTGTTATGTTTAAAAAGCGAGAGGACACTTAGTCAATTTTTTGAAGATCCTCTTGTCATTGGAAAATGACACTTGGCTCTTTCTACCAGATCCATCAAAGACGCGTGACTCCTCTCCTTTTCTTTGGTTGTGCCATAGTTTTATTCGGGACTCATATCAGACTCTTATGGATGGCGACACTTGGCAGCTTCCACAGACTTTGAAGTAACATCCAAGGCCCACCACAACCTTTATTCAACAAAGGAACTCAAAGATAGTTACTCAAAAATTGGCATATGGTAGCCTCCGCTGCTTTTGAGAAGATGTGTGGCATCTTTCACTTCTTCAACTAGGGGCACGTGGTTCCTTCCACTTCTGCTAGATACAGAGTAGAGAGGGACTCAGAGAGTGACACTTGGTAGCCTCCACTATACTTCAGTATTTTAAGAAAAATGAAAGGATGCCTCTATGTGTTAAAGGTGAGTACTGGACCTAGACATTGAAACAAAGTCTCTCGACAGTCGGCACGTGGTGACTTTCGTTGTTTCTTCAAAAGGATATTTTAGGGCCTTTGCAATCGCCACCTGACACTTTTTGCTCTCTATGCTGCTTGGTCTATTCAAAGTCCTTGCCAAAAGGTAGAATGAAACATGGGTGCCCCTATGAGATTTAGACGCTGACATGTGGTGCATTCCGCTTAAATTCTACTAGACACATGGCACATTCTATGGTTTTTTGAAAAGCGACAACAAAGTACTCAAAAGTTGCCAACTGTCCATCTTTGTCTCTTGAAAACTGACACTTGGCCATTTCCGCTTGAATCCAAAACTTAAGCCAAAATTGAAATGGAAAGAGCAAAAGGGGCAAAAAGGGACCGTGTTTTAAGGATGACACTTGGCCACCTCTGTTGTACTTCAATACTTAGGCAAAATGAACCCGTCCTCTACTCCAAAACTTTGCTACTTCATCCAAGATGAGTAGGAACCAAAATTGTAGTGCTCGAACCAAAAATACATTAAATACGGTGTAGAGTAGAAACTAATCTACAGTATCTAAGTAAGAATAAACAAATCTAGTAGATAGAAGAAAAGAATCCATCTTCTCATATTAAGCTTGAGGAGCCTATTTGAGACCATATAAAGACCTTCATAGTCAACACACAAGATAAAAATAATGAACAAATTCAAGATGTTGATCCATGTATATTTCCTCTTGTAAATCTCCATGTAATAAGACACTCTTTATGTTAATTTGGTACACTGGCCAACCCTACGATGTAACAAGAGAAATTACAAGGTACACGAAATCCATCTTGGTAGAGAGGTAAAAGTATTAAAGAAATCAATACCTTCAAATTGTGATAAACGCTTTGATAAAATATGTGCCTTATACTTATCAATGGACCATCAATTGCATATTTTATGTGGTATATCCACTTACACTTAACCAAATTTATTCCTTTAGGAAGAGACCAAATCCAAAGTATAATTATTCATCAAATAAGAATACTCATCTATCATCATATCATACCACTCTTTTATCCCATGATAATGTGAAAAAGATCATGGATCCTAAAAAAATTCCTAACACAAAAGTCTAGATCTTATAGAATGTGCATGATGATGTCTAGTGGGTGGAAGATCTTGTATTAAAGGTGCTACCTATAAAATTATAGTACAAGCCCACTTAGGCATAGTGGGAATAGGATCCACATCTAAGTCTACATCCATAACCTCCTTAGTGGCATCTAGAACTGGATCCTCAAAGAAGGGATTCTCAATATGAAGTGAAGAATAATCAATGGATGGAATTAGATAAGAAGTCAAGGAATAATATGAAGACTCATGAGAAGAGAAACACTCATCAAACTAAACATGTGTTCGAAAAAAACATGAGTATCAAGATACAATAGTCAATAAGATTTCATGTCCTCATAATAACCTACAAAGATTAAGGGCTTGTTCTTCTTATCCAAAGCTTTATTTTTATTCTTTGGTATAAAAACCTAAGCATGACTCCTAAAAACTTGAAAAGATGAGACATCAGGCTTAGTTACAAACCAAGCCTCCTCTCAAGTGCTTTATGTGGTGTTCAATTTTGAATATAATTTTGACAACTAATTACTTTTACCCAATTTATAGGAGGTAAATCTCAAGAATGCATCACATAGTTATCCATCTCCTTCAAAGTTTGGTTCTTTTTTGCTAAGCCATTTTGTTGTGGATTAGAAGGAATAAAATTTTGGTGAAAAATTACATGATTTTCCAAATTTTTAGAAAACTATTTGATGAAGTACTCCACCCCATTATCAATGTAAAGTTTCTATATTCAACTAGAAGATTGATTCTCAACCAAAGCCTTGAAGACTTTGAAGTATGAAAAAACTTCCTCTTGTACTTGAGAAAATAAAACCAAGTACACCTAAAAAAATATAATTAAATGTAAGTGCATAATTATCTCCATTGAAAGGAGTAGGAAAAACCATCAATTCACTATGGTCAAGCTCAAGCGATAAATAATATGTCTTGGACATACCCTTAGTAAATTGATCTTGGTGTTGTTTCCTTAATGCATAACCAAGGCAGACTCCATCAAGACAAAAAATTATAGGAAGACAATAAACCATACTATGAGTGTTTAAATCCTTCAAATATGTATAATTAAGATGTCCAAATATCTCATGCCAAAGCTTACTCTCATAATCAACATGATAAACCAAGCATGTCCCCATAGAATAAGTTTCAGTAAAACTCTCAAAGTGATATAGTTGAGAAATTTAATCAAAAAAATATTTTGAAACAAGTGAATGAGGATCCAACATGGTAAAATTTCATCCCTTTATGGTGTGAAAAAGTCACTATGTTACCATGACCAAAATGAAAAATATGATAAACATAATGTAATATGGTAGTGATGTTAAGAACATATAGTGCATCATTGATGCTACCACTATTAATTTGTGTGTTACCTTTTCCCTTTAAAAAAATAAAGGAAAAATATCCAACCTTAATTTTATAAGTATATCTCAAACCAAGAGATATGAAAGAATTTTTAGAAGAAGTTGTGGTAAGAAGCATCAGGATATATAACCCAACTATCTGTAATAGGTGACTGATATCTCCCAAAAACATCAAGATTTTTTTCATGCTCATTGTAAGGAGGTGGAGTGGAGATATCTATCTTTTATTTTATGACTACATCCTCTAAGGCTTGCATTCTCTTCCAACACCTAGTTTTTACATGACCAATCCCCCCACAAAAGTAACATGAAATGAAAGACTTACTCTTAGATTTGTATGTCTCCTTGGGTTTAGAGTTATTATCTTTGAGTTTAGTGGAACTTTGAGATGGATAAGGATTAGTTTTAGTTTAATTTTTGATTTTATATTACCCTTAGGATTAGATTATATTAATGCCTTTTGAGGGGTAGAATACTCAAGGTTAGATAATTTAGATTCTTCCCTAGTAATTCTTTCACAAAACAACTCTAAATAAAGCACTTTGAATGTATAACCCAAGGCATCCATAATAGAGAAAGAGGTAGAAGAAAAGATTCACAATGAACCTTTCAAATTAGACATAATTAGGTAAACACATTCTTCATATTTCTTATCTCTTCAACTCCCCTTCATTTGTGTCAACAAGTGCTTAAACTTAGTAAGCTAGTCTACAATGGATGGAAAATATTTAGGATTGAGATAAGTGATCTCTAATTCAAGGTGCATGGCTCTCATGTGATCCAATTTACCAAATAAACTCTTTAATTTTTCCCATATTTTGGAATAAGAGTCACATCCTTCCAAATAAAATAAAAAACTATCACTTAAATAACTTCCTTGTTAAACCTATATGCTCATCAAATTTTCATTGGTGTTGAAATTTCTCATATTCTCTAGTGAACACTTATTGTGTTTTATTCATTAGGCCCATAATCATTTACATTCAATAATATTTTCCCTTCTTGGTCTCCATATGTGGTAATTTGGTGTTGTTAATGGCTCACACTAATCTAATGCAGAATAAGAAGACATTCTATAAAATCACCAAAGAGTAAGAGAATATGGAAAGGGTGTACAAATTAGCACTGGGACAACCCCCAAAAATAATTTGTATCGATCCCCACCTAAATTTTACACTATATTTTAATGTGTTTTACAAAATAAATGACACCAATATATCAAGCATAAAACATACACTTTTAAAAAAACCAATACTTAATTTCAAGTTACTGATCAAAAGATAGATTTTTTACAAGTTTTCCCATCATAAATGAGTCAAAAATATAAATTTCACCAAAAAATATTAAATTCTTGGAGAAAAAAATCAATTCTTGGAGAGATTTAAAAAATAGTCTTGCAATTTAAACCCCCACTAGTATAATCCCCCCTCCCTACTACATGACCATAATATGTGAACAAGGGTCTAAGGGTGAGTATGAGTGATACCACATTTTGTTTGATTTAATTTATGTGGGAGTGACATCATGAAAAAAATGAGAGGAAAAAAGGTGTGAATAGTGCTCTTGTTTACAAGTCTGAAATTGATGTCTTATTATCCATCATTATCTATTAGGCTAAAGTTGACACTCTCATATCCATCAGTCTACTACACATGGAAAATATGAAAAATGTGTCAGTCTTCCTATTTATCTACTATGCATGACCAATTTGGAAAATGCACCATTCTAGCCAATGTAGGAAACAAATTACTGAGAATGAAATAATGACCCAAGGGAATAAAAACCAAGCCAAGTATGATCTGCACAAAAATGTTGTGTAAAACCTCTTCCTCACACACCAAACAAACCCTTTCATTAAACAAGGAAAAAAATGTAGGTACAAAACCTCTTCCTCTCTCACCACAAAATGATCTACAGATCCAATAGTGCACACTAAAAAAGCAAGAAGAAAGTTTGGATTAAAAAAAATTGCAACAACCTCAAAAAAATCCCAAATGGATTGCTACAACACTTAATGATGTGATTACCATGAAAGGAATTAAAAATAAAGCATTATAAGGCACAAATATCTTAGGTGTTAACAACAAAACATCATAATAATAATTTGACAACATATCCTTGCAAATTGATATGCATAAGTGAAGAGGAATATCATATAATATCTCTAGAATTTCATGCAAATACAATGAAAGTGACTTGCTTATATAGGCAAAGAAGATCAATCATATCCACAATATCAATCTTAGAGAAAACCTAGGGATATGTTGTGCCCTAACCCACCCACCACATTTAAAAAAAATTCAAATGGGGACCCATTATTTTTGAAAATATTTATTTGGGGTCCTATAAACCTTAGGAATCCATGATATGAATTTATTCATGTAGAAGTCTAAGGTTGAATTTAAAATTCTAAATTTAGAAGAGTTTGAATTATGAAAATCAAAGATTGAATGAATATTTTAAGTTATTATTAACCTTAGGTTTTCATATTTTCCTTCAAAAATTTGATGCTTTGATTTATGGACTAACACGACTAATGTTTTCATCTTAGTGTTCTTATGTTTTCTTTCAAATGACTGTAGGATTATCAATGAAAACTTATTAATCATTCATGATCAAGCCCTACCCTTATTACATACAACTGGGATAGTGGCATCACCATGTTATTCAAAGCATATAGCCTTTTTCAAAAGTTTCTAAGTCTTTGAGGTCCTTGAGATCTAATAGTTTGACATGTGGAATTCATATGTTTCATAAAGCCTTCATCTTTTCAAAAAAATATAATTATTCAAAGTCTCTAAGCTCTAAGAATAGGCCATGTGGTATATTTTCATTTACCCATAACCACAAAAGGATTAACATAGTTTAATGGTTTAAAATTCTTATAGTCTAATGGTTCCATGCTTCTAAGATCTGAGAAGATGACAAGTGGCATAATTGTATTAGCCCAGACCTTCAAAGAATATATACTTAGTTAATGCAATAATGGTCTTATGATTTAAGTATCCATGAATCCAAGGCCCTGAGATCATGCCACTTATTGACATTTCATTACACAAAAAATTTACATAGACATACACAGTTCAAAAGTCTCAAGCACTAGTGTTACCATGCCCCGAGTTCATGCAGGCCCAAGGTTGTTTCACATGGCACAATTATGTTAACTCATGTCCCTGAGGTATATAAAGTGAAGATACAAATCTAAAGGTTTGAGTGAAATAACATTGGATAAGTGTCATAATCTGAAATACATGGGCTCAAAGTATACATAAATGAGTTTGACACCAAGGAAAAGAAGTGAGTAAGAATTTTTTTTATAGTTGTCTATAAAATGATGATTGGACACACAAATTTAATAAATGGTTGCCATCTCATCTGGAAAATAAGTGAACTTGCCAAAACTAACTAGCACATTCAAATTGAAATGAGAACAAAATCAAAAGGCCATTATTTGCATTGATGACACATAAATCAATTAAGACTCAGTTTTTGGGTAATTAATGTGAAATGTAGTTGAAGGTTAATCATTTCACCATCAATCTATCAATAAATTTTTTTAATTCTAAGCCTTAAAGCATCCAAAGAGGCCTAGCATTTTTAGTGAACTTGAAAGAATAAAATAGATGATTTGGAGAAGAAATTACATAGTTTAGATTGACATAATGTCCTCCACTTCAAAGAAAGCATGTGTTCAAGCCACCTTAGCATAGTCCTGTGTTGGAAGTGAAGAATATATGGACATAGTGTTTGATAAAAGTTTTCTTGAATTTAAATTCTGCCATTATTTAGTGCTCTGGAATGTTTTAGACTCTATGGCACCCTACTCTATCCAATACCAATTGTCTTTAGACAAGAAACAATATATCAATGACCTATTGCCCACTAAAATAAAATGTTTCCATCTAGTGGTGGAAAAACTAGAGGTAATGCCTTGCATAGACCTACTTAGAGGTTTATTTTTCAATGGAACATTTTCTATAGATTTATTACATATTAGGGAAAACAAAAATGTTGCTACAATTATTTTTGGTAGGGCTTTTGAAAGGTATCTTAGACATCCATGGCTTGAGACTGCTTATAACCAAGTCTACACCAATGTTTGGTTTGATCTTAACATAATACATGGAAAACTAAAACAATGGTTGGTTAAGGGCTAGAGACCAAATCCTGAGGGAGGCATTTATTCCAATTGTATTATCAAATTCAAACCTATAATTAGGATAAATATAGCCCTCCCAAACATAATATTCAATTTTGAAAGTATAACTTATGTGTAAGTGGAATGGGTCCCTTTACTAGACATTATTTTAATGTCAAACAGGTTAGTTTCCCTAGGGGAATTTATAAGGCCAACTGATGAATTTTTTTATATGATGTCATATCTACTGAATGTAGTCCTAGGCACATTTCACATGACACATGGAGAGTTATGTCCACCTTAAAAATATATTTAGATAATAGAATCTATGAATATTACTCTGTCATGTTTATATACAGACTCAAGAATGAAATTTAGAGAATATGAGGAAATTTATCCTTTAGTATATTAGGTAATCCATGGCACCCAAATGCCTAGACTATTTGAAAACATGACAAAAAAATTAGTAAAATGAGAGATTATTAGTATTTTACTGGCTACATAGTCATCAAAATTAAAGGGACAAGGACAACTCCTCTATTTCTACCATTCCATGTCCTAGACAAAATCATAGACAAGAGGTGTATTTTCAACTCTACAATAACATTGATGAATAATTTGGCCTTAATAATTAGGCCTATTATTATAAAACTCCTTTAAGTATTCAAAAGATATAATTCATGGTTAGGCTTCATTTACACTAGGTTGGGACATTCAGATCCAAATACACTATAAAGGTGGCCCAATTCAAGGAATGGGATGCCAGGAAGAAAATCAAGACATATCTCAAACACTTAAAGGAAAATAAGAAGGTGAACATTTCATATGGTCATAAGGAATATGATTATGATGTTATTTTTTTGAATGCATCAGATGATGCTGAGGTGTGGACCAAGATGAAAGATAAAAAAATGTCTATGATATTTACTTAGACTCTTCAGTATATTATTGATATTACTATATAATAATCTAAATATATGGAATGACAAGGTTTAGAAGGGTAATACGAACCTCCCTCTCCTATAAGAGAATAAATAGATTTATAAAAGGGAAAGTCCAAAATCTAGAGGGAGTCTAGTACCAAACTAAGGAGGTAAATTATAAGTGGCCTACCCTATCCTCATCTACCCTCTACATCTTCAGATACTACTTATATAGTTTTGGGGATAAATACTACAAAGGATAAACCTACACCTCCTTCAGACTAGTAGAAGAGCACATTATCTATGACACCTCTGCCACCACTTAAAACTATCATCCATATTAGTCTCCCTAAGATGTTATAGGCTTCTTTCATGTCTATTTTAGCTACTACTTATTATCCTTAAGCAACCCTGGTAAGTATACCTCCACCACTACCATTAGTAAGGATCCATATTCTCAAACACTCCCTATCATGTCATCCTTTCATCAATTCACCCTTCCTTCCACCACTATTGTCCATCCAACCATTCCTTCACCACCACTTGTAGTGATCATTTCCACTAATATATCTCCTTCAGTCACTTCAACATATCCCTCTCCTTCCATTCCCCTTGTGTTTAATTACCAGAGGAAATCTCAGGGTCCTTCCACCTCCCCCAAGGGAAAACAAATATAATAAAGGCCATCTTTTGGTCTCTCCACCATATAAGAATCCCTTGATGAGAAGGGAGCATAAAAAGAGGATCCTACATCATTAATATCTTTAGTTGAATATTCAACTAATGAATGTGAAGAGGATGTAGAACCAATGGAGGGGATAAGATCTATAAGAAGTGAAGAGGTAGCCCCAGATGATGGGGAAGAGTTGGAAAATACTAAATCTATGATCTTGGAAGACATACAACAAGAAGAATCTCTAGATAACTCTTTGGATCAACAAATAATCATGAAAGATCAAAGATAAAACATAAATGAGGTAGCATCTTCTCTTATTTCATTTATTTACAATGTAGATATTCTTGTTGTAGATTTACCTCCACCTGTGCCCAATATTATTTTATCTAGTTCTATTGACTCTCCCATTCTTTCAACATAATATTAAATAAAGGATCTAAATAAAGGAGTCCATTTTTAGAGTAGGGTTAAAATTTATACTTACAACCCTAAACTGCCACCAATACTCAAGAAATATTCATCTCAATTAGATTTGCCCATGCCATAGTCTTCGCCCATATAGTTAGCCACTATGACTATTGAGACAACCCCAGGCTTAACCAAGTACGTGGCTAAAGTCACTCCATTGAGAGAGCATTCACCATGGGAGATAATTGTTTACCCACCTCTCCAATTCCCAATATAAATAAGTACATCATTGGCACCACAATAAATAACACCTCCTCCAATGACTTCTCCACCTTCTACATCTGAAGACCAAACCCCACCAAATGAAAAAATAGAGGAACATATTATTCCCTAATGGAAAAAAGAGATGCATAATGCAAGGAATGACAAAAAAAATAGTTATCATAGGGTTACATATAGTCTCTACTTGGTTTGATAAAAAGAGTGGAATCATACAAAGGATTAGGAAGAAGAAGAAGAAACTAAATTTGGATACAAGGGAAGAAATGGAATTTGAAAAAAGAGAGAATATATTTCCCTTGGAAAAGAAAGCAAAAAAGGATCCAAATATCATAATTAATATATTAAATACTTCTATGATATTTTGGACTCAGCTTGTGAGGCTAGAAAATAAATGTACAATAAAGAGGGGGCATAATAAAGGCTTCAACAAAGACAGAATATACATACTCCTTGGGAGATAATTGATGATGTGAAAAGTGCAACTACTAAGTTGTACAAAATTTTATATAATATTTGAGTTTATAGAGTAATAATCCAATCAAATATAACTAATGTGACCAAAATTTGGCACCAAATGAATGATCTAGAGAAAAGGTTGCATTTCTTAATTCAATGCTCTAAAACTAGTGCCTTCAACCAATTGAACTTAATGTATAACATGAATGCATCATGGTACCCCAACTATGTAATTGTAAAAAGGGATAGTTCCATGAATTGACATACACTAATGAAGACTCTATTGGGGCATTTTACAAATCATGAGAATGAGTCCTTGTAAATTATGAAAGATATGAGGGTCACTAATGTGGTTACTACTACAAGTGAATTAGTCAATGGGGAAAATTTTGAGAACCTCATCTAAACAACTACAAATAACTTCAAGGAGGAAATTGAAGGAACAATATATAGGACCAATGATGAAATTTTACAATTCATAAATTTCTCCAAGGATAGGTTGACAAGAGACAAGGATCTATAAGCAAAGTTTAAGAGCTCAAAAGTTGAATAGATAAGGTTGATGGTTGAGGCCATCAAACTCTTCAAACCTTCCTTACTCAATTTTAACATCATTAATAAGGTTTTTGAAGTATCAAATGTGTTATTTAAATAATTCATCAAAAAATAAATAGCTTCTGGGTAAGTGACAAACAAGTAGCCAGCTACTAGTATTGCCTCATCATCTCAGGGTTCCTAATTTTTAGGATTTGTAGTCATGAAAACTCCAAGTGGGCCCATTTTTATTCCCCACAGAACAATAGTGGTTACTTTAGTTCCTTCAATTGGCATTCCATTATATTATTCAACTAGTGGTGTCACATCAACACCCATATAAATATGTTTACTTTAATGTTTTTTGGTAAGTCATATCTTTGGTTCTAAATTTATGTTGCATATATATTAGAGTATTTTTAATTGTGAAATTTAATTCTAGTCTAAATATTGTACATGCATCCTTTGCATTAGATTTGGATGCAAGTCTTATTTTTTAAAATGTATTTTTAGACTACACATGAGAGATGAGGCTTTCCCCATCCCAATATATTTATAATTGTATCCTCCTAGTCCTAAAGGGAGGAGAATTTTTCCTATTAATATTAATAAGAAATTTTGAGAAGTTCTGTAATTTCAGTCTTGATGTGCAAAATTTGATTCTTCTCTAACTTGTGGATTTTGCAAGAAGTTATATCATTTTTTTTCTTAATATTTTGGTTGTGTATGATATATCTCTTTCATATATAGTCATTCACATTAAGTTATATCTAATTTGAATACCTTTTCCATATAAATCATAATCCTCCTTATAGATGTGCTATTATAATCTAACAAACACATGAACCTTTGATTTCATGTGTTTAAGTATATTGTATTTTAGTTCCATTTGAATCTTAATTGTGTTTGATTTTTTGTTTTATATAGTATATTTTAGTAATATTTTTTCTCTAATTGTCTAACCTATAGTTCAAGTACTAGTTTTGAAAGGTTTCATCTATTGTGGTCCACAAGCCTCATTTCCTGCCCTACCTTTCCCTCCTTTTTGAGTTTATTTTGATGTGATACCCACCTTAGGTTAAAACCATCATTATTATTCCCATATAGATTATATTTATATTCATCCATAGTTATCCCATTCATGATAAATAAACTGCCTTGCTCACTATTGTTTCACCAATATGTTATTTATAAAATCTACTACCTTGTAACTCATGCCTTGGAGTGAATAATTTTCACGAATCCCAAAATGTTAGAAGATAACTAGTGAGGTTACTATGGTGTGAATAAAACATAAATCAATTATGATGTAGATATTTATTCATGCTCTGCTTATCCTTGACTCTGATGCCTATATTTTTACATCTATCTACTTAATCTCCTTCTTTAGCCTCTTCTTGTTTGCCAACTTCTTCATTTATTTTCTATCTTTCTCTTATTTTATCCCTTCATAAGGTTTCATTACATGATTTAAATATTAATTTTTAACCTCTATCACCTACACTCTTCCATTTATATCTTCTCATTCACTCCTAAGTCCTTTTGAGTTCACTCTTACACTCACTAGTCATTGAGTTTGTCTAGGCCTAAACTCATATCTTATTGTACTAGGTTCCCTGTATAAAATTTTCACTTTGGATATAATTTTTTAGGCTAATCAAATTTATTATATACTATCTTAAAATCTCCCAAAACCTCTCTAAGGCTACTTCACTTCTTAGACCTACATTTCAATATATCAACTTGTAGCCTTTTGTTTGTATTTTTTTGCTTATACAGTCAATCACTTCTATCATTTAAAAAAATAAATATTGATTAGGTCACCCTCTATTCCCCTCTATCTCTCCTTAAATTTAAATCCTTATATATTTCACTAGAGGCCTTTTCTATCACTCTTTTGCTTCATGTTAGCCCTTTTTAGGCCTATTCATGCCTTTGCACAACTCAATTAGTATAATCCATATGTACGGATAAATTATAAAGCTTAAAAATCCAAAATATTTTTACTTACATCAAACCATACTATAATTCTAAGTTTCATCTAATGTTATGAGTGGAATCATGATAAAGTGTAATTATTGTCTTATAACCCTAAACTAGGGTTTTTGGAGTTGTCACAGGCCTGAGAATGTTTAAAATGCCTTTATACATTATTATGAGGATTTCAAAGACTGTAAACACTTATTTAAGGTCAATATAACCTCTATTCAAATTTTTCAAACCTTAGTTCCTTTGAACCATCTCACCACATGTGCTAATCATGATTTTCACAAAAGGATCTATTCTCTCAGACAACCTATCGCTAACTTGTGAAGATTCTCTTACTAAGGTTTTGCCAATTACTATTTATGGTCTCCTTGTATACAAACCAAAGAGGGTTAACAAAACATAATTTCATTACCTATTTTCTACATATACCTCTTCAAGAGTTTTCAATTCCTCCTTGTATCTCTTTTCATTATCTCAATGCCACAACAAAACCCCATACTTTTGGTTAATTACTGATTCAAACTAGACTCTCCTCTGTGTGTCAATATAGAGTTCTAAAATTGACTCCTTTGTTCTTGTTGTGATCCAATATAGATATCAAATTCAACAAGGTTATATAATCTATGCATTCTACCCTAAAATATTAATTTAGATAATCAAACATTTCATTTGAAAAAAAACTTTCTCCATTAATCTAAACTTTGTATTGAATCCAAACAAAAATTTGCACATAGACCTATCATCTTCTTAGTATTTCAATTTGCATTACCAAACATTTGATTTCATGGATTTAATCCTTTAGGACATAAAAAATAAATTCACCAAAACACTAAAAAATAGAGACATAGATATAAAATGTTTCAAACATGTTGATTATTCATAAATCTTGTTACTTTACATGGTTATCACTATCATAATGATAGAGGGAAGGGTACTATTTTTTTTCCACCTCATGTTCTTCTATATCTCTACCTTCCAAGTCTTAAAAAATACCTCCTAACTGGCTACCAGCCTCTTATCTTTGAGCCAACTACTCTACCCTCTTCCAAAACTTGTTATATATATATATATATATATATATGAAAACTACTTTCTTGCAACTAACTTCTTTGGTAACTGCCTTCCAAAGAGGCATAACATTTACATCTCATGCTTATACCACTTTGTGTATAGAAATAACTTTCTAATGCACACTTGGACCCATACATAACCCTTACTAATACTTTATATCATGACATTCTTTGATTTTACATAGAAATGCTCCTAACACACTGATTATAATTCAAAATTTCAAATTGTATTTTTGGAGGGAAAACCTATAATTTGAATTCTATGCATTTTGACTCTCTCTAAACCCACACATGGACCTCTTAAGACCTCTAGCACATATAAATCACCTAATATACCAAGTAAAAAATAAAATGGTTCATTGTTGGGGTCCTCATAGGATGCTTCTGCATCATACTCCCAAGGGAGATAGAGATTGATATCCAATAGATTGCTTGCTTCTTTTGTCTCTTCCAATTCATCTCTCTTGGTTCATCTTCTATTTCTCCTATCTTTAAATGATTTAGTTTCTCTTCTTTGTACTCAACCTTGCCTTTATCATACACTATTCTACCTCTTTGATTGTTTGCATCATCTTGCATTGCATGTACACTCTCTTATTCCTCTTTACCTTTGTCATGTGAGTTGTAGATGCCCTAATATACTTCTACAACTCTATCACTTTCATCTTCTTTTGCCTCCATCTTCATAAAATTTAACCAACACAAAAGAAATGTCTTTCCTAATTTCTATCTCAATGAAATTTAGGCCTCCATAAGGCTCCACATCTTCAACCTACTATACTACTGCAATCATATCCTTTTCTCTCTATTATTTTACCTCATTCATGTGAGGTTCAACTATTGTTGCATGCACTTCTTCTTCATTCTCTATCATTTCACCTTGTAATGCTTTTTCTATGGCTGCCAATTCTGCCTCTAGTTTCTCATTACTGTCATATAAAACTTACAATCAACTTCACTACCTTTATCCATCAGCTACATTACATTTTCTAAGCATTTTATGAGGTTGTCAAAATGATCCTCTTCACTTTGATCCTTCCTTTCATCTTGTTGGCTATAATTTTTCTCTTTCACTTCACTCAAACTCACCTCATTCACATTAGTGTGTTGCTCTTCCTCTTTTCCCTCATGTTATCCTCTCAACCAAAGCATTCTCATTTATTTTTTGAGTTGCTTGTATAACAACTTCTAATTTCTCTCATCTCTCTTAGCTTGTACTTATCTTTTCTTCATCAATAGCTTGATTGGACACTTGAGTGTATTATTATTCATTACCCATCTAACATGTGGGCTTTCCATGCCACTTATCTCCTATAACATTTCCATCATCCTATTTATATATTGGCTCATCTCAACCATCTCTTTTTCCATCTCTATTATCTGCTTGGTGTCATCTTTCACCATATTATTCTTGTGGTAGCTTCTCTCATCCATATGCTCTATTTCTTCTTACCTTTATATTTCCTCATCTCCCTAAAGATATATATAAACTGGTTAGCCTTTTCTAGACCTATATCTCTCTCTGACAAGCCTTCACTCACTTACCACATCTTGACCTCACTTGGGACATTCACTTGACTCTCTCTCTCTTTTGTCCTCACTGAGGAATTCTCCTCTTGTATTACCTATATGAATCTTTCTCTTAAGATCTATTTATGAGCCTTTCTCTCTCACTTGAGCTTATTAATAGTTCTATCACTTCTCTTTAAGCCTCACTTAGCTACATGGATGATACCAACTTCTCTCAACCTTCATGCACACTTCAACACATCAAATCAGAACATAAATGAAAATGAAATCAAAAGTACCTTGTCATGCTTATTTCTATCCTTTCTCTTCCCAAATAATCAACTTGGCTCTGATACTAAATGATGTAGATCTTGGTTCATACTTTGCCTATCCTTGACTCTGATACCTATATTTTTATATCTATGTACTCAATCTCCTTCTTTAGCCTCTTCTTATTTTTCAACTTCTTCATTTGTTTGGTATCATTATCTTATATGATCCCTTCATAAGGTTTCATTTCATGATTTCAATCTTCCTTTATAACCTCTGTCACCTACACTCTTCCATTTATATCTACTCATTCACTCCTAAGTCCCCTTAAGTTCACTCTCACACTCACTGGTCAATGACTTTATCTAGGCCTAAACTCATATCTTGTTGTATTAGGTTCCTTGCAGAAAATGTTCACTTTGGATATCATTTTTTAGGTTTATCACACTTCTTATATACTATCTCACACTCTCCCAAAACCCTTTCAAGGTTACTTCACTTCTCAGACCTACATTTTAATATATCAGTGTGTAGCCTTTTATTTGTATTTTTTTGATTGTACAGTCAATCACGTCTATCATTTAGAAAAAAAATATTGATTAGGTGACCCTATATTCCCATATGTATTTCCCTAAAATTTCAATCCTTATCTATTTCACTAGAGGCTTTTTATAACACTCTTTTGATTCCTGTTAGCCCTTTTCAGGCTTGTTCATGCCTTTGCACAACTCAGTCAGTATAATCCATACGTATGAATAACTTATAAAGATAAAAATTATAAAATATATTTATTCACTTTAAACCACACCATACTTCCAAGTTTCATCTCATTTGACTGGTAGAATCATGAGATATTGTAATTATTGTCTTACAACCCTAAACTAGGTTTTTTGGAGTTGTCACATGCCTAAGAGGGCTTAAAGTGCATTTATACATTTTTGTGAGGATTTTAAAGATTATAAACACATATTTAAGGTTCATATAACCTATATGAAACTTATTTTAACCTTATTTCCTTTGAACCATCTCACCACATGTGCTAATCATGAGTTTCACAAAGGCTCTATTCTCTCAGACAAACTGTTGCTAACCTATGAAGGTTTTATATGAATTTGTTGAGTCTAACCAAAATATATAACATTTAAATCACCAAAATAAGGTTTGTATGACCTAAATTAGCTTTAGAATTCTTAAACTTCTCTTGAATTTTTTTAAAGATTCTCTTACTAAAGTTCTGCCAATCACTATTTACAGTCTCCTTGTGTATAAACCAAATAAGGTTAATAGAACATAATTTCATTATCTACTGTATGCATATACCTCTTCAAGAGTTTTAAATTCCTCCTTTTATCTCTTTTCATTATCTCAATGACATAACAAAAACCCATGCTTTTGGTCAATTACCAATTTAAACTAGACTCTCCTCTATTTGTCAATATACAAAGTGCTAACAATGACTCCTTTGTTCCTATTATGATTCAATATAGATATAAAATGCAAGAATGTTATATAATATATGCATTCTACCCTTGGATATTAATTTAGATAAGAAAAAATTTCATTTGAAAAAAAAAAATTCTCCATTAATCTGAACTTTATATTGAATCCAAATAGAAATTTGCACACAAACCTATCATCTTCTTAGTATTTCAACTTGCATTACTAAACATTTGATTCCATAGATTTAATCCTTTAGGACATAAAAAATAAATACACCAAAACACTAAAAATTATATACACATATAAAATGTTTCAAACATGTTGATTATTCATAAATCTTGTTACTTTACATGGTTATCACTGTCATAATGATAGAGGGTTGGGTACTATCTGGTTCCCACCTCATGTTGTTATATACCTTTGCCTTTCTAGTATTCAAAACTATCTCTTAACTGGTTACCAAACTCCTATCTTTGAACCAACCACTCTACCCTCTTCCAAAACTTGTTATATCTATATATATGAAAACTACTTTCTTACAACTAACTTCTTTGGTAACTGCGTTTTAAAGAGGCATAACATTTACATCTCATGCTTATGCCACTTTGTGTACAAAAATAACTTTCTAATGCATAATTTTACCCATACATAACCCTTAATAAAAATTTATATCATGACATTCTTTGATTCTACACAAAAATACTACTAACACACTAATTACAATTCAAATTTTCAAATAGTACTTTTGGAGGGAAAACTTATAATTTGAATTATATTCATTGTAACTCTCTCTAATCCCACACATGGACCTCTTAAGACCTGTAAAATCTATAAATAACCTAATAAACCAACTAAAAACAAAAATGGTTCATTTTTGGGATGCCACTACATAAAATGGGTAATTTAAATTGGTGATAGAAGGAGGGCATGCACCTCCACCTTTATTTTATTTGAAAAGAATCACTTGAGTTGTACTATAAGAATATGAAATAATAGCAAGGTCAACCTCAGACACTAAATTACTATTTCTAATTTTTGGAATCCATAGAAATGTTAGGTTTGATAAGTGAGTTATGAGATGTCCTTAGGCTCAATCATTCTCTCTAGGTAGATAACCTCATCTTCCATTACTCTTGATGGCTAAACACAACATTAGTCTAGGCTCTAACCTGGATAACTAGTTTTGATATCAACATGGTCAATGTTTTCCATGATAAACCAAGAAACCTTGAGACATATCTACCTTCCTTTTCTCCCTCAGGAGGAAGGATTGCAAAAGAACATATCAAGGCCTTCAAAACTACTTTGGGAATCTTGAATGTAACCCATCAAGATGTGACATGTATAATATTTAATTTAACATTAATAGATGTAATCTATGACTAATTTATCAATGTTCCAAAAGTTTCTATTACATCTTGGGAAGAGTGTGAAAACATCTTTTTGACATAATTTGGTTAGGTCACTAGTGCAAGTTTTGTTTATCAACACTTTGCAAACATGAGAAGAGAGCCAACCAATCCAATATGAGATTTAAATTTTATATTTCATAATATGTATTGTAGATTAAAGACTACTTACACACTGAATGAGGCATTGGCCCTAGAAATGTATAAGAATTATCTAGACCTTATGACTATTGTCTTTATATGCAAATTTATTGGTATTGATACATTTATTTTGGTTTATGTCGAAGCTACTAGTGTACACAAATAATTGAATTCTCAGATGCAATATTTGGCCCCACTTAGTCTTGACCCTATTTTTTTGGATATAGTCTAATTCCAAACATAAACTAGAATATTGTGCCCTCAAAATAGAATTAAGTGTTTAATTTACTACTTTTAACCCATTCTCTACCCAATCATCATCTTGGATTCTTGAATAATTATATGCCTAACCACCAAAACCTGAATCAATCATTGATGCTAGTCAATACTACTATATCACAGGGTACCAATTATGATTTAAACAAAATAAAATTAGAATTAATCTAGAGGATGGTCCAAAAATTGAGCAATGAATTCCTGAACATGCATAAATGCATAAGTTAACATGGATAATAGAATACCAATCATAAATTTAGATTATAAAGATATAATATAAATTTTAACAAGTATGGAAATAATCAATAAAAAAATTTCCATCCAATAAGATCCTAGAGATTTACTTTATGGAATTAACCCTTTGTAATTGGTGTAGGGTTCATAACACTGCACAACATGGTGAGCTTGACTACATCAAGTTCTACACAACCTTTGATATCTTTCAAAAGGATATGTATAGGTAGGAAGTCTCTACACATCAAACAAATCCTTCTTCTTACACTAATCCTAGATACTCTAGTATAGGTATGGTATTTGAGACCTATGATCTTTAATTTCTAGAAGAAGATGATAATGAACCAAAAGATAATATGGATGAGATCCACACATTTTAGTAGTTTTAGAGGAATAACTACAATTTGAGGATAAAACACCAAATTACTAGTTCAACACATCCAAAAAATAATGTTACTACTCTTGATTCTTAGTCTAATAACAACCCACCTCCACTAGGAGAGATGAGTAGTTACAGATCACATAACCACAAAGCAGGGATGGGTACAACATTGTTAAGGACATGAATAATATAAATTCCAATATCATTGTATATGAATTGGCTCAAATCAATGAAAAAAGAGAATTATTTCTCAAAGCCCTAACTAAAATATCCTCTATATTAGACAAAGCTATGCATCTAAATGTGATGGTATTTAATGACAAACCATTATTTCTTCTAACAGTTTGAATGTGTGAAAATAATGTGCACAAATAATTGGTTGACTCAATCCCTTTGGCCAATTTAATGTCTATAGTTGTATGATAAAAGTTAGGATTGACCCATGATAAGTCAAAGAGATTGGTCTTAAAATTGGACAAGTCTTTGATGCCATGTGTTAAAGAATTAATAAACATGTGCATTCAATTAACATCTGAACCATGTGTAAATTAGACCATCAACATCTTGGTCGTTAACATTATATAAGCTTATAGTTTTTTGTTGAGTCATGATTGTTCTAAGACAATAAATAGATACATGGCCACCAACTTCTCAAACATATGGTTACCTTAGAAGGGGGTAGCCAACCAAATCTAAGTGGAGTGTGAACCCAAGATTCAGAAGCATATGATCATAGAGTACAATACCAAAAATGAAAAGGTAGACTTTATATCTATACATGCATGCATATACATATTTACCACTAGATAATATATAAAATGCATGAAAAATAATTTCAAGATCCTTCTTAGCTATGGAATCTTCATTTTAATGGAGCTAGATCAAAATAAGGTTGGGGTGTCATTATAGCCCCAATTGACCTAGATGGAAAGAAGTTCCTTATTACTTAGCAATTGTAGTTCCCCTACACCAATAATAGAGTAGAGTATGAATCTTCAATCCTTGGCTTATAGTTTACACTAAAGCATAAGGTTAAGTAGTTATAGATCTTTGGTGATTCTAAACTAGTGGTCAATCATATCAATAACAAGTATATATGTAAGCTCACCTAATTAAATAAGTAAAATCATGAATCTTGGGACTTGATTAAATCCTTTGAAGGATTCAACATCAGGGCCATCCGTAGGGAACATAACTAGATAACCTATTTATTAGCAAATTTAACTACTAATATAGCACCACTCTAGGAGTCAAAGATGCAAAAGTTCTTAATGGAGTTGGTATATTTCCTCTCTATCCTAGATAATGTGGATAAATTCTAAGCTTTTAAGGATGACCAATAGATCATGTAATTCATGAAAACCTCTAGAGATTTTAAATCTCAAATAATATATGACAAATACACTAAACCCATGCATGGTGAAGACATGGAAGAAGATGACATTTTGTAATTGAAGGAGAGCCACATCCCTCTGGGCACAGTTTCCTTAGAATGAGATTTTGATCTAGACTCCCTAAGCTCAAAATCAAAAACCACCAAGTGTAATTGAATCAACTTTTTCCAAAGAAAATTTGGGCACTAACCAACACACTCAATTTCAATGTAGGCCTAACATATACTTAAATTGAAAAATAAAAGATAAAAGACTTATTGGTAGAATACAAAGATGTGATAGCCTAGACATAAAAAGACCTAAAAGTCTTCAACCCTAGATGATAAGCCTTTTTGGTAGAGATAAAGACCAATTAATCTAATATTATAACCTCTAATTCAAATAGAAATATAGAAGATGTTAGAAAAGTATCTTCCTAATTAGGTACTCTACTTCGGTAGCTAATTTGGTACTAGTTAATAAAAAGAGTGAATAAATCAAACTCTGCATCAATTTTAGGAACCTAAATAAATCATCAGAGAAAGATAATTATCCCTTACCTACACTAGATGTGGTAATTTAAGAGAATTCTATTTGTCTTAATTAATGCACATGGTTAGACTAAGAATACCTTCACAACAAAGTAGGGAACTTTTACATAGAGGATAATGCTATTTGGCCTAATTATTTGTAGGATAAACTTTCTAGAGGGCCATAGAATTTGATTTCTAAAGGATGGTTAGAAATTGCATCATCATATAAATTAAATACCTCATTGTGATATCTAAATATAGAGTTAACCATGTAGACCACCTCCAAAAGGTGTTTGATGGATTCAAAATGTATGGAGTGTCACTTAATATAAATAAAAACATCTTTAGAGTTATCAAAGGGAAGCTAGTATGACATGTCATCACTAAATATAGGATCTCCATTGATATGGATTAGGTATAGGCCATATCTAAGTTGACACCTCCAAAAAACAATAAATATCTAAAGTCCTTGTTTGGTAAGATAAAATTTGTACAAAAGTTCATTTTTGAATATGTCAAGATTTTTAAACCACTAGTCATTATGTCAAAAAATGATGCTAAGATAGAATGGATGACAAAAGCCTAGAGAGCTTTCCAAAACATCAAAACTACCATTACTCAATATGTATTAATAATTACTCCAAAATTTAGTAAATATTTTTATCTCTATTTATTTTATTCAAAACATACTATAGTTGCTATGATTACACAAAAGGTAGAAGACAATGAACATCCCATTACATTCATGTGTACAAATTTGAAGGATGTTGAGTTGAAATAGTCCATGAAAGATAATTAAATATATGCCTTGATTAAAGGTGTCAAAAAGTTGAAGCACTATATTCTATGAAATAAATCATATATAATTGTTATAGATCCTATTGTTAAGCTCACACTTGGCCAGAATGAACTAGGAAAGATAAGAGGCAAATAGATGGAAAAAATTCAAGAGTTTGACCTTGAGATCCAACTAGTAAAGATGGTGAGAGGTTAAAGGATTATATAACTAATGACTGAGACTAATCCATGAATCGATATCGAATAAATTAATGAAACTCATGTAATTGGTGTTGAGTGGTACACTCAAATCATCCATTACTTACTCACAAGTAGATGTCTTCCAGAGTTAAATAAAGAGAAGAGATGATCCCTATGTCTCAAATCAACTCATTGTATGATAAATGAATGAGTCTTATACCATAATAACTATGAAGGCATCTATTTTATATGTTTTTCAAAAGAAGAGGTTACAGATATCTTGAATAACTTGCATTATAAGATAGGAAATGGGCATCCCTCAAGAAACATAACTCATAAAATTTTGAGTATGGGATACTACTAACCTAAAATATTTAAGGACACTCATAACCATGTTAGGACCTATCATAATTGCTAGGTATTATGGAAAAGAGAAGTAAATGATTTCATGCCTTAGCATGAGGTCATTGAAGTATACCCCTTTGCCTAATGGGTTCTTGATTTTATTAGGTTGATAAACCCAAACTCTTCATATGGACATAAGTTTGTCGTCATAGCTACTGACTACTGCACTAGGTGGATTGAAGTTATAGAATTTCAAAAAAAAGTAATCGATGTCATAGCATTAGGCTATAGAGTTACATAAGGTTGGTTGGGGGTGGAATGTCAAGGATTGCTTTAAATTTTGTAGGGTCTACTTTGATTCCTCAGAGAGAGATGATAAAGACAAGAAAATTTCTAGATAAGACCCTAAAGACACATTTCTTGGGGTTAAGTCAAACATGGAAATGGATTAGGCACTTGAAGATAATTTTGAGAACTTTTAGATGATTTTTGTAATAGTTGGATTTCTCAAGGAGGTCATCTACATAGTCCTCTATGATTTTTTAGATGAGATCATGGAGGATGTAGGTCATCACATGTTGATAGGTTGCCCCAATGTTCTTCAAACTAAATGGCATGACCCTATAGCAGAAGGTTCCCTAAGAGGCAATGAAATAATTCTTATGTTGATCCTCAGGAGTAATCAAAATCTGATTATATCCTAAGAAACCATCCATGAGATATAACATCTTGTGGCCATTTTTAAGATCAACAATTTGGTCGATGCTAGGGAAAGGGAAGTCATCCTTTAGACAAGCAAGATTGAGGTCATGAAAGTCAATATAGATTGAAATTAATCTTATGGGTTTGGTAATGGGAATGATGTTGGAAACCAATTAGGGATATTTAATGGGTTAGATGAAGTTGACAGATAAGAGGTGTCAAAGCTCTTCTTTGACTAGAAGGGTGATACAAGGGTGCATCCTATGAAGATTTTGCCTAACAAGCTTAGCATTGGTATGGATGATGATGTTATGGAAGGTTATAAAAGGGTTAATCTTGGGCATATCCTAATAGGACCAATAAAATGTTATGTTATGGTTATGAAGGATGGAAGGGTAATCATGTTGCTCTAAGGGATCTAAGGATTGACATGCAAGTTTTATCCTAGGTACCCAAGTTGACATCAATAGTGGATTCATTCAACATGGTTTGGTTTTTAGGAGAGGTATTTGTAGATAGAAGAATCCCCCACACCAAGATAGGTGAGAATGGAATCATCATCCTGATGTTGGATGGTTTTGATGGTAGAAGAATAATTTTCTATGATTTTAGGATGAATTAGAGGAAATGTTTTAGTTTGACTATCCATTTGATAGGTCAGGGGGCCCAAACTAATGATATTGAGTAAAAAAATATTAGGGGGGATGATTCTAAAATCCTATAATTTTGAAAGAGATGGGGTTGGTAAGGATGGGATGTCTTCATCGACAGTGGTGATGGGTTTGGGTGAATTGGTGGGTTCTTCTGGTCATATAAACCCAAGGCCAAATAGCTCACAAAGTTTCTGGGTTTTGATCAAAGGTAACTCATGGGGTCTATGTTCATAATTACCAAGGTTAAATCCCTTCCAAGCACACCTATGAAGATATAATTTAGTAAATTTTGGTTTGTCCAAATAGGAGGAATTAAAGGTGAATGGTCAAATAGAAGAGGTGGTAGAGGAAGTGAGAAGTGGGTGATCAAATACCCTATAGATGAAACTAGTTTGGTGGTTGGGAAGTCCAAAAAGAATGATGGTTTCAATATTGGGATCATAATTAGGATCATGGTCAAGGTTTACATACTCTTGAGGAGTAAGGAATGCATCTAAGGCCAAAATATGATACTCTCAGTGAGAGACAATGGAATGTAGTTTTTAGGGGGTCTACTATGGGTATTTGAGGAGGGATATATGAGATAGTTAAAGCTTCATTAATGGTAGGGGTGGAATTGTTATCAGTTGGTGGTGAGGTGGTATTGTTTTTGGTTGGTGTTGAGGTGGATGAGAGCATAAGAAGGATGTCATTAGGTCAATATGTCATGTTGCAAGATATGAAAGGACTAGGGTCAACTTGTATGGCGATGACTTGACCCTTGTGTTCAAAATTGACACATCGATGTAAGGTGAAAGGGACACAAATCATGGATTAGATCTAAGGGCATCCAAGTAAGACATTAAATTATAAATTACCTTCTATAATGTAGAAGATCTCTAAAAGTGTGTGAGGTCCTAAGAAAACATGGAGGATGAATATTCCCAACATTGTGTCCATAATATCATTAAAGGAATAGAGGATCATGAACGTTTCTAGCATGATATTCTTTAGTAGCTAGAGTTGGTCATAAACATGGGAGGAGATAATGTTAATACTAGATCCTCCATCAATCATCACCCTTTTAATGTGAGTTTTATTGATGTATGTAGTGATGAAGAGAGGAGAATCAAGATATTTAAGATGAACATAAGGTATTTTTGAATCCTTGAATGTAACTAAGGTGGAAAGATGAAGAGGTCTTATAAAGGCTACAATAGGTTGAGGGTATTTGGGATAGACTTCTATAGATTATAGAGCCTCTATCAGTGTTTGGTGGTAATGGGTTGAGGTGTTGATCAGTAAATATAGGATCATCTTCATCAATTTTTGGTAAAGCTACTTTAGAACTACTCATTGGATAGATTCAAAAGGGTTGGAGGTAGGGGCACCCAGAATGGATATTTTAGGTTTTGGTGAAGGGGAACGTGAAATTTAAGGTGTTTGAGTTCAATTAAAAGGTTTAGGGTTGGAAGGATATGTCCATTAAATGTACACTTTGGCCTTTCCCTTATCCTTTTGTTAGGCTCAAGATCAAGTAACCATATGGATAGTGTGGATGAGGGGAGGTGTCAGGCTAGTTGGTTGCTTTGGTTCCTCCTCACTCTTGGGTGAGAGTGTGAGGGTAGATGAGTGTTGGGTAGGTTCACTTGGTAGTTGGGTTGGTAATAGGCTTAAGAGAGGTTCATCTGATAATAGATCATCCTCATCCCATAAGTCATGGACAAGTGCTTGAAGACCTTTACAAATTTTTGTGTCATGTCTAGGTGTCCTATGGTATGAGTAGATTAAAGTATCATTGAAGCAAGATGGTTTAGGTTTTGAAGAGTCAAAAGGTATGATAGGTGGCAGGTTTAAGGAATAATTTTGTAAAAACCTTTGAAAAATGGTCAAATAAGATTTGATCAAAGGTGTTGAGGCTAATGGGGTTTCAGCTTTTAGGGTGGGAACCTTTTTGGAAGTAGGATTCACCATGGAAGTTATTGGTGGTAGAATGATTTTAGTAGAAGGGTTTGATTGGGGTTGTTTGGTGTTGGGTGGTTTTGAGGTAGAGGCTTTAATGGTGAAATATTTGGAGGTTGATGATTGAAATGATGAAGGTTTGGAGATAGGTGGGAAGGTAGAGATAGATAGTTTGGTTAAAAATGATTGGGAGGTTAATGATTTGGATGGGGTAGGTAAAGGTAAAATAAAAGGAGGAATTTTAGTTTAGCTAGTTTTGGGAGGGTTCAACTTCTTTGTATAAGGATGAGTTCCTAGGATAGAAGAAGGATGAGGTCCCAAAATGGAATGTAAGAGGGAAGGGGGTGGTATGGTTTTAGTTCTAGGTGGGATTTTGGGTGGTTTAACCTTATTGGATGGTTTGGTTAAGGTTTTATTTAGTGGACTAGATGGGTTTAAATCCAACTTCAAAGATGGTTGGGTAAGTCTAGGAGTAGTAAGTACCCCTAGGTCATTGATATGTTTGATTAGAGAGGTGTAAGGTATTTTGATAATTTTAGATAGAGATGGTTTGAATGGTTATTTCATGGTTTGGAAGGGAGAGGTGTTTGATAAATGGATTGAGGTGATAATATTTGTAATGGTGGATGCAATTAAAGTTAAAGTTTTATATTTTCTTGATAAGGGAGCCCAAGATGATGTCAAAAGGTGGCTTGATCTAAATTGGGTTGAGAAGAGAATTCTAGACTTTGGATCAGTTGAGAGAAGGGTTTGTAAATGGGTTTGGTCCCTTGGGAATTGGATTAAAAGATTAGGACCATAATTTGAGGTGAGGGAGTGGATTTTTTATCCCTTTCCTTGATGAAAGGTTTGAATATTTGGGAAGATGTTTCCTCCATGGAAGGATTAGATAAGGTGATCTCTCCTTATGGAATGGTTTCCAAAGAGGAGTGGGTGATTCCACTGCATTGATAGGTGGAGTGGAGGAAGAGGTAATTGAGGCAATGGTTTCCTTAATGATAGGTTCCTTAATAATAACATTGATTGTATAAACCTCATGAGCATGGGAGAATTCTATTTTGTTATCATCATGGTTGGTAGAAGGGGTATTATTGGAAAAAGGTATTGCGATTATCTAATGCAAGTTATCCTTTATCAATCAAGTTTTGTATAATCATTTTGAAGGTGTTGCACCTACTAATGCCATATCTAATGACATGATGAAAGGGACATAAATAATTCTCATTGTACCAACCAGGAACTGGGTGAGAAGCATCAAATTATAGAGGAGGTTTCATAGGGGAAATTGTATGATGAACAACATGTCTAAAACTAAAGCATATGACTCCCCTAGTGAAGTGTATTATTTTGGGGCAGCCCAGTTTTGATTTTGGGTTTGTTGATTGGTAAAGTTAGAAGAGTTGGTTTGGTTGGGTTGGTTGACAACTGGAGGTGGGGTTGTTTTGAGGACAACATTTTTTCAATTTCCTTTGGTTTGGTTTTGGGGTAGTTAGATTGGTTGGTGGTTTTGGATGGGGAATGATCATTGGATTTGAAGCTAGATTTTTAATTTCTTAGCTTCAACTTCCCCTCATCTATGGCTCTAATTTATAGTTTATGTTCCATGGTAAAAGCCTCATCAAAGGTTATGAAGGTTTGAACCCATAAATTAGGGGCAATGCATTTGGCACAAGCCTAAGATAAAATTTCAATCAACTTAAGTTGGGGAAAGGAGAAAAAGATTTTGTTGATAAGACCTCTCCATCGAGCTATGAAATTAACAATTGATTCATCATCAAATTATCTGATGGAGTAAAGGTTGGTAATGGACACCTTAGGTATATTTATCAAAAAGTGGCCTAAAAAGGTTTGGGCAAGTTGAGAAAACAAAAATATGGAGTGTCTAGTGAGACCACTTTACCAATCCAATGTTGGTCCAAATAGAGACATAAGAAAGGTGTGAAGGAGAAGAGCATCATCATAGGTAATCAAGTAACAAGAGTGTTGAAACACTCTTAAGTGTTATTGGGGGTCCTTATTACTTTGGAACTTAGAAAATTTTGGTAATTACCATTAAGGAGGATAAGGTTGGATAAGGATGGATGGGTGAGTAGGTTCATTATAGATTTGGTCATAAGATAAGAGGTTGTGAGCCCTAGAGATAGATGACTCTAGGTTGGTCATTTTATCCATCAACATTTTGACCAAATCTATTTTGGGTTGGGGAGCTCCATATTTATATGGTAAGTTTTGTTGGGGTTAGGTGGATGCAATATATGGATAACTAGTAGAAGGTTGAGAGGATGCCATATATTGGTATGTGATAATTGAGTGTTGGAATGATGCCACATAAGGGTTAATGGACACACAAGTTTGGGTAGAATATGGAGCTACGTATCCTTATGGATTAGGAACATAATGTGGGTAAGGTGTCATAGGTATTAATTGAGTTTATTTGGGTTGGTTTGGAGAAATGGCATAATTGGTAGATTGGGAAATTGACATGGATTGGGTTGGATATATGGTATGGTTAGTTGGTTAGGGGTGAGTAGTAACTTTGGTACTGATAGGTGGAAGGGTGGAAGGTATAGAGAGCACCAAACTTTGAAGAGGGGTGGAAATTGGTGGGTTGGTAGTGATAAGGGGTTTAGTGGAAATATGGGTAAAATATATCCCCACGGTGGATGGAGTAAGGGTAACTAAAGGGAAGGTTGACCCTATGTTAGAGGAGTTGTTGGTTAGTGTAGGGGGTGTTTGGTTATTGGTTGGGTGGTTTGATTGAGTTTAGGTGGAGGTAGTAGGTGGATTATTAATGGAGTAAGATTATTGAGTGGTCATAGGTTGGGTGGAAGTAGTGGAAATCATAAGATGGTGTGGCATCCCATAAGGAGGATCACTAGGAGGAATTGAAGTAGAAGGGGTATGGTGAGATAAGGTGTTGAGGTAATGTTGGAGGGCTATAGGGTTGTTATCAAGAAAGGTGGAAAAATCCACATCACCTTGGGAAACTATCCAAGGCATGGTAAGGGGGTAGAAGGATGGGGAGAACCCTCAATGTCTGAGGTATACTCCATGGATGTTGAAAAGGAATAAGGTGGCTCCTCGTTGGTTGGGTTTATCAACTATTATCTAGTAAAAACCATATGAGAAACATAGAGGAAAATAAATCTCATAACTCAAACACAAAGCAAACAAAATAAAATATCTCAAGGCAATCAAAACATATAGTAGAGTGCATTTAAAATCCTAGGATATATTTTATCTCACTTTTGGCTTATGCCTTAGTTAGAAAGTGTGGATAAGAAGTTGGTTTGTAGAATACGTACTATAAAATAAGTATATAGTTTGTTTCAAGTATTCAAGGCT
Organism: Torreya grandis; assembly: GCA_037957365.1. NCBI lineage: Eukaryota > Viridiplantae > Streptophyta > Pinopsida > Cupressales > Taxaceae > Torreya > Torreya grandis. The sequence goes on from JARHVA010000389.1 coordinate 4,102,649, forward strand.
CTCAAAATAATCTATGTTGGAAATCAATGTGTGGCTTGGTATTGGGTCCTACCTCCTCACTTCACACATTGTAGCGATAAGGGTGTTGGGTGCTTAGCTAGTATATATTGATTTCCAGAGTTTAGACTCAACCAGATAGTTGAGTTTTGGTTCTTTTCTTGGTAATCCTCGAAGTAAGATAGCCAAAGGGTAAATTTGATTTGCTAGAAGATGAAACCCTTGTCAGGACTTATGTCAATTATTTTGATGTTTAATTGATTTAAGTGGTTTGGTATAGTGTGTGATAAATAAGTGAAGCTATGATTTATTAATTTTCTTTTAATTTAACTAAATGAGCTAAACATGAAAGCAATCAATGTATGAAAGGTTTTTTTATACCCAAAATAAATTTCAATTTCTTTATATGAGCATAGAATAAGGAAGAATAGGGCACCTAGATGCTACTAGGTCCCACTAGGTGTCCCAGAATATTTCTCTCAATTTCTGTTTATTTCTATCTAAAGAAGAAGTAAGAAACTAGTAATAAAGGTGTGGTAGAAGAACCTGTTTATTTGTGCACACATGATCTAGATGAGTTTGAATATCTCTTCTTTGTCCTAGGAAGAATGACCTATAGATAATAAAGCACTCATGCAAAGGGTTTGTTAGATGGGTAGCAAGGTGGATTGCCTAGCATAAACTAGATCCAAGAAGCATGAGCTTGCTAGGAGGCTATCAATACACACTCTTAAAATAGTTAAGTTGAAATAAATGAAGATAAATTACTTACATTAAGTAATCAAAAATATTGAAAGGAAATGGAACAAAAAATAAATGCTTGATAAAGGAAAATAGACTAATTAAGCAAATAATGGAGCAATACTAGTGTTAAAGGAGTCAAGTTAGGTTCATAAAATAGGTAAGGTTTCTATGAATAGGCAGAGGGTCAAAAAGTGGAATTTGGTTGGGGGTAAGTGGGTAGAAATGATTTGTTGTTATTTCTTACAACAGTAACTATCAGTGGTGAGGGTGATTATTAGAGGTTATGTTAACCATTAGCAGTTGGGTGATTGTCAACAGTTGAAGGTGACCGTCAATGATCATAGTAACTGTCAATGGTTTTTGTAAGTTTTGGAAATGTTCAAAAAAGAGTCTGATTTAGATTATATAAAAGGGTTTGTAAGCGGTTTGGGCTATGGTTAGGGTCTATGGGTTAGGAGATAAGATGTAGAAAGGTTTGATTCAGATAGGGAAGTTAGAAACAAAATAAATAAAGCTAAAAATGCAAAATGTACCTAATTTGTTACTTGATGGTAGTGGTTGATCATAGAGTAATTTTGGCAAAGTAATGGTACTTTGCCTCAAAAGCAATTTTGGTAGAGGTTCGAGTCTCTATTATAGTTGTTGAATTGTTAGAAAGAAAACCTATTGGTTAATAACTTTATCACCAATATGTTAAAATGCTTGATTATGGATTCATTGATCCTTGTTACCCTCATACTTCCCTCTTTTTATAGGCAAAGAAAGATGGAGGTATAAGGTTCCATAAGAGGGTAGGCTACTAATTTTGACACATTATGATGTATTATCACTAGATAGGGTGAATATATTAAATTTTGTTGTGTTAGCTTGTACATAGTTAGTATTGTGTTTGAATGATGAAGACCTAAGCGTCGATGGTCAACATAACCATCAGTGGTCAGGTTGACCATTAGTGATCAAGTGTTTAGAGGTGAAGGTTCAAGGTGGGTTAAATTGGGCTAAGGGTTAGTTATTAAGCTAGCAAGTTAGCTTAATTAGCTAACTTGACTTAGGGTCTGATAGGTGAGTTAATGGGTCAAGAAGGTTTAGGTGGTATCTAAAGGATCTCAAGGCATTTCAAAATCTATAACTATTGTGTGTAGTTTTCTAGTGTCTACAAGGAGCATCAAAACACATCTTGAACTAAGTTTCAAGCTTAAGACAATCTTCTAGTAACAATTCACCAAAGCTTCACTACTCTAATTTTCCTCCTCTCATCATCTGAACTCAACTTCCTTTTATAGGATTTGGATCATCTTAGGTTTATGGGGAATGGGTCACATCGACTATTGAGCTGACACTGAGGTACACATCTTTCCACCTTCACTATGCTTTGCCTTCAATATGCAGTGATTATCCCATGTGTCTACTTCTCAATGCTGCATGATTCAACAAGGATCCATTTATCTTTAATGGTCAATCACTATCCTATACACCCAATTCTCGATGCTACTTATATTATTTAGCCACCAGCTAGCTGACATCACTAGAAGACAAAAACATCAACCATCTACATAGTTGCCTCACTTCTAGGTGTTTGTAAAATTGGCATAGATCCATTACTTAGCATGAAATGGGGCCCAACATCATATTTTTTTGTAATGATTAAGTTATGTCCACCACCTATATAGGTTAAATGTTCTCATTCAATATTTATTTGAAATAGTTCCCAATTATAACAACCCCTCTAGGTTAACTAGAATTAGGTTATTTTTTTAACTCAACTTCAAAATTAATGCAATTACAGGTAGATCAACTCTAGATATCTTCTTCACCTACATTATTCCTCATCCCATGCTCTCTTCCTTTCTATTTCTCCATTGACCTCTACTCCATAACCTTCAACATATAACTAGTATGCAAATTTTTTGGCATAATTGTTTGCTAAAAAATCTCCATAGTTAGTTAACTAGTTAAAAAGTTCATCATCACAAAATCGTGAAACTAACTGAATTTAACCAAGATTCATATTATGGATCAAAGAATCTAGTATTCCATATATTAAAAACCCTATATTCCTCAAATATGCCATAGTATATATCATTTAAACAATACAAAACTGAATGATATATTTAACCTACGAAAAATATCAACTATTTACCATGCAAAATGATATGTTTCAAATGGATTTTGACTTAAACCTAAAAATCATGCCTCAATCATACTTTAAACTATGCCTTCAACCTTACCACAAATAATATGCCATGATTAGTATCCAATACCTTTACATGCTTTAATACGGCTTAAGGTTTAAACCATTAAATCAACAAAATAGTTCAAGTCCTTATTTTTTAATAACAATGAAGTTATTTTAAATCATACATGTCCTAAGGTTAATTCTAAAACCTTGTACTAAATAAACATGCTTTATAATCATCATATCCATCACTCTATGTATAAAGATATTATACTATTCAAACCATATAATACTAGCTAAAAGTGTAACCATGTCAAGATAACATAATTACATCACAACAAGACCATTCAAGGACTTTAAAGCAAAAGTTATGGAAAATATACATGCATGAATTAAGCTGAGTAAAACATTTAAATTTACCTCAAAAAACATATGCCACACTCATTCAACCCACATGGTACATACCTACAAATAATATATTAAGATAAACATACTATAATCTTAGAAATCATAAGATCACATAAATATAAACACACTACAAGGGTTAAAAAAATATGGAAACATGATAATCTGACATATCCAAATGCAAAACATACATTGATAATTAAATGCATGTTGTAATTAATATTAACTTACTAACAGTTAATAAACATATTTATATCTATGTGGTGTGTGCAGGGTTCCCGTTTCCTTCTATCCTCCCCCACTTGTCTCTATCTTCACCATTCTCTCCAATGATATCCTCCCTTGGTCATAGTCAAGAAGGTGAAATCAATCGTACATCCACTTGAGTATAAGTGTACATTAGTTAGACCATAACATGTAAAAATCATAAATTGTTATAATAAAATATACTACATGATCATTATTAAAAAGTATCATAATAGAATACAAATAACTAACTATCAATTAAATATCATGATCATAAGCAACAAACACTATCCATAATCAACATACAACTAATTTCAGTTATTTAACACATCAATTAATCCAAACACTAACCATAAAATTAGTAATAATAAGTCTAGAGAAAAAACAAGATGTAACATTAATACTTGCCTCATATAATTGGTGATGAACAACATATACATTTATACCTTAACAATGAATTTTCAAGAAAAGTAAAGTCAATGGGAACTAGACTATAAATCAAACAACAAGGTTACAAACACTACCAATTTTCTCCTTTTAAGAATATAAATATGAAAGTATTCCTATTGAAATATTATTTCAAATAAAATTATTACTCACAAGGCCCTCATAATAATAGTAAACAATATAAATTTCATGCCAATAAATAGGAAAACATAATGCACAACACAGAGAGGTGGAATATCCAAATCAATGATGAAGTCAAACATAATTCAAGGAACTACTATAGTAAAAGGTAACATTCTGTGTGTGTACGCCTATGCACTTATTCTTAAATTGATTTGCATGCTCTGAGAATTTACATACTTACAACTTATCCCTTATGATGCCCCCCCTCAAGAATCATCTACGAGAGGAAAACATAAGTATTTTTTTACATCCACCTCAGTTAATAAAAGGGTAGTTAATACATTTGACCCATGTGTGTGTGTGTGTGTGTGTGTGTGTGTGTGTGTGTGTGTGTGTGTGTGTGTGTGTGTGTGTGTGTGTGTGTGTGTGTGTGTGTGTGTGTGTGTGTGTGTGTGTGTGTGTGTGTGTGTGTGTGTGTGTGTGTGTGTGTGTGTGTGTGCGCGCGCGCGCGCGCGTGTGTGCGTGTGTGAAATAAACTAACTCAAAAGTAATGAATTTAGTATAACTATAACATATAATCAAAATGTATAAATAAATCAATATTAATATACATTTTATGCAAAATTAATGTGTTGTAAATAAATATTCATAATGAGAGATACTATAGCCACAATTTAAATCCAACAATTACATCAATATAAATTTGAAAATCCATAACCAATAATAGTCTAAGTTACTCATTAATGCTATAGTAATTTCCACCAAGGGAAGATGGGATATGGCATCCTCACCTTAATATGACATTATTAAATTAAAAAAAATAGTAAATGTCATAATTTCAAAATATTTAATTAAATAAATATGGAAATAGTCTTTGGAACTCCTCATAATCCTCCCAAGTGGCACTATCCTTAGAATAAAGGTCCCACTAGACCTTACATTGGGCCACTTATATATTAAAAAAAGTGAAGCTTTCAAGTATTTTTAGTGTCTCTATTGTCACCAATCTTGAATCCAAAACCTATAAATAGTTCCAATCAAGCACATGTAAAGGATCAACCACATATTTTTTCAAATAAGCCACATGAAAAACATTATGTATTTGATGAAGTATTGGTGGTAAATTAATTTTTTATGCAACAAGCTTTACTACTTCAAAAACATCAAGGTTCTAATATATTTAAGTGCCAATTTGGTTAATTTTCCAAATTTAATTGAACACTTCTAGGGTTATACTTGAAGAAAAACCTTATCTCTAGCTAAAAATTACCTTGATTCTCTTATTAAAATAACATAACATTTTTGTATTTTATTTGCATCGACCAATATTTTTATAATCATCTTAACTTGTTCTTCCATTTTAAAAATCATTTCATGCCCAACATTTATTCTATCACTTAACCTATCCCAGTTTATAGGTTTTCTACCATATAAGGCTTTAAATGGTGTCATTTTCATAGTTAAATTATAAGAGTTGTTGTAAGTAAAATCAACTAATGGAAGGAATTATTCCCACTTTTCTTGATAGTCCATTCAATAAATTCTCAATAAATCATCCAAGACATGGTTTATTCTTTCAATTTTCTCATGTGTTTCAAGATGATAGGCTATACTAGAGTTAAGTTGTGTTCCTAAGTCTACATTTCAAGTTTTAAAAAATATAGAATCCATATGTGTATATGTGTTATAAATAATATTCTTTGGTATTCCTTAAAATCTATAAATTTCATGTACAAATATTTTAGCTAAAACTGGTGCATCATCTGTAAAATTATATGGTATAAAATGTGCCACCTTTGTAAGCTTGTCAACTACTACTAAAATCTTTGTATACATTGGTATTCATTGAATGAAGTCAATGTTAATAACCTACTATTTATACTATGGAATGTCATGGGGTATTATAATCATGTATGGAAAACATGTGTTTCCTTAATTGATTGACATTTGAAAATTTTGACACAATTGTTTTTGTATATTTCCTGATTCCTTTCTAGAAATATAACTACCTTGATTGTTCCATTAGTTTGATCACCCTAAGATGACTGAAACAAGGACCAATATGTATCTCTGAGTATTGTGGTTCTAAAATCCCATTGCACACACATATATTATTCCCTTGTATCTTAAAATTCCATTATTCTCAAAATTAAATCCTTCATATCTATGATCTTGTGGGTTTTCTATAAGAACCTTCTTAATTTACTCATACAATTCATCTCCTTGAGAAATTTTTAGAATATCTTCTTCAAATTTTATTTGAATAGTATCCATTATTTCTATGTAACTTATATGGGTAAGGTCATATGATAATCTAGTATCCTTTCCCTTTATATAACTTATATCAGAGTCATAGTTTGATAAAAAGTCCAGGCATCATCTTTGCCATGCATTTAAATTGGGTTGAGTGAATATATACTTAAGTACTAAGTTGTTAATATTGATATCAAAGAGTTTTCTCAAAATATGTTATCTCCAAAATTTTAATTCATGTACTATGGTATACAATTATAAATCATTTGGGACATAATTTACTTCATAATGATTAATTTTATGAGACTCATAAACTACTCTTTGCCTTCTTAGAATGATACTCCTCACAATCCATCCCTAGAAGCATTTATAGATTTAAAACACATAATATTGATGTATATTTAAGACTTTATTTCAAGATTATTCACACTTATAATTCCATTGGAAACATTGCTATTTTCATTACAGAGAGGTGATGAGGTTACCTATATTTGAAAAAATAGGTATAATTTCTTTTGTAATGCCCTACTAGACCTATAAATCTATGCACCTCATGAATATTTTTAGGTTCCAACCATTCCATGATGGATTTTTCTTTTAACCTATCCATATAAATAACATTAGTTAATATTATATGAACTAGATATTGTACTTTATTTTTAAATACATCATATTTTGATGGTTTCCCATAGATTTTATGGGTTCTTAAGTGTTGCAAGTGTTCTTATTCATCCTTGGAATATATTGATATATTTTCTAAAATAAGAGCACAAATTGATTGAAGAAATACATAAACACATTATTCATAAGGTTAATCAATGTTGCATGTACATTAGTTAACCCAAATGATAGGACTCTAAACTCATAATGTATGTTTTCTGTCCTAGAAGTAGTTTTAGGGATACATACTTAATCCTCAATTAATGGTACCTTAATCTAAGATTAATCGTAGAAAATAATTATTCCCCTCACATTTGATTTAAAATATCATTAATGTGGGGTAAATGATATGTTTTTTTATAGTTTCTTTATTCAAATTTTTGTACTTTATGCACAAATGAATAGCCTCATCCTTCTTCTCGATAAACATCATGGATGTTCCCCCAAAATATAAACTAATATGGATTAATCCATTGGATAACATCCCTTGAAGTCTATATTTAATTCCACAAGCTCATTTATTTTCATTTTTTATGGTTTTTTAAATTGAGGCTCAAATCTTGGGATGATCTCAATTGATAAATCAAATTCCCTTTTGGGGGATAATCTAGATAATTCTTATGGGAACAAATCTACATATTCATATAAAAATGTATAATCTTCAATGGTATTTTCCTTAGGATATTATATCTCATCTATCTTGACCATATATATCTCACAACCATTTCATTGAGATTTCTTTACTTGTATGAATGAGAATTGTCTTAGTTTAAAAAAAAAATCTCACCTTGTATTTGAGATTGATTCCCCAAATCATTTAAACACTTTATTCGCAAAACAATCTACCTTTTCCATATGACTCCAAATCTAATTTACTCATAAGATCATGTAATATGATACTAATAGGGTTTCATACAAGTCTACTATAGTAGTAAAGTTGGGTAATTTTAATTCCTCTTCTACAAGGCATTTTTAAACCTTGACCTTTGATTAGTTTCTGTATTGCATAGTCCATGTATTTATCAAATACCTAGCGTTTCTAAGAAGTCAACTAAGTAAATAGAGAAAAATAAAACATATAGTATCTCTAGTATCTATTAAAATGGTGATGAAATGGCCACAAAATGTACCTAGAACTTTAATAGGTGCAGTTTGGAAATTAGCTTGATAATTGTCAATTGCTACAAGAATTCAATGTTGAAACGTTCGTTATTATGATGATGAAGAAGGATTCTTGAGTTTTTTCCATATTTTTTATTATGGTAAATGTTTTGAATAATGCTCTCCTCCACAAGTAAAGTATCCTATTGGGGGTCCCTTCCTTTCTAATGAGTTACCTCATTTATTTCCATTTTTGTCTCTAAATCCATTTCCTAGCCTCCTTGACACATAATCACTATAATACCTAGAATTATTATCATTGAACCTATTTTTTAAGTTCATGTTTTGATTCCAATTATTCTTTTTCAATGATAGCTTAGAACTTTTGAACTTATTTTGATATTTATCTCTAAATCCAACAAGATATTTGAGTTTATGTTCCTATTTGATAGATTTTACAAAGACTTGATCCATTGATTTTGGTCCATGTGCATCCACCTTTTATCTAATTTATGGATACAAACCCATAATGAAGTTTTATATCTAGAATATTTCATACTTTTTATATTGGGGAACATGTTTGAGAAGTTTTGTTGAATTTTCCACTATTCAATCCCCAACAATTATCCTTGTTTAATATTTTGAAAAAGATATTAGATATTGATCAAAATAACATTATCGCAGCCACCTTGCCATAAAACATGCGATAAATTTATCCCATGTAATGGTAGTGGAGTCTAGTCCCATTTCATTTCTCTTTTTATCCCACTAGATTGATACTTCACCTACTACTTGGTATGTTCACCATACTAATTCTATTACCTCCAAGTAATTTCCTATTTCAAGGTAGTTTTACATTTTTATGAGACACCCTTCAATTCCATCTCCTGGCATTGTTCCATAAAATTTCGGTGGATTCACCTTTTTCATGTCACATGTAATTTATATCACAACAAGATCCTTTGTTACCTAGTGTATTTAGAATCCTCTTGTTCTTGATTTTAATCATGATTATTATGGGTTTACTCTTGTTATTATCCTCACCATAACCATAAACTTTTGATTTCAAAGCTTATTAGATTAGGTTATTTAACTTTTCTCATGTTTTGTAGGTGTTTTATTTGTTTTACACATTGTTTAGGTTTTTTCACCCACTTAGGTGTAGATATTAATGTTTTTATATTTTATATATAGTGGGTTTCTATCCTATCAATGTGGGTTTTATGCACACCCTAGTAACATTATGAGTTAGCCTCTAATGTTTAGGATCAATGAAAAATATTCACTCCAAGGCATGATTTGTAGGGTATTGGGTTTAGTAAATAACTTTTTGATGGAATAGAAATGAGTGAGGAAGTTTGTTTACCACATATGGGTTGGATATGTATTAATTTAAATCTATGTGATATGGTTGGATTAATCATGGTTCTAACTTAAGGTGGGCTAGACATTAAAATAAACTTAAAAAGGAAGGAAAAGTAGGGTAGGAAAGGATTCTTGTGGAAAACATTAGATGAAACCTTTAAAGGTGAGCACTTGAACTATAGGTTGGACAAGAAATCATAGATAAATTATTGTTGCAAGATAATTTAGCACAATAATAATAAAACATATTTATAATTCAAAATGAACCAAACTACAATATACTTAAAAAATGAAATCAAAGGTTTCCATGTTTTTTAGATTGCAATATCACATCTAAAAGGGGGATTATGATTTATATGCAAAAGGTATGAATTATTGTATATAAAATAGATAAATCATGCACAACTAAACTATTAATAAACCATAATGATAGAACTTCTTACATAATCCATAAGTTGGAGAAAAATCAAAATTTTCACATCAAGACTAAAATTGTAGAACTTCTTAGAATTTCCTATTAATCTTATTAGACAATATTGTCTTCCCTTTAGAACTAGTAGGATATAAGCATAAATATATTGGAATGGGGAAGTATTCTTCTCTCATGTGTGGTCTAAAGATACATTTACAAAAATAGGACTTGCATCCAAATTTCATACAAAGGATGCATGTACAAAGTCAGCCCAAAGTAATATTTCACAACTAAAAATACTATATATATATATATATATATATATATATATATATATATATATATATATATATAGTATTTTTAGTCATGTATATGTAACATAAATTTAAAACCAAGGTTCCAACATAACAAAAAACATGCAAGTACACATTATATTTAGATGGGTACTAGTATAGAACCACTAGCTAAATAATATGATGGAGTGACAATTGGAATAATTGAAGTAACCATTTTTATTCATTGTGAAATCAAAATGGGCCTACTTGGCATTTGTATGGTTATAAATCCTAAAAATAAGGAACCCTAAGATGATGGGGCAATAATAACACTTGGATGCATGCTTGTTTTTGGTATTGATAAGCTGCAAATAAAGTTACAGATCCATATTACAAAATGCCCTAGGGGTATAAATATAGGTCGATGGCCACAAACAATAATTCAACATAAAAAACAATAAACTAATAGAAGATCATAAAAATACCAAAACCTAGACATAACATAAAACAACAAGACTAGTTAAGTAGAGATTTCCAATCTTCCTTGAAGAAACCCAAGAGTTCCTCCTTTCTTGCAAACTTACCTTCCTTATCCATTTCCTTCCTTAGGACAACCTATAGGATAAATAGAAATTAGAATCTTGGTGGATTAATTTCATGCACATAGTGGTCAACACTTTCATTTTGTTCTCAAGAGAGCATAGCCCATTCTTTACCTCCTCCAAATCCTTTTTAATATGAATACAATTGTCACAAATTTTATCATTGATAGCTTATTTCTTAGGAGTATCCATGGACTTAGTATCCTCCTTATCAAAATCATAAGAGTTATTTAACTCCTCAATGTAGCTCATTCCATACTTTTCCCTAGTTGCTCAGGAGTGGTTTTGACCTTTATGATCTCCACTTCATCTTCTGGATCAAAGGTTGAGGAATAGAAAAAAAAAATTCAACACTATGGTTTTACCACCTTCTAATATACTAGATATCCTAATTTTTTACCTCCTAACAATGCTCCCCTAGACCTCATTGCCAATATCTTTATCAACATCCTCTTCTCCTTACTCTTAGAGCTTAGAATGTTCCTTGTCCATAGCCAATTTTATTTGCTTCTCATCCTCAGTAGCATTATTCAATTTTTTATTACCAAAATTTTTGGTCATAGATTATTTCCAAGTGTCTACTTTCCTCTTATTATTTCCTAAGTGTGAAGGGTTGTTCTTCATTTCACACAACCCCTCAGTCACCACTTTGATGGGGGACCTAGTCATAGTAACCTTAGGAGTTGAAAAAGTGATTTCATATAGAACAAAGGACTTAGAGCTTTTATTTGAGTGGGGTTTTGAAACTAGGGTAATAGTGACAAGATCCTTGGGCTTATGGGAATATCTTAAGGGGCCCAGGGAATCTTTCACAATAGGGATAGAGGCCTTATTTTTAAAAGGGCTACCAAACTTGGCACTCAAAGGAATATCATCATATAAATCACTATCATGGGCCTCATCAACCAGATGTGATTTAATGGGTTTAGGTAGGAAAAGAACCAGGTGTAAATGATAGAGATAAAAAATTATGCCTTGGTGGATCAGGATGACAACAATAATAGGGTTGCTTTCATTAACATTCTTAGCAATTTTGACAGAAGACTCAAGAGATGATAATAGGTAGAATGGAAAATTAACAATCACCTTATGATGAAAATGGTTTAATTGAGCAAAGAGATAATGATATTAACATTAAATCTACCCTACAAGGTAATATATTTCATAATTAAAAAAATAGACCTTGTCTCAGGGGTTGACGATGCTCTCCCTATCAAAGCCACCTTATAGTCGTACTGGTGACTCACCTTCTCTAAAGAATATTTTCATGCATTTTAGGTCCTAGAGTTTGGTTTTTTTCTTCAGTATTTTTAACTCACATCATAGAACCATATACTTTTTAATAGTATCTTCACTTACATCGAATCAAATTCCACCAACTTGGACCTTACGATCCACATCCTAATATATAGAAAATTGGGTTGAAAGATTTTCATCAAAGCCATTGAGACATTCTAAGAGTGGTGAAATGCATCCCTCATAGAAAATGTATCATAGTATGGTATTCAATTTAGACTCATCACTGGATAATGGCTCAATTTGAACCTTTTCTCCACCCATGGTTAAGATCTTCCTGATATTAAGGAGAGGATTGCACAAAGTAAATTTCAGCACCCAAGGATAATGTGATTTGATGTAGAAAAATCCCAAAAATAATGGTGTGGCTATCATCATTTAGCCAAAAATTATAACCAATTTAACACATAAGGTCATCCTATAAATTGTTCATGTTAATCAAGTAATAATTATGAGCATAGTGAAGCTTATGTGGGCTATCATTTGGAGAATGCACTATCGAGAATTAGAGTTGCCTTGTGTGACATCTAGGTAAATGTCTTAATATTTTGCTAATATGATTTTTATTGATGTGGCCCTTCCCATATATTAAATTTTACTCATGCATCATCTTACCCATAATGATGACCACACTTATTTTCCCCTCCAGGTGGAAAATGTCTATCAAGGAACCCCCAATTAGAATATATATTCTAAATAATATTGATTTATATAGGTCATTGAGTTGAATGAGTTTTGGCCTCTAGTTGGAGGTGATATTTAAGATTATTAGGAAGATTTTTTAGGTTACTATAGCACCTTAGAAGGGAAATATTGATTCCCAAATTGGCCATTGCATCTGTCACTTGGTTTCCCTCTTTGTAGATCTGCTTAACCTCAAATCCTTCAAAACTAAGAAGAATTTTTTTATGCCCTACATAATGTCATCAATCTTATATCCCACCCCAAATTTCTCTTTAAAAAAATCAATGATAAGTTTGGAATCACCTTTGATTAAGATGTTTTTAATTCCAATGAAAATGACCACCTTGAGAACCCAAAGGAGGGTCATAGCTTTAGCAACATTATTAGAGTTTTCTCTCATTCCACCAACATAGGCTGCTACAATATCTCCCTTATCAAATCTCAGTACACCACCCCCACTTGCCTAACCTAGGTTACCTCTAATAGCCCAATAAAAATTAAGATTCATCCATCCAACTAAAGGGGGAGCCCATTTAGTAGAAGCACAAGTAATCCTCTTAGAGTTACTAGTTTTGTGAATATGGGTTGGGATAGTCCATCGATTAATGATTCTTCCATCGATTGATGATTCTTTCTTATAGCTTGTTAGGAGGAAATTAAAAATATTTCAAATTAATATAAGAGATATTTTAATGTAATAATTCATCAAATGTACAATATACCTCATTGATATCTTTAGCTTTATCTCTAAATAACCTATTATTATTCTCCTTTCAGAGTTCCCAGGTCTGGATGGGGGGAATTTGAGCCCATATCTCTTTTCATAAAGGGTGTAAAAATGGGTATAACCAAAATTTAATGATATCTAAGAGGTCATGATTCATACTCCAAAATACTCCCAGGTTTCTACAAATAAAATCTCCACACCTCCCAAGAGAACTCACAATGCAATAAGAGGTGGGAAATTGATTCTTCCTCTTTTTTGCATAGTACATAATGGTTATGAATTTGGAAGCCTCTGATATGGAGATTATCTATATTAAGGATCTTATTATGAGTGGATAACCACTATAAATTATTTATTTTGGGAATAAGGTTGTGATTCTAAACATTTCTCTAAAAGTTTGAGTCCTCATTGAACTCAAGGAGCAGATTATAAGCCAATTTGATAGTAAAAATTCCCATTTTGTCCTGTGCCCACAACAATTTATCCCTTGATGGGAATATAATAATTATGTAATATTAGAGGAGATGTAATTCTTTAGCAATTCAGAGAAGGTCATTCTGGTCCTGATAATAGTTTGATAGTTGTTTCCAGTCACTATTACTATGCAAAAGACAATCAATATCTAATCTCCCAAAGTGAGTAATGGCTTTATTAGCAAGTATTTTGAAAAGTTTTATCTTATAGAGAGGGATGAAAATTAGCCAAAAATATTCCCAAATATTTATTTTTTTACCATCCCCCAATTTACACTTAATGCCCTACTGCAATAATTTTTTGCTTTTTATAACATTATTCTGAATCACTGAACTTCTAGGGATACTAGTGGTGTGGAGGAAAGAATTAGTGTTATTATTAGATAGTTACTTTTCTCTCATAATAATACCCAACTCCTTATTTATACTCATGAAATTCCACCCAATTTCAGCCAAGATGGCTTTATTAGTTAGGTGAATTTTTCTAATTCCCATAAATCCTTACAATTTTGGTTTGCAGACTTTATCCTAACTAACCAAGGAAATTATTTTTTTCTCTTCCAACCCAGTCCATAGGAAATTTATATGAATTTTTTCAAATTTATCCATAATATATATGGGTATTTTGAAGAGGTAAAGGAAATAAATAAGAATTCATTGAAGGGGGGCCTTTAGAAGTTGATATTTTCCAACTTGACTCAATAGCTTTCCTTTCCACCCTGCCAACTTCTTCTAAATTCTTTTAAGGATATAATTTTAGTATGAGGTGGGAAAATATTTAAAAACTAATGTTAGGTTGAGGTAAGTACCTGGGAGCTAACCACTTGAACAACCAAGTATCCCCATGATTTTCTATTGAAGGTATAAAGAGGTGTTGAAAAAGTAGACAAGGCTCTTATCGTTGATACATTGGCCATAAGCATCCTCATAATGCTTGATAACCTTCATCCATTTACTATCTTCCACCAACAAGGTAGCTCCAAAAAGGATGTGTCATCAACAAATTGTTGGATAGCAGCAAGATCTACTATTGAAGTAGCTTTAATGCCTTTGATTTCCTAGGATCCCAATAACTTCATAAGACTTTTTCTAAGAACCTCAGCCATAAAAATGAATAGATAGGGGGATATTGTGTCACCTTGCCTAATACCCCTTACTTCATTGAATAATCCCCTAAAAATACCATTAACAAGGATATAGTACTTGACAGTGGTGACACAGGTTTTAATGAGCTACATTACTTTATCCTGGAACCCCATTTTCTCAAGGATTTTGAAAATAAAGTCCCAATCCACTCTATCATAAGCCTTAGACATGTCTAATTTTAATACCATCCTAAGAAAATTATTTTTATCCATTGAATGAATGTATTCATAAGTGGATATGGTAGCATCCAAAATTTATCTACCTGGTACAAACCCTTTCTGGCTATTACTGATCAAATGATCTAGGATCAACTGTAGTCTACAAACCAAAATCTTATAAAATATCTTGTAGATAGTATTAAAAAGGCTAATGGACCAAAATCCCCCCATAAAAATAGGATATAGTCTCTTGGGAACAAGTACTATAAAGGTATGATTAAGTTATTTCAACAATTTTCCAGACTTAAAGAAATTAGTAGCTGCTTTAGTAACATTTTGCCCCATAATCTCCTAGTACTATTGGAAAATGGCTAGAGGGAAACCATATGGGTCTGGGGCATTAAAACCACCCATAAAAAAGAGATAAGCTTTAACCTCCTCTTTTATCACAAGGTTTGTTAGGATTTTATTATCTTCAATGTTTTTGGGGTAGGGATAAAGTCAACTAACTCTTGTTTCTCCATTCTATCCTGAACAAAAAATAAATTTTGAAAGTAGTTGACAGCCACTTGCCCCATTCAAATATTCAATTGGACCAAAGATCCATTCTCATCCATTAACTTGATAATGTTGTTCCTCTTCCTATGCCTCATAGAAGATTTATGGAATAAGGTGGTAATCCTATCCACTTCCTTGAGCCATTGCACTCTAGATTTTTTCATCCAGAAAATTTCCTCCTTTTTTAGCAAATCACTCCATTCCTTCCTCAAAGAATCCTCTTACTACATCATATCATCAGTGATGTCTCCATTGGCCATCTATAGTTTAATATCAACAAGGTTGGTAGATATCCCCCTTTTGTTCTCAAAAATGTTTCCAAAAGTATACCTATTCCAACCTTTAACTTTGTTATTTATAATATTTAATTTATATGCTAGCCTAAACATGGGGGATCCTTGAATAGTGATATTCCACCAACTGGCCAACTAATCTCTAAACCCAGATTTTAGATCCATAGACATTAAAACCTAAAGGGAAAAGGTCCTTTATTCTCTCTATCCTTCCAAGATAAAAGGAGAGGGTTATGCTCATAGGTCATCCTAGGGAAAGCTTTAAGGAGATAGGCATTAATATAATCCCAATTGAGGGATACAAGTACCCTATCCTATCTAACTTGTATTAAATTCTCACCTCTCCTATGATTAGACTAAGTAAAACACTATCCTTGAATATCAAGGTCCATTAGACCTTTGTTGTTGAGAAACTTAGCTAATTCAACCATGTTATCAGTGTAATCTAAGATGCCACTAATCTTTTCTAAGGGATAGAGTGGTGAATTGAAATCACTAGCAAGCATCCAACAATCCTCCTTATTACTTCCAATATAGGTAGAGAGGGTATCTAAAAAATCCTTTCTTGTATTTATCTAATTAGGAGCATAAATGTTGACAAAATTCCAAGACTTACTATGAGTAAACATCCTGACACTGAAACTATTCTTACATCTAGAGATAAGACTCCATTTCACAACATTACTATTCCACATAGTGGAAATACCTCCTAAAGCTCCTGAGGCATCATGTATACAATACTTAGTGTTTAGCCATATTTCTTTGGGAATAAGCTAAAATCCTTCAGCTTTCATCTTGATTTCTTGCAAAAAAAGATATAAATTTTACTATCATAAATGTAGTTCTTGATAAGGAACTACTTTTAAGGGCTATTAATCCCTCTAATGTTCCATATCAAGATTTTAATTTGCCTTGGACTTTCTTGGAACCAATATATAGAGTCTTATGTATACCCATGGAAATGTCCTTATTAACAACCTTCTATCTAGTTTCTCTTTGGGTGGGTCTTCCTATTTTGGAATCTACACCCACATCAATAATTTTCCTTCCTTAACCTTTGCCTTTATTCTTAGCAATGGTCCAACCTTCAAAATATAAGTCCTTATCAGTCTTATTAGATCCCATACCAAAGGTTATATTAAGGGATTTATTCCCTGATAAAATGAAGCCTTATATTTTTCTACCAATTCCTTCCCCTTTAACCAAGTTTCTAATTTATTTAAGGATGTATTCATTACCGTTGTCCACATTAGACAACTCAAAACTCCTTGAAATCAGATTAGCAATAGTTTTAGCCACCTGATGTATCTCTCCCTCCTCTAAGTTTTTCAAAGAGGGGGCATCATCCCATACTAGTCAAATTAGTTGTTTCTCCAATCTGGGCTTGATGTTTAGGGTCTTAAGAGCCTTCTCTAAAGAGGTGGAAATCTCAATATATTTCTCCTTGCCATCAGACAAGCCTCTCTTTTCTTCCCTTCCCTTATATTCCTTTTTTTCCTTTTAGAGAGTACTGATGATATTTAGGATGTCCTCTTTGAAAGGATATTCCTCTTCTTCTCCATTAATTTGGCTATCTAACACAATGAAGTTATTTTTCTTGGATTTGCATTATGTAATGAGGTTCCCTTTTTAATTATAGTTTTGAAAATTATCATGGCATTCTCATACTAAATGAGATGTGTCAATTTACCAAATTTTTACTCAAGCATAATGGAATTAGGTAGAGTTTTATTAATGTCTACAATAACACAAAAGTGGGATTATACTATCCTAGATTTTTTCTTGGTTGTATTTTCCAAATCTATAAAATGACTGAAATTACTATCCAGGTGATCACTTCCTCATTTTATTATTCCAAGGGGAGACATGAAAGACTCACCCAAATTGGGGCTATTTTGTTCAGATCAGTAGCAATATTAAACCCTGGGTTTCCACTTGAAACAAGAGAGGTTATACCTTCCATACACCCATGGTCCCCCTATTATAACTTTGGTAAGATCTTCACTAGTCATAAACTTGAATAGGAACATCCCCCCATCCATGGCACTAACTAAGACATTGTCTTTCACTTTTCATTTAGTAGTGACTCATCTCCTAACTAGGTTAATATTTTGTCTGATGTCAAAACACTTACCCATAAGAGTGTGTTCTATTGAATAAATAATTCTTTCCACCATGAGATCATAGAGCTTAAGGGTTGAACCATCCTTTAAATCTAAGATTAGAAGGATAAACTTCTATTTCACACAGTTTTTATCCCCCAAGAGGACATTTTTTCATGCATTAAGAACTGACATGTCACCTTGGGTCACGGGTTTGGGATGGCAGCCTGAGATATTCTCATGGCTAGCCCATATAGAGGGGGAGAGGAAAGAGGAGTTAGGGGGTCCCCTTAGGTCCCCTACAACCATGGCCAAATTCAAAATTCACATAGGTAGGAAAGCGTGTAAAACATGTAGAGCATTTTTTTCCTTAATAAGTAAAAGAAAATTGATGCATGCTTATTACTAACCTTGAATCTATTTATTTTTCCTTGAGTTATTCAAATAATTTGTGTGTTACTTTGAAATCCTTATTAATGATGTCAAAATTGAGTAAGGATGGTTTGAATACTTTTGTGGCCTCAACCATCAACCTTGTATATTCAACTTTTGAACTCCTGAACTCTACTCCTAGATCTTTAACTCTTGTCACCCTCTCTTTGGAAAAAATTACTATTGGCTAATTTGGATTACATAAAAAAACTTATGCATGAATGAATGAGCTGAATATAGTTATGGATGGAATGAGTAGTCCCAAAGATCTTCGATTTCCCACAAAGATTGTGAAACACTTTAAATAAGCTAAAAGTGTAACCTATTGATCTTTGAGAACAAAGTTTAGGAGTAGGTCTAGAGTGGCAAGAAAAGGGATCCAGTAGGTTTACATGGTATTCATGACCTTCAAGATAAATGGATTAGGTTGGAATAAAGTATCCAAGGTTACTCAAAGATTTGATAGATCAAAATATGACTTGCACAAATCTAGAGAGACCAAACTATCATCAAAACATCATACAAAAATAAATAGGTCAATCTAATTAAACATTTAATAAATGCACTCAAGGAGCCCCTCAGGCTAAATTATTTCTTGGAAATGAACTTATTCATGTCAATATCATCTTCTACAAATTTTGGGTCTTGATGAGATTTCTATATCAAGATATAAAGCTTCAAAGTTAGACTTATAGAGCGAAACATGCACAGGAGTGTCAAGTTAAAGCCACAAAAATTATCCAATTGAATTCAAACTAAATATCTAATGGTGAAAATTCTATCATAATCAAATATCCAATGATCTGTGGTGACTAAAAAGATAGTGGGTCTAAGTAGACTGACGATGTGTGTGTTATCATACAATCAGATCCAATGGTGTGTAGACAAAGAAGATCCAATGGTGTTCATCTAATACAGATCATAGATCTATGGCTAATATCAAAAGTCAAAGACAAGAGATCTCAAGTAGAGGTTAAACATGTGATTAAGGTTTAAATTAAAAAAATATCCCAAAGGAAATCCATGTAGGTAGACACATTAGGACAAAGGATTTTACCACCCTAGGTAGGTAAAATGAGTAAATGCAAGATCAGATATGATCTGGATAACTAGGAGTAGACCTTGTAAAGGTACCTAACACCATTAAAGCTCTATAAAACCTCTCAAAAGATCTTCTAGATGTAATTTTCACATTTCTTTCTAATTCAAGAAACCCTGGCCTATGGCTCTTCATTTGAAATCATGACTATATGAAAACCAATAGGGTGATTAGTTTTCATCCATAATAGATCTATATTCATGATTTAGAAGTAATGGAATAATTTTGACTGCACAAGGAATGTTAGAAGGAACATCAAGGAGTGAGCCCAAGTAACTGCCTAATAGTGTGAAGAACATCAAGCATGATTGAGGAAGATAGTGGGGCATTTAGTGTTTCAAGGTCCTTAGGGACTTATTCCTATTTGATGGATTATGACTTATCCTCAAATTGGTGCAAATTGATCAAAGGTGATTAGGCCACATTTTTTATGAGATATTTTTTAGTTTCCTTCTCTTTGATCCCATTATTTTATAATTTCAAGCTTTAAGGCCTTAATTTCTATCCCTAGGCTTGATATAGCAAATCTTTATCAAAATCACTTCGTAAAACTCTTTTGAAGCAATATAAGACATCTCACATTCTAGTTGAATGTGAAGTGTGATTTTTTTAAGTTTGATTTATAGAGTGTATATCTCGTATTCATCATATATATGTCCTTCATGTACCTTGCTTCAAGTCTATTAGCTTCTTGCAGGTTATGTGAAATGTTGGCTAGTGAAGTTGCCCTTGAGGTGTCAAAAGTCCATAGTGTTTTGCTTAAACCTATCTCTTTCTATCCTTCAAGTTGTAGGTCTCTTTTTAGCCTTCACATAAAATACTCATGTTTGGAACTTTTTTAGATAATTTGATTAGTTATTTGTCTAAATTAGATTCATCAGTAGTCATAAAAGTGTCTAAGCTGAGAGTGGATCATTGAACATTTGGTGCATCACCATTTAGACTAGGTTTTGTTTATAGTTATCTTTCTCTTTCTAATTTCCTTGGTATAATATAGGTTTAGGAAAGGAACTATTTTGTCATATCAGAGGATATAGCCTCTTAAAAAACCCTAGAGGCCTGACCCAACATTAGGTAGCCCATAACCTAGGGTCATTCCTATGTTGGACTTGGTTTAGTTAGAAAACCTGAATAATCCTTTGCTCAGCTAGGGTGTAATCTAGGCTTCCAATAGTTATAACATGCCTAGTGGGACATTATCTTTGGCATAGTTGAAATTTGGAGCTAACGAGAGGTATTTGAAGAAGAAGACATCCAACATCATCAAAAGCTAAAGACTCTCCAAGTTGCAAAGTTCATAAAATCATCTAGACATCAC
Source organism: Torreya grandis (assembly GCA_037957365.1). Classification (NCBI taxonomy): domain Eukaryota; kingdom Viridiplantae; phylum Streptophyta; class Pinopsida; order Cupressales; family Taxaceae; genus Torreya; species Torreya grandis. The sequence continues at coordinate 4,123,741 of JARHVA010000389.1, forward strand.
CTCTCATGCCAAAGGTTACTAGAAGGTTATCTAGTAAATGCACTCCCTTTGAATTAATTTAACTACCTTTTACTTCATATAAAAGATCAAGATTCAATTGGATGGGTCCTTATCCCCAAAATAAATATTCATATCCCGGTCATCATATTGTTTTAAGTAGTACAATCCCCACTATGCAAATGGCAAGGCCAAGAATGCAATCTTTTGTACCCTTTAATGGTGGCATCCCCCTTAACCTTTAGCAACATGATGATATCCCTACTACCTATTTTAAGAGTCTATCATACTTTACATGAGAAAAATCCACTACCCCTATAAATCACATAGTTGACATTGCAAAACTCAACTCAATACATAAAAATACAAAAGAAAATATAGCCATGAGACTATTATCCACATAGTTGAAAGGTAAAGCCTTGAAATGGTATAGGTTTCTATATCCTACCTCAATCAATACTTGGGATGAGTTTGGTAAGTGCCTATGTAAACCTTTTGAGGATATAAGTGACCATGTATCACTTGTTGAACAACTTAACTCAATCAACTCGGAACCCCAAGAATATATGGTTGATTTCAACTACATATTCCAAAATACTTAGGATAGGATCCCTATCATCATTAAACCCATGCCTAATTTTGGTTTTCTTTACTATTTGAGAGCATTAAATTTAGACATTACAGTCATGATCTAACCTATGGGTGGGACAACTCTACTTGGGGCTTATGAGATAGCTATAAGGGTAGAAAATTATTTGATTCAAAAAGGGAAACTCATGCCAAGACCCCTCATGCCACTTTTTCCTAAGATTTAGCCAACCCCACCTACCATTGCTCCATTTCCCATTCCAAACAATCAAGCTCAACCTAATGATGGTCAAGTGGATAAATTTGTAAAGATTGAGAGCTTGTTGAAGGAATAAAACAAAAAGCTAATGGCTCTAGAGAGGCATCAACAGACTTCACATAGGCCATACCAAGGTCCCTTCCAATCCCAATACCTTGATCAATCCTATAATAGACCCCGTTATCCATAAAATCAATAAGCCCAAGGACAAATTACTCAAGGTAGATCTTATAATAGTTACAACCCCATAGCTATAATTAGCTAAAGAGCCTTGGTCCCCACATAGATTAACCTTGCACAAGAGGGTCAATGGAAATCAGGAAGGGATTATAATGAGATTGTAATGGCTATAAGAGGAAAAATGTATCAATATCTTAGTTGGTAGCATTCTCCTTCATTCTAAGGCCATGACACAATGCCTCCTCCACCACAAGGCCCTCTAATGAGTCAAGATAACATGCCTACCTTGACACCATTAAAATCTTAGATTCTATAGCAAGGGAGTATGGGAAAGGCACCAACTAACACCATGTGCATAAACATTCAAGAAGGAGACCATATGTTTGAGCATATAGAAACAAACATGGGGTAGACTACACAAAAGGTAGATGAACCAGTTATATCCAATACAAAGGATGAGATGAGGATGTTGGATGATAATTTGAGGTAGCCTAACGCCTCTTTAACACTTACACATGTCAGTTATCAACCTTCCACCTCAAATATAGATATTAAATCTCTTTAAAATCAACAAATACCTCAACATCATGAACAATAGCAAAATTCTCCTTTTGTTCCTCATGTCACCAAGTGCCAAGTGATACTTATATTTCTAAGGTGCAGTCTAAAGGTACCAATCTTCCTTTCAATATTGTGGATCATGTGAAAAAGGATAATGTCACTATATCTATGTATAATTATCTATATATTCTAGGATAGAAATATATCCTTCAGTAAGAGCTCTCTAAGCTTTCTCATATGAATAAGACAACTGATAAGGTGAACACTATTTTTACAAATAGTAGTCAGCTTGGTCTAATTCAAGTTCCTAGTTAAGATCAATTTCATAATTTTATTCACCCCCTAAGGTTTTCAAGCCCCCTCCATTATATTTTTCATTCATCATAGGGGACTATTTAGTGCATAATTTTATGATAGATTCAGGAGATTTAACCTCAGTTATGCCTAAAGCCATAGTAGATAAACTTGAGCTAAAGTATGTGCCTAATGAAAAAGGTTTTCTCTAATTAGATGGTACCCCTACTAAAATATTAGGTATATTAAAATATATATTAATATCATATTGGTAGCTTGCCCAAATTATGTCATCACTCAAGATGTAAAGGTTGTAGACCTACCCCCATATTTTTCCCTTGCATATCTAGGGACTTTAATAAAAAATTAGGGTATATTCATCCTCTGACTGGTCATACATGGTTTTTAGGACTAGATATGGGACTAGGGTCACTATTAGGTTAGAATATATCTCTAGCTTCCATTTAGAGCCCTATATACTGAACCTTATAAATGTCAACTGCACCATATTAGATGAGGATAAAAATGCTAGTGAGCAAGAGACTCACGACCATCTTAAAGGCATTTAAGACCTGTAATTAGATTAATGGGAAGATAATAATCATGGAATTGATCCCTACACTAATATTGAAGAATCAAGCCTAGTGGCATATTGTATACATGAGGAGGGTGTTGTTATACCTTGCCTAACTAACACCACTCAAGAGGAGGATGGTCTATGGACTCTATTATTTGAAGGCTCAAGGTCAAATAATGGTATTAGATCTAGATCCATGATGGTTTCACCCTTAGATCAAAATTACTATTTAGCTACAATATTTCAATTTAGTTACACTTCAAACATAGCTAAATATGAGGCTCTTTTACATGGTTTACAAGAGGTAGGGAGAGGTGTCAAAATTATTCGCGTCAAGGTGATAGTGAGATTTTTGTGCTATAAGTGAGAGGAATAAATGTAGTCATGAACCATCATTTTAAAGCCTACAAGCATCATATATGGGATATCATAGAGGACTTCTTGGCATTCAATATGTAGTCCATACCAAGAGAGGCAAATCAACAAGAAGATAGGCTTGCAATCATTAGAGCTTAATATGAGGTTTTAGAGGGAGTCAAAGGTAACCAGAGTCAGGAAAAGATCAAGGTCATATGTAGGCTAGTTGTACCTAATAATGAGGTGAGTTGGTAGGTGTTTCATAATGATGACCAAATTATATGTTTTTTGATGTAGGAGGTAGAATTCTATCATAAGAATTAAAACAAATTCCAACATCAGTATGATGATCAGATCATGTAAGAAGGGTAAGGCATGTATCTCAACCAAAGAGGAACATTATGAAAGGATAGAGATCTTCAAAGGTAATTATTGAAGTTAGGAAATATAAACATAGTAGAAGAGAGAGATGCATTTGTTGATTTATACAAATATTTATCTGGTGTATTTGTAAGGAAACACATGGATTTGAAGTGTTTTGATCCCAATCTTTCACAACATACCATTCAACTAGAGAACACTGCAAGACCAGTTAGGTAGAAGCCAAGTCTTGTCAACCCAAAAGTGGAGGAGTTGATGAGAAGGGAGATATTTGAGTTGGTTGAATCAAAGATAATATTCCCCATTAAACATTTTTCATGTGTATTAAACTATGTATTAGTGATAAAAAATACCGGGGAAATACGTTTGTGTGTTGATTTTAGGGATATCAATAAATTGTCCTTAAAAGACCACTACCTTCAAAGGATCATATTCTTCAAAAATTGATAGGTTCTTAGATATTCTCATTACTTGATGTCTACTTTAGTTATAATCAGATTGTGGTCAAGGGAAAAGATAGGCAAAAGACTACCTTCACCATAAAGTGGGGCACTTATGCATATATGAAAATTCCCTTTGGACTATCCAATGATAGAGCAACTTTCCAAAAGGCAATGGATGTTGCCTTTGAAGGCTTGATCAATAACAGGGTGCTCATTTACCTAGACGACATCACTATTTTCTCAAAGAATCCAACTAATCACATTTCTCACTTAAGGTTGGTATTTGAAAGATGCAGAGAATTTGGTGTGTCATTAAATCCTAAAAATGTATATTTGGTGTTCATGAGGGTAGGTTATTAGGCCATGTAGTATCCAAGGATGGCCTTTCCATAGATCCTAAAATAATTGAGTCCATCTTATCCTTACCCTTGCCCAAGCACAAGAAGGGTATGTAGATTTTTTTAAGAAAGATTAATTTTATAAAAAGGTTTATCTTGGGCTTTGCAAAGTTAGTCAAGCCTCTTACTCACATGTTATGAAAATGTAAGTAATTTATATGGACCAAAGAAGGTAAGAGGAGTTTTGGGGCCATCAAAGAGGCCATATCTCATTCCCCTATACTTCTTAATCTTTATTTTAACAAATTATTCTACTTGTATGCCTTCTCTACATTAGATGCAATCTCTTCCATGTAGATGCAACATAATGAGAAAGGTCTAGAATAGCCTATTGTTTTCTTTAGTCAGTCCTTATAGGGGTATGAGGAGAGGTAAAAATTTGTAGATAAACATGTTCTTGTAGTAATAAGAGGTTTGAATAAATTTAGGAACATGGTCTCCAATAGTAAGATCATACTCATGGTGGTACACCTAAGTATTAAAGAGTTTATACTCAATAGAGACCTTAATGAGAAAAGAGCTATATGGGTGAAAAATTGCATGGAGCTTAAAGTTAGAGTTACAAAAATTGTAAGGGGTAAAGGGTTATGTGAACACCTTGCATTAGAGGTAAATAAGATAAAGATCAAGCGTTGGCAATCCATGATAGCCAATAGGCAACTACAAAAAACATACTTTCAGTTGGACACGTGATATTCTTAGATTTATTGATTGAACCCAATGTTCTATGGGACTAAATATATCCAAGATAAGGCACTTCAATTTGAAAAGTATACCTCATGTATTGATACATGGATTGATTTTCAAGAAATACATGGGAGGCATGGTTTTGAGGTGTGTGGAATCATGTCAAATAAATAAGCTACTTGAGCAGTTCCATGATGGTCTAGCTGGTGGTGACTTTACTACCAAGACCATAGCCTCTAATATCATTAGATATGGGTAATTTTGGCCCAAATAATTTATATATGCACACTCTTGGGTAAGGAAATTCTCAAAATATGTAATGTTTGTTGGCAAGTAAAAATTGGCTGCCCTTCCCTTGCAACCCATACAAGTAGAATACCATTTCATGCAATAGGGCTTAGATTTCATAGGGATGATACACCCCCATTCAAGTAAAGGACATAAATGGATCATTATAACTAAATAATAGTTTACAAGGTGGATTGAAGTAATTGCTTTCAAGGAAGTTAATGAAGGATCTATTTTGGACTTTTATGATAGCCTTGTGACCAAATTCAACATGCCTTCTACAATCATCTCTGATAATTCACTAGAATTTAATAGTAAAAAGGTATGTGAGTGGGATATTTCATATGTAATATATCTCAAGGCATCCTCTAACTATTACCCACAGGGTAATGGATCAACAGATTCCACATATAAGAACTTGTTGAGGATTATCAAGAGAACTATGGAAGATGGTCAGAGGGAATGGCATGTTAGACTAAGGATTTACCTATGGGTAGGTAGAGTGACACCTAATAAATATATTTTAAATTCCCCATAACTTATTTTCTATGGGAAATAATCCACATTTCTTATATCTCTTGAACATCCTTTATTAGAGTCTGCACACCAACTTGAGCTCTTAGAGGATGATGCTATACAGATAAGGTTGAGTGACCTAAAATAATTGAAGGAAAGAAGGGAGAATTCTATGCACATTATGTGTTCAAATAAAAAACAATTTAAGAGGTCATTTGATAAGATATATTCCTCAAATAAATTTCAATAACATGATATAGTCCTCAAATGGGATGAGGACTGTGCAAAACTAGGAAATCATTCCAAGTTTGACAGTCTTTGGAGCAGACCTTATGTTATCAAAGTTTTCAAAGAGAGAAATGCCTTTGATATTTATAGGTTTAATGGAGATATACTTCCCATACCTTTCAATGGGAGGTATCTTAAATTATTCTATTATTTTTATCTCATGATCTTTGTACATAGATAGATAGGTATGTCATTACCTCCAAATGCTCTTGCACATTGATCTATTTGTTATTTTCCTAATATTAGAGTAGTTGTTTCATGTTTTTTTTACTTATTTTTTTGTTTGTGTGTGTATCTTTGATTCAAAGGGTTTCCAAGATTCAAGTAGAGTCCTTTTATAATTAATATTTCATTTTACTAGTCATCATGAACAAACTTGATCAAGTTCTAGGTTATATGACCAACAAGTCGGTTAAACCAGCAGAGTCACTAGAAGTGAAATAAAATTTAGCCTAAATTAAAAAATTATACCTAAATTAATTATTTAAATAGAGTTATGGATGGAATGAGAGGTCCCAAAGATCTCAGGTTACCCATAAAGCTTTTGAAACACTTTAAGCAAGATTAAAGTGTAACCTATTGATCTCTGAAGACAAAGTATGGGAGCAAGTCTAGAGTGGAAAGATAAGGGATACAATAGGTTTATATGGTATTCATGACCTTTAGATGCATGGATTAGGTTGGTATAAATTATTTAATGTTATTCAAATATTTGATAGATCAAAATATGACTTGCACAATTCTAGAGAGGCTGGACCGTCATCAACATGTCATACAAAAACGAATAGGTCAATCTGATTACACATTTAATAAATGAACCTAGGGAGTACCTAAAGATAAAATATTACATGGACATGAATTTATTCATGTCAATATCATCCTCTATAAATTTGGTGTCTTGATGAGCTTGATATCTCAAGATATAAATATTTAAACTTAGACTTACAGAGTGAAACATGCATGGGGGCATCAAGTTAAAGCCACAAAAATTAGCCATTTAAATTCAAACTAAATATCCAATGGTTCACATTAAATCATAATTAAATATATAATGGCATGTGGTGACTGATAAGATTAGTTGATCTAAGTAGATCAATGGTGTATATGCCATCATACAAGTAGATCCAATGGTATATAGGCAAAGATAGAACTAGTGGGTCCCAAAGACATAATGGTGTACATTTGATAATAAACACAAGATATATAGTGAGTGATGGTTCAAAAGGTTATTGAATCATGAATACAAATAATTAGATACCAATTGTCATGATTGTGGAAACTATCAGGAAGATCAATAGCTCACATTCATTCATACAAAGAAGATCCAATAGTGTGAGACTAAGAGGATCCAATGGTGTTCAGCCAATGTGGATCATCGATTAACAGTTGATATAAAAATTATAAGATAAGAGATCTCAAGCAAAGGTCAAACATGTGGTCAATGTCAAAATATAAAAAATATCCCAAAGGAAAGCCACATAGGTAGACATGTTAGGACAAAAGATTTCACCACCCCATGTAGGCAAAATGAGTAAATGTAAGATTGGATATGATATAGATAACTATAAGCAAACCCTAAAAATATTCTTAACACCATCAAAGCTCTGAAAAAAATCTTAAAAGAGAATCTAGATGTAAGTTTTATGTCTCATTCTAATTCAAGAAACCTTGGCCTATTGATCTTCATTTACAATCATGACTATATGAAAACCAATAGGGTGATTGGTTTCCATCCATAATAGATTTATATTCAAGATTTATATGTAATGGTAGAATGGTAAATACACAAGGAATGTCAGAAGGAAAATCAATGAGTCAGCCCAAGTAACTATCTAATAGCATGAAGAACATCAAGCATGATTGAGGAAGATAGTAGGGCATTTAGTGTTTCAAGGTATTTAGGGACTTGTTCCTATTTGATGGATTATGACTTAGCATCCTTGAATTGATGAAAATTGATCAAAGGTGATTGGGTCACATTTATTAATGGATATATGTTCAGTTCCTCTATTTCTAATCCCATTATTCTATAAATTCAAACTTTGAACCCTTGATTTGTATCCTTCAACTTGATATAGAGAATCTATATCAAAATCACTTTATAAAACTCTTTTGAAGTAATATAAGACATTTAGAATCTTATCCTTACCCTTGCCCAAACACAAGAAGGGTATGTAGAGTTTTTTAAGAAACATTAATTTATAAAAAGGTTTATCTTGGGCTTTGCAAAGTTAGTCAAGCTCTTACTCACATGTTATGAAAATGCAAGTAATTTATATGGACCAAAGAAGGTAAGAGGATTTTTGGGGCCATCAAAGAGGCCATATTTCATTCCCCTATACTTCTTAATCTTGATCTTAACAAATAATTCTTCTTGTGTGCCTTCTCTACATTAGATGCAATCTCTTCCATGTAGATGCAACATAATGAGAAAGGTCTAGAATAGCCTATTGTTTTCTTTAGTCAGTCCTTATAGGGGTATGAGGAGAGGTAAAAATTCGTAGATAAACATGTTCTTGTAGTAATAAGAGGTTTGAATAAATTTAGGAACATGGTCTCCAATAGTAAGATCATACTCATGGTGGTACACCTAAGTATTATAGAGTTTATACTCAATAGAGACCTTAATGAGAAAAGAGCTATATGGGTGAAAAATTGCATGGATTATGACCTTAAAGTTAGAGTTACAAAAATTTTAAGGGGTAGAGGGTTATGTGAACACCTTGCAGGAGAGGTAAATAAGATAAAGATCAAGCGTTGGCAATCCATGACAGCCAATAGGCAACTACAAAAAACATACCTTTCAATTGGACACATGATATTCTTAGATTTATTGATTGAACCCAATGTTCTATGGGACTAAATATATCCAAGATAAGGCACTTCAATTTTAAAATTATACCTCATGTCTTGATACATGGATTAATTTTCAAGAAATACATGAGAGGCATGCTTTTGAGGTGTGTGGAGTCATGTCAAATGAATAAGCTACTTGAGTAGCTCCATGATGGTCCAGCTGGTGGTCACTTTGCTACCAAGACCATAGCCTCTAAGATCATTAGATATGGGTAATTTTGGCCCAAATTATTTATATATGCACACTCTTGGGTAAGGAAATTCCCAAAATATGTAATGTTTGTTGGCAAGTAAAAATTGGCTGCCCTTCCCTTGCAACCCATACAAGTAGAATACCATTTCATGCAATAGGGCTTAGATTTCATAGGGATGATACACCCCCCTTCAAGTAAAGGACATAATTGGATCATTATAACTAAATACTAATTTACAAGGTGGATTGCAGTAACTTCTTTCAAGGAAGTTAATGAAGGATCTATTTTGGACATTTATGATAGCCTTGTGACCAAATTTAGCATGCCTTCTACAATCATCTCTGATAATTCACTAGAATTTATTAGTAACACTGTATGTGAGTGAGATATTTCACATGGAATTTATCTCAAGGAATCTTAGAATTATTACCCATAGGGTAATGGATCAGCATATTCCACAAATAAGAACTTTTTGAGGATTATCAAGAGTACCATGGAAGATGGTCAGAGGGAATGGCATGTTAGACTAAGAATTTACCTATGGGTAGGTAGAGTGACACCTAAGAAATATATTTTACATTCCCCATACCTTATTTTCTATGGTAAATAATCCAAATTGATTATATCTCTTAAACATCCTTCATTAGAGTTTGCACACCAACTTGAGCTCTTAGAGGATGATGCTATACAGATAAGGTTGAGTGACCTAAAATAATTAAAAGAAAGAAGGGAGAATTCTATGCACATTATGTGTTCCAATAAAAACTAATTTAAGAGGTCATTTGATAAGATATATTCCTCTAATAAATTTCAATAAGGTGATATAGTCCTCAAATGGGATGAAGACCATGGAAAACTAGGAAAGCATTCCAAGTTTGATAGTCTTTGGAGCAGGCCTTATGTTATCAGTGTTTTCAAAGAGAGAAATGACTTTGATATTTATAGGTTTAATGGAGATATCCTTCCCATACATTTCAATGGGATGTATCTTAAATTATTCTATTATTTTTATCTCATGATCTTTGTACATAGATAGATAGGTATGTCATTACCTCCAAGTGCTCTTGCACATTGATCTATTTGTTATTTTCTTAATATTAGAGTAGTTGTTTCATGTTTTTTTTTACTTATTTTTTGTTTGTGTGTATCTCTTTTATTCAAAGTGTTTCCAAGATTCAATTAGAGTCTTTTTATAATTAATATTTCATTTTACTAGTCATCATGAACAAGCTTGATCAAGTTCTAGGTTATAAGACCAACAAGCCAGTTAAACCAGCTGAGTCACTAGAAATGAAATCCAATTTAGCCTAAATTAAAAAATTATACCTAAATTAATGATTTAAATAGAGTTATGGATGGGATAAGTGGTCCTAAAGATCTCATGTTACCCATAAAGCCTTTGAAACACTTTAAGCAAGATTAAAGTGTAACCTATTGATCTCTAAAGACAAAGTATGGGAGCAAGTATAGAGCGGAAAGATAAGGGATACAAAAGGATTATATGGTATTAATGACCTTTAGGATGCATGTATTAGGTTGGTATAAATTCTTCAAGGTTATTCAAATATTTAATAGATCAAAATATGACTTGCACAATTCTAGAGAGACTGGACCATCATCAACATGTCATAAAAAAACAAATAGGTCAATCTGATTGCACATTTAATAGATGAACCTAGGGAGTACCTAAAGATAAAATATTACATGGACATGAATTTATTCATGTCAATATCATCCTCTAGAAATTTGGTGTCTTGATGAGCTTCATATCTCAAGATATAAATATTTAAACTTAGACTTACAGAGTGAAACATGCATGGGGGCATCAAGTTAAAGCCACAAAAATTAGCCATTTAAATTCAAACTAAATATCCAATGGTTCACATTAAATCATAATTAAATATCTAATGGCATGTGGTGACTGATAAGATTAGTTGATCTAAGTAGATCAATGGTGTATATGCCATCATACAAGCAGATCCAATGGTATATAGGCAAAGATAGAACTAGTGGATCCCAAAGATATAACGGTGTACATTTGATCATAAACATAAGATCTATAGTAAGTGATGGTTCAAAAGGTTAGTGAATCATGAAGACAAATAATCAGATACCAATTGTCATGATTGTGGAAACTATCAGGAAGATCAATAGCTCACATTCATTCATACAAAGAAGATCCAATAGTGTGAGACTAAGAAGATCCAATGGTGTTCATCCAATGTGGATCATAGATTAATAGTTGATAACAAAATTCTAAGATAAAATATCTCAAGCAAAGGACAAACATGTGGTCAATGTCAAAATATAAAAAATATACCAAAGGAAAGCCACATAGGTAGACATGTTTGGACAAAGGATTTCACCACCCCATGTAGGTAAAATGAGTAAATGTAAGATTGGATACATTATAGATAACTATAATCAAATCCTACAAATATTATTAACACCATCAAAGCTCTGAAAAAAATCTTAAAAGAAAATTTAGATGTAAGTTTTATGTCTCATTCTAATTCAAGAAACCTTGGGCTACTAATCTTCATTTACAATCATGACTATATGAAAACCAATAGGGTGATTGGTTTTCATCCATAATAGATTTATATTCAAGATTTATAATTAATGGTAGAATGGTAACTACACAAGGAATTTCAGAAGGAACATCAATGAGTGAGCCCAAGTAACTATCTAATAGCATGAAGAACATCAAGCATGATTGAGGAAGATAGTAGGGCATTTAGTGTTTCAAGGTATTTAGGGACTTGTTCCTATTTGATGGATTATGAATTAGTATACTTGAATTGATGCAAATTGATCAAAGGTGATTGGGTCACATTTATTAATGGATATATGTTCAGTTCCTCTATTTCTAATCCCATTATTCTATAAATTCAAACTTTGAGCCCTTGATTTGTATCCTTCAACTTGATATAGAGAATCTCTATCAAAATCATTTTATAAAACTCTTTTGAAGTAATATAAGACATATAGAATCTTATCCTTACCCTTGTATAAGCACAAGAAGGGTATGTAGAGTTTTTTAAGAAAGATTAATTTATAAAAAGGTTTATCTTGGGCTTTGCAAAGTTAGTCAAGCCTCTTACTCAAATGTTATGAAAATGTAAGTAATTTTTATGGACCAAAGAAGGTAAGAGGAGTTTTGGGGCCATCAAAGAGGCCATATCTCATTCCCCTATACTTCTTAATATTGATTTTAACAAATAATTCTACGTTTATGACTTCTCTACATTAGATGCAATCTCTTCCATGTAGATGCAACATAATGAGAAAGGTCTAGAATAGCCTATTGTTTTCTTTAGTCAGTCCTTATAGGGGTATGAGGAGAGGTAAAAATTTGTAGATAAACATGTTCTTGTAGTAATAAGAGGTTTGAATAAATTTAGGAACATGGTCTCCAATAGTAAGATCATACTCATGGTGGTACACCTAAGTATTATAGAGTTTATACTCAATAGAGACCTTAATGAGAAAAGAGCTATATGGGTGAAAAATTGCATGGATTATGACCTTAAAGTTAGAGTTACAAATATTTTAAGGGGTAGAGGGTTATGTGAACACCTTGCAGTAGAGGTAAATAAGATAAATATCAAGTGTTGGCAATCCATGATAGCCAATAGGCAACTACAAAAAACATACCTTTCAGTTGGACACATGATATTCTTAGATTTATTGATTGAATCCAATGTTCTATGGGACTAAATATATCCAAGATAAGGCAATTCAAGTTGAAAATTATTCCTCATGTCTTGATACATGGATTAATTTTCAAGAAATACATGGGAGGCATGTTTTTTAGGTGTGTGGAATCATGTCAAATGAATAAGCTACTTGAGTAGTTCCATGATGGTCTAGCTGGTGGTCACTTTGCTACCAAGACCATAGTCTCTAATATCATTAGATATGGGTAATTTTGGCCCAAATTATTTATATATGTACACTCTTGGGTAAGGAAATTCCCAAAATATGTAATGTTTGTTGGCAAGTAAAAATTGGCTGCCCTTCCCTTGCAACCCATACAAGTAGAATACCATTTCATGCAATAGGGCTTAGATTTCATAGGGACGATACACACCCATTCAAGTAAAGGACATAAATGGATCATTATAACTAAATACTAATTTACAAGGTGGATTGAAGTAACTTCTTTCAAGGAAGTCAATGAAGGATCTATTTTGGACTTTTATGATAGCCTTGTGACCAAATTTAGCGTGCCTTCTACAATCATCTGTGATAATTCACTAGACTTTATTAGTAACAAGGTATGTGAGTGGGTTCTTTCACATGGAATTTATCTCAAGGCATCCTCTAAATATTACCCATAGGGTAATGGATCAGCGTATTCAACAAATAAGAACTTGTTGAGGATTATCAAGAGAACTATGGAAGATGGTCAGAGGGAATGGCATGTTAGACTAAGAATTTAACTATGGGTAGGTAGAGTGACACCTAAGAAATATATTTTACATTACCAATACCTTATTTCTATGGTAAATAATCCAAATTTATTATATCTCTTAAACATCCTTCATTAGAGTTTGCACACCAACTTGAGCTCGTAGAGGATGATGTTATACAGATAAGGTTGAGTGACCTAAAATAATTGAAGGAAAGAAGGGAGACTTATATGCACATTATGTGTCCCAATAAAAACTAATTTAAGAGGTCATTTGATAAGATATATTCCTCAAATAAATTTCAATAAGGTGATATAGTCCTCAAATGGGATGAGGACTGTGCAAAACTAGGAAAGCATTCCAAGTTTGACAGTCTTTGGAGCAGACCTTATGTTATCAAAGTTTTCAAAGAGAGAAATGCCTTTGATATTTATAGGTTTAATGGAGATATCCTTCCCATCCCTTTCAATGGGAGGTATCTTAAATTATTTTATTATTTTTATCTCATGATCTTTGTACACAGGTAGATAGGTATGTCATTACCTCCAAGTGCTCTTGCACATTGATCTATTTGTTATTTTCTTACTATTAGAGTAGTTGTTTCATGTTTTTTTAAATTATTTTTTGTTTTTGTGTGTATCTTTACTTCAAAGTGTTTCCAAGAGTCAGGTAGAGTCCTTTTATAATTAATATTTCATTTATCTAGTCATCATGAACAAATTTGATCAAGTTCTAGGTTATATGACCAACAAGCTAGTTAAACCAGCTGAGTCACTAGAAATGAAAGCAAATTTAGCCTGCATTCAAAAATTATACCTAAATTAATGAATTAAATAGAGTTATGGATGGAATGAATGGTCCCAAAGATCTCAGGTTACCCATAAAGCTTTTAAAACACTTTAAGCAAGATTAAAGTGTAACCTATTGATCTTTGAAGACAAAGTATTAGAGCAAGTCTAGAGTGAAAAGATAAGGGATACAATAGGTTTATATGGTATTCATGACCTTCAAGATGAATGGAGTAGGTTGCTATAAATTCTTCAAGGTTATTCAAATATTTTATAGATCAAAATATGACTTGCACAATTCTAGAGAGACTAGACCATCATCAACATGTCATACAGAAACAAATAGGTCAATCTGATTGCACATTTAATAAATGAACCTAGGGACTATGTCAAGATAAGATATTACATGGAAATGAATTTATTCATTTCAATATCATCCTCTTTAAATTTGGTGTCTTGATGAGCTTTATATCTCAAGATATAAATATTTAAACTTAGACTTACAGAGTAAAACATGCATGGGGGCATCAAGTTAAAGCCACAAAAATTAGCCATTTAAATTCAAACTAAATATCCAATGGTTCACATTAAATCATAATTAAATATCTAATGGCATGTGGTGACTGATTAGATTAGTTGATCTAAGTAGATTGATGGTGTATATGCCATCATACAAGCAGATCCAATGGTATATAGGCAAAGACAAAACTAGTGGGTCCCAAAGATATAACGGTGTACATTTGATCATAAACATAAGATCTACAGTAAGTGATGGTTCAAAAGGTTAGTGAATCATGAAGACAAATAACTAGATACCAAGTGTCATGATTGTGGAAACTATCAGGAAGATCAATAGCTCACATTCATTCATATAAAGATCCAACAGTGTTCATCCAATGTGGATCATATATTAACAATTGATATCAGAATTATAAGATAAGAGATCTCAAGCAAAGGTCAAACATGTGGTCAATGTCAAAGTTTAACAAATGTCCCAAAGGAAAGCCACATAGGTAGACATGTTAGGACAAAGGATTTCACCACCCCAGGTAGGTAAAATGAGTAAATGTAAGATTGGATACGATATAGATAACTACAAGAAAAACCTACAAATATTCTTAACACCATTAAAGCTCTAAAAAAAATATTAAAAGAGAATCTAGATGTAAGTTCTATGTTTCATTCTAATTAAAGAAACCTTGGCCTATTGATCTTCATTTACAATCATGACTATATGAAAACCAATAGGGTGACTGGTTTTCATCCATAATAGATTTATATTCAAGATTTAGAAGTAATGGCAGAATGGTAACTATACAAGGAATTTCAGAAGGAACATCAATGAGTGAGCCCAAGTAACTATCTAATAGCATGAAGAACATCAAGCATGATTGAGGAAGATAGTAGGGCATTTAGTGTTTCAAGGTATTTAGGGACTTATTCCTATTTGATGGATTATGACTTAGCATCCTTGAATTGATGCAAATTGATCAAAGGTGATTGGGTCACGTTTATTAATGGATATAGGTTTAGTTCCTCTCTTTCTAATCTCATTATTCTATAAATTCAAACTTTGAGCCCTTGATTTGTATCCTTCAGCTTGATATAGAGAATCTCTATCAAAATCACTTTATAAAACTCTTTTGAAGTAATATAAGACATCTAAAATTCTAGTTTAATGCAAATTTTTCTTTGTTGAAGTTTGATTTATAGAGTGTATATCTCCTATTCATCATCTATATTTCATTCATGTACCTTGATTTAAGTCTATTGGTTTCTTGTAGGTTGTGTGAAGTGTTAGCTAGTGAGGTTTCCCTAGAGGTGTCAAAAGTCCATACTATTTTTCTTAAACCTATGTCTTTCTATCCTTCAAGTTGCAGGTCTCTTTGCAATCTTCATGTAAAATACTCATGTTTAGAACCTTTTCATAGAAATTTATTAGTACTTGTCTTAAATGGATTCATCAGTAGTCATAAAAGTTTCTAAGCTGAGAGTGGATCATTGAACATGCGGTGCATTACCATTTAGACTAGGTTTCATTTTCAATTATCTTTATCTTTCTCTTTTCCTTGGTATAATATAGGTTTATGAAAGGAAATATGTTGTCATATAATAGGATCTATCATTTTAAAATACCCTTTAGGTCTGACCCAACATTAGGTAACCCACAGCCTAGGGTCATTCCCATGTTAGACTAGGTTTGGGTATAGGACCTGAACAATCCTTTGCTCAACTAGGGTGCAATCTAGGCCTCCAATAGTTACCAATTGTAAAATTTTATAATTAGTTTTATATATTATTCCTTAAAATTCCTCTTTGAATTTTTTTTCATCTTCTTGCATGAGGTTCTCAAAATTTGGCCTATTTATTAATTCACCTATATGAGTAATCACATTAGTGACCCTCATGTCTTTCAAAATTTCCAAGGCCTCGTTCTCACAATTTTTAAAATTTCCTAATAGAATATTCATCTATGTATTCAAATTGAGGGAATCATCCATTTTTTTAATTACATAGTTGAGGCACCATGATGTATCCATGATATACATTAAATTTAGTTTTTTGAGTATACTAGTTCTAGAGCATTGAACCAAGAAATTCAACCTTTTCTCTGTCTCTTTCATTTAGTTTCAAAGTTTAGTCACATTTGTTATATTTGATTGGCTTCCTACTCTATAAATCCATATATTATACAAAATTATGTATAGCTTAATAGTTTTACTTTGCATATCATCAATTATCTCTTACGAAGCATGTATAGTCTGTCTCTGTTGTAGCCTTTATTGTGCCTCTTTGATTTTGTACATTTATTTCATAGCTTCACTAGTTGAGTCCATAAAAACATAAAAGTATTTAGTATATTCATTAGGATTTTTGGATCCATTTTGGATTTCTTTTCTAGGTTAAGTAGATTATCTCTTTGTTCAAATTCAATTTCTTCCCTTAAATCCAAATTTAGAGCCTTCCTCTTCCTCATGCTCTGTATGGTTCCATTATTTTTGTCAAACTGAGTAAATACTATAGGTTAATCTTTAACAACTAGGTTATGTTTCTTATCCCTTGTATTCTTCATCTCTTTATCCCATTGGGGAATAACAAGTTCTCATATCTCTTCATCTTGTAGTCTTGGTTCTTTAGATGTGAAAGGTGGAAGAGTCATTAGAGGAGGTGTTATTGCTAGTGGTGTTAATGTTTTACTTATATGTATTTGGAATTGGAGAGGTGGGTAGATAATTAATCCCATGGTAAATTATCTCTTAATGGAGTGAATTTAGCCACATACTTAGTCAAGCCTAGGGTTGTTTCAATATTCATAGTGGTTGATTGTATGGGTGAAGACTATGGTATGGGAAGCTCTACTTGAGTGGAATATTTCTTGAGGAATGGTGTTCTTTTAGGATTGTAAGTTTAAATTTTAACCCTACTATGAAAATAGACTCCTTTATTTAGATCATTTATTTGCCTTGAGGTTGAAATAATAGGAGAGTCAATAGAACTAGATAAAATAATATTTGGCACAGATGGGGGAAAATATGCAATTGAAATATCTACACTGGAAATAGATGAAATGAGAGAAGAGACTACCTCATTTTTGTTATATATTCACTCTTCAATGAATATTTGTTGATCTAAATTTCCATCTAGAGTTTATTCTTGTTGTATGCCTTCCATGTTCATAGTTTTAGACTTTTTCAACTTTGCCTCATCATAATTTGGGGCTTCCTCTTCACTTATTATTGGTCCTAAACCCTTCATTATTTCTAAATACTATTCATATTCATTAGTTTAATATTCAAATAAAGATATTAGTGGTATATAATCTTCTTCCTCTGATCCTTCCTCATCAATATATTCCTCTATGGTGGGGAGACCAAAATATGGGCTTTCTTCTATTTTTTCACTTGGAGGAGGCATAACAACCCTTAAATTTCCTCTGGTAAGTGACCATAATGGGAATATAAGGTGATGGATATGGTGAATTAACCAAGTGAGTTACAATGGTGAAATTTATAATTATAGGTGGTGGTGAAGGAATAGTTGAAGGGAAAACATTGGTGGAAGGAAGGGTGAATAGATCAGGTCTTGGCATGGTATGAAGTAATTAAGAAGGTGGTTCCTGACTAAAAATAGTGAATGGAAGTGTACTTAAAAAATGTGACTAAGGAGAAGTGGGAACAACTGAAATAGACATGAAATAATCCTATAGAAACTTAGGTAGACTAACCTTGGTGACAGTTGTAAGTGGTGGCAGAGGTGTCACAACAATATACTCTTCTAATGGTCTGGAGGAGGTGTAGTTTTCTCCTTTGTAGTATATATCCAAAAAAATGTAAAAGTGGTGTCTAAAGATGTAGAGGGAAAATAAGGATGGGGGTTTCCTCTTATAATTTCCCTCCTTATTTGGATTTTACAGTCCCACTAGTTGCTAAACTCTTCTTATTTTAAATATGTAGGTTCTCTTGTAGGAGATGTAGGTTGGTCTTGCCCATTTGAATCTTATTCTTCCACCTCTTTAGTTTATTCTTTAATAATATTAGGATTTTATTGAATATCCTAAGAATATATCATAGACATTTGTTTATCTTTCACCATGGTTCACACCTCAGTATCATCTGATGCATTCATAAAAATAGCTTCATGATCACATTCCTAGTGACCATAAGAAATGTTCAATTTTTTTTTCCTTGAGGTGCTTGAGATATTTCCTTGTTTTCTTTCTAGGGTCCCATTCCCTAAATTGGGCCACCTTTAAATTGTAGTGGGATATGAATCTTTAAACTTGGTGTACATATGGCCTAACCATAAATTGTAGTTTTCCAATACTTAGAAGAGTTTTATAATAATAGGCATAATTTTTAAGGCCAAGTTATTCATCAATATTATTGTAGAGTTGAAAATATGCCTCTTTTTCAACACTTTTGTTCAGTACATGCCATGGAAAAAATAGAGGATTTGTCCTTGTCCCTTTAATTTGGATGACTATGCAGTTGGGGTAATACCAATAATCCCCCATTTTACCAATGCTTCTTATCATGTTTTTAGATAGCCTAGACATCTAGGTGCAATGGATCACCAGATATCCTAGAAGATAGTTTTCCTCACATATTCTCTAATTTTTATTCTTGAATATATATATAAACATGAAAGAGTAATATTTTTAGATTCTATTACATAAATACTCTTTTTAGGGTTTCCATATCTCCCCATGTGTCATGTGAATTGTACCCAAGACTTCATCTACTAGATATGACATCATATAAAAATTTCCATCAACTATCCTTTGATCAAGATAGAACATTTTTGTTTTGAATCTTTCACTTATGACTTCCCCTAGGGAAACCAAATTTTCTGAAGTTAAAATAATGTCAAAAAATGGACCCATTTCACTTGCACATAATTTATATTTCAAAACCAAACAATCTATTTAGGAAGGCCATAGCTATCCTAATTTTAGGTTTGAATTTGCTAATTCAATTGGAGGAAGTGCCTCCCTTAGGATTCAATCTCTAGCCCTTAACCAACCATTGTTTTAGTTTTCCATATACTATGTTATGATTGAGCCAAACATTCATTGAGACTTGGTTATAAGCAAACTCAGGCCATATAAATCTGAGATATCTTTCAAAATCCCTATTAGAAATAACCATAACTACATTTTTGCTTTTCTTTATATACAAACAATCCCTAGAAAATGTTCCATTGAAAAACAAACCTCTAAGTAGGTGTATGTAAGGAATTACCTATGGTTTTACCAATAATATATAGATACCTTATGTTTTAATGGGTAGCAAGTCATCAATAAATTATTTCTTATCTAAATATAATTGATCTTATATAGAGTAGGGTGCCAAAAAATCTATAGCATTATAGAGCATCGAATAGTGGTGGAACTTGAATTTGATGCCCCTTTTATCAAAAACTATGTCTGTGTATTCTTTACTTCCAACACAAGAGTACACTAAGGGGGATTAAACATGTGCTTAATTTAAAGAGGAGGCCATTCGATCAATATAAACAATGTAATTTATTTTGCAAATTGTCTAGTTTGTTCTTATAAGTTCACTAAAAAATCTAGGGCTCTTTGGACACTCGAGGGATCATAATTTTAAATTTTGATTGATAGATTGATGGAGAAATGACTAACTCCAAACTAGATTTTGCATATATTTCCCAAAAATATGAGTTTTGAATGCATTCATGTGTCATTAATGAAAATAACAACCTTTTGATTTTGTTTCCATTTAAATTTGAACATTCCCATCATCTTTGGCAGGTTAACTTATTTGATAGATGGAAAACATTCATTAACTTTGTGTGTCTAGTCATCATAATCTATACAACTATCAAATTCTCACTTACTTCTTTGCCTTGCTATCAAACTCATAAATGTATAATTTGAGCCTAGATATTCTAGATTATAACACTTTTCCAATTATTGTTCACTCATTCCTTTAAATCTACATCTTTACTTTATATACCTGAGGGCCATGAGTTAATGTAATTATGTCACATGGAATAACCTCGATCCTATGGCGACTTGGGGGCACGAAAACATGCATGATTGAAAAATTTTAACTGTTTACATCTATGTAAATGTTCTATGTAATGGAATTTCAACATGTGGCATGATATTGGGGCCTTGGAGGCACAAAGACTTATATCCATGGGACCATTAATTCATTGACTAAGTATATATTATATGAAGGTTTGGGCCAATAAAATTATACCACTTATCATCTTCTCAGAGATTGGAAGCTTAGAACCATTAGACCATGGGAACTTAGAACCATTATATTATGTTAATCTTTTCATGGTTCTAGGTAAATTAAATATGTCATGTGGCTTGTTATCAGAGCTCAAAGAATTTGAACACTTATAACTTTTTTTTGAAAGCTGAAGGCTCCATGTAATGTATGAATTCCACCTATAGAAGTATCAGAGCTTGGGGACCTCTAAGACTTATAAAATTTTGAAAATGGCTATAGGTTTTAGATAACATGGTAACACCATCTATCCAAATTTTATGCAATAAAGGTAAGGCCCGATCATGAATGATTAACAAGTCTTTATTGATAATCCTATGGTCATTAGAAAGAAAACATAGGAACACTATGATGAAAGCATTAGTCATGTTAGTCCATAAATCAAAGAATCAACTTTTCAAATGGAAATATGAAAATATAAGGTTAATATTAACTCAAAATAAATGTTCAAGCTTTGATTTTCATAATTTGAACTCTTCTAACTTTAGAATTTTAAGGATAAACTTAGACTTCCACATGAATAAATTCATATCATAGATTCCAAAGGTTTATAGGACCCCAAATTAATATTTTAAATAATAATGGGTCCCCATTAAATAGATTGTGTTTGTTAGGGAACAACAAATGGAAACCCATAAAGGAAAATATTCCTAGGTATTTTGAGAACCCAGAATCACAAAAATGTACCATAACTATACTTCAGCCCTACCAATAAATGAATAAACAAACCAAAACTTGAAATAGACTGGTACTTCCTCATGCAACATGCTAACCCTTTCCATTCTTTGGATCTAAGCATGTGATTTTGTGGATTCATTTTCCTTGTTATGAGATTTTTGACAAAATGTTAGACATATAGTATAGGTTTGATTTTGATTTCATATTTTATAACCAAATAGTAAGGCAAGCCTTAGAATTGATCTTCTACCAATTAGGTGTCCATAGCCTTGATAGAGATACATTTGATTCTAGTCAAATACTTGCTCTACTACTAGCCAAACATACATAACCCCAATAGATATTACTTGAATCACCCATCTACTATCAGTTTGTATAATTGGTTTTTTTAAAACATAGATAAAAGAAAGGTTTAAAACCACTATTGGTTGGGTGTATTTATAATAAAACTTATTTTGATCAATATGTCACTATCGTTATATATATTTATATTTTTATTATCACTCATCCAATTTTTAGCATGTTATAGTATAATTAATGTTTGTAAATGGAAAGTCTTTCTAAAATTTACACTATTATATAAAAATATATTCCATAGGTCTAATAAACTCAACCAATCAAAGTAGGATTAATTCAATCATGACACATATCTTGACTCTAGAATCTCTATTACTATAAAATTAAATACTTATGAAGAAAAATGGTGTATCCTTATAAATCATCCCCTTATTTTTTAGTATTTATTTTGTAATATCCATGTAGGAAATCAGTTAGTCTACTCTATAGTTTTAGAAAATTAATCTAGAAAGCATAACAACTAATCTACTAAAAGTAAAACTAGAAAGTAAGAAAGATTAAACCTATAAAGCATAAAAATTACTCTATAAATAAAGATATATAACCTATAAAAAAAAGAAAACTACTCTAATAAAACATCTACAACCTTCACTTACATTCATCTTAAGGCATCTTCAATTAGAGCAGCCATGAAGTAGTGCTTCAAAAATTATCCTTTGATTGGAAAGGTGAGGTCATTATCTTGGAGTTATTCCAACCAGAATGCATGATTACCTTGGATCTTTGATATCTGATATGGTCCAATCTATAAAGGAGTGAAATTATCATGTTTTCCTTTCTTCTCATAGTTTTATTCCATAGAAGCACTAAGTCTAAGATCCTAAAGGCTTGAATCTTGGATATATTTTCAAACCATATTTTGATAATATCATGATGTTTACTGAGTTATGTAGTGCTTTATTTCTTTTATTTTTATATTTGGACTATATATAATAGTCTAGATGTTTCTTTTTTGTCTTCTCCCATATAATTTTACATGAAATGGTACATTGGTATCTTATGAGTAATAGGGAAGCTAGGTTATTATCCATATGCCAACATAAAATGTGAATCCTTAAAGGCTTGATTGTGTTTGGTTCTATCTACCTATAATACATATTTCAATAAGAGATGGCATTCTCTTTGTTTGTCTTGTGTTACTTCTTAATGGCATCTAATAAATTCTTATTGGTAGACTCAGCTAGTCTATTTCCTTGTGGATAGTAGCTCTAAGAGAACTTGATTGTTATTTGGTTATCATATGCCCATTCTATAAATTCAAAAGATCGAAATGTTGGACCACTATCACAAACTAAGGAAATGGTAATGCCAAACCTGATCAATATATTTCCTTTGCACAGGGGAAGTTCCAATCCATCCATTGCTTCATCTCTCAGTTATCAGATAGATGTTAACCTTTTCATCATCTTCTCAAGAAAGATACATCTTTTAAGTGGACTAAGGAATGATAGCAAGCCTTTGACTCACTCAAAGAGTACCTTCTTTCTCCAACCATTTTTATCCCTCATAAATAAGACCAACCCTTTTACCTTTATATCTCTGCCACTAACCATTCCTTAATGGCAATGCTCACTCATCATGATGAATAAAATAAGCAACAAGTTGTCTACTATATAAGTCAAAATAGAGTATGAGACTCGATACACCCATAACAAGAAACTTTGAATCACCTTAGTATTTATGGATACCAAACATCATTATCTCCTCAATCACAATTCAGACCCACTCAAGTACATGCACTCCAAACCATACCAAAATTAGCATATGTCTAAGTGGCTCATGCTCCTAGCTAAGTTTGACCTTGAGTTCCTATAGTATGATTCAATTAAAGGGTAAGTCATCACTGATCAATTGGATAAATTTCCTTTTCCAGGCAACAAACCACTTCCTCTTATGTTTTTGGATGAGTCTATCAGAATTCTTTCTCAAGATGACATCACCTACCAAATAACCATGTTCTTCGATGGCTTGAAGTGCCAGCGAAGGGGTGTTAGATTTTTTCTCATTCCCCTTGATGGTGAACCATTTTGTCTCTCTTTCAATCTTAACTTTGAGTACACCAATACTATGACCGAGTATGAAGCCCTAGTAATAGGTCTCCAAACTTCTCTATCCTTAGGAGTTAAGACGATCAATGTCTTTGGTGATTCCCAACTTGTGGCCAACCAGGTCAATGGATCCTACCAATGTAATAATGATGTCTTGAAATAGTACAAGTAACTAGTATATGTACTCTTAGCATCATTTGATCATTACTTTATCTAATCTATTCCATGATCTACCAACAAATTTGTAGATACAATGGATTCCATTACTTCTTGAATCCCATATGTGCCTATCGATTCTAAACACCTCTCTAACATTTTATTATGGAGAAATCTCCATCAAACATATGGTATGAGAAAACCTTTAACTACCTTAACCTTGGCATCATTCCTCCCAACCTGTCTAGAAATTTTTGAACAGACTTTATTCAGACTACCTCTCATTATACCATACTAGGGGTAATACTTTATAAAAATGGTTTTAATGGCCTCCTTCTCTATTTCCTTCATAGTCATGAAACTTCCCATGCTATCAAGGAAATACATGATAGATTCTATGGGGGACACTTTAGTGTTTTAGTTGTTGCTAAATGTATCCTTCACCTTGGCTACTATTGGCCCAAACTCAACCAAGAATATTTTGATTATGTAAAGAATAGTGTTAAATGTCAACAATATGCTAATTTACATCATGTACTAACCCATGGTCTTCAAGTATCCAAGGAATTTTGACCCTTCTCACAATGGGGACTATGCATCATTAGGGAAATTAATCCTCATTCCTCATAGTGGTACCACTCCATCATCACCACCATCGAGTATTTCACCAAGTGGGTGGAGGTTATTCCGCTTATCTCAACCAAAGCCAACAAGATAGTTGACTTCATCAATCATCATATTATCTATCATTTTGGTGTTCCTTATAATATCATCACTGATAATGGAAAATATTTCTAAAACAATAAAGTCTAAGGTCTTTGTGATGATTATGACAACAAGTTAAAATTTTCCTCACCTTACCCATCCATAAGCAAATGGACATGTGGAAGCCTCTAACAAAACCCTCAACAAGATGTTAACCAAATTGGTTAGTGATTCTAGTTTGGATTGGCACTTGAACATCCCCTTCACTTTATGGGCCTATTACAATAGAATTCAAACATCTACAAGTACTACCCCTTTTTCTCTAGTCTTTGGAGTAGAGGAAATCTTGCCTTTCAAAGTCTAGATTCCCTCTCTTTGCATATCCTTGCAAGACATCATTTATGAGAGTGACTATCATCAAGAACATCTAGCATGACTTAAACTACTTGATGAATGTTGCCTAAAAGTGCTTAACCACCTTTGTGTCTACCAAGAGTGAATCAAGCATGCCTATAACAAACACCTAAAAGAATGAGAATTCAACATCAAAGACCTCTCCTAAAGGAAGATAAACATGTGACCAATATGGAGAAAGAAAAGCAAGGTAAGGTTTCTTTCAATTGGATTGGACCTTACATCATAACCCATAAGTATGGACTAAAATCTTATCATTTGTCCTCTCTTGAAGGCAAGCTAGAAATTGAGCCTCTCATTGCTTTGCATTTTCATCCTTTATTTTGTTAAAACAATGATCGAACTCACCTATTATCTAACTTAAGCTTGTCGATTGATTTATGATATTATTACCTTCCTCACACCTTCATACCATCCCCTTTAAGGACAACCAATTACAACATAGAACCATGTGATTTACCATCACAATCATAACCTAATCCTAAATATGGGTACCATATCTCTACCCATAGCATGGTTCTCATAGCTACTTTCCATCCCTAATCAAATGGATTCTCATGGTCATTATTTCTCAAAACCACCCCTTTCACCTATCATTAACCTATTGTGCTATAGGTTCTACCCTCATAAAGATAAACCTCAAAGCCTAAATAGACTCATCCATGTCAAGCCTAGAATCAAAATAATTTGGGATACCTAAGTATCAGTTGGGTCAAACATCTCTAGCATGCAGACTGCTCCCTTGAAGGATAACTACCCAAAATCTAAAATTGCTTAAAAGATAGACTGCTCCCTTGAATAACAACTACCAAAATGAACAAACCCAAACTTGGAGCATTCCCTTAAAGGATGTGTTGATGACTTAAAATTACGCTAGATCTTAACCAATCAACAATGGGAAGTTTCAAGCTGTGGGACAATGCGGCTTGAAACAACCTCCAGATTTTAGAGAAGCTGGTCTCTTCTTTTGTATCGAGTGTTGGGGGAAAAGGGATAGGAGATTAAACTAAAACACAAATGCAAGAACATGAAACCTAACCATGGTGATGCACGTGAGTGTAATCCTAATCCTAACCTGAGCACAGTGAGACTATTATAGGGCTCAATTACATTTAAGAGCAGGCAAGTGCATGATCAATGTAAAAGGTCAAAATAACAAAATCAGAAGCTCACAACAGGGAGTTATTTCACTGAGATACAGAGAATGTCAAAAAAGGCATAGTGTTCAATCTTATTAATAGAATTTTCCAATCACATAAGAGGCACAAAAGTCATGTACAACTATGTAAACCTTCCAATTCAAGAAAATGAGACAAAAGCAAATGACATTCTTAATCACAACTATAGAAAATCTACAACATAAACTACTTTGTCAATGACACAAACAACACCAACCAAGGCATGAAGCTCAAATTTCCTTAATTCATTCAGCCACATAAAGGGCACAAAAACATTCACGGTTATATCAACTTTACAACTTAAGAGAATTGAGACAAGAGCAAATGATGTTATTGGTCAAAAACTTTAGCAAGTCTAATACATGAGAAAAATTCCCCCCTTTTCTTAGATTTTACAATTCTTCTTATATAGACTCAGATGTCTCTTTACATCACTCTCTTTCCCACACAATTCCACTCCATCCTTCACTCGTAGGGGACAAAAAAAATAGTGCCTTCAATGCTTGGGATGCATCCTGGTCTTATCAAGAAATACGTTGACTGTAGCATGGTGATTCATGACTAGTACCTTCCTTAGTGCCTAAATTTCCTCATTCAATCACCTGATTGGCCGCTCAACTGTCTACTTTGCCTCTGCTATTAGGGGATAAATAGATGGTGTCTTCAATGCTTGCAAGCCCCAAAAATCTACCCGGTGCATTGTTTTATCTACCTAGAATAACTCTCACCGAGCTTTCCCTCCATCTTTGATGTAATAGGTAGATGAGTACTCTATTCTATTGAAATGGAAGAGTACACTTAGTCGATCCATGAAAATCCTCCCTTTTGATCTAAAAGGCACTGGAGGAAGACACTTGGCTACTTCTACTTTATATTTTTTTGAGGAACACTCCACCTTTGACACTTGTCTCAACCCACTTCTTCGATACTTTGTAGCTTTATTAAAACAAAACTCGCTACATTTCTTGCCTTAGTAACCTTTAGGAAGGGATGAATGCATGTGGCAGTCTTTGTTTGTTGACACTTAACACTTCTTTAGTCCTTTGAAATAATGTCTGGGACCCACTACTATCTTTATTTGTCAATTAGGCTCAAAGATGGTTTCTCAAAAGTTGACACATGGAAACTTTTGCTACTCCTAGGAAGATATGTGGCATCTTCTACTTCTTCATCTAGGGGTACATGGCACCTTCTAATTTTTTTGGGGATGGAGTATAAAGGGACTCAGAGAGTGACACTTGGAAACCTCCACTGTACTTCAGCACTTAGGCAAAATGAAATGATGCCTTTATGCATTGAACAAAACATCAAACCTAAGTTTCCTGGATGCCAACATGTGGTGACCTCCACTGTTTCTTCAAAAAGGTAATTTAGGGCCTCCATAACTGCCACCTGGTACTTTTCACTACTCTGTTGCTTAGCCCATTGAAAGTCTTTGTCAAAAGGTAGAATGAAACGTGGGTGCCTCTATGAAATGTGGATGCTGGCACGTGGTGTGTTTTGCTTAACTGCTACTAGATATGTGGCACATTTTGTGATTCTTTGGAAAGTTACAAAAAGGGCCTTGAAAGATGCCAGCTGGTTGGCTTTATGTTTTGAAAAGTGACACTTCGTAGCTTCCGCTCAAATTTGGTACTTAGGCAAAATGAAACGAAAGGGACAAAAAGGGAGAAAAGGGACCTGCTACCGGATGGTGACACTTGGTAGCTTCCATTGCACTTTGACCCTTAGGCAAAATGAACTCACCCTCTTCTCCAAAACTCCATCGTGACATCTAAGGAAATTCAGGAGCCAAAAATGCAATGCTCGAACCAAAAAAAATAAATTAAATATGATGTAGAGTAAAAATTAGTCTATAGTTAATGGCGACCTCCAAGACTTTTGAGCATGCTCAAAAATAACCTGACTCCCGCTTGATCAAAATTTACAGCTTCAACAGTGCTATTTAGAAGATAGACCACTCATGGTCAGATAATCCTTGCTTGCTCTACAACTCAACAAAATCTAGATCTAGGTTATTGAGATCCTTGTGCAAAATGGTGTGCAGGATATAAATCGTAGCTTTTAGTTTAGACTCCAACTAGGAAATAAGAATCAGAATAGGTTCGACCTCTGAGACTGAGGAATCATCTCGTAAGCTCTGGAAGACTGTTTGATCTCTCTATTTGGTGAGCAAAATAGTTCAATTTGGTCAACCACCAACACCATCTTTGCATCTAAAAATGGGAAAGGAAGGCCTAGTTGCACCAGATCTTCAATATGGTGGCTCATCTCACCGATGCCTTCCTTCATGACATTGAGATAGCTCTTGTAACTATTGGCTGTGGCATTGCAACTGAGCACCTCATTAACCCACTTTACAGTAGCCATTCTATCAAGAATCCCTGTGGATGCCAATGTCACATCCATCATGTTGTAGAGATTCTCCAGTAATGAATGGGAGTCTGTGACTCTTCTGGAGACTATGGCTAGAGTGTTTTGTACTAAATTCTCCACCCTCTTGCATAGCTGCTATGCATTGAGTAGGAAGGCAAGAAATGGCTTGAGCTATATAATCTCTGAAGAGATTCTCTCCCATGCTGACTCATAGAGCTCCTTCACTAGCTGCACCACTCTGACACCTCTTGGCTTATTATCTAGCTCAATTGATAGTAGTGCCATCCTTTGTTACTCTGCATGGAAATGGGCTTGGAAAGTCACTGCCTTATTCTATTCCTCCAGCAACCTTTGTTGTGATTAGGTAACCTGTAGTTGGAGTCCTTCGACTCCTCCCTGCAATGTTGCATTTTCTTGCCTTAGGGCTATTGCTGCATCTTTGGCAAGTGTGAGCTCTACCTTTAATGAATAATTTTGGGCTTAGACTACCCTTTGAGTCTGGAGGGAGATAGGATCTTGCAACTATTTCTATAGACTAGCTATTTCATTGTCTCTCCTATTTATTTATTTAGCCAAACTATTATAGTTTGCCTTTTCTTGAGCCAAATCAGCCTCCATCTTCTGCAGTCTTCTAATTTCTTCAAATAATCTTCTATGACCATAGAAGTGGATTCGGTCAGCAGCTCGACTCTATCTTGGGGCCTGAACAGGGACATGTCAATGGCCACCGCATTCATGGTATAGTCTTTTGACTGCATTTCAGCACTTGGCTTGGCAACATTGGGTGATAAATGGGTCACCATCAACTGCTATTGAATGGGGTCAAATTGTGACCACAAGTGTGGAACAATTGGTGCTTTATTCTCCTTAATCCTCTTCTTCTCAAACTGGGCTTCTCTTGCCTTCCTAGCAGTATCGGCCTACATCTGGAAGGTGGAAGGGGATGCAATATGTCCCTCTGCAAAAGGAAATCCTTGTGGCAGGCCATATTGGAGAGCCATTGGCTGGATAGGGGTGAGTTGTAGGGGTATCTTTCTGGGAATAGAGGGGGGAAAATGGGGTAATGTTAGGGCCTGAGACACTGATGATGGGGTGACTTGTGAGATGGGAATGGCAGCAATAGCAGGTGGTGTCATTTGATTGGGTGGAGGCATCATGTTGGCAGGGTGAGGAATAGGTTAAGAGGGAGGAGGGGGAGGAATATTTACCTAAGGGGAAGTTGCACTGGTCTACACTAGGCACTGTGAGGGCTCCTCTTCCTCTTCTGGATCTAATTGGAACTACACCCTCCTTCTCTTTCTGGGTGTCTTTGCATCTGGCTACATTTGTCTCCCTTCTGCCTCTGTAGTTACCAGTGGAGCATGTGGAGAACCAAGGACTTCAATTACTCCTGATGATGAGGAAGCCTATGGTGGTGGTGGCACCACACTTCTTTATTGTTCTACGATAGCTGCAACTTACTCTGAAGTTTACAGTTGCTAGCTAGGTCCTGCTTCAACTTCCTACTCTACCCCAAGTGTCAGCATTTGGCTTGTTTCTAGGCTAGATATAGGGGATGGATGCCATTCATCCCAGAGTTCTTCCCACCTTTCATCTGATTCTATGCCTTTGAAGGCATGGGTGGTTTGGGAAATTTTTTGCCTATATTTCCAATAGGCCTCAATTTTTTCTAAAGCCCATCCTTTGTTCCTCAGTGTCCTCAAACCATAGGTCATCCTAATTTTAGGATCATAATCCCTCTATTTGTCATAGAAGGTCTCCCATGGCCTATTTTGTGGCATGGGCAAATCTGTTAGTTCAACATAAAGACCAGGGGCATCTTCTGCAGGATTTTTCCTAGTCTCCTAAAAGGGGCAACTTTCATGCACAATCCTGGCTACAATTCTATTTTCCCTCACTACAGAGGCTATGTAATCAGCTAGGTCATAAACCCACTTGTCCTCGACCAACAAGAATCCAAGGAAGGCCAGCTTCCTCAACAGTATAGTTTTAGCTTCCCTAGCTTTTAGGCTTACATTGCTTGCTATCTGCAAAAGATTGTACATTTTCTTCTTCTTCTTCCTAGAGTCATATTCATTATCAAACACCGACACTTACCTAGAAATTTCAAGAAATGATAATTGAAGAGTTAAGGTCTTTGGTAGCAACACTAGCTCTCCACAAAATCCATGGACTCTGATGATTGTGTGGCGGGACCCAAAATAGAAGTCACATGGGATTGGGCAACTGACTAGGAGGTTCGTAACACTTGGGAATAACCTATTTATACAAGCTCAAGGCTAAGACAATGGAGAACAGGGGTGATGAATAGTTCCCAAAAATCATATGGGTCATTGGTTCTTGATAAAACATGTGTCCATGTAGACACAGGGATGGTCCTTTAGGGGTCAAAAGTTGGGTCATACATGTTCAGGTTCATAAATTGGGTGAAAAGGTTAGGGTTCTAGTGCAGTATGAGATGGAATAAGGAGGAATACCTAAATATCCCTTTTGACTTGAATTGGGTCAGCTACTCTACCATTGAGAAAGCAATGTGTTCTGAGAAGTTGAGTCGATATTCTTGCATTTTGTTGACTATCTTCAGCCTGAACAGGATGGCCATTTGCTCAGCATAAATAGCCATGTCATCATTCATACCAAAGATGAGGGCCATCATTGACAGTGCATCTTGGCTGGTAGGTGCGAATTGAGTCCTTGGGATAGGGAGCATGGGTACCATGACATCACCATTGGCCATTTGTAGCTCAGACCTCAAAAACTTGGTTTGAGTGTTGACATTCACCCACATCCTTTGCATCCTATCAATGGTGGGGAAGGTGGTGGTACCATCGTATTTTAGGGCAAGCATGTCATTGTTAGCTGGTGGGGTGATCTGTAGCATGAATGGGCCTTACTAAATGGTGAAAGATTGTGGATGGATCAAGTTCATGCATAATTCAATTATATCTAGGCATGGGTGCATAGCTAGGATGATGAACTGAGCTAGTTGTGAGGTCCATATCCTCATTTCAAATGTTTCATATTGCCTTGCATTGGCTCTTTGCAGACACCTTTGGTGTGCCCCTTCTCTAAGGTTCCTGCCATTGGCTCTTTGTAGAATTAGGTCCATGATTCCATCTGCATGATCCCTTACTTTTGATGGGTCATTGGTTTGACCGACTCCCAAGGCTTTGGTTCTTGGATAGCTTCTTGGTAGTTGCATAAGAGCTACAACGTATGATTTGCTAGCCAATAATCTATTTAGGTATCCATGTGCCCCTACTCTTTGTTGTGAGAATGATGCTCCTGCCATCGCTATATCTCTTATATAACACCTGGTATGAACCTTGCATAGGATAAAAAAACATGCTTGCTGAAACAAATTTCACTAAATGCTAACAATCACAATGAGTAGGATATTTTCACAAGAATGCAGAAATGCTTGAGAGTTTGTAAACTTTAAAATTTGCTAAGAGATATTTATGGGCCTATCAAGTCCCAAATGGCATTAAATTTAGGTGACCATTAACAAATCCTACTCAATATTTGAAAAACAATGAGGCAGACATGCTTATGTGGTGCAAGGTACCTTAAAGATCTCAAAATATTTTGGGAAGCATTTAATGCGATAAAATTTAAAGAATAAAAAACTTCTAAGACGTTGACTCTACGTTTAAAATGCTTATTTAAAAAAAAGTGAGAAAACAACAACTGAAAACAAAATAATGTGGGAATGGGAACCTACCTAACTACATTAATTGAAAATCCTTATTTCCCTCCAGGATCAAAAACAAATTTTCCAACATTTTCTTTATGACAAGCCAACTTGTGTTGCCATACCAGTGATTGCAATGGGTATATCTTTGATGGAATGTCCTCTACACTAGCCACATGGATTTGCCTACATTCGAATGAGTTTGAGTCAAACATGCTTTCAATACCCACAAACTCTTCTTGTCCTTGAAAGCTCATCGAATACTGGTTCTTCATGCTATTGTGTGTCATCAATAAATCATCAGCTATTGGTCCTTCACTCTGTGCCTTTTGATATCCATTATCTTTCAGCTCATCTCCTTTAGATTCCAGCTTTATTACATCAGCATGCTCCTTGATGACTTCATCCTCTTGAAGGGATGAATTTGAAAGCTGGTATCCCTTTTGTATACTCAGTTGAGCCTCAAGGTTATCTTCTCCATATTTAGCCAGCTCATAACCTCCTTGAAGGATAGCATCACCTGTTTCAATGACTTGATCAAGGGAGTCTCCATGTTCTTCCATGTCTTCTTGTAGGATGAGGAAAAAGTCAGAAATGATCTCTTCCTCATCAGAGGTTAAGATAAAATCTTGTGACTTATCCTCTTGTTCATCAAAGGGGGTACCTACAGTGATTTTGTCCTTATCTGTGTTTATGGAATCCTCTTGACAAGCCATGAATTGAGTGTACTCTTTTGCATACTCAGCTACTTCCTTCAAAATATATTCTTCTTTGAAAAGGGATAAAGAAGAAGGCTATGATGAAAAACAAGAAGCTTCTTGAGGGAGGGTGGAAGGGACTTGAGGAGATAGTGAGGGTTTGGGGTCTTCTTCCCTTGTTGCTATCATAGGCTCTACATTATTGGGGAAGTGACCTTGATAGTTTTGACCTTGCTCATGGACAGGGGTGGCATATGAATGTGCAGGTTGATAGATTTGGTAAAGCTGTCGCTCGTGAATGCTTAGCTTCTCTTCTAGAAATGCGATCAATCCACACAAATCCAACATCTCATATGTAAGCTCTTGCTAGTTTGCCCTTTCAATGTGATCCCACTCACTTTTGATCAGGTCTATTGCATCCCTTACCTGATAGATGACATGACAAGGAATTTCTTGGCCATATTCCCTTCTGTTGTCAAGCTCTAACACATATTTTTAAAACCCTAACAATGCTTTTTTGAAGGTGAAAATGAGGTCAGGTTGAACATGGGATGTGGCATATTGGGGAGATTGGGCATAAGATTGATATAGCTCATGACCATCTGCATCCTTGTTACTTGACATGATTCCAGGAGAAGCTTGTTCTTGATTAAATATATAAGGAGAATAAGACTCATAGCTATGAGTAATAGAATTATACATACCAAAAGGGATTTCTTGATGATACTCCCTGATCGACTGATGACTTAGAGTCATTGTTGGTGCTAATAAAAAATCTCCAAAGGCTAATTGGCTAAATATTACACCAAAATTCTTCAACTCATTGAAAGATTGGTCCCACCAGGCATGCCAGAAACTATTGATGACTTAAAATTGTGCTAGATCTTAACCAATCAACAATGGGAAGTTTTGAGCTATGGGACAATGCAGCTTGAAATAACCTCTAGGTTTTAGAGAACTTGGTCTCTTCTTTTGTATCAAGTGTTGGGGGAAAAGCGATAGGAGATTAAACTAAAATGCAAATGCAGGAACATGAAACCTAACTATGGTGATGCGCCTGAGTGTAATCCTAATCCTAACCTGAGCACAGTGAGACTATTATAGGGTTCAATTAAATTTAAGATTAGACAAGTGCATGATCAATGTAAAAGGTTGAAATAACAGAAGTAGAAGCTCACAATAGGGAGTTCTTTCACTAAGACACAGAGAATGTCAACAAAGGCATAGTGTTCAATCTTCTTAATAGAATTTTACAATCACATAAGAGGCATAGAAGTCACGTATAGTTATGTAAACCTTCCAATTCAAGAAAATGAGACAAAATAAAATGACATTATTAATCACAACTATAGAAAATTTATAGCATAAACTACTTTGTCAATGACACAGACAACACCAACCAAGGCATGGAGCTCAAATTTCCTTAATTCATTCAACCACATAAAGGGCACAAAAACATGCATGGTTATATCAACTTTACAACTTAAGAGAATTGAGACAAGAGCAAATGATGTTAGTGGTCAAAAACTTTAGCAAGTCTAATACATGATAAAAATTCCCCCCTTTTCTTAGATTTTACAATTCTTCTTATATAGACTCAGATGTCTCATTACATCGCTCTCTTCTCTGTGTAATTCCACTCCATCCTTCACTTGCAAGGGAAAAAATAGATGGTGCCTTCAATTCCTGAGATGCATCTTGGTCTTATCAAGAACTATGCTGACTATGGCATGGCGATTCATGACTAGTACCTCCCTTAGCGCATGAATTTCCTCATTCAACCACCTGCTTGGCTGCTCTACTATCTACTCTACCTCTATTGTTAGGGGATAAATAGATGGTGTCTTTAATGCTTGCAAGCCCCAAAAATCTACCTGGTGCACTATTCTATCTACCTGGAATAACTCACACTAAGTTTTCCCTCCATCTTTGCTGTAACAGGTGGACGAGTACTTTATTCTATTGAAATGCAAGAGTACACTTAGTCAATCCATGAAAATCCTTCCTTTTGATCTAGAAGGCACTGGAGGAAGACACTTGGCCGCTTCTACTTTATTTATATTTTTTTGAGGAATGCTCTGCCTTCGACACCTATCTCAACCCATTTCCTTGATACTTTGCAGCTTTATTAAAACAAAACTCACTGCATTTCTTGCCATAGCAACCATTAGGAAGGGATGGATGCATGTGGTAGTCTTTGTTTGTTGACACTCAACACTTCTTTAGTCCTTTGAAATAATGTTTGGGACCCACTACAACCTTTATTTTTCAATTAGGCTTGAAGATGGTTTCTCAAAAGTTAACACGTGGCAACTTTTGCTACTCCTAGGAAGATACGTGGCATCTTCTGCTTCTTCATCTAGGGGTACATGGTGCCTTCCACTTTTTCTAGGGATGGAGTAGAAAGGGACTCAGAGAGTGACACTTGGTAACCTCTATTGTACTTCAACACTTAGGCAAAATGAAATGATGCCTTTATGCATTGAATGAAACATTAGACCCAAGTTTCCCAGATGCTGACATGTGGCAACCTCCACTATTTCTTCAAAAAGGTAATTTAGGGCCTCTACAACTACCACCTAGCACTTTTCACTGCTCTACTGCTTAGCCCATTAAAAGTCTTTGTCAAAAGGTAGAATGAAATGTGGGTGCCTCTATGAAATGTGGATGTTGGCACATGGTGTGTTTTGCTTAACTACTACTAGATACGTGGCACATTCTTTAGTTCTTTGGAAAGTTACAAAAAGGGTCTCGAAAGACACCAATTGGCCAGCTCTATGTTTTAGAAAGTGACACTTGGCAGCTTCTGCTTGAATTTGGTACTTAGGCAAAATGAAACAAAAGGGACAAAAAGGGGGAAAAGGGACCCGCTACCGGATGATGACACTTGGTAGCTTC
Source organism: Torreya grandis (assembly GCA_037957365.1). Classification (NCBI taxonomy): domain Eukaryota; kingdom Viridiplantae; phylum Streptophyta; class Pinopsida; order Cupressales; family Taxaceae; genus Torreya; species Torreya grandis. Next base: position 4,159,774 of record JARHVA010000389.1, read on the forward strand.
TGCTGCACTTCAACCCTTAGGAAAAATGAACTTGCCCTCTTCTCCAAAACTCTGTCTTGACATCCAAGGAAATGTAGGAGCCAAAAATGCAATGCTCGAACCAAAAAAAATAAATTAACTACGACGTAGAGTAAAAATTACTCTACAAGGTGGATAAGTCAATTTTTCCAAAAGAAATCATTCAAAGATTCCCACATCGATCAGTGTCATAAACCTATTAAAACAAAGCAATAAAAAAACTTATATCAAAATCAAGAATAAGTTATCCCAATAAAGCTTCAATCATCTTTCATAAATAACATTAGTAGACTTCCCACATTGATCAATATACACCCTACATAAAACATGAACTTGTCTATTATGGTTCTAAGGTCACCTATAGAAGGGGAAAACAAACCCATAGGAAGGTTACACTCCCATTCACATCACCTATCACTTATCTCCCCTTTATAACATCTACAAATCAAGGGACCTTGAGCTTACTTTACACAATGTGATCAAGACACCTTTTTATCAAACAACACATGCTAATGTGAAGCATTCAAAGGGATTATGTTCATTAAGCCAATATAACTTTGGTTTTATTTAGTCCTTACCAATGAATAAGCATCATGCCTTTTTCATATCCTCTCATTCTTGATTCATGTATTCATTTAGATGCATGTCTCATTATTTTTCATCTCCTTTTCCACATCTGGTTTGCTATATAACTTACTTTATGTGTTGTCATCAACAAAATAACTATAAATCATATCAATAAAATAAACCACATCACATAAATATCACATAACCATACCAAAACATCATAAACATCATAACCATAATCTAAAAAATAACCATATCACATATCCTTGATCACAACCATAATCATAAACCACATTACATCATAACATAACATCCATGATCATAACCATAATTTAAACATCACGATCACAACCATAATCATAAACCACATTACATCTATAATCATAAACATCATATCCATGTGTAAAACAAAGAAAAAATCATAACCATATATAAATCACATCATCATGGCATCACATCATCATAATCATGTATAACATCAATCATAAACATCATCCATAATCATCACATGCCTAAGCTAGTGAGTCTACATCTCATAGACATAATCATAAGAATAAAACATGAAAAACATGAACCATGAACCTTAAAATCAAAATCTATATATCATCATCATGTCATATACATCATGTCTCATCAACATAAAATAGTACATATAATCATGTGCATCTCTCTCTCTCTCTCTCAAAAATATACATCTCACTGCATCAGCTCATAAGCTAGTATCAAAATTATATACATCTATATATATCATATCATAAAACTATGCCCCTAGGGTACCACTACCACTAGCCCCTCTTTCACTACCACTTCCATCTAGTGCCTACCTCTTTAAGGTGCCTACCTATCCACCTACTAAAGTAGTCGACTGACCTAGAGTCTCTACACCTACACCACCTTGCCAAGGCCTAATCCTCACCATATAGGAGCTCCATATGATCATCTCTCTCATCACTCTCTATGTGATATATCAACTCCCCCCAAATGGGTAGTCATGTAATCCTATGAACATCTTCTAGTAGGATGGTCATCTCACTCATTAGTTAGAGAAATGTGTTCATGATTAGATCCCATCTCTTGATGAGGGATACGATCATAGTTTTATCTCGTGACATGTGCTATAAGTGTATCATCACACCAAGGCTGACCTTCTCCATGCACATCTAGTCATCATAATTCATCCCCTAATGGATCTTCATTAATATTTGAGGGACCCAGTCCTACATTTGGATTTGATCTAATGCCTGGAAAAAACATTAGAAAACACACTTAATTTTCTATTAACCAATTTTTCGCATGGCTTTCACCCCTTTTTTACCCCATTTCACCTACCTACTAAACACCTACTATTTATATCTTAACTACATTACCAGATCTTTAAGCCTACCCTAAACCCACATTACCCACATTCTAAATGCTAAAAACACTAACCTTAACCATTTTATCAAAAACATCTCACCACTTACCTTAACATTTTTATCAAAATCACTTGACCAATCACACTTCCCTTAACATTTTTCACACTTACCTTATCTCTTTTATCAAAAATATTTAACCAATTGCTCGATTGTCGACAATCACTATGACTGCCAATGGTTAATATGACCTATTTTCCTTTAGATATTGACCATCAATGATCAGGTATGATGTTTATGGTTACTATGTGTGACCACTGGTGTAGCATTCCTAACCCTACCTACCTAAAAACCATCCTAAATTCATTCTAAACCCTCCACAAATTTATCTAATACCCACCTTGACCTATTTTAACCTAACTTACCCTCCTCATTTTAAATTTTCCCACCAAATTTCACAATAACAAACCAAAAACTAAAACCTAGGGCTAAAAACCTAGAAACCCTCCCCAACCACCAAAAAACTAACAAATTTTAACTCATAAATAACCACAATCAACTAATCTAAACAATTTAAGGTAGTACCTACCTCATTCCTCAACCATCATCAAGGATGAATCTTAACTATCATTGCTCGACCATGTCTTCATCCACTTTGTATCCTCAATCCCATTCTAGCTCAACATAAATCTCACACTAATCAACTAATCAGTAACCACCAGTCAACAATCAACTACCTTGCTAGCACTTTTATGTAAAACACAAAAATTACCAATGCATAAGAGTCAGAGAGTCAAAAGCAAATAGTGAAAATGATTTCTATTTTAATTTTTGAACCTTTAACCTTTTAGGGTTTCTCCCTAATTATTGACTATCAAGGTGACCATTAATGATCAAGTTTGGGACCCCTAACCGTCGATGGTCAATAAACCCACTTTTCACATTTTTGGCACCAACACATTCATGCCACCTTTTTGGAGATTACCCTTATACAATAAACCATAACCAACCTTCAAATAACACCTATTTTTCACAAAAAAACCATGAACCATTAGAGAATACCCTCTTTAACCAACCATCCAACCACATTCACCTTGATGTTAGCCATTTTTGGCCCAAACTATCGCATATTTTATGATGACCTTGCCTTGGTCCTTTTGACCACACCAACCAACCTTTACATGTTGAACATCTAAATTTACACCACCTAGTGCACACCAGGCCATTTTTGTTTTTCAAAGGAACACTTCTTACTTCGAATAATTGTGAAAACACCAAACCTATTTAGGAGACTTACATTGACAAGTTTTCCTGGTCATCATACCTAAATGTGTTCATGTGGTCCACTTGTTAGTTCTCCTTCTAGAACTGACCTTTATTTTTACCAACTATGGTAACTTAATCTATTCATGATCTTGACTATCACACTTTTTTGCATTTTGTGTACATGTTTTCACTTCAAATGCCCAACCCTTTTATCACAACCTTGTGACTCATGATAAACCACTTATCAAACCTTGACTCAATTCTAGTTCACCTCATAGACTCTTTGTTTGATGGGGAACACCTCCTCTCATACTTGAGGTAGCCAAAACATTGACCCATAATCCATTTTTGTTTTACAGCTTTCTGACACAAATTACATAACAAAAAGTGGAAAAATGTAGACACTAAAAAACCACACACAATGGTTCTAGATGTCAAAATGTCTTGGTACCATTTAAGAAACACATAAACCTTTTTGACCCACTAACTCGCCCAACAAACCCTAAGTCAAGTTAGCTAACTAAGCTAACTAACTTGCTAACCTATTAATTAACCCTTATCCAAATTTAACCCACCTTGACCCTTCACCTCTAGACACTCAACCATCGATGGTTAACATGACCATTGATAGTTAGGTTGACCATCAATGGTTAGGTCCTCACTATTTAAACACAACACCAGTTGTGGATAAGCTAACATGGCATAATTTAATATATTCACCTTACCCAATGCTAACACATCATAATGCATGAAAATTGGTAGCCTAACCTTCTATGGAACCTTCTACCTTCATCTCTCTTTGCCTATAAAAGGAGGGGAGTGGGAAATAAATAAGGATCAATCAATCCATAATCAAGCATTCTAGCATACAGGTGATCAAACTATCAACTAGCAGGTCTTCCTTCTAGCAATTCAAAAACTATAATAGAGACCTAAACCTCTACCAAAATTACTCTTGAGGAAAATTGTTGTTATTCTACCAAAATTGCTCTAGGATCAGCCATCTACCATCAAGCAAAAAACTAGGTACATTTTGTATTTTTTACTTTGTTTGTGTGGTTTTTAACTTCCTTGCCTAAATCAGACCTTTCTGCATCTTATCTCCTAACCCCTAGACCTTAATCAGATCCCAAACCACTTACTAAACCCTTTTTGTAATTTGAATCAGACTCTTTTATAAACAGTTCTAAAACCTATAGGAACCATTAATAGTTACTACGATCATCAACAGTCACCTTCAATCAATGATAGTCACCAAACTATTGATAGTCAGCATAACCACTGACATTCACCCTGACCATAGATGGTAATTGTGGTAATAAATAATAAGTTTTTATACCCACTTAACCTCAACCAAATTCCACTTTTTGACCCTCTGCCTATTCACCAAAACCTCAACTATTTTCTAAACCCAACCTAACTCCTTTAGCACTAGTATTAACTTTTTATTTGCTTAATTAGTCTATTTTACTTTATCAAGCATTTATTTCTTCTTGCATTTACTTTTAATACTTTTTTATTTGATGCAATTAATTTATATCTATTTCTTTTAACTTAACTATTTTAAGAGTATGGTTATAGCCTCCTAGCAAACTCACACTTCTTGGATCTATCTTATGCTAGGCAATCCAACTTGATAACCATCTAACAACCCCTTTACATGAGCTATTTATTATCTGTAGGTCATTATTCCCAAGATAAAGAGGATCTCTTCACACTCATCTAGATTATGCATGTATAAACAAAGATTTTATTCGACCACACCCTTATTAATAGTTTTTTACATCTTATTTAGATAAAAATGAATAGAAATTGAGAGAAACACTCCCCTTTATAACACCCAAGCTCACCTGTGAGCTTGGGCCTTAGTATTTTATGTTGATCACTTGATTATTTATATGGACTATGTATGCATTGTTGTTTAAGTTTTTTAATGAATAATGCTTTATGTAAATAATTAATGGACTAATTCTTTAAGTCTGAATGTTTATTGAATGTATACTATATTGTATCAAATGTGTGATTGAGCCCTGTGAGATTCCAACCTAGTTCATTCATGGTAGAATTGTGGGTGACAACAAGACTTGTGCTAGAATAGGAAATATGCTAAGTGTGGAAAATACCCTATGCCCTAAATGAAACCTGCACCTAAGTGCAAGACCATACCTAAGTCCCTTAACCCAATAGCCAGTTGGCCCTCAAGTACCTAAATGCCATCAAGCCTATGAAACCCAAGACTTTCACCTATGAGTGCCCAACCATCATTTCTCTAAACTAAGCCCCTAAAGAATATAGTTGTGCCATAACACAATTAGCCCAACACAAATGCCAGTCATTTCTTTACTGCACTTTAGGTGAGACCATAAGGCTTTTGCCTTATGTATATTGATGCCAGTGCCACTGAGTGTTGATTGCTGAGCACCATTGGAATCATCAAGGTCTATGACCCCTTGAAACAAGCCTAAATCTAACCTAGATATTTAGGTAGGCATGTGACTAGACCCATGGCCAATAATATCGATTTATCTACAACATTTTAGTTTTATTATCAGGACTATTGAATTTTATTGTTGTAATGGTACACCAAATACTCTTAATCTCCCTCAAGAACATCGAGTGTTGGCTAGAGCAAGTAGAAGATAGATTTACATTGAGGCATCCAAATTATAAAGGGCATAACCCAAGGAAATGGGTTTAGAACCAATTATATGATTCCCTATATGAGGTGTTCTTTTATGAACTATCAGATCAAGTATACCACTGGTTGGTTGCTTATGTGACCCATAAAAACTGAAGCTATGGATAAGACAATGAGTGGATAGAAGAGTGCCTATAGAGGCTCAATAAATTAGATACAACCTGGACTAGAGATGTAGATAGATGGTGGTAAGGGGCACTAAATAGCTATATGCTTGAGCTTATAGTATCGATGTATTCTTACCTAGAAGTAGAGTACCCATTATTATGTGAACCCAAAGGTGTATTTATGAAATAAATCAACACCAAACTCAAAAAGATGATGGTAGATTATGGCTTTAAAATAGTAAGGATGGAAGACTAAAGTCTTCTCACATATGAGTAGAACAACAGGGAAGAAGGGGACATGTAGGTGAGGCATAATGGAAGGCAATGAGTAGATTGACAACTGAGAGCTTAGGTAATAGGATTAAAATAAGAATAGGTGTGGATTGATAGAAGATCTAGAACCTAGAAGTGTTGAAAGGAACTGTAGTGAGTGGGAAGGGCATGTCAAAGGATCTATTGAATGGTAGTCATGCCCAGAGGAAGAAGCCCTTGAATCCTTGGAATGAGATCCATAATTGGTGGGTGAATTCTCTAGGTCCCCTCATAACTTGACCATTGGAGATGCACTAGATGCATCTACCCACTTTGAACTTATAGTGTGAGTTCATGTATTAGATTCCCCAAAGGAAAATAGAAGATTGACAACTGACCTTATTGTTGATGTAGACTTTGATCACTTTGGAAAATTTTACTAGAACTTTTTGATTGAACAAGTCATCCCATATAAATATGTAAGTGAAGATACCTCTAGACTATGAAGCACCAGCCCAACTAGATAGAACCTGACCACAAACACCCTAGTTTAGCCAATGTTAGTAGTGCAGGTTAGGAAATATCCCATAGGAAGTGGCCCTATGCCACTAGCAGGTAGTAAAGCACCATCATATTCTATAGCACTAGTAGTAACCATTGAACTAGTGCTTGGCATAGTGGCTAGATGCATTAGAGGACCAACACCAGGAATAACTTAATATGAGCATAAGGTAACTAGGTTTGTGATAACTATACTTGATCACACCCATACTTGGTATATGAAGTTTGATCCTAACTAGTATATGGTTGATTATGACACCTTGGAGGGAACCTGCCTAAAGGAGATTGATATGCCTTAGTTTGAAAAATAGATCATTATTATGCTCAAGGAGATAAACTAAGGATTATCAAAAAGTATGCACTTATATGATGATAGATTCAAGACACTCCTCTCTAACCTCCCTTATGATATTCACCCCTTGTAACATGAATAATGGTTCATTGGAGGACTACTAGTGTATTTTATAATGGTGTGACCCATGAAAACATTCATAGACCCTCTAAAAGTGCTAGAATATGCACTCAGAGCTAAAAAGATTTGGAACACTGATACTAGTATTAGCCCATTCATTGAGGAATAAATTACATCCATGGCCTCCCAACTATAGAAGCTAACTGCTAGTTCATTGTAAGACACTCAAATTAGATCATGGTGCATTTATTGTGAGATAGAGGGTCATAACAAGAATAACTAAGCTCAAAAGATTGTGCATGCACTACTTTTTAGTTATGAAGTTTGTCATGAAGTACATGTTCACAATTGCCCTTTATTGCAATGCATCAGTTAGGTCAGTATAACCATCTACTAAAATATATGCGATGCCTACACTCATAACACAACTGATTATTGAGTCATTGATGAAATTCACCAGAACATGGAGAGAGGTGCATGGTAGACAACCATGATAGACAGAGGGTAAGAAAACCAAGGAAGTTAGGGTTATAGCCAATAGAATGATGGATATGGAAACCAAAAAGGTACCAGAGGGTGAGGTGGAGGAAGATTCCCACCATGATCATACTACAAGTGTAGGTCAATTAAACACTATCAACACAATTACCCAATGCATCTAACATGTGGGTATTATCAAGAAATGCATGCAGTCAAAAAGTGTCCCAATTTATATAAAAAGATGACCCAATGAAAAATGGGCACTGAAAAAGGTGCAAGGATGATTATCTGTGATCTTAAAGATATAAAGTGGGTTTTCAAAATCATATCCAACACGTATAGAGCCAATCAATGTGTAGGTAAACACTCAGAGTGGGTTCACCAATCATCCACCAACTACACCAACATAAGAGATGTACTTGAAATATAGTGAACCAAGCCACACTAAACACATAACATATCTTGAGCCAAAATTTGCACCCTACCCTAACCCAATTCATCAAAAGGAAATCTTGTAACAAGTCATGAGCATAATACAAAATTTATAGGGAGAAATCTAACTACCTAGAGATCTTGAAGTGCAAGCTATCACCTCATGCAAAAAGTAAGATAGCCAGGAGGATGAAGTGTAAGATCTGAAAAAAGATTTTGTGCCTCCTAAAAATGGATAGGATGATTCCCCAACTAAATTTTTTTCTCTTAGAGCATGAAAGGAAGAAGCTAAGTGAGGTTAGTAAGCCCCATGAAATTGAAGTAACTATGCTACATATGGAGTAGGAAAATAAAGTAAGGTATACTTAGAATGTAGAGTATGACCAGGAGTTTCTAGTGAATTCCACTATCGATGGCTAGTGCATTTGTGAGGTATTGCTCGACATCAATGTAGAGGTCAATATCTTGACAAAGAATGCATGGGAAAAAATAGGTAGGCCAACCCTGAGACCTTCTCCCCATGTACTCTTCATGTCTAACAAGACCTGAGTGTAGCCAATTGAAATTCTATAGGGTGCCATTATAGATATTATGAGCACTAAATTCTATGCTAAATTTGAGGTTATTGAATTGGCTAGACACAATAACTACCCAATTCTTCTAGGGAGGCCTTGGTGCTACACCAACAATGTAGATATGTGCTTCAAGAAGTGATACATGACCTTAAAGAATGGCAAAGAAAGGGTAATGGTCCCCCTTTCAAGTGATCAAGGACCCCCCTATGTGGAGAACATCTATATAGAAGATGAGATCAACCATATTTATAACATCATGGTACAAGGCATTAAAAATCTCCATCTTTCTGATTAGGGAGTGATTTCTTGGGAGGATGAGCACTTAATATTAGATACCATTGATGTCACTTATGACCGATAGATTGAAGAGGCATATGAGGCCATTGATCATAGATGTTTCCTAGTGCATGTAAAGGCACCAACACCTATAAAGGTTGGCTAGGTCCAAATTGATCATGCTCTAAAATAATGGGTCCTACATTAGGAGAAGAAAGAAAAGAGGATATTCTACTTGAGCAAAGGAAAGCTTGTGGCACTCCTAAAATTTGAGGGGAGAAACCTATTGGAAAGGCATGTTAATGAACTTGAATCACGTATCCCCAAGGGGATAAACATATTTGGTGCACTTGTGTATACCTTGAGTAGTACTACCATGTATTGATGGACAGTACAAAGGTCTAATTTATTAATGTAGCCAGAGGTAAAGGTAGCGATGTGCACTAGATTAGGAAGGAGTAATGATAACTTATATATCGCAATGTACTCTGGTGACTCTAACATATGGTGTATGTGCACCTATGTGAAGAGATATGGACTGAATGCAGTGTGACTACCGTAAAGTACTTAAGGGTGGATGCCTTTTACATAACTTTGAAGACATGGGTGCAAACATGGTGTTGACGTAGTGGATTTCACCTAGGGGTAGGATGCTTAGCTCCTACCTTCCACATGTCAAAATGGAAACTCCCCTCTCGCCTGTGGGACTGGCGAAGCTGGAGGCGAGAGTCTCTAGGTAAGGGCTAGCTCCCTTTGATGCATCTAAGTTATTCCAATAAGTGGTAATACATATATATAGATATATAGTGGGGAGGTGAAAAAAGGGAAGGATTATAAGAAAATATAACCTACTCTAAAAGGGGTGATGCACCAAATGATTCAACCTACTCACACTCACTTGAAACCGTACAAACACATACGTACACTTTAAACTAGCAAAAGGACCAGGCTACAAGAAGCTTAACAAGGAGGCTTTAATGGAACACACAAAAAATAGGGACTCACCATAGGTGCCGTGGAAAGGGCACACTGTATAGTAGCTTCTTTCTATCTATGTGCTTCCAGGTGTAGCTCTCTTTATCACCTACAGGAATGACACCTTATAAACACCAAGTGCATTGGTGTTAACCCTATTAAAGCATTAAGAAGCAATGACTAAACACAAAACTAACACCTAGACACACACAGAGATATCTAACTAGAATAGAGGTAAAAAAAATGTGTTTATTGATTTTAGGTGAAAATTTGCCAGGGCTTCGCCTTACAAATGTGAAAGATTGCTTTTCCAAATGAGAAGTCTACAATATATAGAGGAAGGAAGGAGGCCTTTTGGCACCCTTTTTACAAATGACCCATATGAATTTTGATCATTAGGAAGAGCAAGCTGCTTAAACATCAATATGAGAAATTATGGGCCACACCATTTGTCTGCTTACAAGACCACTCCTTCAAGGCAATTACGCAGCTTATCTGCTCATTAATGCAAAATGAATAAAAATGGGTCATGCCATTAGCCATTTTCACCTCTTTATGATCCATTTGTAGACACTATATCACTTTCTAGAGTAACTTCTTGAATCGATTCCTCCCTTTGCCACTTGGACTATTTACTTGCTCCTACACTTGGCACTTTTATCTTTTCCCTACCTTGACTCTTCTAGTTCCTTGGCTCTTTTCTCTCTTTGTTCTTTAGGCTCTTGGTTGGTGTTCAAATGGCTATTTCTCTATCATAAAAATGACATTCACAGACCCATCACCATTTGAAAAATAACAGCTAATTTATCTTCTTAAAGTTGATGGCTTCCAGGACATCACCATCCTCGACAAATTCCTTTGCACCTTTTCCTTTGACTCGCCCTTTGTTTCAAACCCTCTAAAAGGGGAAATATCCCTTCAGGTCTGGAGAAATGTCCTTCATTTGGTAGCTGAGAGCCCCCCAAAAGGGTACCTACCCTTTGGGGTCCTTCGACGGCCTTTGTCTCTTTGGCCTCCTCTATGAGCATTTCTGCGGGCTTTTCCACGGACAATTTTCTTGTGGACAATTTTCTCATGGACAATTAGTCTGCGAGAATTGTCTCAAAATTTCAATGTCTTCAAAATTTTTCCTTGGGTCCTTTTGAGCTCATGGCTTTCTAAATTCCTTTGGACTTTTTGTTTGAAGGAATTCCTTCAGACAAAAAGTCTGAAGGAATTATGCCTTTTGCCTTAACAAAATTCTAATGAACTTACCCTTGTGGCTTTCTTTGACTTCTTTGAAGTGCTCCCTACCCTCCTCAAGAGCTCTTAAACTTAGAACTGCCCTCCATAAGGGCACTTGTCTTTTAGGAGGATTTAACTTTCATTTGAACCACTCCTTTGAACTAACTATTGAACCAATTGATTGAATCGGTTCAACGGTTCAAATAGTTATTGATCCAAGGCATCAAATCATTCGATTGAACCTGCCAATGAACTTTGCGTTGAACTTTGCTGATGAACTTTAACATTGAACCAAAAATGTTGAACCAATACATTAAACCAATCTGATGAACTAACTGAGTGAACTGAGTGATTGAATCATCTGATTGAACTAAAACATTGAACCAAGGCATTGAACCAAGCTGATGAACCATTTGATTGAACCAAAGTGACAAAATTTACCAATTGAACCAAGGCTTTGAACTTTGTTGATGAACTGAGGTGTTGAACCAAGGCATTAAACTGGTTTAATAGTTCAATGGTTCAAAGATGTAAACCTTCCTTGTGAATTTTAGACAAGAGTCTGAAGAAGCTTTGCAAAACCTTGCACTCTTTGAACTAGTTCTTCAAGTGCCAAAAGACTTGCCTGCAGAGTTAGTAGAAAAAACTTCTTTTCAAAATCCATAGAAACTTTGCCTACAGAGTCCATAGAAAATTTGCCTGCATAGTCTGTAGAAAATCTTGGACTTGTGCAAAATCAAAAAATGAATTGGCCTAGAGTAGTAGGGGAAGAAGGGGATTGATTTTTGGCTTGTTGGACCAAAAATGGTCAACAAATTGGTAAGTCCTAGGGGAAGCATGCCTACTATGCTTAGAATCTAGTTGCCTCAAAATCCATTGGGTACAGAGTCAAAATGTAACTTAAAGATCAATAATAGCCCTGATAAATTCAAGAACCAAACACGAAGATTTACCCCAAAAGGAAACAAAAACACACACAAAGCTAAGAAAACTACTAACATGTGCAAAAGGCACTTAGGGAAAATAAGAGAAAAGCAAGGGAAATATATACATGATAGAAAAGGGACTTAATGGTAATGCTTAAGATGTATCCCATTAACTAGGATAAACAATTCTTCACCATCCAACCTGGAGAGTTGGAATGCATTATGCTGCTTGCACTGAGTGATTACATATGGGCCACTTCATAGGGCATCAAACTTCACGTGCTTTCCAGGTTTAGCTTGGTCCTCATCCCATTTCAAGATAATGTCTCATTTAGAGAAACCTTTTGATGAAGATTTCTTGTTGAAGTGTCTCTTTATTTGCTATTGGTGGCTGGTCATAGAAGTCATAGCCTAGTCCCTTGTCTCTTAGAGCTCCATTAGCTCGCATAGCCTAACCTCCATGCTATTTCCTTCTTCTAATTGTAGCTGGTGAGCAAGGTCCAAGGCTAGAAACTCAAGTGAAATGGGGAGCCTAGCTTCCCTTCCATAGACGAGCATGCATGGCAAGTTACCAATTTCCCTCTTCAGGGTGACCCTATCTACCCACAGGGCTATTTTCAACTTGGCATGCCAAGTCCTCTAATTTTCTTCCATGGTTCACTTGATGATCCTGATCAAGTTGTTATTTATAGATTCAACTAGCCCATTCCATTGTGGGTAGTAATTAGATGAAGTGCTGAGATAGATACCATATCTTAGCACCCATTCACTTGTTTTAGTTCCTAGAAAAGCTAATGCATTATCTAAGATTATGGTTGCTGGAATTGCAAACCTTGACACCAAGTGCTCATAAAAATCTAAGACTGTACTTTCATTGGCCTCTTTCAGAGTGACAACCTCCACCCATCTTGTGAAATAATCCATGGTGGTCAAGACCCACTTGTGTCCAGCATTGGAAGGAGGATTAATCATCCCTATAAATTCAAGGCCCCATTACATGAATGGCTACTCTACCTGAATAGGCTGTAAAGGCATGGTAGCCAACTATTACTTCCCATCAAAAAGCATGTACTTTTGGCACTTTCAGACCCAAGCATGGGTGTCCCTGAAAAGAGTAGGCCAGAAGTAGCCAGCTCTCATGATTCTTCCTACTATAGCACTAGGAGTAAAATGAGTGCCAATTGACCCATCATGGAACTTAGACAACACCCTACTAGATTGGCTTGAGTCCAAGCATCTTAAAAAGACTCTTGAGAGATCCCTTCTGAATAGCATTCCATCAATTAGGGAATAAGGGAGACACTAGAGTCTGAAATACCTTCTCTTGGTCCTATCAAGTGAGTGCGAACACTCGCCAGTGAGAAGGAAATGCCTCACGTCTGATGTCTAATCCTTCATGATAGCTGGTTCTGTTAGGATCCCCTACTCTACTCTAAGAGTACAATTGATTACCTTTGTATAAGCAACTAAACACGGAATTAAACCAGAAGTAATAAGTAACTAGAATTCAGAAACAACAAAGAATATGAGATACGAGAAACAATACAATCTATATTAACACTCTTCCGAAAGGAAATACAATGAAGAAATCTCTTCTTCCCACACCTCTTAGGTGTCCAGTAATTCTCTCTCAAGAGTTCTCTCTCTCAATAAATTACAATCAACTCAATACTAAGTTATTCCCTCTAATGACAATCAACCCAATGGTTATTGTTGCCTACTTCCAAGTCCTTGTGACAATCAACTCAATAGTTGTTGCCTACTCTGACCCTAGTAGATCTAATTGATCTTGAACCTTGCAGATCTTACCTGATCTTGCTTACACCGTGTGTTGAAGATCTTCTTGATCTTGCTACCTCGTAGATTTAACTGATCTTGCACACACCCACACACACACACACACCCACATATCTACTTGATCTTGCTACCCCGCAGCTCAACTGACCTTACTTACCTGTAGATCTTCTTGATCTTGCAATCTTGTAGACCTTCTAGATCTTACACTTGAGGTTCTAATCCTTCTTAGTCCTTGATTACAATACAACCCTATGGGTCTCTTAAATAGATCCCAAAGCAAACAATAATTAGAAATATAGACTCAAGACTAAAATTAGTCTTTACATGCAAACTAATTGTTCGTCTAAAATTAGACCAGTTCTGGAACACACAGATGACCGATGCCAGTCTCTGTCTATTTGGATATGACCGATGTCAGCTGATGCATAACCGATGTCGATAGATGTTGGTTCTTGCCTGACTGATGTCGGTAGCTTTGACTGACGTCAGTTATTGTGTAACCCAACAACCTCCACATTTGCATCAGTGAAGCTTTTAGCTCCACAACTTAACAATCTCCCACTTGGAGATAAATAGCTGCACTTGTACTTGTACCTATATAGCAACATCCTCTAATTTTGTTTCTGGCTTGTATCTCCATCTTCAAGTTCAATCTTGAAGACCAACCAGCAATAGTGAACACATATCCTGTGGTGCTTCCCCTCCATCCAAGTCACCTGCCATATTCGAATCTACATACCCATGTAGAGAAGTGCTTGACCTTACATAGCATAAATACCTACTACTGGTCCCTCTCAGATATTTGAGAATCTATTGAACTGCTTTCTAGTGTTTTTTTTTTGGATTGGCCATAAACTTGCTGACAACTCCCACTACTTGGGCAATATCTAGTCTAGGTGTGCTAACCATTTTTGCATCTTGCATATTAAACCTCTAAAACACCAACCTGGCCATATGTCTCACTTGTCCATTCTCTCCTTCCTTTAACCTATGATCCCATTCATTTTTTAGTGCTTTCTTTCCAGCTGGCAACTCTACCAAATCCCACATTTGGTTTTCTTTTAAGGAATCAATTTCCTCATTCATGCCATGCTCACACTATTTCCTGGATTCTACCTACATTGCCTCTTCAAAACTTCCTAGTTTTCCATCATTAGTGAGCAACAAGTAGTAAAAAGAAGGGGAATAACAAATTTGATGCTTACTTACCCTTTCAGACCTCCTCATGGGCATTTGAGATTCATTGAAAGCTTACTATCTACCCAAATTTCATTCTAACAGTGACTAATGCAAACACCAAAATCATGTCTACCCCTTGGTCCTTTCTCCCTCCTATTCCCCCCTTGGTCTATTCCTAACCCATTCCTAACCCATACAATTACTAATTTAAAATAATAAACTTATTTTGAATTAACCCCCCTCCTTTGACACATCACCCATGACACCTCGCCTTGGACTAATTCCCACCCTATGACTCACCCAAGACCTATTCTTACTCCTTTCCAACCGCCTAACCAACTCTCATGCGTATTTAGCCTAACCTTCGACCAATTCTCCAATGGATTAGCACCTAGCGGATGGAGAACGGGCTTGATGGCCCTTTTACGCATTCTTCACCCGCCGACGTCGGTCAACTGTCGGCCGACGCTGGTGAGATCACTGATGTCGGTTTACTTAAACCGACTTCTAACCTCTTTCTTGGCTAATCACATTTTCTAATCAAAAACTCTAAATCTTGGGAGCTAATCACGAATTTGGAATCTGGAGTCTTCGACCATCTGTCAATCTGCCAATCTCTCAGCCAAGCCTCTCACTCTCTCCCTTAGACTCTACAATAGGAATTCTACCTTCAGTAACTCCATCAGCAACAGGGCTTTTACACTTGCAGCACCAACAACAGGTACACCAGTCTACAACACTCCTTCAACGGGCCATAGGTAAGTATTCTATTTTTACTTTCTTTGTGTTTTCTAGTCATTTGCTTCTAAGTATTATGAACTAGATTCAACACTTCCTATCCCTAGACTAGCCCAGACCTGAATCCTTATTTCCCTATCTCTCTATTGGCCTCCTCTACCCTTCTATCTATTTGACTCCCCTGTATCTTTGCACATACCCATAGACCATTAACTAAAACCAGACTCTCAGACCCAGACCCCCAGACCATTCAACCAAGCCCAAAACTCTGTCTCAGACCCGTCCACAGACCCTGTCCACAGGCCACAAACTTGTCCAGACCTTGTCCATAGACTACTACCCCGACCGACGCCAGCCATTACCCCAACCGAGGTCGGCAGCCTAACCGACGTTGGTAGACTTCAACAACCGATGCCGGTAGGACCACCGACGTCGGTGACTGTGACCAGTCCGACAACATCTTTTAGGTAAGCCTTTGCTTCCATTTTCCTTTTCAGTCTTTTATCATTTTAGTATTTTAACATTCTGCTATTTATCAGACATCTTTTTTTATCGACTAGTGGGTTGATATCCCTTAAGGAAGTCTTAATTCTTCTGGGATCAAGCTTTCACTTGGCAACCCACCATCTCCTCATCTAATGCCCTCTTTTGTCTAAGTCTCTTTTCTTTGCAGGTGTCATTCCTCCATAGCCAAAGAGGAGTTCTCACAGTGTCTGGATTACGGTGCGCATGACTACATCCAAGTACACACAAGCCTTGACCATCTCTCAGTTTCTTATTCTCTCTTGAATGTGAAAGCGGAATTGCATAGAAACATTCTGGCACACCCGGTGGGACACTTAGGGCCTTCCTTGGGTTCCTTTCCTTCTTTTTCTCATTTAGGTGCATTAGGTTTCTCCCTTTTCATCTTTTTTTTCTCTTCTTAACGACATCATAAGCAGGAATAAAAAGAACTTTTCTTTTCTTTTCTTGCATTTCTAGACTAGTCCAAAATCATACTCTTGAACCCTTTCTCAACTTGTTTTCATTCCAACTTAACATTTCGACTGGGGCTTAAAACTTATTGCATTGCATTTCTGCTTGTGCTTGCATTTTTTAGTCCACACTTAGTAATTAACAAACCACATATTGAATTAATCGTAGTCCACTTGATGTTACACGACCTAAACCACTTGCACAAATCAAACATCAAACTCACCTGAGACAAGGCCCGACTGGGATTTCATCCCCCAACGGATACCTTACCCGTCCCAGCAATCCTACTTGGATTTCATCACCAAGGGGAAAGCCCACTCTGTTCTCTAGCAGAGTCTAATCTCTAGGGAAAGTATATTTTGGCTAAGTGAGACCAACTTATCACTGGACTCATGAAGTGAAGGGAGCCTGCTCCTTAGCACCAGGCCATGTACGGAACCTAACCCAGACTTCTTGAGTGCCTAAACAAAACTTGAAACCATCCATATACTACCTCTTATAGGACCCTTCTAACAGCCAACCTCCCCAAACATCACTTTAAGGCATAAGCCACAGGATTCTAAAAAGTTGATTCTTAGGATTTAACGCTTAGGGCCTGTCTGTCTCCATCTCTATTTTTTTGTTCCTATCTAGTTTTTTGAGCTAGTGAGGACGTTCTTCTTCATTTTTTCCAAGAATCTTCAAATTTTCTAAGTTTTTGGAAACCACAGTCACCGGCATCGGCTTTACCACCGACATCGGCCACCTTCCTCCACCGACATCAGTTATCTGACCGACGTCGGTCATCTTCCCTCACTGACATCAGTTTTTCAACCGACGTCGATCACTGTCACAGTTCTTTTTTCCAAAATAACAACTTAAAACCTGACCCCTTTTTCTACCAAAACCTCATTCTGAGTTTCTAAAATTGAAAAAACACAGTTTTTGGAACCTGACCCTTCTTGCCTTAAATGGTTTTGATGCACAGTCAAACCAAGGCTCTTCTTGACCACGCTCCCTCATCCCTAACCAGTCCTATAATGGAGTTCCACTTAGAGACTGAAAGAACTCCTACAGGACCGACCCTGACTCAAACTCCCATCATCCCTAAAGGGGACCAAGATTTTGAGAGATTCTTGGACCTCAACGTCATAGCCCTCCAAAACTATCTCGCAAGAAACCCAACACGAGACCTTTCGGGTGAAGCGGTGGTGACATCGACACCATTCACCACCTAACCTTTTATGACCCAACCTTTTGCTTCAACCATTAACCTGACCATGGCCAATACGCAAAGTTTGGCCTCCCCATCTATTTTTAGACCAACCTCTGTCGGGGTTCCATTACCCCCTCAACCACATGCAATTCAACCAAGTTTTACATCATACCAGAACTTAATTGTCTCAACCCCTCACACTCTTGCGCCCATAAATGCAGGAGTGTCTATCTCCCCTTTTGTCAATGCCATCACGCAACCACCTTTGGCGGTATCTACTCAGCTTATGCCTTCTACTTCCATAACCCAACCACACTTGGCCTCTTCATCTATCCCTACGATTAGTTACACATATGTTGCGCCCCTACAAGCGCAACTGACTACGTCGTATGCCTCCTCTAGCCTCTTTCAAGCACCCTAAAACCTAGGGGGTGCCCCATCTGCCAATCTATCAATAGACATCGTTAAAATGCTGATGGATAAAATGTCCAGTCTCGAGACCTCTATCTCTGGTTCACGCAATGCTCTCTCGTATGAGCAAATTTGTAACGAGCCCATCCATCCTTTCGTCCCTATCTGACCATACCCCAACCAATGGGAGCTTCCTAAATTTACTCACTTCTAGAGTAAGGAGGACCCACAACAACATCTATGGGCATTTAGACATGCCTGTTATCTTATAGTGCATGATAATGCGTTACTTTTACGCATGTTCCCCATGTCGCTTGCTGGCCCCGCCCTTGACTGGTATAGCTCTCTTACTAGACATTCTATCTTTTCATTCATTCAACTTGCCTAATTATTTCTCGACCATTTTTCTATCAACATCACCAAACAAGTCTCAATCACAGACCTCTACTCCATCAGGCAATTTGACGACGAATCAATAGTCAATTTTGTCGCCCGTTGGAGAGGCTTAATTAACTAGCTCTCCTTCTCCTTGCCTCAACCTGAGCTCATCGAGCTCTTTTCTCGAGCATGTGCTAGGCACATCTCTTTTACTTTGCAGATTCAGACATTTCGCACTTTTGACGAAGCTTTCACCATGGCCCGAAAGCTTGAACTCCATGCCATTGAAGAGGATAAAGTCAAATTGCGTAATACCAATGCAAAAACCAATGACCCTTCTTCTTTCAGACCTTCTTCTTCTGCCAACTCCAAACCCAAAGGAGTGGCCAACACTGTGGTCATTAGATCACCATCCTCGATGACAACTAATTACTCTCAACCTTCTACATCTCCAAGCATCACTAAACAATTCCAACAACGATACATTCAGCGTTCATACACTCCACTTGGAGAATCATACGCTTCCATTTTGGAAAAACTTGTCAAGCAGGGGGTCCTCAATCTCCCTCCAATCCGACCACCTCAATTCAACCCTTCAAAGGCCCTCCCTACATGGTATAGGGAGGCCAACTTCTGTCACTTTCACCGCGTCCATGGCCATGACATCGACAATTGCCGAACCTTCAAGAACGTCATCCAAGACATGATCGAAAAGGGGGATCTTATTTTAGATAACCCAAATGCCCCACCAAATCAAAATATCGACATCTTCAAATAACCATTTCCAAACTATCCTCCTACTCAAAATAATGTCCAGACCATGGCCGATAGCTCCCACGAGCATGACATACATACGGTCAACACAGTCTCACCTCTTGTCCCTTACCAACCTCCATTACAGGTAGAAGAGCCATCTTCTCCCATTTGTCTTCCACAGGTAGAAGAGCCATCTTCTCCTATTTGTCTTTCACAGGTAGAAGAATCTTCTTCTCCTATTAGTCCTCCATTGACCTCTCCCATATTGGGGGACGCTTTGACCACATCAACGCCGGTTGTCTCGCCTTCATCCTTCTTATCATCCATTGATAATCATACCTTTTCAACTCCTCAACCACACACAGAAGCCATGACTACTTCGGCACTCTTTCCACCTAAAGAGCCCACATCTTCAATCCCTTCTACATCGAGAGAAGAACCGTCCATATCCAAGCCCCAACCCGCACGGGCGTCCACCTTACCAAAAGAGATTAAACCTCTTGGTGTTTGCCCCACATCTAATCTCGCCTCGCACAAAGGTGGCCCTCAACCCATACCAAAGAAGGCCACTAGACCACATCGGAGAACTCCTCCCCCACCTTCCTCATTGCCCTCTATTTTGGGCCCGCATCCATCCACTTTAAAAGAAGTGCTCCCTACTCCCATACTTCACAAAGGCAAACCACCTGCATTACTCTCTCAACCCATTAGACATATATCTCCTCCAAACCATCGACCAATGCCTCTTACACCTCTCAAACCAAAGTCATCAACCCTCGCTGCAACAAAACATCAAGACCCGTTAGCAGGTTCTTATGCCTTGCTGTTACGGCAATTGTTACAGTCCTCTCGCATCTATCTCCCGCCTCTTAAACCATATCAATTTCTCGAACCAAAACCACCCTGGTTCGATGACACTCGCATTTGTGCATATCATTGCATGCCTGGGCACGACACTGAGCATTGTTGTGCCCTCAAGGTTGCCATTTGCCAATGTCTGAGGAATGACACCCTTCTTCTCGACCACATCATCAATAAACCTTTAACACCGCCCCAATCATCAACTCTCAGATCAAGACCATCTTGGTTCGACAACTCTAAGTTCTGTCACTATCATCACACTCTGAGACATGACACTGAGCATTGTTGTGCTCTTAAAGCTATCACTCGTCAACATTGAAAAAAGGATTCCCTTCTCATCAAGGACCCTCTTGACCACCTCTTCGACAAATTATCAACACCGACCCATGCCTCTCAAACCTCATCATCTAAATTGGGATCTCCATGCCAGACTATGGTCCCTTTGTCACCTTTAACCCCCTTATTTGACATCAACACAGTCCATTTGACCACCAAGCCTCAACCGACCTTGACCAATCTATCCAACATTCTCCCTAAGTGACTGGGGGAATCCAACCTTATCCTAACCTCGACCAAACATTCAACCAAACTTTTGACCAAACATTCAACCAACTTTGACCAGACATTCGACCAAACTTCGACTAAGTCTCAACCACACATAGTCCAATCATCAACCAACCTTTTTAATCCTAACCTCGACCAAACATTCAACCAAAATTTTGACCAAACATTCGACCAACTTTGACCAGACATTCGACCAAACTTCGACTAAGTCTCAACCACACATTATCCAATCATCAACCAACCTTTTTAATCATGACCCCGACCAGCATCAACCAAACCTCGACCAAACTTCAATCATCCAACATCAACCAGCCAAACACCTATCACTTCTTCAAACCGTCATCAATCATCATGACCAATTTGGAAAGAGGCAAATGGGGCAAGTCCGTTCCTAATTGACTCAGACCTTTTATCATAACGCACTAGCATGGCCCAGGGACTTATCAAAACCTGAGCCCTTTTATGCCTTGCATCTACGACCATTCTTTTGTTAGTCGAGTATTCATCACTTGATGTTTTACTTGAGCTCGTCCCTTGAGCAATCCCGTCCTCTTAATTCCTATTCATTTCAACCCTATTCCCTCAAACAAGTCCTATGTCAGCTCCTTTTGTCAAGTATGAATGCTTTGTCCTAATAAAAGGGAACCCTTAAACCTCTACAGGTTCATCCATGACTAAACTTCAATCAACAATTATATCAAAAATAACATATCAGGTCATAAACTCTCTAAATGTAGACTGCTCCCTCGAAGGACAGCTACATAATTGTTGTATTTACTAGACTGCTCCCGTGAAGGACAGCTAGGCCAAGTCATTATCAAACATTTTAAAGCAAAGTATAGACCACTCCCTTGAAGGATGGCTATGACTAAATATTGCTACAGACATCACTCTTTCTGAGGCTTTCCGCATCGATCAGCTTCACATATATGACCACCAAAGCAGACAACATCCCTATGCAGACTTCCCGCATCGATCAGTTTGCGCCATAAAAATAAAATAAAAATAAAAAATGACTGACAAGCTATCAAGTCATGGACATGCCTATAGTCATTCTTGGGTCACCTATACAAGGGGCAAGGTTCTTCCTACCACAAAAGGGTTACCCCATCCTCTCATATCTTAATCCTACTTATCACCCCAACATACTCAAGGGACTTCGAGCTCACTTAATATCAAGTGATTCAATTACTTCTCTAGCATCAACCATGGTCAACGACGTAATGCATAAATGGGGCTTTTGTTCTAACAACCCCTATCTATGCTGTCATTCTGGTCCTTGTCAATGAAAGAGCAATTCGCCTTTCACTTATCCTTCACACTTTGGTCACATTCAACCAAACCTTTTTCAACCCAACCATTTTCAGACCAACAACAGGACATCATGACATCATCATCATCATAGTCCATTTCACATAGTTTCTATGGACACCAATACACATAGGAACTATCGACCCGACGTAATTTATGTTAAGCATAAACCAATATTTGCTGAAGCATAAATAGACCTCAATTCATTTTTAGCATACATCCATCATGAATATGGAAAATTGCTAGGGATGAAAGACCACTCACCAATGTTACAAAATACACCATTTGGAAAAGGCTGTAACATCTTCTTCTCCTCATCATTTCAACCTTGACCTCGACCAAAATCAGCCTATCGACCTCTTTGTCCCTCTGTCTGAACTACATTGGTCTGAGGCCCTTCACACAAGGGCTATGTAGGCAACACTCAGTCTTCTGAGGTTAGCTCAACCATTCCCCCATCCATCCATCTACTTGTTCATCTCTCTCAAGACGACGACCTTTCATCTTCCATCATGACCAATCAACCAGCCCTGCCAATGTTGAAGTCATTTTTGACTCCTCATGGGGCACATTTGAGGCCAGTTATATCTTAACCCGACCATTGACCATGGAGATCACACCTATCTCCACAGACCTTGACCACTTTTGAGACAACTCTGTCTTGGTTTTGTTTGCACACATGCTACCTCATGAATAAATAGCAAAATTGTTCGCAGACCATATTTTTGGACCCTCACAAGTATAGGATCGCAAGCCAGTTGATCCACACTACTTGTGACATTTTCGTGTTTCTAGGAGCACTTCCTGAGCCTGGGATACCTATAACATGATGACCATTTCGAGCTACACCTTAGATTGAATAACTCGATCAGCTACGACTAATGCTGGGGCCCAGTTATTTCAATTTTGGCACTCCTCGACCCTCGACCTGTGACATTTGACCTATCCATCTCTTGAAGTGGTGTACGCGTAATCATGACTTTTTATAGCATTTTCACTCACTCTTCATTCTTCTCATCCACTTTTTTGTCAAATTGGCACCCAACATCAGGTTCCCTTCCCTCGACTCCCACTTTGAGAGGGAATACCTCATCCATACCTTAGGGCAATCCACATCATCTCATACCTGGGGCACCTAACTCCTATTTTTGTCTTCCAGTTCATCTAGAGCAACCAACAAGATAAAAAGGGGAAAATGTAGACACCAAAATCATGTCTACCCCTTGGTCTATTCCTAACCCATTCCTAACCCATACAATTACTAATTTAAAATAATAAACTTATTTTGAATTAACCCCCCTCCTTTGACACATCACCCATGACACCTTGCCTTGGACTAATTCCCACCCTATGACTCACCCAAGACCTATTCTTACTCCTTTCCAACCACCTAACCAACTCTCGTGTGTATTTAGCCTAACCTTCGACTAATTCTCCAACGAATTAGCACTTGGCAGATGGAGAACAGGCTTGATGGCCCTTTTACGCATTCTTCACCTGCCGACGTCAGTCAACTGTCGACTGACGTCGGTGAGATCGCCGACGTCGGTTTACTTAAACCGACTTCTAACCTCTTTCTTGGCTAATCACATTTTCTAATCAAAAACTCTGAATCTTAGGAGCTAATCATGAATCTGGAATTTGGAGTCTTCGACCATCCGTCAATCTGCCAATCTCTCAGCCAAGCCTCTCACTCTCTCCCTCAGACTTTGTAATAAGAATTTTGCCTTCAGCAACTCCATCAGCAACAGGGCTTTCACACCTGTATCACCAACAATAGGTACACTAGTCTATAACACTCCTTCAGCAGGCCACAGGTAAGTATTTTATTTGTACTTTCTTTGTGTTTTCTAGTCATTTGCTTCTAAGTATTATGAACTAGATTCAACACTTCCTATCCCTAGACCAGCCTAGACCCGAATCCTTATTTCCCTATCTCTCTATTGGCCTCCTCTACCCTTCTATCTATTTGACTCCCCTGTATCTCTGCACAGACCCACAGACCATTAACTAAAACCAGACTCTCAGACCCAAACCCCCAGACCATTCAACCAAGCCCAAAACTCTGTCTCAGACCCATCCACAGACCCTATTCATAGGCCACAAACTCGTCCAGACCTTGTCCACAAACTACTGCCCTGACCGACACCGGCCATTGCCCCAATTGAGGTCGGCAGCCTAACCGACGTCGGCAAACTTCAACAATCGACGCCGACGACTGTGACTAGTCTGACAGCATCTTTTAGGTAAGCCTTTGCTTCCATTTTCCTTTTCAGTCTTTTATCATTTTAGTATTTTAACATTCTACTATTTATCAGACATCTTTTTTTATCGACTAGTGGGTTGATATCCCTTAAGGAAGTCTTCATACTTCTGGGATCAAGCTTTCGCTTGGCAACCCACCATCTCCTCATCTAATGCCCTCTTTTGTCCAAGTCTCTTTTCTTTGCAGGTGTCATTCCTCCACAGCCAAAGAGGAGTTCTCACAGTGTCTGGATTATGGTGCGCATGACTACATCCAGGTACACACAAGCCTTGACCATCTCTCAATTTCTTATTCTCTCTTGAATGTGAAAGCAGAATTGCATAGAAACAACTGATCCCAACCATCTCTCAGTCTCCACCCAAACGATGTTGGTTCCATGTGACCAACTTGATCAACATCGGTTGCCATCTGACTGACGTTAGTTTCCACTTGCCTAACATCACTGACTTTGGTCTCCACCGGACCGATGTCAGTTCTTGCGTGATCAATGTTGGTTCTCACCTAACTAATGTCGGTGTCTATGTTTTCTTATGAGTGATGATTTTTACCTGCAAGCTCATTTTGGATTATAACCTTGTCTAAATCAACATTGCCCTAATCATAATTATTTATCCTCTTGAGCTGATCACTGTCCATCACCTTTTCCTTGAAAACCAAGGGTTTCCAGTTCTTAAATTTTTCAAAAACATTAGATTTCCTCTTTATGCAATAAACCCATACCTTTCTTGTAGCATAACATTGTGATCCTACAATAAAAACTCCCTAAGCTGGTCCCCACACATCTATGTGAACAAGCTCCAACTTGTACTTCTTCTTTGTTGACCTAGTTTTGAGAAACCTCACTTTCTTCCCAAAAATACAATGCTCACAGAAATCTTGATTTATGCTTTTTAAATATGAAAGATTACCTTTTGACTTAAGAATATCCATTCCCTTCTCACTCATGTGACCAAGCCTATAGTGCCACATCTTTGCATCTACATCTGAAGTAGATAAAATAGAAGGAGAATCAGTAATACAAGTAGATATATAAAGCGTACCTACTTTCTTACCTCTTACTAATACAAGTCCACCCTTGGAAATTCTCCAAGATTCTGCTGTGAGAGTTACTGTGCAACCCTCATCACCCAACTTTCCTGTAGAAATTAGACTCCTCTTCAAGATGGGAACATGCATGACATCCTTCAACACCCATATGTTGCCAGTCTACAACTTCGGCTGCACTCCCCCTTTGCCAACCATTTGACAAGGCTCACCATCCCCTAAAGAAAATTTTCCAAAGTCTCCATGGACATAATCATGAAAAAATTCTCTATTTGGGGTTGCATGGAAAGAGGCACTAGAATCTAAAACCCAAGATTTTAATTTATCCAAGGAACATATAAGAGCATCCTGTGCAACAATACCTGCATCATTTACTTCTTTATTTCCTTCATGATGATCTTCTACCAACCAACAATCTTTCTTTACATGCCCTTTCTTTCCACAATTCCAGCAGGTTATACCTCCATTTCTGGATTTGGATCTACTGCCTATCTTTGACCTTGATTTCCCTTGCTTGCCCTTCTCTCTTTTCCATCCCCTAGTTTCAACACTTAAAACAATACACGATGTTTCCCCTGTGCTTTTCCTACAAATTTCTTCATTTAAGATTACACT
This sequence comes from Torreya grandis, assembly GCA_037957365.1. Lineage (NCBI taxonomy): Eukaryota > Viridiplantae > Streptophyta > Pinopsida > Cupressales > Taxaceae > Torreya > Torreya grandis. The sequence continues at coordinate 4,185,985 of JARHVA010000389.1, forward strand.
AACAACATCATCAACTTTCAATATATTTGAAGCAGACACAATATTACTAACTACCATTACCAAGCTATCCTAACTTTTAGGTAAAGATCATAAGATTAGGAGAGCCTTAATTTCATCATCAAAAACTATTTTGACTAAAATTAATTGATTTACTAATCCTTGGAAATCACTAAGATGACTATATACAAATCTGCCTTCCTGCATTTGCAAATTAAATAATTGCTTCGTAAGAAATACCTTATTTGAAGCTGAGGGTTTTTCATATAAATTTGCCAAAGATTTCATTAACTCTACCATTGTCTTTGCTTGTGATAAGCTGAAAATCACAGACAATGCCAGGCTCAGCCTTATAGCTCCAAGAGCCTTTCGATCAAGCACATTCCATTCTTCATCTTGCATATATGTGGGCTTTCTTAAAACTCCACCCAACAGTAAGTACAGATCTTTTTGATATAGATAATCTTCTATTTACATCCTCCATAACTGATAATTCTTGCCATTGAATTTCTCCATTCTTAGTTTACTTTCTTCTGCCATTGCTTTACTCCCACTCAAACAGAAACCCCTGTGAGTGAACCTGTAATCAACAAACACTAACCTGCTCTATTGAAGCACTTGTCAGTGATCCTAGTTATGATACCAACTATCAGGATCCCCTACTCTACTCTGAGAGTACAATTGATTACCTTTGTATAAGCAACTAAACACAGAATTAAACCAGAAGTAATAAGTAACTAGAATTCAAAAACAATAAAGAATATGAGATATGAGAAACAATACAATCTATATTAACACTCTTATAAAAGGAAATACAATGAAAAAATATCTTATTCCCACACCTCTTGGGTGTCTAATAATTCTCCCTCAAGAGTTCTCTCTCTCAATCAATTACAATCAACTCAATACTGAGTTATTCCCTCCAGTGACAATCAACCCAATGGTTGTTGTTGCCTACTTCCAAGTCCTTGTGACAATCAACTCAATAGCTATTGCCTACTCTGACCCTAGTAGATCTAATTAATCTTGCACCTTGCAGATCTTACCTGATCTTGCTTACATTGTGTGTTGCAGATCTTCTTGATCTTGCTACCTCACAAATCTAACTGATCTTGCACACACACACACCTACAGATCTACTTGATCTTGCTACCCTGCAGATCAACTGACCTTGCTTACTTGTAGATCTTCCTGATCTTGCACTCTTGTAGACCTTCTAGATCTTACACTTGAGGATCTAATCCTTCTTAGTCCTTGATTACAATATATCCCCATGGGTCTCTTAAATAGATCCCAAACCAAACCATAATTAGAAATGCAGACTCAAGACTAAAATTAGTCTTTACATGCAAACTAACTGTCCATCTAAAATTAGACCAGTTCTAGAATGCACAGATGACTGATGATAATCTCTATCTATCTGGATATGACTGATGTCGGCTGATGCATAATCGATGTCAGCAGATGTCAGTTCCTACCTAACTGATGTCGGCAGCTTCTGATCGATGTCAGTTACTATGTAACCCAGAAACCTCTACATTTACATCAGTAAAGATTTTAGCTCCACAACTTAACAAGTTCTTCCACTATAGCTACATCATAGATTAGCAAACTATCCTCTTTTTTCTACTTAAATTCTACAATGAGGTGTTCACATAGGCCTCTCCCTCTTACCAGTTTGGCAATCTTGATATCTACATCATATTCCATCACCTTAGTGATCCACCCTGCTCTCTTCTCATTTAGGTCTCAGTTGATCAAGAAATATTTGATTGCAAGATGTGGAACCATGAGGTGGATTTTGCTATTGGACAATATATGTCTGAATTTCTTCAGACTCCATATGACTGCTAGGACTTGCTTTTCCACATATGTGTATCTAACTTCAAAACCTTCTAGACCTCAGCTAAAAAATGCAATTGGTTGCTCATGGTTATCATCACTTGCCTTGGTAAGCATGACAGAGATTACCTTTTCATTGCTGAAGGTGTAGAGGTTGAAATCTTTGGTGAAGTTAGCGCTGATCAAAATTGGAGCCCGGGCTATGGCCTACTTGATTTCTTCAAAACTATCCTTTCTTCATGTTGTCTATGTGAACACTTCACCCTTTCTCAGCATAGAGGTCAAAGGCTTGACCATCTCCACAAAATTTGGGATAAATCTCTATATGAAATTTATCTTGCCAAAAAAGCTTTGCAGGCCTTTCTTGTGCTTAGGTAAGGACAACTCCAAGATGGAGTGAATCTCTCTGGATCAATAGTTAGGCCCTCCGAAGAAACAATGTGACCAAGGAGCTTTCCCTCATGGACAATGAACATGCATTTCCTCAAATTGAGAGAGATACCAAACTCTCTACACCTCTCAAATATTTGTCTGAGGTGTTTCATGTGTTGGCTCGCTTCCTTGGAGAAAATTCTCACATCATCAAGATATACCAGCGCCGTATTATTTATCAGGCCTTGAAAGGCCATGTCCATAGCTGATTGGAAGGTGGCACCCACATTAGATAGTTCAAAAGGCATTTTCCTGTAAGCAAATGTTCCCAACTTGGTAGTGAAGGTTGTCTTGTGCTGGTCATAGTCTTGCACCAAAATCTGGTTGTATCTTGAATACCAATCCAGGAGGGAAAAATGCTCACTGCCTGTCACCATTTGAAGGATTTGCTCCATGCTTGGGAGAGGATAATGGTCTTTCAAAGAGACTCTATTGAGGTCTCTAAAATCAACACACAGTCTGATCTCCCCATTCTTTTTTTGAACAGGAACAAGGTTGGCCAGCCAAGAAGAGTGTTTGATTGGAAATATTATCTTGGACTCAATCAACTTAGTGAGCTCCTTTCGCATGAGAGGTTCAATCATTGGATTGATGGGACTCTATTTCTACTTGATTGGCTGGGTGCCTTTTTCTAGCTCAATGGTATGCTACGCCAAACTTGGGTCAAAACCCTTCAAATCACTATACTCCCAAGCAAATATATCAGCAAATTCTTGGCACAACAAGATGGAGGCCTGCCTTTCATAGTCTATGCACACTTTCTCAAGTGTAAGCAACTTATCCTTGAATATTTCCACCTTTTCATGGTACTCCTCCTTTGTTGTGATGCATGCTTTGTTGCTTTTCAACTGGTCATCTCCATTGAAGATATTCTCTAGGGTGACCAAACCCTTGGGGAGCTTATTGTTCTTCAACAGGTTTGGGAAGGTGGTTTGCTAAATAAGGATGGGTCCTCTCAAACCTCAGTCACTTTGTTGAGTTCAAAGTAAATTCAATGAATTCAAAAGGAACACCCTTGGTAGTAGACTGTGTGGTGATTTTAGGCATAGGAGGTCAGACTAGTCTTTGATCAGAAAAAAGAAGCTCTTACCAGTGGAGTTGCTAGATGCTAAAAATGATTGGTTTGATGTAACAAAACCAGCATCAATCCTGAAACTTTACTGAGTGTAAAAAACTTGGTCCCCCTAGGCATGCCATAAACTATTGATGTAGTGGATTACACTCGAGGGCAGGACGCCAGCTCCTGCCCTCCACACGTCAAAATGGAAACTCCCCTCTTGCCTATGGGACTGGCAAAGCTAGAGCAGAGAGTCTCTAGGGAAGGGCTAGCTCCCTTTGATGCATTTGAGTTGTTCCAATAAGTGATAATACATACATACATATATATATATATATATATATATATATATATATATATATATATATATATATATATATAATGGGGGGGGGTGAAAAATGGGAAGGATTACAGGAAAATAAAACCTACTCTAAAAGGGGTGATGCACCAAACGATTTGACCTACTAACACTCACACTTGAAACCATACAAACACATATGTACACTTTAAACTGGCAAAAGGACCAAGATATAGGAAGCTTAATAGGGAGGCTTTAATGGAACACACAAAAAATAGGGACTCACCATAGGTACTGTGGAAAGGGCACACTGTATAGTAGCTTCTTTCTGTCTCTGTGCTTTCAGGTGCATCTCTCTTTGTCACCTGCAGGAGTGACACCTTATAGACACCAGGTGCATTCGTGTTAACCCTATGAAAGCATTAGGAAGTAATGACTAAACAAAAAACTAACACTCAAACACACACACAGAGAGATATCTAACCAAAATAGAGGTAAAAAAAATGCGTTTATTGATTTCAGGTGAAAATTTGCCAGGGCTTCGCCTTACAAATGTGAAAGATCAATTTTCCAAATGAGAAGTCTACAATATATAGAGGAAGGAAGGAGGCTTTTTGGTGCCCTTTTTACAAATGACCCATGTGCATTCTGATCATTGGGAAGAGCAAGTTGCTTAAACATTAATATGAGAAATTATGGGGCACGCCATTTATCTACTTACAAGACCACTCCTTCAAGGCAATTACGTAGCTTGTCTGCTCATTAATGCAAAATGAAGAAAAATGGGTCATAATGTTAGCCATTTAAACCTTTTTATGATCAATTTGTAGACACTGTATCACCTACTAGAGTAACTTCTTGAATCGACGCCTCCCTTTGCCACTTGGACTATTTTCCTGCTCTTACACTTGGCACTTTTATCTTTTCCCTGCCTTGACTCTTCTGGGTCCTTGGCTCTTTTCTCTCTTTGTTCTCTAGGCTCTTTGTTGGCACCCAAAGGGCTATTTATCTATCATGAAAATGACGTTCATAGACCCATCACCATTTGAAAAATAATGACTAATCTATCTTCTTAAACATTGATGGCTTCTGGGATGTCACCATCCTCATCAAATTCCTTTGAGCCTTTTCCTTTGACTCACCCTTTGTTTTGGACCCTCCCAAAGGGGAAATATCCCTTTGAGTCTAGAGCAATGTCCTTCATTTTGTAGTTGAGAGCCCCCTGCAAGGGTACCTACCCTTCGGGGTCCTTCAACAGCCTTAGTCTCTTTGGCCTCCTCTGCGGGCTTTTCCACATACAATTTTCCTGCAAACAATTTTCCCTCAGACAATTAGTCCATGAGAATTGTCTCAAAATTTTGATGTCTTCAAAAAATTTCCCCAGGTCCTTTTGCACTCATGGCTTTCCAAATTCCTTCAAACTTTTTGTCTAAATGAATTCCTTCTAACAAAAAGTCTAAAGGAATTATGCCTTTTGCCTTAACAAAATTTTGAAGGAACTTACCCTTGCAGCTTTCTTTGGCTTCTTTGAAGTGCTTCCTACCCTCCGCAAGAGCTCTTGAACCTAAAACTACCCTTCGCAAGGGAACTTGTCCTTTAGCAGCCTTGAACTTTCATTTGAACCACTCCTTTATACCAACCGTTGAACCAGTTCAATGGTTCAAATAGTTGTTGAACCAAGGCATCGAACCATTTGATTGAACCTATTGATGAACTTTGCGTTGAACTTTGTCGATGAAATTTAAGATTGAACCAACGTATTGAACCAAGCTGACGAATTGACTAAGTGAACCGAGTGATTGAACCATCTGATTGAACTGAAACATTGAACTAAGGCATTGAACCAACGCATTAAACTAAGCTAATGAACCGTTTGATTGAACCAAAGTGACAAAATTTGCCGATTGAACCAAGGCTTTAAACTTTGCCGATGAATCGAGGCATTAAACCAAGGCATTAAACCAGTTCAATGATTCAAAGATGCGAACCTTCCTTGTGAATTTTAGACAAGAGTCTGAAGAAGCTTTGGAAAACCTTACACTCTTTGAACTAGTTCTTCAAGCATTGAAAGACTCACCTGTAGAGTTCATAGAAAAATCTTCTTTGCAAAATCCATAGAAAATTTGCCTGTAGAGTCTGTAGAAAATTTGCCTGAAGAGTCTGTAGAAAATCCTAGACTTGTGTGAAATCAAAAAATGAATTGGCCTAAAGCAGCAGGGGAAGAAGGGGATCAATTTTTGGCTTGTTAGACCAAAAATGGTCAACACATGGTATGTGTTCAAGGAGATGCACCAAGATATAACCAGTTGGGAGGTTATTAAAGAAAATTTTATACATACCTTCTCCTTCTCCTCATAAAACTTGGAACTAATCAAACCATTGCAAGTGATGTGAAGGGAAGTGTTTGAGGACACTGAAATCCTTGAAAATCACTTGAAAGACATGTTTGGAGAAAAAGGGTTGGTACTTCCAACCTTATTTGAGTAACAAACTCTCAATAGTGACTCTAGTAAGGAGGAAAATGACACTTAGGAGTGAGAATAGAAAATATTGATCACTAGAAGGAAGTTCATGCACCAAGTAGATGATAACACTCTCAATGAAGAAGACCCCACTCATATTTGCATTGAGACAATAGAGAAAACTAAGGATTCTCACTAGGAAAGGAATGAGCCATACCATGTACCACTCAAGACCATCAAAGTGGATATCAACATAGAAGGAGAGCCAAACATGGTTACTCTAAGTGCCTATTGGTCTGACGTAGAGCCAACATAAATCATAGAACTATTGAAGGAGTTCCAAGATTTGTTCCCTAAGACTTATCACGATATGAAGGGCATCCACCCATGCTTAGGAAAGATTAGAATTAAGTTAATTGATGATGTAAGAATAGTAAAAAATTTCCCCTACCAGATGAATCCCAACCTCTGTACTAAGATGAAAATAGAGATCGATGCTATGTTGGCTGTAGGGGTCATTTACCCTATACAAGAGTCTGAGTGGGTGAGCCCAATGGTAAAAGCATCAAGAAGGATGGGTAAATTCACATTTTCATCAATTAAAAAATGTTGAATGCCACCTATGTCAATGACCCCCTTCCTAACTCTATTCAATGATGAAGTCTTAGAAGGCATCTTAGGTTGCAAAATATACACCTTCACTGATGGGTTTTTTGGCTATCACTAAGTCCAAATTAAGGAGTAAAACAAGCCCAAAACAACCTTTATGACTAAATGGGGTTGTTCTAATGATAATTTGATACCCTTTGGACTCAAGAATGCATCATCTTATGTTCTTTAGGGTGGTGATCACATATTCAAGGAATTCATCCACAGGTTCCTCTAAGTCTATGTAGATGAATGGAAGATTTATGACCTTGTTAAGGACCATTATGACAACCTATGCCTAATGTTTGAAAGGTGTAGGAAACTTTAGATATCCTTGAACCTAAAAAAGTGCATCTTCATAACTCTATTTGGAACCCTACGTGGGCACATCATTTGTAAGGATGGTTTTCTCATTGATCCAATGAAGATCATCATCATCATCCAGCTTCAAACTCCTTCCACATAAAAAGACATTCACACCTTTGTTGGCCACTATGGATATTATGGAAAATTTATAAGGAGTTATGTGAAGATTGTGGCACTAATAAATGACCACCTATGCAAGGATAAACCATTCTACTAGGGAGAGGTACAAGAAGATGCCTTCAAAACCCTAAAGCTTAGATTGGATAGTATGCTTATCTTATAATTAACTAATTAGACAACACCTTTTCATGTCCATGTCAACACTTTTGGCTTAGTTATTGGAATAATATTGGCATAACCTGGTGAAGGCAAAATAGATCACCACATCTCCTTCACCAGTAGAAAGTTGACCTTAATAGTGTAGAATTACACTACCACAAAGTGTGAGGTGCTCACCGTGAGCCTTAAAAAAATAAAAAATAATATTTTTTGGACACCCCATTCATATTTTTCACTGATCATGAGGCACTCAAGTACCTCTTAAATAAACCTATTGTACAAGAGCACATATGCAAATGGATATTTCTATTCTAAGAGTTTCAGTTCTCTATTATGGTTAAGCTTGGAAAGCAAAATTTGGGGCTAAACCATTTATCCTACATTAATTCTAATGATGTGATGGTGCCTATTGAGGATGACATGATAGATGCATAACTGTATAGAGCCTAGTATGTCCCCAAGGATTTGGTAGAGATTACCACCTTTCTAATGTCTCGAGTTGTGCCCCCAACTATGACGAATAAGGAAAATAAATATCTAGAAATTCATACCACCCCTTTCAAATCATCAATGAGGAAATGTATAAGCTAAGTAGAGATGAGGTGTTGTGCCATTGTGTATTAGAGTATGAAAAATACTCCATTTTTCAAGAGGTGCATGAAGGCATAGTAGGACATCCTACTGTAGATGCAATGTCAAGACAAGTGCTACAGTCCAGCTTGTACAAGGTGGCCAAGATTATTTTAAGGTGTGAATAACTACACCAAGGCATGTGATATATGCTAATGCATAGGGAAACCCAACCATCAATTTGAGATGCCTCTCATCCCCATTCTTTCCCAGGCACCATTCAAGAAATGGGCTGTTGATTTTTTTGGGATGATAACTCCCATAGCATGATGCATAAGTGTAAGATATATCCTAGAAGCCACAAATTACTTCACCAAGTGGGCCAAGGCCACACTCACTAAAGACTGTACAACTGCCATAACCATGAACTTCATTTGGGAAAACATCATAAACCAATATGAGTTCTCACTCAATCTAACTAGTGATAGGGGTACTCACTTTATAAATGAAATGATACACATCTTATTGGCTGAGTATATGATGGTGAACCATAAAATGATCCTTATCATCTACAAGTAAATGACATAGCTAAGGCATTTAACAAAATTTTAGAAACATGCTTCATAAAGATATGTGATGTTGGTCATAAATATTGGATGATTGAGTATCAATAGTGCTATGGGAATATCATACAACCTATAAGTGCTTGAATAAGGCTATATCATTTCAACTAGTGTTTGACATTGAGGAAATCTTGCGAAAGGAGTAATTTGTGCCATCATTATGAATAATGTGAATTGGTTGACTGGATGACCAAGAGTCACTAAATACAAGGTTGGAGGACTTGGAGTGCCTAGATGAGATGCACACCCAATAAAAGTGGAGCTAGTAGATAAAAAAGGTGCACCAAAATATCTAGCATGATAAACATATAAATAATAAGGTTGTAGCAAAAGGAACATTTATTTTTCTCTATCACTCCAAGTATTTTAAGCATTTAGGTAAACTACATATAAGGTGGATGGGTCTCTTATCATCCACCACATATTAGAGACAAGCACATGCAAATTTCACACTCTAATTTGTGAAATGCTCCCTAGGCATTTCAATGGAAACATGTTGAAGCCATATCGACAATAGGGTCATTTTTGCACTATAATGCCAATGACTTCTCGGTCACTAGTTGGTTTGAGTTGAGATGAACAACATAACATTTATTGTATGCCAAATAGATTTTTTTGTTCTCTTAGGTAGTAGTGTTAAAGGTGTATAAATGACACTTTGAAACCCATCGAAAATGTCTATTGACATTTCATGCATAAATCCAATTAGGTGAGTTGAGCCCTTGCACTTTTTAAAAGTTCCTAAGGCCAACATCTAAGTGGTGGGTGTGCAAAACTTGATAGACTCAAGAAGAAAATGCAAAAACTCTAGGTGTGAAATAGATAGTTTGTAAGGCCATGGAGGTCCAAGGGAGAACTACTATGGCACTTTTACACATAATGACAGTTGGGTGAATTGAACCCACTTACTTTCAAATCACCCAAAGTTAGACACCTAAGATTTTGGGCACAAAGGGGTTACTAGACTTAGGCAAAATAGGATCTAAGTGAATATGCACAACTTGATCATGTGTAAGAAAAACATTTAAGATGTACCATGTGATCGTGCACAAGATAAACAAAAAATAATGATCAAGTAATAGAGGACTATCACAAGGGATTTGTATGGGGTAGGATAGGCTAAGGCAAGATGAAATGCAAGAAATCAACCAAGATAGATAGTCATGCTTGAAATAAAAATGTAGTAAGAGGAGGTGGAACCAAGGAGGCTAAATTGCATGCATGTGAGTCACTATGCCTACATTAACATATTGAAGGTGAAGGTCACATGAAGAGAATAAAGTGCAAAAGGAGAATCATCATAGGCAGCTGGCATCCACCTAGAGTTGACTAGGAAGTGACCATTTGAACCACAAGTCACTTCACCAAAATACCATTAGAAGTATATAATGAGATGGTGATAGAGGCATAAAGATTCATAATTAATGAGTTAGTGGTAGAGTATTTTTGTGGATTTTATGGGCTTCAAGAAATCTAAACACTGCCATATTATTAGCATACCTACATTAAAGATGGTAGATGGAAAAGGGGTATAAAATGTCACATGATAGACTAGTTTCCATTATAAACTTTGTGAAAACTTGAGACATCGAGAAAGCTTGAGACATCAAGAAACCTAGAGTGAACTAGTGAAATACAGAGCCAAAGTAGTAGAAACCCTACTAGAGCAAGAATCTAAGCACTCCCAGATACCTAGATTGAATGATTGCGAAGATGGAGAGATTGCACTCAAGGTGAGATTGATGTGGAAAGGGGTGGAAAGGAATTTGATCAATAAATAGTTAGTAGAAAATTGAGTTGAAATTTAATATGCCATTAATGACCTATGAATATTAGAGCTAAAGGTACAGCCATAAATCCCATGATTATGAAGCACTAGTAATAATTTAAGGTTTTGATAGACCTAACCTACTATACTTTAACACTAGTAGGTTTAGGATGGGAAAGAAGTGGAAGGGAAGAGGTTCGCATCAATAAAGTCTAAATTAGGTGTGCATGGTGATATAAGTGGCCTCTAAAAGAATAATAATGTTAATGGTAGAAGGGGTCAGCATCGTGTAAGTCAACCCCAAAATGTTGACCAATATGTACTATCCAACAATGCAATTTCCCTTAGAGGTTGGTGGGGGAAATTGGTATTCATTTACACATACCTACTAGCTAAAGGAGTAAAACCATCATAATTTTAGTTGTGTTGAATACCTAATATCAGATTGGATGGTGGATATAAGAGACAAATGAAATAGGGCATGGTGATATTTGAAGTCACCATTCAAGATAAGTTGATAGATTCTAACACAACTCAACTTTATGAGTTAACATGCTTTTGGAAACTAAAAGAGATAGTGTAATTAATTTTATCATGCATCCATGGTGACTATATATACTTCATGAGGATAAGCATGGGGATATTGGCATGCCTCATTAGAAGGATAACCAAGCTCCCAAATGCTGGGAAAAACATCCATATGATGATGGGTGATGATGAAGAGGTGGATTGCATGGCAAATCTCTTGAGTTACCACAAGGGGGATTCACCTTCCCCATCAAATATTTTAAGGACCCAGGCATGAGGGCAATTTCATACCTCATGAGATCAAAATTTTACCTCGATGGTCGATGGATTAATGTGACAAAAACTTACCTCTACATTGCCTACCATATTGCATAGGGTGTAAAATTTAACATTACCAAGTTCATTAATAAAGAGTTTGTGAAGAATTCACTAGAGTGCCACATAATGAATGGGACCTTTAGGTGGGGTTCCATTCTCATCCTAATAGTCATGGAGGAAATTGACATACCAGATGGGGATGAGGACAATCTCTAAGTTTTTCCATAGCATAATGACTCCCTAGAGTATAAATACAAGGACTTCACTTGCCATAGTTCCTTCAATGTAAAGTATAAGGTACATGTGATGAGATGGTGTGAGTAATATATAGAGACATTTAAAATCAAGTGGTGCATCCCCCAAGAGCTCCCTAAGAGCATGTATAGGATGGAAACCTTTACCATGACGCAACATTTATATGTAGTTCACTTGACACTAGTTGATGGTAATAAGTTTGGCTAGTTAAAGATCCCCTATGATTTTTTGACCAAGTATTTCAAGGATGCACTCAGGAGGATCCCCAATACACAAAAACTAGATATTTTAGTGAGGGAAATGGAAAAAATAAGTTGTAGTGCTAGTTCGTGTACCTAGATAGAATAATAATAGCGGATGAAGAGGATGAGTTAGATCACACTGGCATCCACCCTCTTTAAGAAATAACTATACTTAGGTACATCCATAGGATTTACTATGAGATGAATCCCAAGAAGAATGACTATAACTCCATCATCGAGCATATCACTGACCCTCCCATCAGGATCAATGATGAAGGCACATCAGCGACAACTAAAATAAGGAAATATCCCAAGAAGAAGAAAGGGGAGGCACTAGAATAAATAGAGGAGTGCATAAAGTTCAAAATTACCTCTAGTGATGAAGCCTCCTCTTTAACCTTGACTAAGAAATGTGTAAAATTTACACCAAAGACTTCTTTAATCTTAAAGGAGAAGTAGAAGAAGCCAAATTTCCCATTTGTGATGCCTACTATCACCCTAGAATACATAGAGGCACAAGAAGAAATGGAGAAGAGGGAAGAAGTGAGAAAGTGGGTGTATATTATGCCAAAAGAAGAATCCTCATCTAGTGAAGAAACTCTCCCACCAACCCAAACTAAATAGGCAAGGCAAGAGCAAGCTTGGAGGAAGCTTGGCCTTAACAACACAAACATTCAAAACACACGAGAGCTTTAGAAGAGAAAAAAATAAAGGAGGAAGAAGAATAAGAAGAAGAAGAAGAAGAAGAAGAAGAAGAAGAAGAAGAAGAAGAAGAAGAAGAAGAAGAAGGAAGAAGAAGAAGAAGAAGAAGAAGTAGGAGGAGGAGGAGGAGGAGGAGGAGGAGGAGGAGGAGGAGGAGGAGGAGGAGGAGGAGGAGGAGGAGGAGGAGGAGGAGAAGAAAAAGAAGAAAGAAGAAGAAGAAGAAGAAGAAGAAGAAGAAGAAGAAGAAGAAGAAGAAGAAGAGAAGAAGAAGAAGAAGAAGAAGAAGAAGAAGAAGAAGAAGAAGAAGAAAAAGAAGAAGAGAAGAAGGAGGAGGAGAAGAAGGAGGAGAAGAAGGAGGAGAAGAAGGAGGAGGAGAAGGAGGAGGAGAAGGAGGAGAAGAAGGAGGAGGAGAAGGAGAAGAAGAAGAAGGAGAAGAAGGAGAAGAAGGAGAAGAAGAAGGAGAAGAAGAAGAAGGAGAAGGAGAAGGAGAAGAAGAAGAAGAAGAAGAGGGAGGAGGAAGGAGAAGGAGAAGGAGGAGGAGGAGGAGGAGGAGAAGAAGAAGAATAAGAAGAAGAAGAGGAGGAGGAGAAGGAGGAGGAGGAGGAGGAGGAGAAGGAGAAAGAAGTAGAAGAAGAAGAAGGAGAAGAAGAAGAAGAAGAAGAAGGAGAACCCCTAAAAGAAAGAGAGGAAGAATAATTCATAGAGGAAGAAGAAGAAGAAGAAGAAGAAGAAGAAGAAGAGAAGAAGAAGAAGGAGGAGGAGGAGGAGGAGGAGGAGGAGGGAGGAGGAGGAGGAGGAGGAGGAGGAGGAGGAGCAGAAGAAGAAGAAGAAGAAGAAGAAGAAGAAGAAGAAGAAGCAGGAGGAGGAGTAGGAGGAGGAGAAGGAGGAGAAGGAGGAGAAGAAGAAGAAGAAGAAGGAGAAGAAGAAGGAGAAGGAGAAGGAGAAGAAGAAGAAGAAGGAGAAGGAGAAGAAGAGAAGAAGAAGAAGAAGAAGAAGAAGAAGAAGAAGAATGGGCAAATGGAAGAATGGGCAAAAGGCTAAAAATAGCCTTTTTCCCATTCTCTAGCCGTCGACGTCGGTCAACCGTCGATCGAAGCTAGTGGGATCATCGACGTTGGTTGCTTAAAAACTAAATTTTGACCCCCAAATTCTGCCCGAATGTGAATTCTCTTGCTCCCCAAAATGTGAATTCTCTTATGGCCAAAGGCTAATTCTCTTGCTCTCTTTGACTCTTGGATGCTCTTTGAGATTCTGATCTGCCTCTCTCTCTCTCTTCTCCCTAGAATTTTTGACATCAATAGGCACTCTTTGAAGACCAAGCATTAGACTTCTCCCCTGGCTATAGAAACAACAAGAACAAGCATTCACACTTCTGGTTCTCCACCAAGAGCTAAGTATTCTTCTGGTTTATATTTCAATATGTTTTTAGAGTGCATTGGTGATTAGTCCATTGGCTATTTCTGAGTACTGTTGAACACCAAATCTAGCTTTCTTCTTGGAGAGGCTAAAAAGCCTTCCTCTTACCCTTACCCTTTTTGACAACCTATCCTCTACCTTTGACCTTCTACAGACCTTATTCGTCTCCCTGTAACCCTGCATAGAATTTTAGACTCCCAGAATCCTTCTGTCGACCATAGACTTTTCTTGAAACCCATCCAAAGACCATTGCCCCCTGCCAACATCGGCAGTATAACCAACATTGGCAACCTTAACCAACCAATGCCGGCAGAACTATCGATGTCGGTGATGATGGAAGACTTACAACGATACGGTGCACAACTTCATCCAGGTATCATCTAACCCTTGACCATTATCTTTAGTTTCTTTTTCTTCTTGTCACCTCTTTCTTGCATCTTAGAGTAGTGAAATTCATGCTCTTAACCTTTTCTCCACTTGTTTGCATCCAAACAACACATTTCAATTTGGGCTAAAAAATCTATTGCATCTCATTTCTATTTGAATGCATATTTAGTCCACTCATCTAGTAATTAAAAATGCATTATGAATAAATCATAGTGCATATATGTGACACAACCTAACCACATTCACAATCAAACATCTAAACATACCTAAGACAAGGCCCAACTAGGATTTCATCACCTAGTGGATACCTTACCCTTCCTGGCAATCCTACTTGGACTTCACTACCAAGGGGAGAACCCACTCTATTCTCTAGCTGAGTATAAACTCTAGGGGAAGTATATATTAGCTAAGCGAACCAGCTTGGCTCTGGGCTCGTGAAGTGAGGGGAGCAAGCTCTTAGCACCAAGCCACATACAGAACCTAATACAAGTTTTGAGCACCAAAAGTTAACCCAAAACCAACCTTAGACTGCTTATTTTTAGTGCCTATTCTAAAAGCCCAATTCCCAAACATATTCTTCTAAGGCATAAGCCAACACGACTCTAAAATTTATTCTTAGGAATTTAACGTTTAGAGGCTGCTTGTCTTCATTTACTTTTCTATTTTTATCTAGTTTTTTTGAGCTGGTAAGGATGCATTATTCTGAGCTCCACAAACAACTCAGAACTTTCTTCTTTCTTCCAAAAACTTTTAGTTTTTTGAGTTTTTGGAAATACACAGTAACTGACATTAGTTTTTCCACCGATGTCGGCAACTTATCTTCACCGACATTGGTTTTTATACCGATGTCGATCACTGTCAAAAAAATTTCTTCTCAAATAGCAAGCTTAAAACTCGACCTTTTGCTGTCAAAAACAAAATTTGGTTTCCTAAAGCTAAAAAACATAGTTTTTAGAACCTGAACCCATTTTTGCCTTGAATGGTTTTGACACGTAGTCAAGCTAAAATTCTTGTTGACCACGCAAGGCAACAACCACTCCCGCCTTCACCTTCTATATCAAGTCCCCAAATGGAGTATAATTCAGAAACTGAACATACTCCTATCCAACCAACCCCAACTCAACCTCTTATTGTTCCTGAAGGGGATCAAGACTTTGAGAGGTTCCTTAACCTTAACATCAAGGCTCTTCAACACTATCTCGTGAGAAGCCAAATGTGGGATTCTTTAGGTAACCTAGTTTATGGGATGCCAACCTCCTTAGTTGAAATGACAATCATATCAACAGCCTCCATAACCCAACCTGTTGACCCAATTTTGCCCCTCTGGAAAAATTCTGGTCACCCTCTTCGAAAGCTATAAAAGGCCAGTCAATTTCGGGTTACAGTCCATCTTTAGGTTCATGCTCGGTTCAATAAAAAGGTTCAAGTGCCTTGGTTCAAAGGAAAAAGTTCAATTCAACGGTTCAATGCATCTAAGTCCCGCAAAAAATTCAAAGTTTTAAGCAATGGGCGGCAAAATTGCCATGCACGGTGGCGGGTAGGGAAAAAGAGACTACCAACACAAGTAGTAAGTGGCAAAATTGCCATGAGAAGCAGTCGGCAGAGAAAAAGAGGCCATCAACATCGGCTGACGTTGGCAAAACTACCGCACACAATAGCTAACTCAACCAACGTCGGCAAAAATGCCATGCTTGGCAGTAAATCAGCCGACATCGGCAAAATTTCTGCATGTAGTCCACGACATTGGGTGGTAAAATTACTGCTCACAACATCAAGTGGCAAAAAAGGCCCATAGAACACAGAAAAAGCCCTGCCCAATGGGTAGAGGAGCGGGCCACATGCAAAATGAGGTAGCAAGCATGGTTTAAGCAGGTTTTATGATGTTAGCTACAGTGTTTTCCCTCTTCCCAATGAAGACATGATGTAGCCACTTGCAAGCAAAGGCCAATGAGACTCCTCTTGGCTTTTCCTATATAAATTGGCAGACTTGGCCATTTAAAAAAAATCTTCTCCAATTTTGTAAAGAGCATAGCTCTCCAAATTCTCCACCTGAATCAATAAAAGATAGTTTTACCTCTTTCTTGGATGGATTTTTTTGTGTATTCCTTGAATGTTGGTCTGTGTCCAATCATTGTTCCTTGATGCTCTCACAGGTCCAGCACCAGCAAACTAGTCATCTACAAAGTGCCATTGTCTACTGCTGCCAAGAGTAGAGTTCTATTTTGGAGGTATAGAATAGGAGAGATCACTTATAATGTGTATTTCTTAGCACCTTGGTGAGTCCCTATTTCCTGTGCTTTTCACAAGAACCTCCCTGTCATTTCCAGCAGCTTGGTCTTTCTGCCAAGTCTCAGTGTATGTATGTTTTGTTTGATCCTGAGAGTGGAGGTGGGAAGGTCATTTCATTTTTGGTGTATCACCTCTTTAGATTAGGCTGTTTATTTTCATGCATTTTTTTCTCCCTTTTCATCCCCCCAGTATATCTATATATCTATATTTTGCACTGCCTGAAACAATCAAGATACATCAGAGGGAACTAGCCCATACCTAGAGACTCTCCTCTCCTGCTTCACCATCCCACAGGTGAGAGAGGAGTTTCCATGTTGTGGGGAGAAGGCAGGAACCTATTTTCCTGCCACTGGGTGTAATCTCCAGTCATCAACAGTTTTGGCAAGCCCGATGGGACTGTGTTTTTACCAGTTTGTAATGCAATAAAGTTTTAGGATTGATGCTGGTCCT
Source organism: Torreya grandis (assembly GCA_037957365.1). Classification (NCBI taxonomy): domain Eukaryota; kingdom Viridiplantae; phylum Streptophyta; class Pinopsida; order Cupressales; family Taxaceae; genus Torreya; species Torreya grandis. The sequence goes on from JARHVA010000389.1 coordinate 4,202,914, forward strand.
ATCACAGCAAATTTTATCTTCAGCATCTGGCGACTCCAAGTTAAATCCGTTGGTTAAGCAGCCTAGTGCCATCAGAATTCATCCATTTCTTGTATGTATACTTCTTGTGCTCAAAATCATGGGTCTTATTTTCCTTCATGTGAGTGTGATCAGACTTCAGATATTTATGCAATCCCCTCAAGCGGCTCGCCTAGTTGCCATGCAACTATAAGGGGGGTGAGGCTAGAATTTGAGAGGCAGTCAATGGAAATCGACAAGTTGGAAGAGCAGTACAGATATCAGCATGCAATGATATATGAAGAGGAGTGCTTGTTATCGCAAGCACAGGCCATATAATCTATGAAGGAAGAGGCACCAAAATGGAGAAATCCATCTTTTCAAGGCAGCCAACCTTGCGCACCCCTTCCTACCCTGAAGAAAACCTCCTCTTTTGCACCAAATCCATTTTATCAAATTGCACTTACTCACTCCAACTCATCAAATATAGCTACTCCCAATCCCGTGTGCCTAGCTTTCCAACACCAAATGGCATCAGAGCGACCTCCCATGGAGATCAATCTTTTCAACTCCTTAGATCAGGAATCTTCCATTGAGAATAATACCATCAGCGAGCACGTCCCTCTTTTAAAGACTCCTCCAATGCACCAACAATTTTTTCCTTGCATTCCTAAGCCTCCCCAAGTTCTCCAGCATGATGTGCAAATTTCGAGTTGGAGGAAGGAATGCCAACAACCAGCTCAAAGCTTTGAAGAGGATAATGCTAGTGACCTCCAAGAAAGACTCTTTCAGGAAAACCTAGCTAGACAAATTGAAGATTTAGAGGCTAGGATGAAGCTGCTCCTTGAAAGAGAGATAAATTTTCCAAACCTTGTGGAGGAGCCTCAGGACCTCATGGAAAACAAAGTTGCTACCTATTCGCAGGGGCAAAATTCTAATTCAGAGATCCTGCACTGGGAAAAAATAGTGGAATCATGGGGCAGCAAAGAAAAAAAGGAAAAGCAAGGTTTTTCTCAAAACCTTGAAGAAGCTAAGGCTGCCCTTGCTCATGATAATGCTGGAGACCTCCAGGAAATTTTTTTCCAAGAAGATCTAGCCAAGAGAATAGCAGATTTGGAATCCAGAGAGAGTTTCCTCAGCCAATGTGTGGTGGACGGTTCAGACCAAATAGCACATTCCATGCCTGAACACACCCCACCTACACATTTCCAAGAGAGTTATTAGGTCATGCCTAATATTGATGAAGTGTTGATCAAGTGGAGAGAGGAGAATCATTCTATTCTAGCTTAAGGACTACTTCCTCTTCCACATGCTTTTTCCACTTCACCCCTTCTCAAAGAAGAACCTGTTTTGCAAGGGGTAGGAAAGGAACAAAAGATCCAATTTGCAATCTTTCAAGAGGTTGTCATGAGTAACAACGAAGAAGAAATCATCATTGATACTCTTTGTGAAGACCTTATAAGCAGTGGAGAAGATGCAGGCCTTGCGTATATACAGATGTTCTAGCAATTCAAAGAGGAACAAATGCATGGTAAGCTCTCTTCTCCTCTGTTTGATGAACTTTCTTGTTGTTTTGATGAGGATGACTACATTGAAGAGCCTGAGTTAGTGGAGGATCAGGAGAATATTTTTGAAAATCTGGAGAACCTGATCAGTAAAGAGGAAAAGGAGAAGTCTGTCTTCATGGAGGAATGCCTTGAAGAACTGAGCTTTAAATAGGAAAGTGAAGTCTTGTGGGATGAGCAATCATTTTTTGAGTCCCTTTTAGACATAACCACATTCACCCTTCTTCAAGAAGGCCAAGAGGAAGCAGAGGATGAGTCTAACAAAGTTTTTAGCGAGGCAGAAGGAAACAAATCAGACCATGATACATTGCAGAAGGAATGTGCAGATTAGATGGCTCATGGTGATGAGCCAACATCGATTGATTTCTTGATGAGGAGCACCAATATCAAAGACCAGCAGTTGACAGGCCTCCAAGGACAATTAAAATATGTATATATTGGAGGCATGTTTGATTTTGATCCCCTTAGTTTCCAGCCAACTTAGGTGACAGGCAGGAAGAGTAAGTCACCAAATCTCATTTTCTTTCAGCTACTTGCCTGCCACCATAAGTCTTCTCTCTAGAAAGGGGACTTGAGAAACTTTCCTTTTGATCCAGGAGGGATGTGAACATTCTTGGTTAGCTGTATATAATAGTTTGCTTTCAGTTGTTTCCCTGTTTTCCCTAAGTGCAGTTTGCATAGTTAGTTGTTTTTAGTTATGTGTTTTCCCTTTGCGTATGGGGGTAAATTTTGTATTTGATCCTAGGATATTTTGGGCTATTATTAATTCTTTCAAGCTGCATCTGACTCCATGCCCAATGGATATTCAAAGGCAACTGGGTCCTAAGCATAGCAGACATGCTTCCCCTGGGAGTCGCCAATTTGTTGACCCAATTTTGCCCCTCTGGCAAAATTCTGGTCACCCTCTTCGAAAGCTATGAAAGGCCAGTCAATTTTGGGTTGTAGTCCATCTTTAGGTTCATGCTCGGTTCAACAAAAAGGTTTAAGTGCCTTGGTTCGAAGGAAAAAGTTCAAGTCAATGGTTCAATGCATCTAAGTCCTGCAAAAAATTCAAAGTTTTAAGCAATGGGTGGCAAAATTGCCATGCACGATGGCGGGCAGGGAAAAAGAGACCGTCAACAGAAGCAGTAAGTGGCAAAATTACCGTGGGAAGCAACTGATAGAGAAAAGGAGGCCGTCAACATCAACCAACGTCAGTAAACCTATCGCATACGGTAGCTAACTTGACTGACGTCGGCAAAAAATGCTGCGCTCGACAGTAAATCGGCCGATGTCAGCAAAATTGCCACATGCAGTCCATGACATAGGGCAGTAAAATTACCGCTCACAACATCAAGTAGCAAAAAAGGCCCGTAGAACATAGAAAAAGGCCCGCTCAATGGGCAGAGGAGCAGGTTGCATGGAAAATGAGGTAGCAAGCATGGTTCGAGCAGGTTTTATGATGTTAGCTACAGTGTTTTCCCTCTTCCCAATGAAGACATGATGTAGCCACTTGCAAGCGAAGGCCAATGAGACTCCTCTTGGCTTTTCCTATATAAATTGGCAGACTTGGCCATTTAAAAAAAATCTTCTCCAATTTTGTAAAGAGCATAGCTCTCCAAATTCTCCACCTAAATCAATAAAAGATAGTTTTACCTCTTTCTTGGATGGATTTTTTTGTGTATGCCTTGAATGTTGGTCTGTGTCCAGTCATTGTTCCTTGATGCTCTCACAGGTCCAGCACCAGCAAACCAGTCATCTACAAAGTGCCATTGTCTGCTGCTGCCAAGAGTAGAGTTTTGTTTTGGAGGTATAGAATAGGAGAGGTCACTTACAATGTGTATTTCTTAGCACCTTGGTGAGTCCCTATTTCCTGTGCTTTCCATAAGAACCTCCTTGTCATTTCCAGTAGCTTGGTCTTTCTGCCAAATCTTAGTGTATGTATGTTTTGTTTGATCCTGAGAGTGGAGGTGGGAAGGTCATTTCATTTTTGGTGTATCACCTCTTTAGAGTAGGCTATTTGTTTTCATGCATTTTCTTCTCCCTTTTCATCCCCCCAGTATATCTATATATCTATATTTTGCACTGCCTGAAACAAACAAGATACATCAGAGGGAACTAGCCCATACCTAGAGACTCTCCTCTCCTGCTTCGCCATCCCACAGGCAAGAGAGGAGTTTCCATGTTGCAAGGAGAAGGTAGAAACCTGTTTTCCTGCCACTGGGTGCAATCTCCAGTCGTCAACACAACCCACGGTCACCCAGACCATTGCCTCAACTAACAACCCGACCATGACCAATCTTCAAAGTGTGGCCTCTCCTTTTGTTTCTAGATCTACCTCCATTGGGGTTTCTATACCCCCTCAACCACAAGCCTTTCAACAAAGTTCTACACCCTTCCAAAACTTAATTGTCTCCATCCCACCTACTCTTGCACCCATAAATACAAGAGTGACTACTTATCCTTTGGCTAGTGTTGCCACCATCCAACCACCTTTGGCGACATGAAGCCAAGTTGTGCCTTCTAGCTTTATGACACAACCACCCTTGACTTCAACATTAGTCCCTATGATGAACTACCAATATGTTGTTCCTACACAAATGCAACCAAGTACATCATACGCCCCTCTTAATGCCTTCTAGGTACCTTAAAACCTAGGGGGTGCCCCACCTACCAATCTGTCAGTCGATCTAATCAAGATGCTGATGGATAAGATGTCTAACCTTGAGACATCCATTTCTGGTTCAAGTAATGTTCTTTTATACGAGCAAATATGCAATGAACCCATTCATCCTTTGGTCCCTATTCGAACATATCCTAATCAGTGTGAACTCCCTAAATTTACTCACTTTCAGAGTAAAGAGGACCCACAACAATATCTACGAGCATTTAGACATGCTTGCTACCTTATAGCCCATGATGATGCATTGTTACTACGCACATTTCCCATGTCACTTTTTGGCACCACCCTTGATTGGTATAGTTCTTTTACCAGTCACTCTCTATTTACCTTCACTCAACTAGCTCAACTATTTCTTGACCACTTTTCAATCAACATAACTAAAAAGGTCTCCATTACAGACCTATACTCTATCAGAAAATTCAATGATGAATCAATAACTGATTTTGTTGCTCGATGGAAAAGTTTAATCAACCAACTCTCCTTTTCTTTACCTCAACCTGAGCTCATTGAGCTCTTTTCACAAGCATGTACCAAACACATCTCATCTACTTTGTAGGTCCAAACATTCTGTACATTTGACGAAGCTTTCACCATGGCTAGGAAGCTTGAACTCTGTGCTATCGAAGAAAACAAAGTCAAACTGCGTAGTAAAAATACTAATGCAAAATCAAATGACCCTTCATCCAAATCTTCTTCTTCAAATTCCAAATCCAAGGGATCAGCAAATGCTATGGTACTTAGATCATCTTCTTCTGCCACAACTAACCAATCTAAACCCTCTACATCACAAAGCATTACATGACAATTCCAATAACGATACGTATATCGTCAATATACTCCAATAGGAGAATCATACACTTCTGTGTTGGATAAATTAGTCAAATAGGGAGTCCTCAACCTCCCCCAAATTTTACCACCACCTCAATTTGATCCCTCGCATGCCATCCATGCATGGTATAGGGAGAATGACTTCTGTAATTATCACCGTGTCAAAGGCCATGACACAGACAATTGTAAAACCCTTAAGAATGTCATTCAGGACATGTTAGATAAAGGTGATCTTGTCTTGGATAACCCAAATGTGCCACCTAACCAAAACATAGACATCTTTAGACAACCTTTCCCTAACCATCCCCTTAGTCAAAATAACATTCAGACCATGACCGAAGACCCCCAAGAGCATAATTTACACACAGTCAACACGGTCTTTCCTGTCATTCCTAACTAACCTCTCCCATAGTCTAAAGAGGTTAGTCAACCTATTTGTCCACCACAGGAAGAAGAGCCTTCTTCTCCTATTTGTCCACCATAGGAAGAAGAGCCTTCTCCTATTTGTCCACCTCAGGTAGAAGAGCCTTCTTCTCCTATTTGTCCATCACAGGTAGAAGAGTCTTCTTCTCCTATTTGTCCATCACAAGTAGAAGAGCCTTATTCTCCTATTTGTCCACCACAGGTAGAAGAATCTTCTTCTCCTATTTGTCCACCATAGGTAGAAGAGCCTTCTTCTCCTATTTCTCCTCCACAGGTGGAAGAGCCTTCTTCTCCTAATAATTCTCCATCTACCCCTCTTATATTGGAGGATGCTTTAACCATACCAACGCCACTAGCCCCACCTTCATCCTTCCTACTACCAATGGAGCACCATACCTTTCCTACTCTTCAACCACAAGTACAAGGTACGATCATCCCTGCCCTTTATCCTCTTGAGGAGTCACATTCTCCAATTCCTTCTCCACCAAGAGAAGAACTTGTCTCTTCACCTACTTCGACCAAAGATGATCTAGTAATGGCCCTCTCACACCTTTGGCCCGAGATTGTTGTATCTACCACATTTCTGGTCTCACAACCACCCACATCTTCTAAAAAACCAAAGCCTTGCCTAACATCTTCAAAACCATTCTCTCGATTGGCTGAGAACTTAGGATTCCTCTATTCGAAGAACTTAGAACATGAGGCATTATGGGAGTGACTCAAAGCTCCTTATCTTACACATCCCATTTCATCTCGTACTATCGACCCTTCTATGACAAAATCTCCAAGAGTCACCAATGAAGATCAGGCTTCTACTTCCAAATCTTTAGAAGCTCAACTATCCACATCTGAGCCTAAACCCTCACAAACTTCCACTATACTGAAACAGGTTAAATCCCTTCATGTTCACCCCATATTGAACCTCACTCACCCACAAGTGAAGGTCGATTTAAATCTCGCCCCCCATAATAGTGGTCCTCATACCGTATTAAAGAAGGCTACTAAAACACATCAGAGAACTCCTCCCCCACCATCATCATTTCCCTCCATTTTGGGCCCACATCCTTCTACCTTAATAGGAGTGCTCCCTACTCCAACACCTAACAAAAACAAGTTGCCTCCATTACTCCCTTTACCCACCAAAAACATACCTCCTCTGAAAAATTTGGCACCCCTCACAAAGAAAGTGTCATCTACACGAGTGGCCACACCACCAATCAAAAAGGTGGTATGAAAATCTCCCTCAACAACTCCCAAACAAAAGTCATCAACACCTAGTGCATCAACAAGCACGGACCCATTAGTGGGTTCATATGCTTTGATACTACGCTAACTTTTACAAACTTCTAGCATCACTCTTCCACCTATTAAACCATTTCAACCTCTCGGACCAAAATCGTCTTGGTTTGATGACACTAAAATCTGCCTATATCATCGCTCACCTGGGCATGACACTGAAAATTATTGTGCCCTCAAGGTTGTCATTCACCAATACTTAGAAAAAGACACCCTTCTTGTTGAGGATACTATCAACAAATCTCCAACACCATCTAATGTCTCTCCAACCTCTTCACCTTCATCGGGATCCCATCATTAGACTATGGTCCCTTTACCTCCTACGCCCCCTTTATTTGAGATTAACACCATCAACGTGGCCACTAGGTCACAAACTTTAAAGGATAAATCAAAATAGAAGGTTGCTATTCCTTGGACCTACCCATTTGTCAAACTTGCTCAACCACCTAAACCCAAGATTTCTATCTTGGGTACATCCCAACCAACTTCTTCAGAGGCAATACGTGATTCTATGGTGAAACAACTTCACCAAAATCTCGTGAAGATGACTTTATATGACCTCATTCAAAGCTCTCCACAACATCATCAAGATTTAATTAAAGCTTTACAAGCAGTGGAGGTCCAACCTGAGGACCCCCAACCACTAGCTGCCTTAGTCCAATCATTACCCACCGTCACCTCTATTACCTTTAGTGATTTTGAGATTCCTACCTCCAACTTGGAAGATCAGGATGCTGCCCTTTTCATCATAGCCTACATTGATCAAACTCATGTTAAGCGAGTTATGATTGATGGGGGCACCATCATCAATATCATTTCCACCCATGCCTTTGACCAATTAGGCCTCCTAAAGAATTGTATGTCTAAAATTGACATAATTCTTCGATCTTTCAATGACTCCACCGCCACTACCATTGGCACTGTCATCTTACATATTCATGTTGGCCCATGAACAATCCTAGAGCTCTTCTACATCATCAAGGGAGAGTTCCAATACAACATGTTATTACGATGACCTTGGATCCATGCCAAGGCCTGTGTCCCTTCTACATTACACCATTCTGTCAAATTTGAACACGACGTTCAAGTCCATGTCATTCCTACAAACCCTTCCCCTTTCAAGAAATGCAACACAACTTATCGACCCAACGATGTTCTCATTCCTTTAAAAACATCGACCCAAACACCACCTCCACCCGTGGAAGCTTCAACAAGTACACAAACGGTGGTTATACCTACACCACCTCCTCAAGTGACAATAAAAGACCCTATGGAAGATACCTTCCAACATCTTTCACTTAGGGAGTATCATTTACTCACCTTAGACATGTTCCAAACTCCTCAAGAGTATAGACAACTTCATCACAATCCTAGTTATGACCATCGTATCAGAATGGGTGTCCCTTATGGTCCTCCCAATCTTCAAACAATTCTCATCTATGGAGGGCTAGATCAAGCTCCCACTAATGGGAATCCTCTTTCAATACCCCAACTATATACGCCTGACTTCTCTTTTCTTGGCAACCCAAACTTTTCTCATACCTATCTTTATAGGTGTGCATGGAAAGGCTTTGGCTTTGGGTGCTATGAACAAGGTCCCCACCAGCCCGTCAAACCACCAAATGACGAGGCCATAAAGAATTCCAAGAAGCGACATGGCCTGGGTTTTGAAGAACCTAATGAAACTTCTAAAAACCCTCACCCTGAACCTATCATAGAATAATCCCCTCCAAACTCGCCTATTCCCCCATCCTCACCTATGGAGTCGGTGGTCTCCATCCCTCCTAGTTTTTTTTCCATAAATGCCATTCGCTTGGAACCCCTGACCTATCAACTAGGTGGGGTATCCAGGTCTCTCCCTCTCATTTATCTAAACATGATAGATGATGAATCTACTACCATCAACACTGTCCAATGTGTAGACGATGATGCCATTCTCACCTACATGGGCGTAGATGACTCTTTCATTCAATGGTCACTTCCTTCGAAAATGTAGGTTATGTTAAATGAATTAACCATTGATATTAACCTCCCATCTTCCAATGTTTCTCATGTTTTAAAGATTGGTCAATCTTTAGATGCCCAGGAACAAATAAACTATACCAAATTTCTTACAGCTCATAGCAAAGCCTTTACTTAGACCTATAGTGATATGCTCGGCATTGACCCTAACATTGTCATTCATAACATCATCATAAACCCAGAGGCTAAGCCTGTCAGGCAAAAGCTCCGCAAGATGCATCCTCATGTCACACTTCTCGTTAAAGAGGAGCTTTAACATCTTCTATCCGTCTCCTTTATCCAACCCATTGATTATCCACAATGGGTGTCAAATATTGTCCCTGTCACCAAAGCAACTGGGGGGATCCAAATCTGTACTGACTATTATGACCTTAACCTGGCTTGCCCAAAGGACGATTTCCCTCTACCCAACATTGACCAACTTGTTGATCTCACAGTCGGTCATGAGATACTATCACTCATGGATGGGTTTTTAGGATACAATCAAATCTTGATTGCACCAGAAGATCAACACAAAACTACCTTCATCACCCCATGGGGGACTTTTTGCTATAGGGTCATGCCTTTTGGCCTAAAGAATGTAGGCACCACATATCAACATGCCATGACTTACATCTTTCATGATCTCCTCCATAAAATCATGGAAGACTATGTGGATGACCTACTAGGCAAATCTAAACTTCATCGTGACCATTTAACCATCCTTAAAATAATCTTCACTCACCTCCTCCAATACAATGTTTGACTAAACCCCAAGAAATGTGTCTTTGGGGTTCTCTCAGGGAAGCTAGTAGGCTTTATTGTTTCTCTTCCTGGCATTGAGATTAATCCCGCTAAGATTCGAGCTATACTCGAGATGCTGCCACCTACCAATCTAAAACAACTTTGCAGCCTACAAGGGAAACTTCAATCCATTCATCATTTCATCTTGCAGCTTTCTGACCGATGTCAACCCTTTCATCACCTCCTCAAGAAGGACGTCTCCTTTAATTGGGATAAGAATTGCCAAGAGGCTTTTGAGGCTCTTAAACATTATCTTGTCTCTCCACCAGTCCTTATTCCACCTAAAGAAGACCAACCTTTCTATCTTTACATCTCAGCAACAAATCATTCTTTAGGTGCCATGATCGCGCATCAAGATGAACAACATCGGGAGCAGGCGGTTTATTATATAAGCTGAACACTCGTTGATTACGAAACTCGGTATACTCATACCGAAAAACTTTGTTTGGCATTAGTCTTTGCTGCTACCAAACTCTATCATTATCTCCTCAATCACAAAACTTATGTCATCACCCACACTGACCCTCTCAAATACATGCATTCCAAGCCATACCAAAACCAATGTATGGCTCATTGGCTCATGCTTCTTGCTGAGTTTGATTTGGAATTTATCCAAGAAAAATCTATAAAGGGGAAAACAATCGCTGACCAACTAGCAGATGCCCCTCTACCTAACAACCAACCCTCTCATTGTGAATTCCCCCATGAATCTATCGCCACACTTTCCACTGATGATATATTCTATCAAATGACAATGTTCTTTGACGGATCCAAATGTCAACACGGTGGAGGTGCGGGGGTCATTCTCATTCCTCACAAGGGTGAGCCCATGCCTCTATCTTTCAAACTTGACTTCGAATGCACTAATAACATGGTTGAATATGAAGCCTTAATTTTGGGACTTCAAACTACCATTTCATTAAGCATCAACACAATCAACATCTTTGGCGACTCATAACTAGTCGTTAATCAGATTAACAGTTCATACCTTTGCAAAAACAAAGTTTTTCAATGGTATAAACACTGTGTTGACACATTACTAGAGTCTTGTCATGTCCCCTTTTTAATTGACATGTTCTGAGTTCATGGTTAGCCTATTATGCGACCTTCGTAGGCTAACAGGATGGATAGAGGGTCATAATGGAGCTTGGCTTGACTTTGATTCACGAGATTTCTACACGTGATTCTCATTTAGGTTATTTTAGACATATTTGGCTAGGGCTCCTACTTTTTAGGGATATTTGATATGCAGCGGAGCACCGTTATTATGGTATGGTTATGTGCGGAATCACTCCCTGATTCACTAGCTTCGATCGGTTCGTCGATCCGACATGTATTGAGGGCGATATTAATATTTGATTGATTTAATCAAATATTAATTATTTAGCCTATTTTTAATTAGAAACCCTAATTCTAATTTAAGAAACCCTAATTAGGGCAAGCATATCTTTTGAGGGTATAAGGGTTTCTCATGGAGGCCATTGTTCATTATGCTATTGATTATTGATATTGATTTTGAGAATTTCTTCTGTGAAGACTGAGCCTAGGGTTCAAGGATTCCATTTGCATTGGAGAACATTCCCTCTTCAGTGTGTGCAATTAAGAGGCTATGGAATATCAGCTGATTTATTGCCAAAGTGTGAGATAGCTTCATCCAGAAGTTATCACAGAATTTCAGGTTTGAGAGATAACTTCACACAGAAGTTATTACAGATAATCCAGGTATTTCTTTATTCTTGTTTTGATTCAATAAATTATACAGCTAGAGATGTTCTGTGCTAGAAAAGTATATTTCCAGATCAGGGGTTGAAACAGGGAAGTTGTGCTTAATTGGCGGCCGTACAAGGCTCGTACAGGTTCGTACAAATCAGCTCAGGAACCGACCTCGGCAGACAGAGGGTTTTCAATGACCGACATCTGTCGACTAAAGACCGACATCGGCGAGATATCGACCGACGACGGCGACTGTGTGTCGACACAGAAGGGCCGAGACCTTCCAGAATTCAATTTTCACTTCCAGTTTTGATAAGCTAGGGTTTTTAAGACTGTATTTTGTATTTATATGCATGAGAAAGGACTGCAATTGTAATAGTTTAAAAGGACAAGTGATAAGATTTGTAATTTGCTATTTAGAGACTATATTATTGTGATCATTCTGAATTTATTCAATGGAAGTTATATCTTGTTCAAAGTTTTTTGTGTTGCTATATTTCCTATTTTGGAGGGGATATTACAAGTCTTTTGACCATTATCTCTTACAAATTGTTCCTCGCTCTACGAATAAGTTTGCCGACACTATGGCCTCCCTCGCCTCACGCATACCATCTTCATCTTCTTCTTTGAGAATTTATGTCACGGTTCATCATTTGGCGTTACCTTCATATATCTCCACTAATAGCAATCTTGTCAACACCATCGACTCTAGTCCATAGGATGTTTGGTATAAACAACTTGTGGACTATTTAACTTATTCTATTATCCCTCCTGATCTCTCTAACAATGCACAATGGGATTTTATCAAAAGTACTGCTAGGTATACCATGATAGGGGGTCTTCTCTATAAAAGAGGTTTTGATGGCCTCCTTATTCGATGTCTAACTTCCACTGAAACAACTCATGCCATTAAACAAGTCCATGATGGGATTTGTGGTAGACATTTTAGTGGTAACTCAGTTGCCAAGCACATCCTTCACCTGGGCTATTATTGGCCCACTCTTCACCAAGACTATAGTGATTATGTTCATCGTTGCATCAAATGCCAACAACACACTAACTTACTTCACGTCCCTAGCCACGCTTTACAAGTTGTTAAGGATTTCAGGTCCTTTTCACAATGGGGCTTAGATCTAATCAGTGAGATTAACCCTCAGTCATCCTTCTAAAATCAGTCCATTATCACCGTGACCGAATACTTCACTAAATGGGTGGAAGCTGTTCCCCTCATTTCTACTAAAGTTGACAAAATTATTGACTTCATCAACACCCACATCATCTGTCGTTTCGGTGTACCTCACAAAATTGTCACCGATAACGGAAAATCATTCAAAAACAAAACCATCTAAAAACTTTGCAAATCTTTTGGCATCAAGCTCAGCTTCTCATCACCTTATTACCCACAAGCAAATGGGCAGGCCGAGGCTTCCAACAAAATCTTAACCAAAATCCTAATGAAGGTGGTCAACGACACTAGAAGGGATTGGCACATTCACATTCCCTTCGCTTTGTGGGCCTACCGCACTAGCATCTGAACCCCTACAAATGCTACGCCTTTCTCTTTAGTGTATGGAATAGAGGCTATCCTACCTCTTGAAGTACAAATACCTTCTTTATGCATCTCTCTGCATGACATACTTTCTAACGATGACTTTCGTCAAGATCGATTATCTCAACTCGAGTTACTTGACGAACGTCATCTTTTCACTCTTAATCATCTTCATATCTACCACAATCACATCAAACGTGCCTATAACAAAAATCTAAAAGAGTGAGATTTCAAAATTGGGGATCTCATCCTTAAAGAAAACTAACACGTGACCAATATGGAAAGAAGTAAATGAGGCAAGTTTGCTCCTAATTGGCTTAGACCTTATATCATAACGCACAAGTATGGATCAGGGACTTATCATCTGTCTTCTCTTGAAGGCCAGCTAGACCCTGAGCCCCTTAATGCCTTGCATCTATGACCATTCTACTGTTAATCAAGTACTCATTCACTTGATATTTAACTTGAGCTCATCCCTTGAGCAATCCCCGTCATCATCATTCCTATTCCTCTCAACCCTCAACCCTACAAACATTAGTCAACCCTTTTTTCAAGCATGAATGCTTTGTCCTAATAAAAGGAAAACCCTCTAAACCTCTATAGTCAAGTCCATGACCAAAAATTCAGTCAAAAACAAAAAAGTATAAAACTAGGATGCCTATACGAAGGTCATAAATTATAAATGTAGACTACTCCCTCGAAGGATAGCTGCATAATTGCTATAATTGATAGACTGCTCCCTTGAAGGATAGCTATTCAAAAACATTCAACCATACAAAGCAAAATATAGACCAATCCCTTGAAGGATGGTTATTCCCAAATTTTGTTACAAACAACACTCTCTCAGAAGCTTCCCGCATCGATCAGCTTCACATATGACCACAAAACAAAATAACATCCCCATGTAGACTTCCTGCATTGATCAGTCTACCAAAAAAAAATTGAAAGAAATTTGACTGACAAACTATTAAGTCATGGACTTGCCTATAGTCGTTCTCAGGGTCACGTATAAAAGGGGCAAAGTTATCCTTGCTAAAAAGGGTTACGCTATCCTCACATCTCACATAATCAAACCTATTACTCAAGGGATATTGAGCTCACTTAACGTCAAGTGATTCAAATACTTCTCTAACATAAACCAATGGTCAACGACGTAATAAATGAATGGGGCTTTTGTTTCCAAAAACCTTATCTATGCAATCATTATGGTCCTTGTCAATGAAAGAGCAATGCACTTTTCACTTCTTATACATCTTGGTGACACATAACCAGACCATTATCTAACCAAAACCAACCAAACCAAACCAAACATTTTCAGACCACTAACATGACATAGCCCATTCACACTAGTTTCTATGGAAACCAATACACATGGAAACTATCAAGCAAACACAATTTATGTCAAGCATAAACCATTACTTGCTGAAGCATAAATAAACTCATTTCATTTTTGGCATACACCATCACCAATATTGAAAATTTCCAGGGATGAAAAACCACATAACCTATGTTATAGAATACACCATCACATAATATGGAAAGGCTGTAACACCATCATACACTCATCATTTATAACCTGACCAAAACCAACTATCAACCTCTTTGACTCTTCTTCCCTTTTGGGGAGAACTACATTGGCATGAGGCCCTTCAAACAGGGGCTATGTAGGCAGCACTCAGATGACATGGGGTCTTTTGGGGTTAGCTCGGCCATCCGTTTGTTCATCTACTTGATGGATAAACATTTAACCTTTAACCATGACTTAACCTAGTCCAACCCAGTCTATAACCTACCCTCTTCTTCCCTTTTGGGGAGAACTACATTGGCCTGAGGCCCTTTAAATAGGGGCTATGTAGGCAGCACTCAGTTGACATGGGGTCTTCTGAGGTTAGCTCGGCCATTCCTTCATCCGTCCATCTCATGGACCAACTATCTATACCAACCCAAAATCATGACCAAATAACCAGCCCTGACACTGAATGAGTTACCTAGACTTCTCAGGGGGCACATTGGAGATCACAGCCATCTCCCTGACCACATCAAACAGCCATTTGAGATCACTTACATCTCAACTTGATTCGACCAACGACCTTGGAGATCGCGACTATCTCCTCATACCACGACCATTTTTGAGACAACTTTGCCTTAGTTGTTTTGATTGCATATATGCTACCTCACAAATAGTTAGCAAAATTATATGCACACCACATTACAACCCTCACAAGTATCAGATCACCCAAGTTGATCCCCACTACTTGTGACATTTTCATGTTTTCCAGGATCACTTCGTAGCCCAGGATACTTGGAACACGATGACTATTGGAGCTATAGCTTTGATTGAATAAACCCAATCAGCTATGACTAAATGCTAGGGATTGGTTATTTTGATTTTAGCACTCCTTGACCTTGCCTGTGACAATTTGACTTGACCATCACATGAAGTGGTATATGCACAATCTCAACTATTGCAGCATTCACACTCCAACTTCACCATACCCATCCACTGCCTATCAAATTAACACTCAATATCAAGTTACCTTCCTTTGACTCCCGCTTTGAGGGGGAATACCTCATCCCACATCTGGGGCAACTTACTCTTATTTTTGTCTTACAGTTCATCAGAATAACTAACAGGATAAAAATGACCTCATCCCATACTTGGGGCAACTTACTCCTATTTTTGTCTTGCAGTTCATCAGAACAACCAACAAGACAAAAAGGGGCAAATGTAGACACCAAAATAGTGTCAACCCCCCCTTAGTCCCTTTCTAACTTTAACATGCCTAACCTATACTTTATTAATTTAAAATACTTATTTTAAGTTAATCATCCCCTTTAGACACCTCACCTTGGATTCCTCGCCCTTACCTCATTTATCACCCTATGACTAATCATAATTACCTATGACCTATTTCAACTCTCCCACTAACTCTCACACCTATTTAACCTACCATTTGACTGTTCACCAATGACAACCAAACTTGGTAGATGGAAGAACAGGCAAAAGGCTAAAAATAGCCTTTTTTCCCATTCTCTAGCCGCCGACGTCGGTCAACTGTCGGCCAACGCCGATGGGATCGCCGATGTCAGTTGCTTAAAACTAAATTTTGACCCCAAATTCTGCCCAAATGCAAATTCTCTTTCTCCCTGGAATGTGAATTCTCTTGCTCTCTTCGACTCTTGGATGCTCTCTTCGACTCTCTTAGACTCTTGGATGCTCTTTGAGATTCTGATTTGCCTCTCTCTCTCTTCTCCCCAGACTTTTTGACATCAATAGGCACTCTTTGAAGACCAAGCATTAGACTTCTCCCCTAACTACAGAAACAACAAGAACAAGCATTCACACTTCTGGTTTTCCACCAAGAGCTAAGTATTCTTCTGGTTTATATTTCAGTATGTTTTTAGAGTGCATTGGTGATTAGTCCATTGGCTATTTCTGAGTACTGTTGAAACCAAATCTAGCTTTCTTCTTAGAGAGGCTAAAAAGCCTTCCTCTTACCCTTACCCTTTTTGACAACCTATCCTCTACCTTTGACCTTCTGCGGACCTTATTCATCTCCCTGCAACCCTGCACATACTTTTAGACTCCTAGACTCTTGTCAACCACTGACTTTTCCTGAAACCCATCCAAAGACCATTGCCCCTACCGACATTGGCAGTATAACCAACGTTGGCAACCTTGACCAACCGACGCTGATAGAACTACCGACGTCAGTGACTATGGAAGACTTACAGCAGAATACAGGTATGAGTTGTCTACTTTTTGTTTCTTAGTCTTTCATTATTTCTCTTTATCTGACATTATTTTTATCAAAAAGTGGGCTGTCATCCCTCCAAGAAGTCTTTACACTTTCGGGACTGAGCATGTGCTTGGTAGTCCACCATATATCTATCTAACATTTTCTATGTTCGAGTCTTATTTTATCTATAGGTGTCATCCTCCACAGCCAAAGAGGAGCTCCATCAATCGTCTGGATACGGTGCACAACTTCATCTGGGTATCATCTAACCCCTAACCATTATGTTTAGTTTCTTTCTTCTTCTGAATGTAAACAAGCAAAAGCAAGTAGAAATAGTTTCCATGTCCCTAACACTCCAATGGTAAATTTTTAAATTTGATTTGTTGCTTTTTACCCTTACCAAAATTTTAACAAGTTAGGTTAATAAAAATATTCAAAAGTTTTATCTATATAAGCATATCGAGGTCATTTTAAAAATATATATAAATCACTTGGAGATTATACTACACATTAAGAAAAAAACACCATTATTTTTAATTCAAATTTTGAATCATTTTAATAGTCATATGCCAAGTTTTAAATAGTTTTATTTCAGTTTAAGGTCATTCATTATCAAATATTTATATCAATCTATCTAGTTTCATCAATATAACAATGTTAGTATTCACACTCACTCTAGGAGGGAGAAATACATAGGTTTGATGCCCTTTTGGGATATGTAGGTAGCACTCAGATTACTAAAGATTTTTGAAGGGTAGTTCAACTATTACCCTAACCATATTCCCCAATTTTGGCATCCTATTTATATTTATTTTATTTTTTAAGAGCTAGGGTTTTTTTTATTTTTAGGTCTTATGTGTGTAAATCAGGAACTCAAACATCCATTAAATACTTATAGTAGGTGTGCACACTCAAATAATAGAATTAATTGGGGTAGTAAGAAATAAATCTAAACCAAGATAGGTTTGCTTGTATTTTGTCAATTTACTATTTATAGTTCATTTCCAATTATGTAAATTCCTTATTTTACATTCAGATTTGTATATTTATATAAATATAAATCAGTTTTAAATAGTTTATTTCTTCTTACCATTTTATTTTTAAATAAAAAATAATGATCAAACATTATAGTGAACAAATTTTTTATTTTAAGAACATTGCTTATTTTTTGCTTGATTTTGTGTGGTCTAGGATTTTAGTCAACTTGATGATTTCAAAAAAATTATAAATTTTTGATTCCTTAAACACAAATTTATTAATTTTTATTTTCTATTTTTTTATTACTTGTTTTTATAAAATATTTTTTGACAATTTTAAAACTACTTAGTGATTGTCACTATAGGCTACACGATTATCTATTTTACATACATCATAGTGTGAGAGGTCCTACCCCAATACTCATATCCATTATAACCATTAACATGGAGTTTAGTCTCTAGGTATATTAAGATATATCAGAAACACATAGGGATCCTTATTTGTACAATATAAAGTTTATTTTATTCATTTGATTTATGGTGTACCTGAGATGAGTGTATCACCTAGGGAGGTTACTCTCACCATACCCTTAAATATGGGATAGTGGGCTACATACATGATTTAGCCTCTATGGATAGTGTTTTTAAACATTAGATAGACACTTCTCTATGAGTGAGAAAGTATATTTTATAACCTAAACAATCACTCTAACCCTTTCGTAGATCACCCTTCATACATTGTTTTTTTATTATATTGTATTCATATTGGATCAATGAGTTAATGTTTATTTCATAAGTTATGTAGAAGTTTATATATCATTGTTATATATTATCTTACTATTTATCATGCTTTTCATTGTGTTTTTATATGTATTCAATGTCAAATTAATATAGAATCTATGTTAAACAAGGCTCAATCTCATGGCCTTCCTATTTCACCTGCTTATATTAATATATCATGTTGTTATTTTTGTCCAATAGATTTTTAAATATTAAATTACATGGGAACAAGAATAAATATATTTTATATTTTTTAATCAAATATTCAACTTTAAGGGATCTTTAATTACCTACTTCACACCCTCTTTAAGGGTGTATCATTTCTCTCATTCTAGAACACAATACTCAGGAACAATCTGGTAAAAATGATGAACACAAATTAATGTAGCTTCATGAACATCTAAAAAAAATTATTCCCTCTTATTTTTTTCTATAGATGAACAGAATAAATGTGTTTAAGGTATCTCTTCCAATATTTTCACTTTTGCTACTACATCCATTTCTATTTTTACACCTCTAGTTATTTCTATAACATCAACCCTTTATTTACAAACATCACCTAGTTTCCAAAAAAATCCATGATTATATCTAATCGTACAAATTAACTCCTCCAATCACATATATAAATTATAATCTAGAGAATACCATTATTGTATTACAAGATAAGCTATCTCAAATTGAGTAAACCATTTTTCATGATAGCCATTCCATGGATTCATGTTCTTATTGCATAACCCTTTTGCACCCAAACATGCATCTTGTCCACTACAATTTTACTTTTAGGATCCTAAGCTTCCTCTTTATAAAGGCAAAGGTGATCATGAACAACATTTACATGCATTCCATGCAACTTGTCTAAATTATGCATATAATGATAAATTGTTAACAAAGTTCTTTCCTAGAAGTTTCAAAGACCATGCTCTTATATAGTTTTATGATATTCTTATTCAATTAGTAAAATATTTTTATCCTTTTAAAAATAAAAATTTAAAACACCTTTCTATAAACATTGGTGAAAATATATCATAGGCTCAAATTGAAAAATCTCAAACAAGGGTCTAATAAAAAAAATAATGAATATGTTATAAGATACAAGACTATGGTATAAAAAAAACCAAATCATTGATGATGATCTCCAAGATATATTCATTCAAATTATTCTATCTCATATTCAAGAGTTTATTATGTTTGATAAGTTCAAATATTTTGATGAACTATGTCATACAGTTAAAGAGCGTGATGTCAAATTGCTTAATTTGAATTACCTCAAGTACACTTCAAATACTCCTTCTACTTCGAATGTTAAGTTTCAAAGAAAGCCAAATTATAAAAGAAAACTAAATAAAAATAAGAATGGAAATAATATTAAAATTAATTTTATTTCACAACCAATGCAAAAAGTTCAATTAGAAGCTCCACCAAGGGGTAATTCTCAAGGTTACCTTCACCACCACATGTATTATTGTAAAAGCTAATAGAATGTAATATCATCACACTTCCTCAACCAATGTAATTAGACATGTCTATACCAAAATATAAATTTTTTGATGGAATTGTGACTACCTTAGATGTATTGGTCATTCCAAAAAAAGATGTTTCAAGATCAAACATAAAATTCAAGATATAATTGATGAGAACATTATTGACATTGGCACACCTACTAAAGAGGTTAAACCACAAATAAAATTATAATTCAAAGATAAAAATTTAAAAATATATTTTTCCAAATCATAAAGAAAAAAATAAGAAGTATAATCCTAAAGTTCATTGCACTTAAAATTTTCATTTTCCTCTTTCTACATATGGGAATCCACTTCATAGCATCATTGGCATAATTATAAACAAACAAGCATCACATCATATGATTTTATTTGATGATAGTGAAGTTGTTGATGATGATTTATTTAACCATTCACTATTTATTCAAGAATATGTTGAAAAATAATCCATACATAGTGTCATGATAGACAATGGAACAAGTGAAAATGTGTACACCATAACACTTCTCTACTCTCTTGGTTATACAGAGCAAGATTTATAAGAAAATTTGAGATTTTTCAAATCATTGAATGATCATACATAGGATAATATTGGGCATATAGTGATACCATTAAAATTGGGTCCTCTCATAATTCCCACTCCATTATTGATTATATCAAGCATAATGGCCTTTGATATGTTATTAAGACACCCTTGTATATGATAGATTAAATAAATACCTTTTATAATGCATAAATGTCTCAAATACATTTAGGATAATCAAGTGGTCAAAATTATAGGAATCCAATATGAATATTTTTTGGAACTAATGATATTTACTACCCTTAAAAAATAGATGGAAGGAACATACATTGAGTAACATGGTAATTAAATAGATTATAGAACTATTAAAGAACATATTATAAAAGTAATTTATCCACCTATTTATGAGCATAATACATTTACACATGTGCATATTATAGAATCAATTTCTCCATCTAATTTTGAGCATGATACATTTACACATGAAAATAATTGGTTAGTTGTGTGTGTGTGTGTGTGTGTGTGTGTGTGTGTGTGTGTGTGTGTGTGTGTGTGTGTGTGTGTGTGTGTGTGTGCGTGTGTGTGTGTGTGGGTGTGTAATGGTATGATCTCCTAAATAGAAAGTGGCACCTAAAATGAGGTCTTCATCTCCTAAGGTATCACATGTTATTCAAAGAGATTCACCACATGTATGTGTTATTAAACATTATCCTTTTATGCCAGAGGGTATAGGTTTAGATGAGTATATGTGAAGTGGTTTATATGGTTGTATGACAACATATAGATCCTATTCAGATTTAGAGACTTCTATAGTTGGAACTTCCTCTTCATAGGGAGTCATTCCTTCATATCATGCCATGGGTTATGTATGTATTCCCATAATAGATATAATTGGTTAGATACTTTCATTTTATTTTTTTACATAGATTCATTACTTTTAATTCATTGCTAATTCTATCATCCCAACTTTTAATCACTCTTATATCTCTTGAATTTATTTTTTACTTTGGGTACTTTCCCTCTCACTTTTTTATGCTGATTCAAACAATATAAATCACTTATCTTACAATGCTTTCAATGCACATTATTTTTTGAAATCCACCTACTTACTATTTCATATATATAATACCATGGATTCATTTGAAAATACATGATCACATCTATATACTTCTACATTATACAAGAACACACATAGATTTTTTACCATTAGGGGCTTGAACCACCTTATCTACATGGTTATAATTTAAATCCTCATACATTGGGGGCATCTTCCTTGCCTTCCTTCTTGTCGTTCTATGATTTAGTACCTTGTTGTGGATTATTTGAATCTCCCCCTTTTTATTATCTTTTCAAAGATTTTACTTTTAGAACCTTTTCAAAAAAAATTCAATTCAAATATTTCAAAAAAATTAAAATTATAAACTATGAAAAATTACAAAAAAAAACACATATTTCAAGAAAATAAAATTATTTTTAAAGAATAAAAATTAGGACCTACATGTGTTTTAAAATATTTATAGCTTACTTATTTTCATATGCTATTTATTTCATGTCAATTAGATATAATATTTTAGTTTTCAATACACAATAATTTTCACAAGGTAGATGAAGGTGATATAGGACATCTATTACATGGTTTTTCAATGTTGGGTTTTCCTTTTCCTCCAAACCTTGCTAATTTGGGGTCATTTCTTTGTTCTCTATGAACACTTCAACATATTGTATTTATCCACAATATTTAGACCATGGTGATTTATATATCATACACATGTTTTTATAATAACTCATACTTTACATTGTGTTACATGCATATGCTATTTTCTAACAATGACATGGATACATATGGTTGATGTAGCCTAGTCTCATTTACTCTATGTTTCTTTCTTACTTAGATACATGATAATTTAGGAAATGATTACTTATTGGGTGTGGCCCCTAGTCTTGTATTTGAAATATATGCATGTTATTTATTGTGTGGAATAATCATGTCATTTGAGTATGACCCTTGTATTTTTATGTTTATACAAAATTCATATGTCCCTTGTATGTGGCCTTTTGGCCTTCTATGTGACATTATATGAAATTTATGTGACATAGTATGACATTACTTATATGTCCATTTTTTTTTTACTTTAGTGTTATGATTCATATCATGTAGTATTTATATTTTTACTCTTGTGCCATGATACATATCATGCACATGTGAATTATGTGCTTTAATGTTATATCTCTCTAAAACATGTTGCATATGCAAATTCAATGTTATATTTAATACCATGATGAAATCTAATTAAATTTTTTAAAATCTTACTACATGATTATATTTTTCACATTATATTTATTTTTAGATAAGTAACTTACAATATATGTCTCCAATCTCAAAAGGGGGGCCTCACAATGGGCTTGCCTTGAGAATTCAAGCCTTATGAACAATTTTTTTTTACAGATTCATAACAATATAAAATTATCATATTTTAATATGATTCAAAATTTTAAGATTATGGGGACATCTTGCATGTATGTGTACATATTTTTATAGTTATTTCAATACAAATTCACATATACTCAATCCATATACACGAGCATGTGTAAAATATTTACAAGTTTCAAAAGTTATAACCTATATTTGCATTAAATTTAAATTAATTTTAGTAAAAGGGGCATGATATACATTCAAGTTCAAGTTACTTTATGGAAATTTAAAATTTTTGGAGTTCAAAATTTTCAAATAGAATATAGATCTTTCTGTAGCAATGTGATTCATCTTCATATTACAAGTGGGCCATTTTAGAGTCCAGTGACACTCAACATATATGGTTTCACTTTTTATATGTATAGAACCATATTTTGTGGTTCAACCTCTTCTTCAATTAAAAATTAGTGAGCCATACTTTTTGGTTCCATCCTTTGATTATTTTACATATTA
This sequence comes from Torreya grandis, assembly GCA_037957365.1. Classification (NCBI taxonomy): domain Eukaryota; kingdom Viridiplantae; phylum Streptophyta; class Pinopsida; order Cupressales; family Taxaceae; genus Torreya; species Torreya grandis. The sequence continues at coordinate 4,226,197 of JARHVA010000389.1, forward strand.
TTCTACATCTTCAAATGATAGTTGGATCCTACAATATTTCCATCTCAAGGGATTTCACTAATTTTCAAAATGACACTTGATCACTCTTAATTCTCCATGGGTTTAACATTTATCCAAATTTCTCAACAAGGGGGCACACACATTTATCCATTATCAAGTTACAAATCAATTAGATTGCATACTCTTTTAAGTGTATGCTTTCCTTGCTCTTTTTTAAAATCATAAATTTTAAATTTTAAATACTTTAAAATATGGGAAATAATTAATTTCAATTACATTGTCATAGGTTTTCCATTAAGGTATCTTACACAATCAGGATTCACATCAAAATACAAAGTGTGTATACACACTTAAGTTGACATCTACTTTACTAATTTCACTTCATTACATCACTAGAATAAATTAGAGGGAAATATCGACACTAAAAAATAATAATTAAGTTTAATATTGAAATCCTTACCTATAATATATTAACCATTATTTTAACTTGAAATCTATATGAAAACATTCACTATTCCAAAATTTATCTTCAAACTACTTAGACATACCTATTTTTATTACAAACTCCTGTCAAATAAGTTCAAGTTGTCTATGTCCTTTTGGGACAGGACTACAGTAGGTCATATATGACTGCATTATGGCCTCATCCACTAGTGTGGACTTTCCACCCATACCCAAATGGTAATTTTTAAATTCAATATGTTTAATTTTACCCCTGGTTCACTCATAGCAAGGCTGGTTAATATAAATATTCAAAAAAATTATCTATATAATCACATCAAGGTCATTTCAAAAATATATAGCAATCACTCAACAATTGCACTATACATTGATAGAAAAGAACTATTTTTTATAATTCAAATTTTGAAGCATTCTAATAGTCATAGGCCAAGTTTGAAATTATTTTATTGCAACTCAAGGGCACTCATTATCAATAATTTAAACTAATATATATATCTTCATTCATATAACAATATCAAGATTCACACACTCACTCTAGGAGGGAGAACTACATTAGCCGAAGGCTATTTTAAGCTATGTAGACAAAATTCAGACTATACAAGGTTTTGTAAGGGTAGCTTAGCTATTCCCCTAACCCTATTCCATCCTTTTGTAATTTTATTTATATTTTGTTTGTCATGTAGGAGCTAGGTATTTATAATTTTAAGGTCTTAAATGAAATAAATAAGGACACATAGATAGAAATTATACCCTCATAGGAAAGGGCACATACCTAGATAAAAAAAACTAGCTGGTAGAGTTAGCAATAAATTAGATCCAATCTAGGTTTTTATATCTTTTTTCAATTTACTATTTATATCTCATTTCTAGTTTTTCAAATTCTGTATTTAACACACACACACACATATGTAGATATGAATTAGTTTTAAATAGTTTATTTATTCTTAACATTTCATTATTAATTCAAAAATAATAATCAAACAATATCTTGAATGGTTGGTGGTGTAAGGTAGTTTATCAAGGTCTAATTTTCAAGAAGTCTATCATAAGGTGATAAGGCTGCAATTTTGATTATAGGCCTATTTAATAGGTTAAAAAATGTACTATAATTATGATAAAATAATTTATAAAATTCATTAAAATTTTACAAAACATAAAAAACAAGACCTAAAACCTTGCTTTATTTTAATTCTCAAGACAATTTGGAAATTACTATATTTAACCCTGTTTAAGACCTACCTATAGGTCTGTCTTGTGTTACACTATAATAGATTGGAATTGAATATTTGGGAATATTAAAACATTTTTATACTTAAAAAAACTCAATAATCACTTTCAAGGATCTTAATTAGTTTGAAGACTCAAAGAAATACTAAAAGTTACACTTTTATCCCTATTTTAAGGTCTTCTCAACCTGTAGGAAAATAGAGTCATCTATATCTCTCTCCTAAAATATTTAAAAACCCTAATTTTTTTTAATGTATTAAATTAACATATCAATCATCTACCTATCAAATTTTACCAAATTTGGCTAGATCATTTGAGATATATTGATGTTTTTGTGGATAAAACATTAAACTAGGGTTTGCAGACTATACAAAGTTGAGAGCATAAAATTATTGAAATATTTTGATTTATGAATGATAAATACCTATAATAAATTTTTATAGGACCCTTAAATTTTATTCTCTTTGGTAATTTATTTCTAAGCTCAAAAAATCATGAAAACATATAAAATTTATCTTTTTGACTAGACTGTGTCATAGAATGCCTTATTTTAACCTTTCTAACTTGAGGAAAGCATTAAAAAGAGTGATAAAAAGATAAAATAAGATTAAATTAGGTTAATAAACATGTAAAAAATTTCTTATAATGTTTTCAAAACCATAAAAATCCTCTTTTTAATTCAAATATGCTTAATACACATATTATATAGTCTTGTTATTTTCAATAGACCTTCAACAATAACAATTATGAGTTTTCCTCCTCTTCTTTATATTTTTGTCTCTTTATCTCATGTTTAAAGGCATATAAAATTTTAAATGATTGTATAATCCTAGTTTCTTTTGTTTTCCTTTATCATATATTTCTAATAACCTAATGACTCATCAAAACCTAAGTTTAGTCATGATTCCTACATTGGATGTATTTGAATTAGATTTAGAAAAATTGTGGATGAAATAGAAGGTTGATGAACATATATAAAATTTTATAATATATTTATACCCATAAAAAAAGAATCAATACCCTTTTTTGTACACCAAAGATGATAAGCTTCATTAGAAAACTTACAAACAAATTTAAAATTTTGAAATTCTTGCTTTTGGTAAGAAAAGTAAGAAAGACCACTCAAAGAACTTAAAATGATTATTTATGGGTAAGGATTATTATTAATCAAACATTACCTTTAATAAATTCTAAGATATCTTAAGACCAAAAATGAACTCATTAAAATCCATTATTTACAATGTTTTACAATGCTTGTATCAGACTACCAAGAAACAAAGCAATTGTTCATGAGCTCCTATCATGAGTCTTCAAATATGATAATATATTTATCATTATCAATTGCATATTCTTCTGATGGATCTTATTATTTTATTTAATATTCTTCCTTTCTTGATAATGTATACCCTCTTGAATCTCAAGGCCTACTTAGGAGGGATAGTGATTGATGTAGACCTCCATTATCTTCAAATGTATAACCTCTTCAATGTACATTGGTATATTTAATTTAAAAACTTAAACTCTATTTGAATAACAATCCTCTCTATAATTTCACCAAAATTCATCTCTGTTGGTATAATTTCAGCTTTATCTCCATATAAGTGTACCAATTTTATCTCCCTTTCTTTGTATTTTTCTTGTGAACCTTTCTTTTTCAATTTATTTTTAACTTCATTTGTTTCACCTACACATTAAATATATCATCCAATTCATAATTATTTTGAGTTCCATTATCATCAACTATGAATATTGTTTTCTCCTCATGTGTATCAATTTGTACTTGGATCATTTCTTTCATGTTTATCTTTTTGTTAATGAAGATTCCTTTATTTATGGATTGTTTGTAAAATTATTAATTTTCATTGTTTTTAACATCAATTTTGAGTTACTCATTTTTTTCCTTCAATACAACTTCCTTATCTTCATTCACTTATTGCTCACTTGGTAATTTTCCAGCTCCTATTGCCTTCCATGTTAATCTTTTTTAGAAAACTAACTTTTGAAATTAACTATTTAAGATGACTTATGTTTCTTATTGATGAAAAATCACTTTAAAACTTATTGACCACCTTATTCACATGCTCATCTTATAAAGTCTAAGTTTTGACGGTGAAATTAGTTACCTTAGTAACTATAGTAACTATCTTTTGCTTGATAAATAATATATCACTTATCTCTTCTTTCTTATCCTACTAAAATAATTCATTTTAATTGTTATAAACACCTTAGAATCGTACTGCATTGTTTCATTCTCATATTTTATTGGTATGAGTTTATGATTATTTTTGTATTTTTGAAAAGTGTAAGTATTGCTTCTCCCCTTATGTGTGGTTTTTTTGTCAAATTGCCAAGTTCTACCCAATAGAATATAACAAACATCCATAGGCATGACATAAAACATAACCTCATATTTATAGCTACCTATATGAAATTCTAATTTACATTTCTCATTTACCGAGATTTGATGTCCTTTTTGTATCCAGAATATTGTATAAGGAGTAGTGTGTGTTAATTTATTCAATCCTAACTTGTCAACCATTTCAATAGATACTAAGTTATCAGTACTTTCACTATATATAAGAACTTTACAAAAATTACCCTTTAATTGAAATTTATTATAAATAATGTATTCCTTTGAGCAAGTTCCTTGATCTCCTTATTGGGCTTGAGAAACACTCTCTTCATGAGCAAATATTATCCAACTTCAAGTGAATCTTCATGAGAAGGTGATCCCACACTCTCCTCATCATATTGAATTATTTTATCAATACCTTGACTTGTATAAGGATTATCTAGACACTCATAAGATCTATCCCATACTTGTTACATTTGAAACACTTACCCCAAAAGCCTCCTGAATCTCTACCTCTTACATATGGTTTTCTACCTGTAAATAAGTAACTTCCTATTATATTTTGACCTTGATTTTTTGATTTGAATTCTCCTTCACCATATACCTAAAATTAATTCTACCTAAATGTTATCCTTTATATTTAAAAGTTATATCTCTTCCCCTTTAATGCTAAATTATTTTCTTAACAATTTCTCCTTTGCCTTGAGGGCAAATTCATATGCTTCCTCAACTGATCAAAGTGATAAAAGATTGATTTAATCTTGAATTTGTAACCTTAATCCATTTATGTATCTATCCATATTTTAAACATCTTATTCTATATGTATTATTTTTATGGTTGGTTTTTAAAACCTGTTTATGTGGTCTCTGACTGGCATCTCCTTTTACCTTAAATTTTGAAGCTTATTGAAGAGATTAGTATGGTAGTCTTTTGGCACAAAATTTCCCTTCAACTCAGCTACCATTATGTCATGACTCTTAATCTTTGTTTTAACTTTCCTTATTCTCTCATATTAAACTCCATCTCACCATAGGGATGCATGAACTTTCAATATGGCAATAAAAAACATCACCTTTGTATCATCATATATGCCTTCATACTCAAAATATTAATCCGTAACATTGATATAGTAAACCAACTCCTCTACTTTTAGACTACCTTCATACATAGGTACTTCTAACTTGGGTTTAGAACTAACCACCATGACTTATTTGATCAATCTCTCTTCTTCTTTCTTATCCCATATTAATTCCTCTTCTTTATGCAATCTCCTTGGCCTACAACCTTACTTGAATGTTTTTCATTTCCTCAAGCAATACTACTTGAGTAGGTTGCCTGCTCTGACCTCCTCTATCTCTTGATCTAGCTTCCATATTTAAAATAATATATTATATAGGTCATTATTACTACCTTGATTGAGATATATAATAACTTCGGGTAACCTAAGACTGTGCTCTGATACCACTATGGTGTAAGGTGGTCTATCAAAGTCTAATTTTCAATAAGACTATCATAAGGTGATAAAACTATAATTTTTATTAGAATCATATTTAAAAGGTTATTAGTAAAAAAATATATTATAAATATCCTCAAATAATTTATAACATTCATTAAAATTTTACAAAAGATAAACAAAAATACCTATAACTTGTCTTTATTTGAATTCTCAAGACATGTTAGAAAAAACTTATTTAGCCCTATTTAAGACGTACCCATAGGTCTATCTTGTGTTCATTGCAATATAATATATTGGGATTCAAAAAAAATTGAATCTTCAAATGTTTTTCTATTTACACAAACTCAATAATCCATTTCAAGACTCTTAAGTGGTTTGAAGACTAAAATTTACACTTTTAACCTTGTTTTAAGGTCTTCTCAGTCTGCAAGAAAACATAGTCACTTATATATCTCTATTAATATAATTAAAAACTCTAAATCCTTTATAATTTCTTAAATACCCTATCAAGCATCTACATATCAAATTTGGCTAGTTAGTTTGATAAATATTGATGTTTTAGTGGATAAAACCATGAACTAGGGTTTTGAAGACTTTATAGAGCTGATAGCATAAAATTATTGAAATATTTTTATTTATGAATGATCAATACATATAATCACTTTGGTTTGGACCCTCACATATTATTCTCTCTCAAATAGTTGATTTCCAAGCTCAAACAATCGTGAAAACATATAAAATTTACCTTCTTTGCTAGAATGTGTCATAGAATGCCTTATTTTAACCTTTATAACTTGAGAAAAACATCAAAAAGAGTATAAAAAAATAAAATAACATTAAATAATGTTGATACACATGAAAATAAATACTGAGAATGTTTTCACAACCATAACATGCCTCCTTTTATTCAAAGACTATACAGTCTTGCTACATACAACAAACCTTCACCTAATAACAATTCATAATTTTCATCCTCTTTTTTGTAAATTTTCTCCTCATTTTATCATGGTTAAAGGTATATAAAATTTTAAATGAATATCTAATCTTGGGTTCTTTTGGTTTCCTTCAATAGATATTTCTCAAGAACTTAATGACTCATCAAAACCTACCAATTTTAGTCATGATTCTCCTGTTGGATGTATTTAAATTAGATTTAAGATAATTTTAGACTAAATATAAGATTGATGAACATATATAAAATGTGATAATATATTAATACCCCTTAAAAAAATATCAAACCCCTTTTTCATATATTAAATATGACAAACTTCATTAGAAACCTTCCATACAAATTTGAAAATTTGAAATTCCTACTTTTTGCAGGAAAAGTAAAAAGACCACTAAAGGACCTTAAAATAATTGTTGAAAATTATGTAAGTCTTATTATTACTCAAAATTTACCTCTAAGACTCATAATATCTCCTAAGACCAAAAACTAACTCATTGAAATCCATTATTTTGTTGGAAATATTGTCATTGATGTCAAAGGTCTAACATTATTGGTGATAAAGGCCCCATTGAATTTAATGATGTTTTTAATATTCATATCTTGGATAATGTGTGTTAATATTTATTTAATATTAATGAATATATTTTTTGTTGCATAGAAGTTAAAAAAGTGCCCATGGAGAAGTCAAAGAGTCATGGGGTAAAATATGAAAGAGGAATGGGATGCATTTTCTCATGAAGAGTCATCTTGAGGAATTTCAAGAGTCACCATGTGAAGACAAAATAGGTATAGTGAATTTTTATATGAAGGGAAACTTTGAGGAATATGAAAAGTCACCAAGATGGAGACAAAAGAGGAAAGGACACATTTACTTATGAAGGGTCACCATATGAATTTTCAAATGCAAGGATATGAAGGGTCATGTAAGTTTGGCACCATTTTCCATGAGGATTGAAGAGTCACAAAGGGTGAATGCCAAATGTCTTTTGGAAAGATATAAATAATGGCTTGAGAAGCCATTTGATATATGTAAGAGAGTGCATGGTTTGTATTTTTTTTCAAAGAGAGAAAAGTAGGAGATATTGTAGAGTTCTATCATTAGTTGAGTAAGAAACATTAAGAGATAGATATGTTTTATACACAAGAGGGGTTGGTGATCCTTTGGGTTGGTGCTAAAAAATCTTTACAAGGAGTTAGTGATCACAAATATTTATTGTGTTGGTGATCATCAAAGGGGTTGGTGCCCCTGCAATTTGGTGCTTGTGAACTTTATATTTTGAGTTGGTGCTCATTCATATACTTGAGGTTATTCTCCATGGTTTTCCTCACTTTGGGTTTCCACGTAAAAATATTATCTCTCTCTCTCTCTCTCTCTCGTGTGGTTCAAATTATTGTTTCATTTTTATTACATATCTTGAATGTGTGATTAAGTGGTTAAATAAAAGAAATTAGTTTAAGTAAAAAGATATATAATATACTAATTCACCACCACTCTCAATATATTTCATGATTAACAATTGGTATCAGAGTAGGTTCCTTTTTAAAAAGTTTTATAGCTTGAAGGTAGATCGGGTAAACATGATGGCTGGATCACATAAAGAATTTTCTATAAATAAGGCACCTATGTTTGATGGGATGAATTATGTTTTTTAGAGCATAATAATGAAGACTTATTTTATGTCCCTTGGATTTGACATATGGCAAGTAGTGGTGGAGAAATATGAAGAGCCATAGACACTTGTAACTACTTCAACAGAAAAGAAGGAAAGTGAAAATAATGCTAAAGATTTAAATGCTATTTTATGTAGTTTATGTGAATCAAAATTTGTTAAAGTTATGAAATTTAAATGTGCTCATAAAACTTGGGTAAAACTTGAGAATATTTAAAAAGATGATGGAAAGTTTCAACAAGCTAAGCTTCAAACTTTCAGAAGATAGTTTGAGAGTTTAAAGATGGAAGAAGAAGAAAATATAGCAAGTTATCTTTTGTGGGTTGATCAAATAGTTAATTTGATTCAAGGTCTTGGAATTTTTTTGAAGAATCAATTATGGTTCAAAAAAAATTTAGATCTCTACCATTGAGATATGATGCAAAAGTTTCGGTAATTAAAGAGATGAAGAATCTAGCCAAGCTAAAGATGGATGAGCTTCATGGTATTCTTACAGCATATGAGATGTAGACTAAACAAGATAAACCTTAAAAGAGAGAAGTTTCTTTCAAGACATCAAAGAAATATAAGGATGAGATTCAAGAATCAAGTGATAATTCTAGTGATGATGAAGATGACAACAGAGCTCTATTCATTTGCAAGCTGAAAAAGGGCATATGTAAATATCAAGGAAAATTACTTTTTAAATGTTTTAATTGTGGAAATATTAGACATTTTTGTAGCTAAATTCCCAGATAAGGGTAATGATGATAATGAAGAAGTAAAGTCTACATATAAGAATAATTTCAAAGGTAAATTCAAGAAGGGATTTGAGAAGAAGAGTTTGTATTCTAAAGATCTTAGCTCAGCCAAAGATAGTGGAGTCAGTGATTCATAAGAAGAAGAGATTCTATTCAAGGCCATATATGAAGATGCCTCTATAAGCAAAAGTACAGATGATCAAGAAGAAGAACAAGATGAAGCTGAAGTGAATCTAGAAGGAGAACTCATTTGTGCCTTAAAAGAGTTAAAAGCTCTTGAAAAGAAGAATCAAAGACTAAAGCTCCAGATCGAGAAAAATGAAAATGAGTCAAAGAAAATAATTGAAGATCTGCAAGCATACTTTGAAGAAGCCAAGTAAAATGAAGAATATCTAATAGCATAGTTGAAAATAGTAGGTAAATAATGTGAAAGGTATGTTATTGAAATTGCTAATTTAAAAGCAAATATTGAGAAAACAAATAAAGCAATTAATGATAGAGCAACCAATGATTCAAAATATGAGAATAGAACTAATATGTTGAATAAAATATTAGAAAATCAAAGATCAATGTCAGATAAGAGAGGTATTATATTTTAAAAAGAGAAGGAGGAGGTCACTAATTTTACAGACAAGAAAAAAGGAAAGAGCTATGCTGAAGATCTTACAAAAGAATAAATAAAAAGGGAAGAAGTTAAGAATATAGAGGATATCTCAAATAAAGAAAGTTGGAGGTAACAGATCTAAAAAAGGTAATCAAGTCATAAATACACAAATAGGTCCTATTTATATGATTACTATTTTTATTCTAATGGATATGGTCATAATAAATTAGAATGTCAAAAAAGGGCTAACAATTTCAAAAATGAGAAGGAAATTCATATAGAGTCAAGCACAAGCTACAACTCTTTTGCTCCTCTATCACGATTTAATGAAGAGGCCATAATATGTTATAAGTACAATAAATTCAGACACATAGCTTGATAATATAGAAGCATGTTTGAGTCAGTCAAGAAGGACCAGAGTTTCAAGGCTTCATTCATCAAGAAGAAAGTTCAGATAGGTTCATGGCAAAAGAAACACCTTAAAAAAATCTATGTTAGTGTAAACAATTTTACATACAAGAAATGAAGAAAAGCCATGGTTCAATGATAGTGTATGTTTGATGCACATGATAAGAGACAAGAGCAAGTTCATAACCTTGAAAAATATCAATGGTGGCATAGTGAAATTCAGAGATAATACTACTACCAGAATTGCTAGAAAAGATGTGTTAGTTGCAGATGCTCAGAGAACAAGCAATAATTTATATATGTTATCAGACAACAAAACTCAAAGATGTTTTTTAGGTCAGATTGAAGAAAGTTAACTATGGCATAGGAGAATGGGGCACATAAATTTTGACAATCTTGTCAACATCAGGAAGAAGCAAGTTGTCATAAATATTCCAAAGATTACAAAGCCATCTAACACACTTTGTGAACCTTGTCAGCATAAGAGGTAGGCTAGAAGGTAGTTTAAAACAAAATATTACTCAACCACTCAGATGTTAGAGGTTATTCACATTGATCTGTGTGGACCTATGAGAACTCAAATTACTCAAGGTGAGAAATATTTCATGTTGCTTATTGATGATTTTTCATGTATGACTTGGGTAATGTTTTTAAATAAAAAATCAGAAGCTTTCAAACATTTCAAAGCATTCAAAGCATTAGTTGAGAATGAAACCAATTTGAAGATTAAGTTTCTAAGATTAGATTGAGGAGGATAATTCATATCAGATCAATTTTTTGAGTTTTGTGAAGACCATGGAATAAAGAGACATTATCCAGTAGCCAAAACTCCACAACCAAATGGAGTAGTTAAATGAAATAATAGAATAGTTCAGGAGATGGTGAGGACAATGCTGAATGAATCTAAGATATTAGATAAATATTAGAGAGAGATAATTTCTACAACAGTGCATATTCAAAATAGATCATTATTGAGAGTCAATAGTGACAAGACTCCTTATGAGTTTTGGAAAGACAAACAACAATAGTTGATTATTTTAGAGTTTTTTGTAGTAGATGCTTCATAAAGAGAACTGATAAAAAACTTGGTAAGTTGGAATCCAGAGTAGATAAATTTATATTTCTTGGTTATTATTCCAAATTAAAGCTTATAAATGTTATAACAAAAGAACCAAGAAAATTATTGAAAGTGTAAGTGTTAAGATAGAAGAAGATGGAACACAAAGAATTAGTGATCAAGTAGACATTCTTGAAATCATTGAAGAGGAATATTTTGAAGAATCAGATGAAGATGAGAAGAAGGAGAAAAAGGACACCAAAAATCCATCCAAATATGTTTAGAGAAATCATAATGAAAGTGACATCATCGAGGACATAAATGAAGGAATTCACACCAAAAAAATGATATTAAGTGAATCTAAGCAAGTTAATTTCTCTTTGTTATCCAAAATTTAGCCTAGAACTTTTTCAGAAGCTAAACATGATAGGCATTGGGTTAAAGCTATGGATGAAGAATTAAATCAGATAGAAAAGAATGATACTTAGGAATTAGTGCCTAGACCAAAATATCACAATGTGATAGGAACAAAATGGGTTTATAGAAATAAGTTGAATGAAAATGGAGAAGTGACTAGAAATAAAGAAATATTAGTATGTAAAGGATATGCTCATATTGAGGGAATAGATTTTAAAGAAACTTTTACACCAGTGACAAGGTTAGAGGCTATTAGAATGTTTCTTGCATATGTAGTGTTTAAAAATTTCAAAGTGTTTCAGATGGATGTCAATTATGCCTTCTTGAATAGGAATGTAGAAGAAGAGGTCTACATTGAGTAGCCTAAGGGATTTATTCTCTCAAATATTAATAGCCATGTATGCAGATTGAAGAAAGCATTATATGGAATGAAACAAGCTCCCAGAGCTTGGTAGGCAAGACTTGATAAGTACCTACATGATCAAGGTTTCAAAAGAGGATTTGATGATAGTAATCTCTACATCAAAATAGAAAGTGAGCATCAATTGATTATTGTGGTATATGTGATGACATCATTTTTAGAGGAAATATTGAAAATATGACAAAATAATTTTTTGATAATATGCAAAAATAATTTGAGATGTATATACTTGGAGAATTGTCATTTTTCTTAGGATTGTAAATATTTCAATCAGATAAAGGAATTTTCATATCTCAAAGTAATATGCCAAGGAAATGTTAAATAAATTTGGTTTTGAGGATTGTGCACTAGTTGGCACACCAATGTGTATAGGAAATAAGGTGATCAAGGATGAATATTCACTTATTACAGATCAATCTTTGTATAGATCTATGATTGGTAGTCTTTTATATTTAACAGCATCGAGGCCAGACATTATGCATGTAGTAGGTATGGCTGCAAGACATCATTTAGCTCCAAAAGATAGTCATGTTTAGTTGGTGAAGAGAATATTTAGATATATCAAGGGGACATTGGATTATGGATTATGGTATCCCACATGTAGAGATTTCACTTTGGGTGCTTATACAGATTTAGATTAGGTAGGGTGATTGGATGATAGAAAGAGTAAAAGTGGAGGAGATTTCTTCCTTGGTGATATCTTACTATCATGGCTAATAAAGAAGCAAAATTTAGTATCACTTTCTACAACTGAAGTAGAATATATTGCAATGGTATTGTGTTGTACTTAAGTGCTTTGGATGAAGCAAAATTTAGAAGATATTAAGGTAAAGTATGATGAACCTATTTCTATTTTTTATGATAACACAAGTGCTATTAATATTTCAAAGAATCTAGTGATTCATTCAATAACAAAACATATTCCCATTAGATATCACTTCTTGAGAGAGCAAGTTGCAGATCAATAGGTTAAGATGGAGTATATCAGTACTATAGAGTAGATTGCAGATATTTTCACAAAGGCACTACCAAAAGACACATTTGAGTATCTATGAGAGAAGTTGGGAGTAATTTATTTTACCTCCTACCAATGAGGTTCAACATCAATTGAGGGGGAACTAAGTGTTAGCTCCAGGTAGGCCCTTTACCATTGATGTCAAAGGGGGAGAATAATAGGTACAGGTGCAGAAATAGGTATAAGAAATAAGTACAAGTTACTACAATAAGGGGGAGTTACTATATGTTTTAGATGGTAGTATATGTAGGTTTTAGTATGTGGTAGTTTTAGTTTGAGGTTGCCATTAATGACAAAGGGGGAGATTATTGGAAATATTATCATTGATGTCAAAGGTCTAAAATTATTAGTGGTAAAGGCCCCATTGTATTTAATGGTGTTTTTAATATTCATATATTGGCTAATGTGTGTTAATATTTATTTAATATTAATGAATATATTTTTGGTTTCATATAAGTCAAAATAGGGCCCATGGAGAAGTCAAAGATTCATGAGGTAAAAGATGAAAGAGGAATGGCACACATTTTCTCATGAAGAGTCATCTTGAGGAATTCCAAGAGTCACCATGTGAAGACAAAAGAGGTATGGCACATTTTTCCATGAAAGGACACTTTAAGGAATATGAAAAGTCACCAAGATAAAGACAAAATAGGAAAGGATGCTTTTGATTATGAAGGGTCACCATATGACTTTTCAAATGCAAGGATACAAAGGGTCATACAAGTTTGGTTCCATTTTCTATGAGGATTGAAGAGTCACAAATGGTGAATGCCAAAGGTCTTTTGGAAAGCTATAAATAAAGGCTTGAGAAGTCATTTGATATATGCAAAGAGAGTGCATGGTTTGTATTTGTTTTCAAAGAGAGAAAAGTAGGAGATATTGTAGAGTTCTATCATTTGTTGAGTAAGCAACATTGAGAGATAGTTGTGTTTTATAAATGAGAGGGGTTGGTGATCCTTTGGGTTGGTGCTCAAAAATAGTTGTTATGTTGGTGCTCAGCAAATGGGTTGGTGCTCCTACAAGTTGGTGCTTGTGAACTTTATATTTTGAGTTGGTTCTCATTCATATACTTGAGATTGTTCTTTGTGGTTTTTTTTACTTTGGGTTTGCATGCAAAAATCTACTCTCTCTCTCTCTCTCTCTCTCTCTCTCTCTCTCTCTCTCTCTCTCTCTCTCTCTCTCTCTCTCTCTCTCTCTCTCTCTCTCTCTCTCTCTCTCTCTCTCTCGTGTGGTGTAAATTATTGTTTCAATTTTATTACATATCTTGAATGTGTGATTAAGTGATTAAAGAAAAGAAATCGGTTTAAATAGAAAGATATATAATATACTAATTCACCCCCCTCTCAGTATATTTCATGCTTAACATATTTAAAATGTTTTGCAATGCACCTACATCAATTGGTCAAGTCTATAGCATATTAATGTTGCTTTATATGCCTTAGGTTTTTATTTTAATCCATAATAAAATATGATACACTAACTTCTATCTTCACCAATTTACACCTTGATCCTTCTGCTATAATCCTTAATGAGTACTTGACTATTTCATATTTTTTCCTTTCAACTAATTATTTCCCAAAATTTTGAGAATCATTTTTCTGAAAGCATGGATTCAAATTTTCTAAATCTTCTCTAAAAAATGATTCCCCTTAACACTTTCTTAAAAACTAAAATCATATATATATATATATATATATATATATATGTATATATATATATATATATGTATATATATATATATATATACATATATATACATATATATACATGTATATATATTATATACATATATATACATATATACATATATATACATATATATATATGTATATATACATATATATATACATATATATACATATACATATATATATATACATATATATATATATATACATATATATATATATATATATATATATATGAATTAGGAGGATGTATCACCCCACGCTCCTAGAATCTCATGTTAGTATTCAGATCATAAGGTATATGACAAAACAAATCATGATACATAGAGAATTTGACATGATGCTTAAAAGAAAATTTTAAGTGAAATTAAAGGGGAACTCAACATTAGAGTTTACAAGACTCAAATGACCTTTGGAAAATATTCAAACCCTAATGCATGTCACAAAAATTCATATACAATTGTGTTTGGGTACATTCTAATAATTACTTCGCATATGGCATGGGGTCTCATATTCTACGTTAAATTTTTAATGCATCCCTAACATTTGGTGACCCTAGTGTTTTCATGCCAAAATTATTGTACCAACCTTTAGTAGCAAATATTAGTTTTTTATTAGAATATGGAAGCCTGCCACTAAATTTACAATAATATTTTATGTTAGGATCACCAATCCTTGTTTTTCTTATAACAAATTTAGAGATTTATTTCCTACTTATATTTAAATAAATATAATATCTCCTTAAAATTTAACATTTTTTTGAAAATTTACCTATAATATAACGTTTCATTACTTTATGTGATGCATTTTTATCTTTTTCTAAACTACCTTTTCTAACATAATTAATTGCATTCCTTATACTTTCCACAATAGTGGTATTTCAGTTAGTTACATTAATTTTCATTATTCTTAACTTTTTCATCATATTTATCATTTTATACATTCTAAATAATTAAACTACAAATTGGCATTTCTCAAATAAAAAGTTTCCTTCAAATAATTGTTTGAATAGTTTGAAATCCCATAGTTGAAAGATGTATTCATGTTTTTTACCCTTATATTTTTCAATATGTATTCATCAATTTTAAGTAACCACTTTTGTGTTCATTTACATTTTTCAATTATTTCTTCATCAATCATATGTGGGGGTAAGGGGAGGGGTTTAGGGATGAAATATCTTACACCTCTTTGAGATTATAATATCCTTCCTTAATAATATTATTGTTTAACCATAAATTGAATTTTATATAAGGTTACTATCAGGTTAAGAATATAGAAATGAATAAGCATAAGGGTGATAAATATATCTATAGAAGGCCAATCATTTTTCAAACTTAGATAAACAACATTCTAAATATATAATATGGAGATATACCAAAATAAAAAGTAAAACTATTGATTGATATTTTGATAAATTAGAAATAAGAGTACATAGGTGGTTTACTATGCATATGCAGATCTAGGTTGAAACATGCTAGAAGTGAACTTGATTAGGATTCTATAACAATCATCAAATTCTATATTTTTTTCCATGTGGCCTTAGAGGCTTGCATCATATCCAAATAATTGCATTGAGGCTGGTGTGTGAGTTGGACATAGGTGTCCAATATGGAATAGTTATTAGATATGGATGTTACCACCTATATACTTATAGGCTTTCTATCACCTTTATTTTGATGTGTATAGATCATACACATAGGCATTCATTCATTGTCAAATTATAAAACCCTATATTTTTCACATTTGGAGTATGGAAAAAAATAGGTTAGTTGTCACATGATGTTGAGTTATCCCAAGGATGTCTCTATCAATCAACACTACCAACATAGCCAATACCCTAAAGAGGGCCTTAAACTTATGTAGTTCTCCCTTACATGTTGGCTTGTGTGTGCATAAGGATGAAATGTATGATATGAAAGTATAGAGAGTGATATAGATTGTAACTTGGAAAATATGGCTCATAGGTTCCTCTTTGAATACTTAGAACTTGTTTAAGTATTTATCCTATGATTTATATGGAAATAGGGACAAATAGGGTAGGTTTTCTCACTTTAATGCTTGATTGAGTGCTTTTGGTAAGTTTCTTTATGAGTTGTATGTGATTTCTAGGTGAAGAATGAATTAGGGTTGATATTATATATATACAAATTATTTTTTAGAATATATCTCACTAAATTACTTATGATGAACTTTAGGATATGCTTCATTTGCAATTTGGATGACTCTTGGTCACTTGACACTTAGTTTGAGAATGGGGATGCCGACATTGACATAGATATCTAGATGGGATGCAAATGTTTAGGAAGCTAGAAAATAGTTATAGGTCAAAAACTTGCATAGAATGATAATGATTAGGTTTATAACACTTTTCATAGTATATAAGGCCTAGTAATTATAATAATAGTGATCAGACTAAGAGATAATCATTTTGACACAAAGAGATAGTGAATGCGAGCCTTTCAATAGTGGGAAGGTATTAAACCTGAAGGGTATAACCATGATAGGTATTTTCAAAATGTAAAATACTAAGGTGATATATATTTGAAATTTATTGTCTACATTTCCCCCTTTTAATTAGTAAAGAAATGACTAGTTTAAAGGAAAAAGAATGCATACCAAAGTGTTTACAACACACCTTAAATTTTCATGAGTCAAAATTAAGTGTTTTTTGGTGACTGGCCTACAACCAAGAGCATGTTACAGTATATAATTAGTTCATATAATATATAATTAAATGAATGTGAAATGATTGAAAGTAAGGAGAGAAATATTAGGAGTACACTAGTGTATTGATACAAGCATCTTGTCTTTTGGAAATTTGATTTGTAGAGATGACTTTCTATGAAGACTTAAAATTGATATTAGGATAAATTTTTTACATGCAAGTGCATATATATAGATATTTAAGGATAACATGCCACCAAGCTAGCAAAAAGATGAGTTACCACATGACCATTGAGCATATCTCAATCATGCAACCCGATAATACTTATACTTATAAAGTGTGAGTGATCTAATCAAATCACACTATATATCTTGAGAAGCAGATGATTTAATAAAGTCTAACTTATAAACTTTGTAAGGTTGAGTTATTTAATCACCTCAAACCTACCAAAATGTAAACTAACTACTGTAGTAAATTGGCTCAATAAAGTCTGTAGAAGTCCATCTTGGGTATGATAATAATACATAGTATTATTTGATTATAATATCTAATCTCATTTTGTAATTTAAGGTTCTCTTTACATGGAATATGCACCACATATATGTCTCAGGATGAAACCTGGATATAATAATGGTACCAATGTATAGAATGTTTCCATGAATGTGTATCTGGATCATATAACTTTGAAATTTGGATGATTTTTTTTCAAGTGTGGAGGACATGTTTCTATGATATGTCCCCACTGAATTTGAAGAATATGAACACTGGTGTAAGTATGGAGAACACATGTTTCCATAACATGCCCCCATTATAATCTAGATATGTTAAGTACTGAATAAATGTGGAGGTGGTGCCTTTTTGGCATGCTCTCACTAAAATTTGAAACTATGAAGGTGTGTAAGGCATGCCTTTATGGCATTCCTTCATTGATATTCCCCCCATTTTGAGGTGGGGAAGTATAAAATGGTATTTATCTTACATGAAAAGATAAGAAAAATGTATAATATGTGTATTGATCATGTAGCATATAGGAGTAACATGTATATGTATATTTAGAAATGAGTAACATGGTATGTGATCACATCAAGTCCTAAGATGTATGGATTATATCATGGAAATGTCTAGAGAGTAATAATACAATATCAATAAGAAATAAATCACACACATAAGATAAATAATAATCAAAGCAACAATAAATGGTTTAAGGAGAGCTCATACAAGGGACTTGTTCAAATTATTCACAATCAAAGGGAAATGACTTAGTCAAATATCCACAAATCATAAAAAATACATGTTAAAATTTAAACATACAAAAAATAATTGACATATGCAAATGCCATAGTAGGAAAACAAAGACATGAGGACTACAAGAAATGGAACATATTAAAATGATCAAATAAGCAAGATAATAGAAAGAAAGGGACACATTCAAAGAACTAAAAAAATGAAAGCATAGAATAATGAGAAACTAGTATAAACATATCATACTAGTCCATGGATATGTGTTAGAAAAAAAAGTTAAGTACATAGCATATCATGTACATTGTGAAAGATTTTAAGCATGAACAAAGGCATGTGTAAGTATAGAAGTTAAAATATGATAATTAAAATGATCATATTATAATGTAAATTGGATGTATCATGATCAAGGAAAAGGGTTCCCCTAATGTA